>OX453070.1:4901637-6101637 GCA_949699795.1 Spicauda simplicius | reverse complement strand
AAAAGAAATCGAAGAACTATAGCCTATCATTGTACAGCAATTATACTGACATATAAAGAAGTAACACATAAAAGTCAAAGCAAACAAAAACAGAGGCTACAATCGAAATTATAGAACCAGTCATAATGTCGATAAAACAAACCAAGAAATATCGACTAATGATTTCATATTTAATGTCCCTATTTTGGCGAATACTGATTTCAAAAACAATACAAAAAGGTTCTACAATAAAGGAAACAAAGTAAGAGAGCGAATAAATAACAGACTCCTGTCTTATAAATTAAGTATGAAATTTCAACAGTGCATAACAGTACACGTTGCATTTACATGGGAAAAATGCGTACCATTTTAAATGAACTGGCTTTGTACATTTTTCACTCGAAGCATGCCTTTCCACATTTTCAGTGTTTAAATAAGCGTTTTGAATCTAGTTCTCTTTTTACAATGTGCACCAAAACCTTTTATTGCAATACAATGTAAGGTCTGTGTACTTGTGAAGTAGATATGCATAAAGGCATATAGAATGTTGCTACACATAGTTCTGCCGGGGAGAAAAGCTTTACTGAAATCATTCTGTGCTTGTTGATGAACGCAGAATGTAAAATAAGTTCTTCATCTTTTAACTTATCCTGAACAATAAGTGAGTGGGTGCTTATATTAGCATTTTTTATTCGAGTGAAGTAGCAGAAGATTTACCAGGTGGTAGAACCAATGTAGTTTGATCGGGGCGGTACCACCGCCACACCTATTTCTAGCGTAAAGCATCTCTTGCGTTTAGATAAAAAGGTCTAGTTGCCGGCATACTTCTGTATGAGGCGACCATCTCAGTCCTCGGAACTAGCAACGCATCTGTGATCGACTTCAGACAGAAACTATGTCCTATATGAAGTTGCTTACAGATGTCCATGGGCGGCAGTGACCACTTACCATCAGGTGGACTGCATGCTCCTTTGTTACTTTAAAAAAAACAATAGAAACTGCATAGTTCATCTGATAACAAGTGCTCACTGACGCCCATGCCTATCATTCTATCTGACGTCAATCGCAGATACGTTGCTATACCCGAGGGCTAAAATGGGCGCTTAATACTAAAGGGATCCGGCAAACCCTTCCACCGAAATGCAAGAAGTGGTGGACGGTGGTACCTCTGAAGTTAAACTACACTGGTACTATCATCTGTTGGCATATAAAGGTGGTAGAACTCTATATAGTTCGACTCTGGAAACACCACCAACATCCATCATATTTCGTCATCAACCCATTATTGTCCCACTGCTGGGCACGGGTCTTCTCTCGGATTGAGAGAGTTGGCCATAATTCAGCACGCTGGCCAATTGCGAATTGGTGGGCATATCATATTTGGGGGTGCAACTCATTATTGTCCCACTGCTGGACTCGGGTCTTCTCTCAGAATGAGAGAGTTTTAAGCCATAGCCCACCGCGCTGGCCGAGTGCGAATTGGTGGACTTCACACACCTCCGAGAACTTTTTTTTTTGAACTCTCGGATGTGTAGGTTTCCTCACGATGTTTTCCTTCACCGAAAAGCAGTGATTATTAATTTCTAATACGCACATAAATCAGTGGTGCGTGCCTGGGTTTGAAACCCGGACCTCCCGATTGAGAGGGCAAGTTTTAACCATTAGGCTATTACTGTTCTGTATCATATGTATATCATATTTACACAAAAATATTCTATTACTAGTCACACCAACCAATAGCACAAATCTAACAAATATTTTAAAATTCATGATACATAGTTGCAAAGCAATTGACATTTTGATTGACCCGTGAAAATTTCATAACTCAATCCGGGCTCCGTTCCGGTACAACCCGTATGTATTGTTGGGGATATGCAAGTTCTGTGAATATTGATCAAATGCCTGCACTGATAAATGCGTACATGATATCGCATAGATTGGCACATTCAAATTCAAATAACAAATCATTTGTATACTTCAGAAGTAAAACATAATAAATTAATATTTGAAAATTAAATTGTAGAAACAAGCTATCATTAATCCTTTCAATGCATTGAATAGAAGAAAATAAACTTTGCAGTAGTTAAACCCATCATTTAGTTGCATTGTACAATTTCTTATCATCTAAAAGCTTGTTATAGAAATATAATATTTCAGATTAGGTTTATTTAGAGACTAGCTGTACCCGCGGCTCCACCCGCGTTCAAATCAATGTATCACAAAGTTGTTCCCATTTCACCCCCTCAGGGGTTGAATTTTATAAAATCCCTTCTTAGTGAGCACTTACGTCCTTAAAAGAACCCGCATGCAAAATTTTAAAGTCCTAGCACTTGTTGTTTCTGAGATTTCGTGATGAGTGAGTGAGTGAGTGACCTTTCGCTTTTATATATATAGATAAGACTGTGATATCCAGATTTCACTAAGCTTAAGTTGTAAACGTTTACTTGAAGGTAAGTAGTCACAGCTGCAAATGGAGATGTGTACTCGAAATCACACTATATTGGAATCTTACGATCGTAATTATGTGCTACTCATGAAGACATGAAGACCCAGAATCCTCCTTCTAAATGCAAGTATGTTAGACAGTTAGTTAGTTAGTTAGTTAGACAAACCTTTCTGCAGAAGACAGCAATGCCAGGCTGTTCAGAAAAGGCAAACAAAATTTTAGATAAAATATAAAAACAAACATGCTAGCAAAAAAATTGGCGACGAGATCCGACGCGTTTATTGTTGTGCATTATTTGTTTCTTGTAAATAATTTGTTACGAGTTTTCTTCTGCAGTAGATGACTTATTGTTTAGATGGATATTTTGATCGTTAAAACTTTTATTCACTCCAACAAGCATCTGTGTACCTTTTTTTTTTTTTTTTTGTTCTCGAGGGGGAAACCTTCAAAAGGTACCCGACGCCGTGGGAGCGACGCAGGGTTATGTGGGATTTTTACCGCACTAAAACCCCCCCGGTGGCCGTCCTCGGCGCTATAAAGAGGACTCCGGGAACTCGGTCCGACCGCAACCAGAATCCTCTGAGCGCGTTGCCCCATCGGGCTCCTCCCAGATGGGCGGCTGGGCCCACCGCCCCGTCTAGTCTTTACGACGGTATGTGACCACATATACCGCCGTCCTTCTCGGGATCGTCTGACCGAACGGTTCGAGCTCCCACTCTAGCCGCCTGCAACCCCGGAAGCCCCTTTTAGTCGCCTCTTACGACAGGCAGGGGATACCGTAGCCCTATTCTGATCCCGTAACTACAGGGACGAAGCATCTGTGTACCTAGCGGACAATTATTTAGTAGCGCGGGCCTAGTATGAACCTCTGCGTAACCGCCCTGAATCAGAGAGTTATTAAGTGCAATGCTTCTATCCTAACTTTACATACTTCTATGAAAAATATTTTCAGTTATATAAATGACATTAATTACTTTATCTTCGTTTTAATTCATTGATGAATAATGAAAAAAAATAACTAGGTACGATTTTTAGATGAGATCTCGAAGATCCGTATTTTTTTACCTGATCGAAGTATCTATCAGACATCTATTACAGACAGCAGCAGCTATCGCAAATAGAGCAACTTCAAATAAAACATGGGTTTTATCTGAAGTCAATCACAGATGCGTTACTAGTCCCGAGGACTATTTTGGTCGCCTCATATATTAGTGCACCAGCAACCATTCCGTCGAAACGCAAGAACTGCTTCATGCTAGAAATAGGTGTGGTATATGTTTTTATTCAAAATTTATTTATGTAATATTCGCATCCGCATCCGCAAATGCGGAGCTTCCGCATAGATTTAGACATCTGCATCCACATCCGTATCCGCGGATGTGAGCTCTCAAAAATCCGCATCCGCATTCACATCCGCGGATGTGAAAAAATAGGCATCCGCAACATCCCTGGTTCACGCTAGAAATAGGTGTGGCGTTGGTATTTCCCCGGTCGATCTACACTGGTTCTACCACCTGCTAAATTGATACTGATATCTTAGGGATCAATAAAAATAATTGGTTAACCATCTAGGAATGTTGGTCATTTAGAATTCAGAATTTAGTCACTAACGATAAGCTAATCATGCATTGTCATCCAAACCAAATGACACCAAACATACGAAAGATTCTATATAATCTATTCTAAATGTAATTGTCATATAGTGCGTAATTATACAGTAAGTGGCCTGTGTCCTGAAATAGGAACTAAAAAGGAAAATAACCTATGCTTAGGCAAGCTACTTTAATCTACCACTAGTGCTGGTCGGTTCTCCCGCCACCGCAGTTTTGCCGTGACCACGATCTGTGCAACTAGGTCGAAATATCGGCAGTAACGATTTTAGTAACGCGTATCGTGAATACCCATTACGTGTTAGAGTTTATCAATTCCGTGATAGTATTAGTTTCAAAACATAGTAAAACATAAGCACAAACATATAATTATATCGTTTAGTGACAGGAAAAATTCACTAATTACAAAATATGCAACATGAAGTTATCAGCGTTTAATAATATTTTGATCGCAATATTTAATTTATATAAAATGTCCTGAAGTTATGTCATTAAATAAAATATCGTACAGGTTATTGTATCCATATATTATTTACGTAATAATAATGTATTGTTAAAAAAATGGTGTATTGAGTGAAAAAATCGGGATTATACAATTTTGTAGTCAGTGAGTTTTTCGTAACATCCGACTATATGAGACTACCATTAGTCCTCGGGAGTATCAATGCAACTGTGATAGACTTCAGATAGAGCCCTTGTTCTATATAAAGTTGCTTACTGAGATCCTTGGGCACCAATAACCACCTACCATCCTTTGAACTGCGTGCTCGTTAGCTACTTCAGTGGGTTAAAGAAAATTTTAAATTATTTTTTATCACATCAGCCAAGAGTGTTACGCAATTTACACATACATAGCTATACTTCAATACAACTATAAACCCTACCCGAATCGCAAACTGAATCACCGAGTGAAAGGGGAGGCAGCACATATAAATAATGTTTGACCAGCCGCACCCTTCGAACGGTTGGAAATTTGTTAACCACCGAATTGTTCACGTGTAGATTGTCTTTGAATTTATTTTATTTTCAAAATGTGTAACTCGACAATGATCATTTTTTATCTATAGTAACTAGTACGTACTATGGGTCAAAGATGTTTTAAATATTAAGCCTGAAGTATTTTAAATTACGTATTTCGTGTTGCACTGGTTTAATTTCAACAAAACTCTTGTTATACAATTTTTACCCCTTTTTATAAGTGGGGGATTCCTTTCGGGTTCGTCTCGGAAATTCATCACAGTAACTCTTGTTCCTGCCTTATAACAGTATTATTAAATGCTGTGGTGATCTAGTTCGGAAGATATGGTATCCAGACACTTACGTGGGGCACCCCGACCGAGTCTTTAGGTGTTGAATCGAATCTGTAGCAGATCTCAAATTGGACTCCGACTCAGAACTGAGAAGAGACTAACAACACAAGAGTCCAAGACTGTCTTACCACTTACCGCCAGGTGATATAAATTACCATTTTTATAAAAAAAAACCGAGCATGCTAAGAGCTTTTGTAACAAATAAATGTTTGTTTTCGGCTCTAGTAAATAATCACCTCTTAAAGCAATTTACATATTTTACCGCCCATTATACAGATAAATGGGCTTAAAAGTTTTTTTGGAAAAAGCAACCTCATTTCCCCAAAAAGCTTTTGAGCTGAAATTAGATTGAAGTGGTGGTTGCAATTAAAAAGTTTCCAGCAAACCTGAAAGTGTACTGAGATATTTTTGGATACGTTTTTCATCTGCAAGTTATTTGCAAAATCGAGATGGTGAGTGCAAAAAAATTTCAAGAAACCTCTCGTAAATATCTAGAAATCTTGAAAATGTTTTTCGATCTCGCCGGCTCCGCTTCAGTACTTAAAAGCTCGATGGAGAGAAATCGTCGGATTGAGGTCGCTCGTGTGATTTAATCTGTTGTAAGTGTACATTTTCCGATACAATATAAGAGTACCGCGTGCAACTAGTTAGATCTTTTTCCGTATAGATACCGTGGCACTTACAGCTTGATTTTTTTTTATTCGATAATAGGACAATTTGCAAAGTTCTACCGAATGTATATAGTTCGACAAGCGGTAACACCGCCATACCTTTTGGAGCCCGAAGCGGGTTCTGCGTTTCGGTGGAAAGGTGTGGTCATAGGCGGCGTAAGGTGTGGGCGATGTGAGCCTCCGCCTACATCCTCGCGGTGCTAAGGACCTCGCGCCACACGCAGACAAAAGTTTTCTCTAAAACTTGGTGTTGGGACATATAGATGTTGCGACCGTTTTATGAGTCGATCTTTTTTTTAAACGCTTTCTACACTAATAGTGGAGCTATGAGTGTAGAAAGCGTTTAAAAAAAGAGGATTTTAGTAGGATTTTCTCCTGTGTCGTCGGTGCCATGGATACACACAAAGACGAATACATAAACACCCAGACCCAGAACAAGAATCTAAAGTCATTCAGATAACTGTCCGGCCGGGAATCGAACCCGGAACACTGCGCGTCAGACAGGTATAGTAATTGCTCCGCCACGCGGGTCGGCAGATCGACTTTAATTTGTATACATTTGGCAATCTTTTTTTTTCTTTGTGTCGACAAACTGCAATTCAAATTTAATCAGAGGGGCTCGCGAATTGTAGCTTGACCACATTAAGTTTAGGCTATGCGCCGCTTCTAGGAGTGCTTACCGGCTCACTTTTAATTTAGGCGACCATATTGGTCCTAGGAAGTAGCAACGTATCTGTGATTCACTTCCTATAGAACCCTTTTTCCTTATGAACTTGTTTACAGATGTCCATTACCATTTACCGTCAGATAGACTGCATTCTCGTTTGCTTCAATTCAATATACATAAAAGCATTAGTTATTCAAAGGCGTTAAGGCAAAAGAACCGAGTGGACAGATTGAGGTCGGTCCGATATAATCCGATCTACCTAGCGCACATTTCAGTACACCGCCGTTCCACGTGCACCGTTATTCTTTTCTTACGGAAATGCCGAGATGACACGTTTTTATATCAGTTTTACTGAGGCTTTCGTGACTGCAGTAAAACAAGCTATTTTATTCTTTCTAACCTTTCCGTTTCATAAGAATAGGAAGTGAACTATAAGTCTACAGGATCAAATGATTATGCCTATAGACATTTGCTACCAGTTGAAATGGTAACTATTTATGTGGTAGTATTTTAAACTAACGGTGCATCCAAATACCGATCCGAAGCACTCTCTTTTTCTCGGACATTAGCGATGGTGGTATATGAAAAACTCTTCAAATACAACCTTTTCTGGCGATAATTTTGGAGTCGGATTTTTTTTACGGAACTCTGCCAATCATTAATTCCGGTGGAAATAAAATTCAGAGACTAGCAGACCTCTTGTTTTTGCTAATCGCAAGCGCGGGACTGCCCTTATCAGGAAAATAACTACGCCTATGCATGACTCTCATGTATCATTAAAAAGAAAGTTGCAGTGGAATAAATACTGCTCCCAAATTCTTTAAAATAGTTGCAACACCTTCAAATCTTCAAATTATTTTTCCATGTACATACCTACCTACATATTATAAATACGATTTCCATCACTATCTTAAATGAGAAATTTGAAACGAAAATATTTTCGTTTCAAATCAAATCATAAGTTATCAAAATATCACAACGTTGAGAATATATTGTTGTGTAATTTATGTTCCGAGATACCGCTATAATGGCTTGAAACAATGGCTTTAACATATCCTGACATGTTATTCTTGGATGCTATAAAATGTGTATAAAAGCGTACGTAAATGGGTAACCCGCTCGTGTTATATGGGGGTAGGAAAATGACCGGCCAACCCGTATTGTCAATAGCGAGCCAAGTCGGGGCTATTAAACGACTGCAGTTACCCGAAAGCCATGAAACAGGCGGTCCAAGCGTCAAACGTTCTCTGCTTAAAGCGTCAGTATTGAGTGTATATCTAAAATGTATATATCCGATCGCATGGGGCCACGAAATATCACTACAAATTGTATTGAAATTTGTTAAAATACATTAAACGTTGATGGTTGCCGTGCTAAGCGAAAGTTTCGTGGCCTAGCAGGTATTCGTGTACATACGTGGCGATAGTAGAATTATAACTGCGAAGGTAGACTTTGCTATTTATATATACTTATTGTGATATTTTCACCTTAGGCCTGAGGAGGAACACCCACTGTTGAGGAAAATAAGGTGTGAGATGTCACACCTTATTTTCCTCAACAGTGGCGTACATTTAATACTGCCTGAAAACACTGCCTTACCACATTCGTAAAATTAGAAAACACTAATGTGTGTTAAGTAAATAAGGAGCTTGCTGTCCACTTAAGTAAGTGGTAAGTGGCCACTGCCAGCCATGAAAATCTTTAACCAACCCCAAATAATATTACAGTCACCTAAAGTTGGCCACAGATGCGTTGCCTATCCCTGATGACTATGTTTGAATGCAACAAATAAGTATGTCGCCCTTACCACTCCCTTCAAACCAGATCACAGCAACATTGATTTTTTTATCTGATCGAAGTAGCAAACGAGCACGCCGGTCACCTGATGGTAAGTGTCGCCTATAGACATCTGTAAGCAACTTCAAACAGAACATGGGTTCTATCTGAAGTCAATCAGCAGATACGTTGCTACTCTCGAAGATTATGATGGTTGCCTCATATAAAAGTGTGCCAGCTACCACACCCTTCCATTGAAACGCAAGAAATGCTTTACATTAGAAATAGGTGTGGCGGTGGTACTTCCCCGGTCGAATCACGGTCGGTTCTGCCACCTGTAATATAATGATGTTATCGGGTGCGTTTTGGTTACAAACACTCCTAAATTGTGAACATAAGCCACAGGCGTAAAATACCATATAACGCCACACGCGTCAAAGAAAAGCACAAAATGTACGACCGTGTGTCATCACGCTCAGAATTCTGTGCACAGTCTCGTCTAGAACGTTCCAGATATTTGCATATGCGGCGGATGACGTCACGAATACGTCCCCCAGACAGTCCGGTATTCAGCTCCGCTGCCTCTATAGAGGATTATTGAGCGCTATGTGTGTCATCGAATAACGTTCAGGATTTTTGAAGATTTATTACTCTACTAGCTTTTGCCCGCGGCTTCGCTCGCGTGGAATTTAGTCTGCCACATAAAGTTTGCAAGGTGGTAGAGCAATGGTTCAACCAGGGAGTTATCACCGCCGCACCTATTTCTACCGTGAAGCAGTTCTTGTGTTTCATTAGAAGGGTGTGGCGGCCGGCTCGCTTTTATATGAGGCGATCATCAAAGTCCTCGAGAGTAGCAACGCATATGTGATTGACTTCAGATTGAACCCTTGCCCTACTTCCTAAATCTGTGTGTTCAAATTTCAAATCACAGGCACGTATATTAATTTGAATTAGTTTTGTCGGCAACGGATATTAATACTTACTTATTCTGAAATTAAAAGTTTTAAGAAAGGGTCTCAAAAGGCGTGACGGTTACCAACGCGCAGTTGGCCAGCGTGGTCAACTACGACCTAAAATACTGCTAATCTGACATATGTGCCGAGTTGTGTAACATTAAAAGGTCGATGACGATTGAATGACATATCTAACCTTTTCCACTGTTTCATTCTTATTGACCTTTTTTTTTGTCGAGGGGGAAATCTTTAAAAGGTACCATACACCGTGGAAGCGACGCAGGGTTATGTCGGATTCTTATCGCACCAGGACTCCGGGATCTTCAAAGGAACGCAACTGGAGTCCTCTGAGTGCATTGCCTCATCGGGCTCCTCCTAAGTGAGCGGCTGGGCCCACCACTCCATCTAGTCTTTACCACGACATGCGACCACACGTATACCACCATCCTTCCCGGGATCGCCTGGCTGGACTGTTCAAGCTCCTTGCATCCTGGCTCTCACGACAGCATGCGACCACACATGCTGACATCTTTCCCGAAGTTGCTGACTGGGTGTTTCGAGCTCCCAGTCTAGCCGCCCGCAACCCCGAAAGCCCCCTTTTAGTCGCCTCTTACCACAGACAGGGGATACCGTAGCCTTATTCTGATCCTGGAACTACAGGGACGTCATTCACATCGACCTTTCCCATTTTGTTCCGTGATTTATAACCATTTAAATATTAATTTCATAGAACTTCGTTGTATACGGCGGCGGCGCACGGCGCGTACTGCCGGTCAATCAATTGAGTACGCAATATGTTATACTCGTAATATCTTCTAAACTACTTATCCAATTTACATAGTGTAAAAAGTAGATTTAATCTGTATTAGATGCTTGATTTTTTGAAATCATTTATTTTGATAAGGATTAATATTTAGTTTGTATAAAACCGATGGAAACATCAACTTCATATTTTTAAAATTTTCAAAGTATAAAAAGAGTTATTGTGGGTTATACATAAAATATAGATATATGCTGTCGCGGACTTTTATTTAGATCTATGTGAGCCAAACAATCCCACCGTACATTATATTTGGATATCTCCAACGGTTTAGGCAGCGTACGCGAAGATAGCTCTCAGAGGACAACTTTTTTTGCGACTAATCTGATATTTCTCGTTATAGTATAACCTTATTACAAAAAAATCGGTATAAATTATAGTCCATGTATTATTCTGATGTATAACCTATACTACTGTAAAGTTTCAACCAAATCCGTTCAGTAGTTTTTGCGTGAAAGAATAACAAACACACATACATCCTCACAAACTTTCGCATTTATAATATTAGTAGGATAGGATGATATGAACGTGAGGATAAAGGGGCCGAATGCGAATTTGCAATTTGTAAAATAATAAAATTGTTCGCATTTTAGGGGGTTTCTTAAATGACGAGGTTACTTAAGCTACGTAAAAGTTAGGTTTGTCATTTTTACGCACAAAAAACTGTTTTAATTCGGCAGACGTTAGACTAAGTGATTAGAAAGTATTTCAATTATTTAAGTCGAATTAAGGAATGTGGTTGTATCCTGTATTTGGACCAACTTTCCTTAGCAATAAGCATGTTGTAACTTATGTTATAAGTATCATGTCATGTCATCGTCCTTGCCGCTTATGACGTAATAACACATCACTTGTCACTAGGGTTGCCACCCGTACTTTATTATAAAGTATTGTACTTTATACTTTATGAGAAAAATAAAGTATGCGAAAATACTTTATTTTGTATATCTGGGATTTAAAAGTTTGATTATAATCAGTAAACTATAATTCCTTTAATCACAAGGTTTCCGTAGCTACCTTATTTAGAAAGTAGTAGAACATTTACATTTGGTGTCCTTTTTTAAAAAATATGGGCGCCAAGTGACTATCTACATTTTTTTTGCCTACTATCACCTCACACAGTTCTAAATGTATCCCAGAGCCAAAAATTAAGTAATAATATAAATAGAACTTTATTTTGAAGCTGCGTACTTTTTTCTTTATACCTTTTGTAGCCAATGTACTTTAATCGTTGAAAAAAAAAAGGTGGCAACCCTACTTGTCACCTTCGTAATCTTCACTGCAATACTGAAACCAGTGAAGCATTTATGTAGGTTCGAAAGAAATTATGATAATCACGTCCTTTATTATTCGAAAGTAATCTAGATATTATTATACCATTGTTTACTCTTAAAACCTCTTCTACTCCTTCTTCCCAACTCAAATCGTCCACAATTATATTTTCTTTAATTTTTGTCACCTTCTCTTCCTTTTTCAATTTGTCTGATCCTACTATTTTTTTTTTTTTGGTTCATAAATGATCTATGAGTAATTATTGTAGCTGTTCACTAGTGATGTGACGAATGTTATTATTTGATATTCGAAAATGCGAATGTGAATATTTCTTACTGACATTCGCGAACGCGAATGCGTCTTTTGGTTTTTTAGTTCGTGGTGTAGGGTGCCGGAGGATCTTCCTGTAGTTCCGGGATTAGAAGAGGGCTACGGTATCTCCTGCCTGTCGGAAGAGAAAACTAAAAGGGGGTTGCGGGCGGCTAGAGTTCGGTCAGGCGAGCCCAGGAAGGACGGCGGTATGTGTGGCCGCATACCGTTGTATAGACTAGCCGGAGCCGTCCCTGTAGCCTCGGGGTCAGAATAGGGCTACAGTATCCCCTGCCTGTCGTAAGAGGTTACTAAAAGGGGCTTCCGGGGTTGCAGACGGCTAGAGTGGGAGCTCGAACCGTTCGGTCAGGCAATCCCGGGAAGGACGGCGGTATGTGTGGTCGCATACCGTCGTATAGACTAGACGGAGAGGTGGGCCCAGCCGCCCATCTGGGAAGAGTCCGATGGGACAACGCGCACAGAGGATTCCGGTTGCGTTCCTTTGGAGATCCCGGAGTCCTCTTTGTAGCACTGAACACGGCCACCGAGGGGATTTAGTTTAAAAATCTCACACAACTCTACGTCGCTCCCACGGTGTCGGGTACCTTATGAAGGTTTCCCCCTCGAGAACAAAAAAACAGTGGTGCTTTCAAGCTCGAACAAGAATTGGTTCAGGCTTAAAGAGTTATATAATAATAGACCTGATTTACATATATCATAGAATATCAGGACTCCTTACAATCGTTAATTAACTATGAACTCGGACGTGCTTTTATTAAGTAGATTTTTACATGTACCTACTGTTACAACCATCTTTATTCTAGCTTTCATGATGGAGCCGCTATAGTAAATCTATATCAATTTGCTACTGAATATCATTTTTTATTATTGCATTTTATGCCGCTTTGTTTTTTATTATCATAACAATATGGGTATCAAATGAAAGCTAATAAGTACTTCCATTACAAATATACATGTCTTATAATATTAAAGTACTTAATTAACGCAAAATCCAAAAAACGTTAAATGAAATAAATTATCACAAGAACCGAAAAACCGATTGATTTGTTTTTAAGCATTCGGGATTTTTTTCATATTTTAACAATATTACTTGCTCCGGTTATTTTTAGCGTACAAAAGATTCAGAAACAGTTTGAGTAGACTGTAGCGACCTACAATACGGCGAACACATCGATTTTTATGTGTCCCGCGGCTGCCAACTTTTGAACTCGAGGCGTTAAGGCTGTTCAGTTGTATGCCAGTGTCGTCGGGTTTTTATCATCGTTCTTTAAATCCCGTAAAAGGTTATAGATTTTACAGGAGGATTCGCCAATCTCCATAGTTAAAAATATAAGATATAACATCTCTCTTATCACATTTAATTCTTGATCATAACTTTTGGCTAGTCAAGCCCCTCTTATCTACCTCAGTGTCGTCGGGTTTTTATTGTCTTTAAACCCCGTAAAAGCTTAGGTTTTTTCCGACGAATAGAGACTATTCCTTTCTATGATTTACTCCTTACATACCTTACAAAATAAATGCATTATAATACTTTTATATTACTATTTTAACCCAAAATCCATAAAAGCGTTTAATGGAATAAATTATTACAAAAACCAAAAACCGATTGTTTCGTAAGCAGCATTTTTTTTCCATATTTTAACAATGTTACTTGTTCCAGTTATTTTTACCGTATAAAAGATCCAGAAACAGTTTGAGTAGACTGTAGCGACCTACAATACAGCGAACACATCGATTTTTATGTATCCCGCGGCTGCCAACTTTTGAACTCGAGGCGTTAAGGCTGTTCGGTTGTATGCCAGTGTCGTCCGGTTTTATCGTCTTTAAACCCCGCAAAAGGTTATAGATTTTATGGCGTTGTCTGACTATTTATTTCTTAGATTTAATGATCACCTACTCACGGTAATATTTTCTATGTCATAGGCAAGTAACGAACACACGCCTTTCTTATATACATATGAAAATACTATCCTAGTCCTCTGGAGTAGAAACGCATGTGTGATTCGACTCCTCGGCGGCGTTGAGGCTGTTCGGTTGTATGCCAGTGTCATCGGGTTTTATGGTCTTTAAACCCCGTAAAAGGTAATAGATTTTATGGTTTTGTATCACTGTTATAAAATGTGGACTTCCATAGCTTCAACGGATAAAGACTATTTATTTCTTTAATTTGCTCAGTAGCTACTCTAGATATTATATAGGGCCATAGACAAGTACCGAACCACCAGATTTGCTTACCCCAAGTTTGATCTAGAAATCCGTGCATGGTAGAGCGGTACTGATTACGCCACACATAATGATGGAACGAAATCGGTTTTCTTTGAAATTTTCTTAATACTCTTTCAACTAAATTTTAAATTACATATTTTAAATTAAATTACATATAAGTGTCCGCTTTTTATGGTAGAGAAATCAAGGACTACCTTGTAGGTCAGTTGTCAAACAGCAGCAAGGATAATTGCGCTTACGGCAATGATTCGTAGTGGCATATTTATGTACAAAATTGTATTCCTTAGGCGAGAGGGCTCCCCTGGACTCTCCCAATGTAAATGAAAGTTAATATGCAAGTGCAAAAAAAATACAGTACCTCTCCCATCTGAAGACCTAATTCTTAAACATTACTGGTACGACAAGCTCCTCTCCCCTCCCCCTGCAATAAAAATCCTAGCTTGTGTTGGATCCACCAGTAATGTATTGGCATTACTACATAGTATGAAACAAAATCGCATCCCGCTGTCTGTCCCTATGTACCTCTACTTAGATCTATAAAACTACGCTATGGATTTTAATGCAGTTTTTTATAGATAGAATGATTCAAGAAGAAGGTTTTTATGTGTAATACTTGCATAATATAGTGCAGGAACACTGATAATTGTAGATTTTTTACTTTTAGGCGGAACGAAGATCGTATGTAATACGTCTTGTAGCGTACATGCATACGATAACAAATACCTACAATAGCATAAAGCGATGCATGCCTTTACCGGCTTGTGTCAGCGAAGTACAAAGGGATCCTTTGACGGCTGCTGTAGTCTTCTCCTACGGCAGCCGTCGATAACATGCGGCGCGAGCTGCTTTCTTTGCGGACCGCGCTTCTTCGTAGAACCATTGTAATCGCCAACACATTATCTAAACAGTTAAATGTTAAAAGTCGATTCATTATGTAATGAGGCGAACATTTTTGTCCCCTGGAATAGCAACGCAACGCATTGAATTCAGATAGAATTCCTGTATTATGTGAAGTTGCTTACAGATGTTTATGGGCAGTAACCACGTAAAGTGGATTGCATGCTCGTTTGCTACTTTTATCGAATAGAAAACTTAGAAAAATATAAAGTAATATAAAGTATTATAAATAAGGCTGTTTATTTAATTAAATACAATACATCTCATTTTCAAAAGTAACCATCATCTATTAATATCAATAATAAAAGATTTGCCTGTATTGTACTGTTAGATGCGTTGCAATATCTGAATAAAATTAGTTTTTATAACTTTTAATAGTCCTCTTTTTATTTCCCTCCAAAATTAGAATGATGTCATACACCAAACTTCTCTCTTTCTGACAGCTGTCAGCTTTTTAAAACATACAATATATTCCCTGCATTCTTATTATAATGCCATTATAAGTTACATTTTAATATCTATATACTTAATTTATAATTAGTATCAATTTAACCAAAAAAATATTATAAAGTTAACACTATAGAGTAGAGATAATGTCTTCATAACCATTTTATTAACTAATAGGTATATAACGATCATTATTTTTCGCCATCACTTCTTGATTTAAATTTATTTCGTCTCTGTCAAATTAGAGAACTTACCGGCCCGCCATTACCTAAGGTACCTATTATGTGGTCCGTTACTAAAAGGTTGCCTACAGATGGTCTATAACATTGGTTGTCAATCGGCGGTCTGAAGATGAAAGTACGAGAACTGAGATATGAAGCGCGAAGTAATTTAAACTTTAATTGAATCCGATCTTGCTCGTTTGTAACACAGCAACAATTGTAACTGCATTAACAGTTTAATATTATCTTCCACTTTCTTCTCGAAGCTTTCAAAGCCAAATATTATAATCACTTCCTGCTAATAAAAATAACATAGTTTTGTAATTATAAGGACATAAAAATATTTTAAAATAACATTGTGGTATGAAGGTACATAGTATTTACAAAGAAATGAAATACATGACAGTCAGACATTGTAAACTTAACTCACTTTATTTTTTATTTATATAAAGAAGAAGCGAGCGCATTTGATGTATGCCAACATCATAAACTTTGGGAACCTCTGATATATTGAATGTATATGCAAACCCTTTAGCTCAGCATCCGTTGATATGTCTACGTATCATACGTGTACCGTACTAAACTTAGAAGCATTATCATGTAGCGGTGTCATAGAGCGCAGTTACTGTAATTTGATAGAATACGCTGTACAAAGTGCTTTGACCGGCTAATACATATTAAATACTGGCTTATGAAATATAAATTAAATATGGTAATATAAATAAAACATCGGCTTTAATTTAAAAAAAGGGTGAAATCGTAACCATTGGATTGAGAAAATCATGTCATGTCTTTGTTTTTGGCTTGTTTGTGTCTTTGTGCAACTCTTTCTCTGTGTGTGTGTTGTGTATGTACTATGTGTAAGTATACCGGTGTGTGCGTGCCTCTACTTCTCTGTGTCCTTGGCATATAGTACACCGTTTATATGATTGACTTTCAGCCAAATTAATTATACATGTCCATGGACGGTAATTATCCCATACCATACCTGCATACACGACTACTTTAAATGGTAGAAAATAAGCATACAAAGCAATCTAGACAAAATAAACTAGCAACAGACAGTCCAAACTAGGTTACACAGGATCAAGGCATATTGAACAGAGTGGATGAAACAGTAAATCCGAAACGCTGAACCGTTTAAGCTTCCATTAGTTCCTCACTCAGAGCTAAGCTGGAATGGATTTATTTAATCTGCCCAATCCACGATCCAATAACAAATACGGATAAAGTGCCGCTGTACATTTTAAAAAAGACTCATTTACTGTAGCGAATCTTAGCCAGACAAATTAGATAAGCCAGCCAATTTCCATTCAAATTAAACAAATTATTCTTCTTTTTATAAGATTGGAGTAGCAAACGAGCATGCAGTCCAACTGATAGTAAGCGGTTACCACCCATGGACATCTGTAATCAAATATATACAGTACAATGTTTCTATCTGAAGTCAATCACAGATGTGTTGCTACGCCCGAGGACTAAGATGGTCGTGTCATATAAAAGTTACTGGCAACCACACCCTTCCACCAAAAAGCAAAAATGCGTGTGGTGGTAAAACCTCCAAAGTCGAACTAAAGTGCTTCTACCAAAATGACTCTGATAGTAAGTGACCTTTACCGCTCATGAACCTGTAACCAAATCCACACCGAATACTCCATGATGTAAATCATCTGTAGCCGGGTTCAGGTAGAGGTTTGGTTCAACCAAATAGATTCGTTACCACTACTACGAACTAAGATGGTCGCAGCACAATATAAAATATGTATTACTTAAGACCGTCGGCATTCACATTTTTTCATCGAAACGCAAAAACGCGTCACGCTAGAAATAGGTGATAACCTCGGCTCTGTGCCCCTAGATAAGACTCCAAAATTGTTAGAAAAACAGAAATCTATGGAAACATCCTCGTTTTTTTTTAACAATTTTGGTAGATAAATCCGAGTTATTCCCGTTTTACGTAAAGCAGAGAGATAACGTTTTTTTTTTTACCTGATTGAAGTACCAAACGAGCATGCAATACACCTGATGGTATGTGGTCACTGCAGCCCATGGACATCTGTAAATAATTTCAAATAGAACGTGGATTCTATCTGAAGTCAATCTCAGATACGTTGCTACTCCCAAGGACTATAATGGTCGTCTCATATAAAAGTGTGCCGGCAACCACACCCTTCCATCGAAACACAAGAAATGTTTTGAAATATTTTCAGTAGTTTAAAGCATTTCCTCGTGAAAGCGCTTCCATTCCCAAATCGGGGTCAATTAAGTTTCCGAATCAGACTTAACATAAACAAATATAGACTACCGCAGACACGTGCCACCTACAAGACAAGACGTATTGATCGGATTAAATGCAGGCGTTACTGAAATCCGAAGCACTGTAGCATTCCATTCGAATAATCTCTCACTTAGTTCTAGCAAATCAAGCTCTGTTCCCGTTTATAACCGTTTTGTAATACTCTAGTGGTTTAGAGATTAACAAAGGAACAACATTATTTTTTTTTTATCTGACTAAAGTATGATGAAAACGAGGATGCAGTCCACCTGATGATAAGTGGCCACTGCCGCACATGGACATTTGTAATCAACTTTATACAGAACAGGTGTTCCATCTGAAGTCCATCACAGATGCGTTGCTACTCCCGAGGACTAAAATGGTCGCCTCATGTGAAAGTGTGCCGGCAAACCACACCCTTCCATCGAAACGCAAGAAATGCTTCACGCTAGAAATAGGTGTGGCGGTGGTACTACCCTGGTCGAATTACACTGGTTCTACCACCAGGTAAATACCAACCATCTTGTGCTCGACAAAACTTAATACCTATACTTAGACATTTTATCGTAAATTCTTATAAAATCTAAATCTGATCTGGAAACACTTTTTTATGAAGGAAACCAATCATGGGTTCCTCTTGGTTGCGAGGTCGACTCAAGCCAATGTTATTCTCCTGAACGCGCTTTTTCAGGGCTACGGCTACTTAAGCCTTACTTACCCAAGGCATTCTCGGCCCTTTGACAGAATTTTCCTTTATCTAAGGTACGGCTGTGGTTGGGTATGGAACAGTTACTCCATACATCATATTGTCTACAAGGTGCGCACAATCGCTACACGCACCTCCGCCTAAAAATTAGTAGAAGTCTACCTGAGCGTGGTCAGACATGTATTACTACGTTGAGGTATATAGTTATAGGAACGCCTAGGACAAATGGGTATGTATCCCTTTTTGCTCGAGAGGGGGAAACCTTCAAAATATACCCAACGCCGTAAAAGCAATGCAGGGTTATGTGGGATTTTTACCGCACTATATTACTATTTTTACCCCGGTGGCCGTCCTCGGCGCTACAAAGAGGACTCCGGAATCTCCAAAGGAACGCAACCGGAGAGGTATATATCCCTAACCATACCACAATAAAGATATTAAATTCTATATCCAATTATTTCATTTGTACGCCATTATGTGGCAAATATGAGATCTTTTATATTATGTATCTACTGACCAACTTTGTAACTACATTTGAGCAAATAAAGATATTATTATTATTTATTTACTATCAAACTAAATTACAGTAACGCTTGACCCGGCTATATTTATCAAGCTTTTAACCATGTTATTAGCTCAAAAATAGATGTGGTACCTGCCTTCCGTGTTGTTAAGCATATTTTGAAAATTCCATTTAACAATCACTGGCGAGTTTACTCATGTCTAAGCTAGGAATAGAAGCGACATTTATATCACAATGGCCATTAATAACCTCCCTTTGTTCCCGGGACACTTCGTTAGCGCCGTGACCGTGAAACTCCCTAATGTTACACGCACCAGAGTTTCGGGAAATAGCAGGACACGGACAAAAAATTGACAATTAACGCAAGTATTAGCGAATTTTTTATGTGGACGAAGTAGCAAACGAGCATGCAGTCCACCTGATAGTAAGGGGTCACTGCCGCCATGATGGTCGCCTCATATAAAAGTGTGCTTAATATAAATTCTCATTGGCACACACGTAAATACTACTCATTAGTCTGGGTGTATATACACCCAGGTATGTGGATACACTCAAAGAAAGAATCATAAACATTGAAATAAAGATTTATATATCTGCCGGGCCAGCAATTAAATCCGGAACCATTCGTGTCATATCAATTACTGCTTCAAAATGTGGATTGCAAAAAACTAATTGAAAAACTTATAACATATTATTAATACCTACTTCTTAACAACACTACCTTTGTCGGCTGGCAGTCAAGCATCTCCTTTCGAACCACATGTAAGCCACAGTCCGTAACACTAAATCCAAGTTTGTAAACTAGTGTAGCGTCTCTTTAGGTACCGGACGCCGTGGAAGCGACTCAGCTTTATGTAGGATTTTTACCGCACTAGAACCACCCAGTGGCGGCGGAGGACGCTCAGCGCTACAAAGAGGACTCCGCAATTTCCAAAGGAAAGCAACCGGAGTCCTCTGAATACATTCCGACTCCGTCAGGCTCCTCCCAGATGAGCGGCTAGGCTGGTCTTTACGCCGAACCAAACGGTTCGAGCTCCCACTCTGGCCGTCTGCGTCCCCGGAACCCACTTTTAGTCGCCTCTTACGACAGGCAGGGGATACCGTTGACCTATTCTGATCCCGGAACTACAGTTTAAGAAAGATAGAAATCTAAACAACAGTTCACTTCGATGACTAAGTGCAATGTCGTGCACTCCCACACTTTTCAGAGCATAGCACATGACATGGGACTTCTTACCTTTCTTGGCCTCTCGCATCTTATGGCTTCGTCGGCGGTATATGGCACTCTTCGGGCCTCGAGGGTCTTTTTTTATCTCACTGAAGTAACAAACGAGGATACAGTCCACCTGATGGTAAGTGGTCGATGACGCCCATAGATATGTGTAATCAACTACATACAGAATATGGGTTCCAGCTGAAGTCAATCAAAGATGCGTTGCTACTCCCGAGGACTATGATGGACGCCACATGTGAAAGTGTACCGGCAACCACACCCTTCTATCGAAACGCAAGAAATACTTCACGCTAGAAATAGGTGTGGCGGTGGTACTTCCCCGGTCGAACTACACTGGTTCTACCACCTTGAAACCTCCTCTGATCTCCTCTTCACGTGGGTATATTCTCGAGAGAGTATATACCCTTCGGTACCTAGAATAATTACAACACTGCAACATTACTTAAAATATTGCAATGTAGAAACGCGATATTAATGTAATACCAACCCCACTGTTTAGTGGGTGATGAGAGCATACCGAATGTATCCTAAAAGCAAAGTTACACGTGGCAACTCTATCTACGTCAGACACCCCTCCCAGAGGGAATTTGAAACCTCATTGGCGGAATGTCAAACAACAAACTATTAATGAAATATTGCTACCGAGGGAACATTTTAATCGAATTGTATAAAAGACTCCGCAAATAATATTGGGGTTCTGAAACTGTTGGAAGGTAATTTCGTGGATCCTGAACATTTAAGACACAGATTACGTATTATTTTATTGTCCTATTTGTATGTATCTCTTAGAGTTCCTACAATAAATATGTATTTTATTTTATGGAAGAAATAGGTAAATATATCAAGCATTTTGAATACACTTCTTTCTCAATAAATTCTGTGTTAAATTCATTGAAGTTAAAGGAGTAAACCTCAACTTTAAACAAATTATTTATATTAGTAACTTTAGCAGTTTAGATTTATAATACATTTAAAATGTAGGCAAATGTAAAATAGGAAAAACACCATTAACACATAATTTAGAGTACAAAACAATAATTCCACACAAATATCAAGTGTTATAAATTTAACAAAAGAAATACATATATCATTTAAATTGCTTGGCCAGGGATCCAACCCGAAGCTATACCTACACGCGTCAGATCGATACGTTAGCCACTGCGCCAAACCGGTCAATTATGTAAGTCGCAGTGTTTTTCGTTAAAAATAGAACTATTCACGGGAGGAGGGTGTAACCGCACGAGGATGATCGTTCCTATATAAATGAGGGTGTCGCCACAATTTGCTGACTCAGTGCGCACCTACATTCATTTGGTAGCAACTCGTGTACCTACAGTGTGAAGTAGGTATATAACATATCGACGCAGGAAAGCGAAGTTGTCGTATCACGAAAAATACTATTAACTAGAACCAAATAAAAAGAATAAAAATTCATAAGATTTTAATTAGGTGATTTATGATTAGGTTACAGAGTGATAGCCTAATGGTTGAAATTTGCCCTCTCAATCGGGAGGGCAAAGGTTCAAACCCTGGCACGCACCACGGATTTATGTGCGTATTAGAAATTATTTATCACTGGTTTTCGGTGAAGGAAAAACATCCTGAGGAAACCTACACACCCGAGTTCTTCAAAAAAAAATCTCGGAGGTGTGTGAAGTCCACCAATTCGCACTTGGCCAGCGCGGTGGACTGTGGCCTAAAACCCTCTCATCCTAAGAGAAGACCCGTGCCCAGTAGTGGCACAATAACGGGTTATACCCAAATTAGGCGGTTTTTCTAATATCTTATGTTTAAAAATATTGAATTTTAGACAAGCAAAAAAGAAATTTATCGTTTAACTTGCTTGACCAGGAATCCAACCCTAAGCTATGCGTCAGATGCTTTTTTTACTCGACTACGTCAGAAGGAGGGAATTGTTTTTTTGAGTACCTATATTATTATTAGTATTTCTTCTAACGACCCTAAAAGCTCGTACGTTCTAGTATAAATTGTATGATATTCACTGATAGGTAAAGTATATTATACGGAGTAGGTACACATAAGTATAGGTATTACACATGATATAATTATCTAGGTACTTATGTGTACTTGTAAGTAAGGCAACTAGGTACAATCAAAGTATCTAAAAGTAGTTAAAACAAACTCAAAACAAATTATATCATTCGTTCGCCGAAAATGCAAACAATTTGTAACGTTACATACACGAGCATAAGAAAATACGATTTTGTGGAAACATTTCCGTTCCGTTTAATCGCCCGCGATTTTTTAAGTTCCATACCATTTTTTCCGGTCGAGCAAAACCTACCGGGGCCCGTCAAAACCCCATGACGGAACGGCCTGTTTGCTGATGACGTTTTGCGCTGTTTTTGTCGTGAAACGGTTTCCGCCCCTTTGTGTCCATTAAACATCTTTTATATTATAGTTATGACTATCACTACAAACGAGTTTAGTTAGGGATGTGTTTGTTTTGTGTTGTAATTGTGATGTGTTGTGATTTTTTTTTGACAAGAAAGTAGCGAACAAGGTTGCGGTTTACTTGATAGTAAGTGTTCACTGCAACATACGGACTTCGGCAGTTTAGTGCAGTAAAATTGTGTATCAACTTCCATTGGAGAAATGGTGGAATTAGTGTAGTTTACCTGCCCCTATTTTTTTTTTATATTAATGAAACAGCAAACGAGCCTGCAGTCCACCTGCAGTAAGTGGTCACTGCCACCCATAGACATTTATAAGCAACTAGGTAGGTAGGTAAGAACATAGGTTTTATCTGAAGTCCATCATAGATGTGTTGCTACATACTTCCGAGGACTAGGACGGTCATAAAGTGTGCCGGCAACCACACCCTTCCATCAAAACGCAAAAATTGCTTCACATTAGAAATAGGTGTGGCGGTGGTACCTCCCCAATCAAACTATACTCGTTCTTCCACCTTTTGTAGTTAGAGAGATCTCTTTTGTAAATGGTTAAAGTAGCACACATTCCATCGGATGATAAGTGTTTAGTGCCACCCATAGACTCCTGTAAGCAACTTATTTTTATATACTTAAACCTGGCGATAAAGCAACCTGATGGGAAGTAGTCACCGTCGCCACCTTAGCCAATACATCGCCAGAGGAGTCGCCAATACATTGCTGGCTTTGAAGGAGAGCTCTTTTCACACCGAGCCCCATGTCATAAAAAGCTTCGGGAATACTTCAGGAGGAAGCATATTTCGAAACGAGCGTGCAAACCAAACAGCGTGGAGGATCGCCACGCGTCCAGTTGATGTGGATGAAACTTCATCCTTCGGCGAGTGGTGCGGTGGAGGAAAGGCACCAGGTCAAAGAGTCTCTCGAAACACTCATTATTGTAAAGCCGGTAGAACACGCAGATGGACCCTATGTCCCTCCGTAGACTTAGAGGTTCTAACCGATCGGTGGCCCTTGGGTCGTATCACGCATTTCTACACGGAGTCAAATGGGTTAAGTTGGTACAGGGGCGCCTTTACCCAGAGATGCGAGTAGTTCTCTATGTGGGGTCTATCAGAAGGATATGCTCCGCACTGAAGTACTGCTTGGCTCTGTTCAAGGCGCCCATTTTCTTAACTGCGAACTTGGCCTTGACATCCAAATGACGCTGAAACTGCACGTCACATGAGATGTCAGCTCCCAGGATTCCCACGCTTTTTTAATGGTGAGCTTGGGGAACTGCAGCATTGATGGACTTCATACCTGAGCAGCAATCATCAACCACAACTCTGATATACCGTCCAGACAGAAAGCTGTTTATCCACATGCACAACCTCTCAGGAAGACCGTAAGATGGAAGCATAAGGAGAAAGGCCCTATTCCAGACCCAGTCAAAGGCCTTTACAATATCGAGGCTTACCGCCAAAGCGTCCCCATTGGCCTCAATAGGCAAGTATGATATATTTGTCTTACAAGAGCTTCTCTGGGCGTGGACCCATGTCTACGGTGCGGCGCCGTTTGCCGTGCAACGGTACGGCACCGCCGCCGGCAGATGGCGCGGCGCCGTGCTGCGCCACGGCGCCGTGTACCAACACTCCACACGTATATAAAATTATAGTGTTGGGTTGGATATGGACCGCGAAAGACGTATCCTGCTCCTGTTGTTGTTAAGACGACGACAAATGAAGAAAAACAAAATCAAAGAAAATATTGGATAAATCCATACCTTAATATAATGAACCATGATGGAGATAATTTTAAGAGGAAATATGAAGCGCTGAAAATATGTGGTGATGACAAATTTTACGAATATTTTAGTATTTACGTATACAGAACAAATCTAAATCGTCCGCCATTTTATGCAACCGCACTATGCAACTGACAACACAATACTACACTAGTGAGCACGTGCCGGTACACGGCGCCGCGTCATCTTCCGGCGGCGGTGCCGTACCGTTGCACGGCAAACGGCGCCGCACAGAGTACATTATATATACGGGTGCGGCGCCGCGCCGCCCGCGCCGTAGACATGGATCCACGCCCTCTGGCTAAACCACTGCGATAGATCAACATTCAGATCCATTTATCTATATATTTTCTTCTTAGAAAAAAATAATATAGAATTGGTAGTGCATTTATCAGCAAGACTCACGGATGAAAATATAACGTAATTTGGATATGATGGCGATATTATCTAACCACAAAAATAGTGTCAGAGATGTGCAAAATGGCTGACATAATACTTGTAAATAGCGACATCTAGTCGCAGCGTAGAAAAACTGCCGCTCACACATTCGACCTTGGTGACATTTAATGGGCAACGCGCTCAGAGGCCTCCGGTTGCGTTCCTTTGGAGATCCCCAAGTCCTCTTTGCAGCGCTGAAGATGGCCACAGAGGGTTTTATTGAGATAAGAATCCCACACAACCAGACGTCGCTACCACGGCGTCGGTTATCTTTAGACGGTTTCCCCCTGTGTCCATTAATACCACAAATTAATAAGAGTGGATATATTGCATTTCTTGTTTTGTTTTCTTCATACCTAATTCTAACGATAAAGCAAACTGGTTATCTGATGGAAAGTAGCCACCGTCGCCTATAGATCTTTGCAATACCAGAAGAGTCGGCATTGAAAAGCTCTTTTCGAATAATAATTTACTAATAAGTATCTGGATGACCGATAATAATTGCTCGGTATGTTAGGTATATAGTGGTGGTTCTTTTTAGCTGTCAAAATGCAACCGAACCTAACCCGATTGCGACTGGCAGTTACCTTATTAAGCGTCGTCAAAATGTTGCCGATCGTTGCTCTACGTTTAGCAAACATCAATAATTTAAATCTAGTATACCTCAAGTCAACAGCGAGACTAAATATCAAAAAATAAACGTTTAATAGGTGGTAGAACCAATGTAGTTCGACCGGGGTAGTACTACCGCCACATTTATTTCTAGCGTAAAACAAATCTTGCGTATCAATGCGGTTGCCGGCACACTTATTTAAGTCGATCATGTTAGTCATCGGGAGTAACAGCACATCTGTGATTGACTTAAGATGGAATCCATGTTTTATATGAGGTTGCTTACAGATGTCCATGGACGGCAGTGACCATTCACTATCAGATGGACTGCTAGCTCGTTTGCTATAGCTGTAAAAACAGGCTAAGTGCGAGTCGGACTCACGCACGTAAGGTTCCATACCATTGTATATAAAAAACGACTAAAAATCACGTGTTGTATTGAAGACTCCCATAAACACTTATTTTATTCTACAGCCTGGTGACAGACAAACAGACAACGAAGTCTTCAAAAAAACTTAAAACGCTTTCTACACTCATAGCCTCACAGTAGGATTTTCTCCTGTGTCGTGGGTACACAAATACCCAAAAGAATCTAAACTCATCATTCAGATACCTGTCTGGCCGGGAATCGAACCCACTGCGTGTCAGACCGGTATGGCCACCGCCACGCGGGTTGTCATAAGCCTAAAAAAAGGAGAAAATAATACATAATATGATCATATTAACTTTTTTATTTACAAATTCATATAATAAAACATAATATATTACTTTTCGCATAAAATAGTCTAAAAAATATTTTTATGTACATATATTCTATGTGCTTATTACTCTAAAATTACTATATTGTTATCACACATTCTGGGTAGGTAATAATTTAGGAGTAATTTAGTAATAATTTAGGAGTAAATTAATGACATTTTATGTGATTTTTAAAAGCAATAATAAAAACGCTAAGGAGCACATTTTTTAAGCACAAATTAAAATAATTTTAGTATTGAACATTTAACATCAATATTAATCTGTTGAAACTTGCTAATTCATTGTTTTCAGTAATTATCATTTTAATTAATTATGATAATTCAGAAATATAAATATATCACAAAAATGTATGATAGAATAAGATCATTTGCAGTTTTACACTGTATGTATGTGATAGTTTTACACAATCACCCAAATCATAGTACACAATTGTATGATTTATTTTTAATAGTTAATTAGTAGTTTCTAACGTTATCAAATAAAAAATATCAATATTTGCACATTAATCAACACAGCAATATTTAAACAATAATAATTATATACATTGTAGTATCATTTTCTGAGTTCTGTTGGTTCGTAGTTTAATTAATACGAGTAACAAAACATTAACATCATAAAAATATTCATATTTGATCATACTATATACACTTTATACATATTTTTTATATGATAGTAACAATTGCACCATTTCTTGTCCTAATGTCAGTATGTCATTTTAATTAGTTTAATTTCTTTAATACAATCCACATACTCTATTTGCAGGTAGCGCCTTATCTGTAATACAAATAATACATTATCACTTACCATACAAATTGTTAAAAATACTAATTATTGTTAAACTATGTTTTTTATCGCGTGCAGTACTTTATATTACTACTCGACCAAAACAATTAGGCGCATGACAGTTGAAACGTCATTAGAACTAGGGATTTCCCATCCCGATACGAACTATATTCTATTACCAAACACCAAGAGTACGTAGGTATACCTACCATTATTAAAACATACGCCATAGTGGTGTATGTACACGAGTCATGTATTTATTAAAGCACTTTCATGTGTTTAAAATATTCGCAGACATGGAATATTTTCTTTCTTTTTTATTTGTGTAAGAGACTGATGCCTGTTGCAGCACACACTCGATTTTCGACTTTCGATACAGGAATACTCATTTTGAGGTTTATTGACGAATAATCAACTAATTCAATAATAACTTTTAAAATTCAACAATCACTCATTGAAGTAACATTATAACGAAATAAAATTAAACACGTGCTGGCTAACATAAACACGTAGACGATAAGCGACTGCACGTCACTAGGGGATGCGCGGGGTAAGAAGCGAGATGCGGGGTATTGAACCACTTTTGTTTTATGCGCCTAATTGTTGTGGTCAAGTAATACTTAATATTATTATTTTTTTTTTCGTACTCTTTATTTCTTTTAAATTAACAAGCAATCAAGTTTTTGCTAACTAGTTTTTAATTAAACATTAAAAAATGCTAACTTACCAATCATTTTCGGATACGGCAAATTCAAGGTGTCCATTATATGAACGAACTCCTTCAAAGACTTCGTCAGCCTTGGGTTATACTTTTTCTCCTCCCACACAGTGGTAGCGGTTTGTCCTTTATAATCATGCGCAGGGTATAACGTATAATGGTCTGGTAGCGTGAAGATCTTTGTATGCACTGACTCGTAGAGTTTTTCCGACGAGCCCTCTTGGAAGTCTGTTCGACCGCAGCCTCGGATTAGCAGTGCGTCGCCTGTGAACGCCATGCCCTGGAAATTAAAAAAAAACATATTTTTTTTCATATGTATGTCGGCATTTGTTTTCTATGCGACATCAATATCTTTATATATGGTGTGGGCGACTATGGGTCTCGTGCAAAATAACAAATCTTGGTGTCAACTCTCTTGATATAATTATTACAAAGACTTTTATCACAAATACAGCACCAAATACATTCAATAGTAATTAATTTTATAAAAGACCGAAACGGAGAGACAGTTCCGTGTTGTCGCTTTTGAGTGACGTTCACAATAATGTGTCTGCCACCCTCGGCTGACTTCACGACTCTGCCAAGACGCGACGATGTGAAGTTAGCACCGCTCGACGCGCCTTTCCGCTTCGATTCAAAATAACCGAATCCGACATGTATATATTTTTTATCAGATTGAGGTAGCAAACGAGCATTTAATCCACCTGCTAGTAACAGGACATGGACAGTCCATGTCTATCTGTAAGCAAGTCAATCACGATGCGTTGCTACCTCCGACGGCTAAGATGGATATCTCCCATAAAAGTAAGCCGGCACTTCCACCAAAATGCAAGAATTGCTTCAGGCTACAAATAAGTGTAGCAGTGGTACATTCCCGGTCGAACTACTATGATATGTATGTAACTGTGTATGTTTGTATGTCCATATGTAAGTTAAAAAATCTGCATTTTTACACTTTTAGATCCATAAATAGAAAGACATCATTTTCATGTCATGGTCATTAAATACACAAGATATAAGTAAATACCCCGCGACACGAGGCCGCTCATCATAAATCAATTAAGCGAAAATAATGGGAACTTCATAATTATGTACTTGTTGATAACCGTGATAAATGAGTATTGGCTATTGTTGGTGGTCTTATGATATGCACTTTTGCACAAACTCGTATTTTTCATACAATTAAATTCAATTCATTTCAAGGTGGTAGAACAAGTGTAGTTCGACCGGGAAGTACCACGGCCAAACCTATTTCTAGCGTAAAGCATTTCTTGCGTTTCGATAGAAGGGTGTGGTTGCCGGCACACTTTCACACGCCTCGAGTAAAAGTGATCTCAGTCCTCGCATCCTAGCCTTAAGGAGTAGGAACCTATCACAAACAGAGGATGCCGTAGCCATATTCTAATCCCGGAACTACAGAGACGCAGATAGTACCCTTTTTTGTGACCGCTAAATGTTGACGCTAGTTGACCTAAACAAGGCGATCTTCTTAGTACGCAGCAATACTTTCGTTTGACCTCAAGCAGATCCTCTATACCATATGGAGTTCATTACAGATTACCACCGTTACCATCTAGTTCTTATGCTCGTTTACTACTTCAACTTCATAAGAAAAACTACTACTACTTTACAACATTTAATTCATTGTGGAAGAAAGTGTGAGTGTCCATTATTACCAAATCTCCCATAAAGACTCCAAGACTCAATACATCGTATCTTAAGGTAGATACACAAACTAGGATTGATGGCTTAACGTTAACCGTCGAAGCACGGTACACACTGCATGAAATTTAGCCACTGACCACCATGTGACAATCGCCTATTCCATTAGTGACTGCGCCGAGATTTGATTTACTTTGTAACAACGTTTGTTATGAACATTAACATTTTTATAAGAGTTGAAGCGGAGTCCGGACCCTGCACAGCAGGCAAGAAGAGAAATAAGTAATTTTAATGCAGAAGCACATTTTTAGGTTCTTTGTCGACAAATATAGAATCAATCTATTCCGGAATCCAAAATCATAAGGCGCAAAATTTTTTTAGAGAATGGCCGACCTAATTTTCCATACATCGCCTCTATTGGAGTCCCTCTACATAAAATGATATATGACTATTCCCCATGTTCAGCATCAGACTAATAATGATTAGCTAAAAACATTTATAAATTCGCAAAACCGGCTCTAAATTAAAGGCAATTTTCAAACACTGCATCTAACAGATACATAAATGCTGTCCACAGGTCCTAACATTATTCTCTTTACATCAATTAACAAATGATTATGAATATCATCAGCAAATAATTACCTGAACATGACAAATGTAGAAGGCATCCATTAGTATGCCCAGGTATGGACTTAGCTAATAACTCGTACTCCCCAAACCGGACCACTTCCCCATCATCCACGTACACATCTGCCTGAGCACCGGAGGCCTTGCCGATCACACTCTTGGTACCAGGTAGGAGGAACATCAGCCGTCCCCGATACACGATAAAATCTACTTATTCCGGATTTAAACCATATGCTTAATCATTAATAAGTACTTTATGAGACTAGGTGAACTTTGTCCTGTCAAAAATACAATCCACAAGTCCAGATATTATTTATTTTACTTAGCATATGTCTCATACAACAGTTAATTAATCCACTACTCATTCAATCAAAACACAATTACCTGATCATGACAAATGTAGGTGAGGCATCCATTAGTATGCCCAGGCGTGGACTTAGCCAACAACTCGTACCCCCCAAACCGGACCACTTCCCCATCATCTACGTACACATCTGCTTGCGCCCCGGAGGCCTTGCCGATCACACTCTTGGTACCAGGCAGGAGGGACTTGAGCTTGCCCGTGCCCGTCACGTGGTCCGCGTGCATGTGGGTGTTCACTGGAATGGTAACAACCATGTTATTAGTTAAGGCAATATTGTATTGTGCTTCGTGGTTGCCGGCACACTTTTACATGAGGCGACCATCATTATCCCCGGGAGTAGCAACGCATCTGTGATTGACTTCAGATGGAACCCAAGTTCTGTATGTAGTTGATTACAGATGTCCATGGTCGGCAGTGACCACTTACCATCAGGTGGACTGCAAGCTCATTTGCTACTTCGGTCAGATAAAAAAAAAATGTGTGCGTGTACTAGCGTACACTCGTAAGAAGTGAAACTTCTTTATGACGTTATTTTTCAAAAAATAATTTACTATATGCAACTTTACAGAAATTGGTTAAGTAAAGTTAAATTAGATAAAGTTTATTAAAAGGCTTTTATTAAACTTTATCTAATAATCTATCTAATATCACGCGTGGTAGGGATAAGAAAAAGATGGCGCGTAACAGAAAAAGTTGGCGCGTAACGAAAAAATGTTACACTAAATTTTTTTCCAATCCCGATAAAGAAGTTTCACTTTTCCAACCCCGATAAAGAAGTTTCACTTCAAAAATTTATGTGTCTAAAAATAGAGTGCCAAGCTAACGTAAATCTTTGAGATGTAAATATATGAGTACATATATATCCATATAAGCCACTTCTGATTAAAAAGCAATCATAAATATCTATCCCCTTCTTAGCAAATACAATCGGTATTTGCTCAGAAAGAGAAAAGGGATAGTTGTAGACTATAATCTATACTTTCACAAGTGGTGTTAACATGTCTACAACTCGACATAAACCAATGAAAAATGAGATTTCCAGTCTTTGTTATAAATGTTATGAAAATTATTGCAACCACCATTAGATCATACGCCAGCATGGTCTTTGGCCTAAACCTCGAAATATAAGAGTGAGTTCTTGTTGTCTACAGTTACACTAGTCACAGTAGACTATAGATCAAAGTTAAACTAAAAAATTTAAGATAATACAAAATTAGATTAGCAGAACTCTTTGTGCTTCGAATCCAAAGGCACCATCGCCACAACAAATTCTGCCTATTAACAGCAGTGAAAAGTGCTACAATATTCTGGTCTGAAGAGTGTGGAACCCATCTGTGGCCAACCTTTGGTACAACTCTGACCTTATTTGAGGTTGATTACAAATTTCCATGGACGGCCATGTCCATCCAGTTTCAGGTTCTCTTTTTGCTTGTTTGCTACTTGAACACTTAAAAAGAAACTATATCTTACTTGCGTAAACAAGTTTAAAACCCAAATCCTTAACTAGTGTAGCGTCTCTTTCGGCATGTTCCAACACAGGGTCTATGAGTACTGCATCGCGAGTCTTCATGTCACCCAGTAGATATGTGTAAGTGCTGCTGACTGTATCAAAAAGCTGGAATGAGAAATAAAAAGGTATTATAAATTAACATCAAACATGTATATTTTTTTAAATATATAAATAAAATAATAGTATGATTCAATTACTTCATTTTGCAATTGCAATATAAATAAGACTGTATCAATATTGCAATACTTGTTTGTCTTTTTCTATGCTACTTTAACACAATACAAAATCAAATAGGTACTAATCAATTTAATCTCTATTTGCTTTAAGCTTCAAATGACACTTGATTTACAAAGCACCAAGTGCTACTTTGGACAACATTAAAAGGTATTTGTATTTTAATACTTTTATTCTGCCAGTACTATCTTATGGATAAATTTTGGTAACAGTAAAACTATTTAGGATATGGCATAGTTTACACTTTTCAGCAAGTCAGTAGTGTCTTCTGGATTTGGTAAACTATTTAGTGAATGGTATTTTTCACTTTTCAGCAAACAATATAGGTTGCAATTTATCTGTGAGGGGATCACTACCTTATAAAAACATACCTGCCTGAAAAAGAACCCGGAGCTCGGCGCTGAAGAGGAGGACATCCTTACTATTAACGCGACTTTCGACATTCTGACTAGCCTCTCAGCCTGCCTCACTATATGTACCGGTACCTTTGTCAACATCCTGAAACAATGACTTATCATATCTCATAGGCAATACATTAGATACATAACAATTGCATCATCCTGTTTAATTAGATGAGTTGCTATCCATTGTTTGAAATGTGAGAGTACTTTCATTCATATAATAGGTTTCACTTTCAATGCCAGCTTCACTTGTTGATTGCTTGTAAAATTATTAGATTCCCCAATAAATCCACTTTTATTTCTCAACACTATTTGCATATGAAATTTGAAATACCTAACTAAATGTATATGAGTGAAAGCCTAAAGAATATTTTTAAAATATTTAAATACTTACTTTTAAATAAATTATTTTTATTTTTATGAGTACTGCACTTCTTAGTATTACAAACAACAAGCTAACTAAGTACTGAGTTAGCAAATGTATGGCTATTTGTTTAGTTCAATGCTAACATTTGTCATTACTAGTTTATTTACTGAGTAATATTGTCCTATAGTTGTCTTATTTTTTATCATTTTTATGTACTTTTGAAAGAAACGTTATACAAAGAACTCTGCGTTATAATCATCACATTCTTACATAGTGAAGTTGCAGGACCATGCCTAATTATAATAAAATATATTTCACATACATTTGATATTTATTTGTTATCTACCAATTTAAACTTATGTAGTATGATCTTATATGCCTAACCCTTCTATTACTAAGAGATCTAAACGGACTATATTATGCTAAAGATGACTAAAATATATTTTATATTACATTTTCACTGTAACATTATTTTTTGTTATCTCATGTATGTTTACACTTTAAATTACTACTTTATCTATATCACAATGAGGTCTTTTGCTATATGATAATTTTGTGATGATATTCATAAAACAGTCCAATACACCATTTATCTCAAATTTAGCTTTTCTCTTAAGAATCCATAAATAACTTTCCTAAATTAGGCAAGTAATGGAATGTTAACTTAAAATTTCACAAAATATTAGTTAAGCTATTTTAAGCAATGAAAAGACTACACCGGGAATCTCTACACCCTGGAATGCAAGATGCAAGATGAAGATGCAAGGAATGCACAAAGACAACTTCGCCCTAATCAATACCAATATAAAATCATTATAAAATGTTAAGAACAAGCCAAAAAGTGTTTTTTTACAGGTTACCATCCTAGCCATTTAACAAAGGTAGTATCACTGCTGCTGCTACTGGCTAGATTATAAATTATTTACACACTAAAACCTTGACATCTGCTTGACTTAACAACAACAATAAACTCCCTTTTTAAACCAGTATAGTAATCACTTAACCAAGCACATTGAAATGTAAATATATTTCAATTACACAACATGCACCATCCTTCTAAAATACTAATGAACTTGTAACATTGACATTATAAGCAATGACAAATGCATACATAAAAGCAATTTGTATATTAAGAATGATTATCATCATCTGATTATGTCATATTATCAAACAACAATAAGGATTATATTCATATTACTTACAAATAAGAAAGTTATTATTTAGAAATAAAATACATTGAATTTGGTGTTTGCTCTTGTAAATGCTAATAAATATTACAATTAACAAGAATTCTTTGATTATAAATCCATGTTTCAATAACTTTATTATGATCCCATCACATCTCTGCCTTTCATGTAACACCAGAGTTAACCGCTTGTAATCTAGCTTGAATCCCCAGAATTATATTTAAATTTGGCATTTAGGGTCTAACAATCTATAGCCAGCCTCAAGCAACACTTTTAATCTTACCTGATAATAGTTACAGATCCATGGCATCAGTGCCCACCACTTTCTTATGCTAATAAAAGTATTTTTTTATAACATAGAAGTCACAAATAAGCATGCCAGCTGCCATGCCACAAATAATCAATCTTCAATAAGTTAAGTTACAACCCAAGCTCGACACAATATCAATCCTGAGAAGTAAGTTGGAAGGCCTCAAACAGGTGTGTCTCACTAATGACTCTCTTCAAAGTAGAACACAGCAATGATCAACACTCTTGTTATGTGCCAGAAATAGCAGTGGAGCCTCCATAGTCTAACCATACGGAGTTTTTACCGCCACACCTATTTCTTCAAGGTGGTAGAACCAGTGTAGTTCGACCGGGGAAGTACCACTGCCACACCTCTTTCTAGCATAAAGCATTTCTTGTGTTTCGATAGAAGGGTGTGGTTGCCGGCACACTTTCACATGAGGCGACCATCATAGTCCTCAGGAGGAGCAACGCAACTGTGATTGATTTCCGATGGAACCAATGTTCTGTACGACGTTGATTACAGATGTCCAAGGGCTGCAGTGACCACTTACCCTCAGGTGGACTGCATGCTCGTTTGCTACTTCAGTCAGATTCTACCACCATTTGTTGATTGGACTTAGAGTTCATCAGATTTTTTATTTAATTTGATAATACTATCTACTGTCCCACTAATAAATCCCTAGTTTTAGGTACATACCTGTAGTGTTTTCCAAATTGGTAACAATAACTCAATAAGCAATATCCTTCTGTTATCAATATATATTCTCGATATAACAGCAACTTATCACAACAATCGGGCATCTGATAGCAAGTGGTTATGATAACAAGTCGCACCCAGCGACAATGAGATTCGATTTTCCTAAAGACTAACTGCTTATAAATACACTACTAAGTTATGAATTGGTATATGATTACTATTTTTGGTTTGCACTTGCATTTTATGCAATATTTATCTAAATAATTTCTTTAATTTACGTCCTACTAATGTCAATTGTCATTCCATTATGACATTGACAAACTTGATTCACGACAGACAGAGACAGTCAATTGAAAGCCGATTGACAATGACAGCAGGTTTAATGAGATACATGTATTAATGTGTTTCGCAGAAAAATGATTTTCTATTTAAAATTAAAATAATTATTTTTAATGGTTTGTTATCAATGGCGTCATGCAATTTGAATTGACTAAATCAAAGCCTTATTATTAAAAATATCTATGGTATACTAAGTTAACGCTGATCGCACTGCTTACTTATCCTGAAGCTCGAAGGCATGGAAAAGATTGCCTAGTTTGATAAATATCTCGTCAAAATTTTAATGATCCATAAAGAGAAGTCCAAACACGCTACCGCTTGTTTTGATATAATAATATATAAATTTTATAAATTGTATTTTGAACAGGCCGCTTACAAATCAATTTGTTATAAATCCGATCGAAGTGGTATGACTGACAATTAATAAGTCACAAACTTATTTTTAGAACTAAATTAAAATGTAAAAATACAATTATTTTCGTGTCTTAAAAATATAAATTCTAATTAATGACTATTCCTACTACTAGTAAGTAACATTTACTGCAAAATGTCTTTTGTTTACATTATTGTTTAATATTATAATCGGTTTTTAAATTCCACGAAGTCAAAGAATGATTCTTAGTAGATTACAGCAATAGAGAACAAGTAATATAATAAACATGCATTTTTTGGTTTTGTGTGCAGTAGTTTGTTGTATTTCTGTCTCTATCTGCTCGGGTAGCATTTCAATGTAGATTATAGCTATCTCTTTCTCCACCACTCATCTGGCAGCAACGTCATTGACCTGCTTCATCCCCACCACTGCCAGTCAATATTTTGCTTTCGTACACAAATGGTGGGTTTAATGTGTGCGTGAAGCGAGTATTGCGTCTGTGCAATGTATTGATGTAAACATTCCCTTGTCATTGTATTTCAGTGCGTTTAGAAGATCGTATGGAAATCTTGCAAGGCGCGACTGAAAAAATCATGTGAACAGCTGATTTATTCGTAATCTAGAAGTGATAGTGCTGACTTCAGTTTCGCTTTATGCAATAAAGGCAATATTACAGTGCGACAAAATTCTTTGTTTGAATTTGTGAGTTTTCTTTCAAAATCTTTGTAAAATCAAGGATTTCTGCTCTCGTGACGAACAAGTTAAAAGGTGCACTTTTCCTAGTGATAACTCTGATAAGAGCACTACATAATATAAAAATTGAATTTGAAAATAACTCAATGGTCTAAATCGACGCGACAGTGGAAAACGTGAGTATTAAGCCTATATTAGTAAGAAAAATAATCATTAAATTACATATTTATGTAACAATATGCTTGTTATTAGGCACCTGTTTATCTGTTATTATATAGTGGGCATCAACGCTATCTATTTCATTTCTAGTAAGCGATTTACTATATAAACAAACAACTTCCTCATTGTAACTAGTTGGACGTACATAACTATTGCGTCTATTCGTAGATAAATGTAATATGCCATGTATTAGATAAGATAAATATTGTTAACACTTACGGAGGTACAAATTATAACATTTGTGCACTTACATTGACTCTACATCTTACGAGCCTAAAATGGGAATTACGAAAAATTATAAGCAAGGGAAATTAGAACAATCTATCAGTAAAATTATTTTGTGTTTTGTGTCGTCTAAAATCTTATCCGGTTTCCATTTCATTTACTGCGTAATATATTATTTCATTCAAACTCCCCCATAATAATTGAACTCGCTCCATTCAACTGAAAAGATAATAATATGAATTTGTGTACAAACGTTCATTAGCATTTTTACAATTTTAGGGTGTTCCACACGATTTCGTAAACTGCACCTTTGCCCTAATTCGTAACAGTTACGAATTCCACATAGCACACCTGCTTTTCCCTTTAACATTATTCATTTTAGTATTTCCAGAACTATCGAACACAAAGAACACAGTATAGGCACTTGACCCAATTGTTAAAAAATCGTGTTACGCATTCAATATTCAAATCTTTTTATCACTTTATAAGCCTCTGCTTAAAAAACAATTCAATTCACAAATAAATAATATCCACAAACATTTACGAATATCTTTTCCAAAAAGTTTTACAATATTTGTCGTATTTCAGTTACGTACTACGTACATTTGATTCGTAATATTAACGTAAGCAGCGTACATAACAAATAATATTAACGGTTTCAGATTTTCGGCGCTAAATTAATTTTTGGGTGATTTACTATATTATAAGCCACAATTTGGCCTTATTTTACTAGTTTAGGGTTGAAAATACACCTGCACATACAATTTGTTAATCACTTAAACATTTCCGGAAAACGAGGTGCAACGACAAACCAAAAAGGTGCCTGCACACTTGACCCAATTCTCAAAACTCAGGTAAAGTCTCATAGAGATTTTATTACGTACCTGCATCGTTTTTATTTTTAAAGCCTTTAAAAAGCGATATGGCAGAATTTTACGTAAAATTTTAGGGTACCTCGTTGTTTTTATAGTAATACTTTCATGTTCGTATATTTACTTTCGCCCGCATGTGATATTAAACTCGCATTTTATTGGTTGCTAACTGTAACTAAATATTTCTAAATGAAGCTCTTTGTCTAAAGACTGGTAATAAAGACCTGCGCAGTATATTTTGCACTTCAAAAACAAAAACTTCAAAATTTACTTGATGCCATCTTTAAAGTCATCAGATTTTATTGTATATATGTTTAACAGTGCAAGAGAATTACAGTTTTCCTTATAAATCTTGTAGCGTATGAATAATAAAGTTCGTTAAGATGTTTACGTCATATTTTTCAAACAAAGAAAACTTGCCAAATATGTTTGTTTAAAAGGAGGTAAAAACTGCCACATAATGCAAGATGATTGTAAAGTGAAACATTTTTATACTTTGAAATTTAAAGGATTAAGTATATTAACCAACGATTAATAACTTAAAATAAAAAGAATAAAAGAGCAATACTTAGTATCTTCTAACCGGTTTTTAAGGATCCCAAGGAGATCTCGTATGGATTCGCATCTCAATCTTACATTTATTTTGAATAAGCAATTATTTACTTTCTTCTTAAAACAAAGAAAGAGCTTGCTAAACACTACAACTACGATGGCAATGATAATATCAATCGAACACTTGTTTGCTATCTGAAGATAGCGATCTCCCGTATAATAGTTTCTTGGAAACTACTTAAAAATACGAATGTAAGTTGTATTAAAGCAAATAGATTTTTGCTTAAATCTGCAATCCAACTTAGACTCTATATATTCGGTGGCTATATAGTTCCTAATTGCACATAACTCAAGTGTTATTGCAACTCAACCGTATCAATTTTGCGTAAGATCGCCAAGATTGTTTTAGTAGAGCCTCGTATTGTAAGATCGTAACATATAAAATAATCTATATCATTCAAAATTTTTGCCGTTTTGCTGAAATATGTTAAACTTTTGTACTAACGCTTATAAGTATTAAAGTCTAGCACAAGAGAAAATCTCACAAGATGAAATATTTTAACTATCATGAATTACTCAGTGAAAACCACCAAAGTCAACTAGTTATTAGATCTCCCTTTTGTGAAACCTAATTTTAAAACATACAAAAATCTGAATGTTTTAAATGTAAACGATTTTTCTTAGAAATATTGCGATCATAAGCTATTTTAGTTGAAATAACAATGGTCTTATTAGTTTTACGATAATACACGAAATGTAATAAAACGCGGAATTACAGCGCGATATCGTACTTAACCTTGACCAAGTAATACTTCCTAAACACTTGTGTTATCATGTGCGTTTCAAACAATAATAGATTCTTGTAATACCAGTACTTACGTCTACTGATTTATAAATCGAATTAATATAATATTTATCTATATTATATTACTAAGCTATTCCCGCCACTACGCCCGCTTCAGTCACGTCTACCATGGTATCATGGTAATGAGTATCCTATGTGCAAGGTTAACAAGTCTCAATAAATGTATTCCCCTAAAGCCTCCATTCCATCCATCCATATCCATCAGCCTTTTGATGTCCACTGCTGAACATAGGCCTCCCCTAAATGGCGCCACTCCAACCGGTCCTGTGCCCTCTGAATCCAACGATTTCCCGCTGTCTTCTTCAGGTCATCGGTTCATCTGGTAGGGGGGCGACCTGTACTCCTTTTGCCTAAACGTGTTCGCCACTCGAGGACCTTTCTTCCCCATCAGTTATCGGTCCTGCGAGCGAGCCTCCATTAAAAACCCCTAAAATCCCCCATAATGTTTTATTAATTGGAATTCTTCGTGGCAACCTGACCAAACGACGAAAAAAAAGTCTTCGGGTGTAGTGCATGACTTTTTTTTCGTCGTGAGGCATGATTATATAGCCTGGCGGTGAGATTTCCGTTTAAAAACACCTATATGTTTAAGTTAAAAACCCCTGAAAATACCCCTAAAAAATCCCCATCCTACTTATTTATCCCCTGAATTTGGGGGAAAAACCCCTTAGTTGGGAACCCTGCCTATGTGTTAGTCCAGGTCATAGACTAAAACCACAGTAGACATATAAACATAGTGTAAAATTTTAGTGAAATCATCGAACATTTTTTGCGTTGATGAGTAACAGACACGCATACATCCTTACAAATTCTCGCAAGTACATATAATATTTTCAGTATAAGATTTACCTATAAGTAATAGTTGTTTGAAATTCTTGGATTAAAAAGTGATGAATCTCGGAAAGTTCGAACATAAATAATTACGTATTAAAAGTTAGAGAAGCTCACCGGTAGTGGTGTCCTTTTTTCAACCTTCAGCTATATCAGTGCGTATCGCAAACGCCTATTTGTGAGATATAGATTTGACGATGGTGCCACATACCACATTAATGTTAAATCAACCTTTGAAAAGTTCGAAAAACTTCCATCGTAAGCAGTCATGGCAAAATTCTGCCATTTCGCCGGCTTATTAGACATTCGCAATAAAACCATGAATATTTATCGATTATTCAAAAAAATCAACAACCTCATGTTATTCAAATAAATTCGATTGCAAATGGCGCTGAAGCATAGTGAAAACCGTAAAATTCCCGCGCATTGTGTAATTTGCGTTCAGAAATAGAGTGCGTCCTTGTTACGACGCTAACGGCTACTATCGTGATGTGATCAAATGACTGCGTTAATTTAACTGACCAATGTTTTTTAATATAAGTTAACTATAGTATTACAGTTTATTTATTCAACACTTTTTTTTTTAATCAGTCATTTCTTTTTTTAAAGTTGATATAAATCCATATATCAACTTTTTTTTAATAAAAAAAATAATATCCAGTTACTTTTTTTTTTTTAATATTACATAGATAGTACGTCTATGATTATTGTACCCGGATCTATCGTAATGTATAATGATTATAAAAGTGACTACCGCACACAGTCTACTAGCTGCCTTGAAATCTAGCTTCCAATGCTGTTGAATAATCTTTGTTGTTATTATTATTAAAGTCATTGACTCTTTTAATGTAATATGTGTTAAGGATTTATCTATCTATCTATCAATAAAGGATGTCTCTTGATTATAATAAAAGGAAACAGGTCCCATGCAACCATCCACCCCTCTGAATATGTACTAGTAGACTTTGTATTTTAAGTTTTGAGACAAATAAATCCTGTAATTACCTACTTGCGATATTTTTTATCCTCAGACGAAATGTAACAATAAATGAATTTACTTAATTTTAAAGTGTTACTAAGCAATAGTACTTATAAACCGCTATTATAAATATTAATATATTCTAAACGTGACAAGCAACGTAATGTGTTTGCATCGGTTCCGCTTATAATGAACGTTTTATCTCTTGTAGAACCTTCATTATCCTTTCTGAGGCATTTAAACATTGTTAGATTGAATAGTCGTATTTTCTAAGTTAAGTAAACACAAAGTAATTGATTTAGTTCAAGTATTACCTACTACGTAATCTCTCTGCACTCTAGGTTGGTACTTTACCTGTTTAGATGTTATAATATATACTGTTATACACACACAATTCCAGGTCATCGAAAATACTTAATTAATTTATGGTTTGTGGTATAAGAAATAATATTCATAAATTGATAAATGATCATAGTTAATCATAAAAATCATTTTATTTCCATAAATAATAATTGTTTACAGCTACCTACTTAAATTAATATTGATCCACCACTAAAGCTTGCAATTACGGCAATGTCGCAGAATAGAGAACTCATCAAATGGTGGAGAGTAGGAATCCTATATAGTTGCTGTTTTCGCTATACAGTGCCAACGAAGTTCATCATGATATTAAAAATTAATTATTCTAAGTAACATATATGAATAATGTTAAAATTTTCTCACATATCAAGTTTTTATTAAATTTATTAGTCTCTAGCTACAGTAATAACAACCAAATAAATATTGGCAAATCAAACAATACATAAGGATATCGTAAACACGTGGGTACTGCGCAGTTGACTATCGGTTAGGTACCGATGTCTGTTTGCAAACAATTTTTTAATAGCAAGAGCACCGAGTAGTGTGAAGGACATTGGATTTATTTGGTCACGCTCTGTCATCGTGATCACGCATCCATTGCTATTCGTTTTTTGTAACAAAGTACGAGTTTAATAGGCTCCTAATGTGCCTTTGTCACTTTGTTTCCTTTTTTATTAAAACTAGTTGACATTCGCGGCTTCGCTTGCTTCTCTTTACCACGTTTACCACGTTTATGACGACGACGAATACTCATATATCTCTGTCGCAATTGCGAGAAGAGAGATATAGTGTTCGTCGGAGTTTTCTCTCTAATTTTAGGCAAACAAGCCTGACTTCCCTGTTCTATGCAGAATACCTCTATAGTTGAGATAAGTGGACAATGATTTTAAAATGCCAGGATGACATTTAAAATAAAGATCATAGTATTAATGACATGTCTTCTAGCAATATAAAGAAATCCTCTGTAAAAGATATTCTACAATACATTATAATAATATTTTCATGTTAAAAGTTTCCGGCTCGTTAGTAAATAGACAATGCAAGATTAAACTTAGGTTAGACTAAAGAACAAAAAAGGGAATACTCCAGACGACGTCTAAGGGTCGCTGTCCGGTTGTCTGTCGCTACGGCTGTGTGCTGCAGCCTTTAGAATGCATTTTAACGTTTATTCAATTTTAAATTTCGATTAGAATATATTGTTTTTGAGGTTGTGTTGTACTTACTAAGTTAAATTCTGTCGTTCTTCTGTTGTTGGGTTGTCGGATCAAATTAATCAAAATTACTTTCAAGTTGAATGTCTTTGCTATGTATGCATATTTTTAATACGGTCTATGGCCTAAACGGGTCGATGGATTTTTAGGTTCATTGTCATTTTTACCTTTTGACACTTGATGTGTAGGTACATTATTTTTTACAACAATGGTATGTTTCATTTATTTTTTCTGCAGGATGATTTATGCTGCCTGTTTCTTTGGGTTTAAAGCAAGTACTTATAATCCTTGTTTGACGACCCGCGTGGCGCAGCGGTTATCGTACTGGTCTTACACGCAGTGGGTCCCGGGTTCGATTCCCGGCCAGACAGGTATGTGAATGATGAGTTTAGATACTTGTTCTGGGTCTGGGTGTTTGTGTATTCGTCTTTGTGTGTGTCCATGGCACCCACGACACAGGAGAAAATCCTACTGTGGGGCTATGAGTATAGCAAGCGTTATTTATTATTGAAAGTGGCATTATGAATAAATTGATATGCAATATTGTAAAGATTAAACGTTTTAGACAAAGGATCATTTCTCGCGCCAGACGTTTAAGGGTTCAAAGTCCCCTTACCCGCCGCGACGGTGTGCTACTACCTTTACCTATGCATTTCAGCCTTCAGACCTGTCTAAGCAATTATAACGGTATAGTTGGGTGAATTTGGTGTATTTCGTAGTACATATAGGTTTTTTGTTGCATGAACACCTCCGTGGTTATTTATTTAAGTCAAAACGGGTATAAGATTAATTACCTGACTGCATCAGAATGAAGGTAACGTTTTGCGAGCGTGTGTGACTGTGTGTCTAAGGCACGCGCTACAGGCCAAACGACTTGAAGGATTGTAGCATAATTATGGCATATCATTAGACTTGACTTAGACTCAGTTTGCAGTGTGACTTAGGCTATAGGTATACCTAATTTTTAAATATGGCACCATTGTAGTGAGAATCAAATTAATGCTAGTACATAAACTACTACTAATTTTAGACTTAGCGGTAGGGTTTTTGTTTTCATAATAATAACTAGTTTTTGTCACTAGAAAAAAATGTAACGGGACAGGTATAAGTCTGATTTTTGTTATTGGCATAACTTAAACATATATTTCACTTGACACAGATTTGTATTTTCAGCTTTCCCTCGCGTATTTCCCTCCGTGTAGGATCACGCTCAATTTATTAAACCAGGAAGCGGACATATTTTCCGGATAAAAAACAACGTAGGTATAGTAGGATTACTAAACCTACGTTGTTTTTACCTACGGATGTACATGAAAGTCTATTCGAACTCGATTCACTTGTTTATGTCACAGGACCATCCAAATGGACAAATACACATAAAAATGTAATAAAAATGAGCATATAAAAATGTTAATATTTTAAAACTGTGTATTTATTGACTTAAAACACAATTGCCATTATGAAAACAATCAGTGTAAAATTTCTTATTAGTATCGAAATTATAACTCCATTGAACGGAACAATCGGCTTAATTGCACTATATATATACCTATTAAACGCGAACAAAATAATTATATTGGTGAACGAAATAAATCCATTCAAACTTTAATATCATTGAGTGGTAATATAAAAACAAAAACGTTTATTGCGACCTTGATAGTTGGTATTATAGGTAACGCAACGGATAGAGCGCTTTCGATTTATTAATAGTTATTTATTTATTTATCAATCTAACTAATGGAAATAAGGCAATATCTTTAGCCTAACCTCGAAGTCCGACAATGGAATCCTTAAGAGATTTGAAGGTCTCTCTAACACAAAAAGGCAATACACATCGAAAGTTGGTAGAGCAATCGTAGTTTAAGTATTTCTGATTTGTAGAAGTCTCGGAGTTATGTGCGTCTTTTTTAAATTATGTCTTTTTTTTGTAAGGTGTTATTTATGTCTATTTTTTTTACTTTTAATTTATGTTAATTTTGTTGTAGGTATGTGTTGCATTAACGGAATAAAGGTGTTTTGTTTGTTTGATTGTTTGTTTGTAATGTAGCTACAACTAGGTAGTTATGAGCACTCCTTTGCATGTTGCTGCATTAATAAACAGGGTACTCCGGACGGATATGTCAGTCTAGGGTATAGTGGTATAGGCTATAACATGGAGTTAGTAAATATAATTATCAATTAAAATTATAAAAGCGTGCATATAAGAAAATGTCTATAATTTCAATAAAGCTGCCATGTATCCATATATGTAATAAAAAGTTCCCGGTGTCTGTACAGCGCATATAATTGTAAAAATAATGTTTAGAGAATTGTGAATAAGTTATACACGACAAACACGAAAGGTGGCCACCGGGTGCATTCTTTTGGAGATCCTAAGGAATGCAACCTTAGTCCTCTAAACGCGTTGCCGGTTTGCTGCGTTGTTTATCGGGCTCATCCCAGATGAGCGGCTGGGCCCACCGCTCCGTCTAGTCTTTACGATGGCATGCAACCACACATAGCACCGTCCTTCCCGGGGTCGTCTGAACGAACGGTTCGAGCTCCCACTCTAGCCGCCCGCAACTCCGGAAGCCCCTTTTAGTCGCCTCTTACGACAGGCAGGGGATACCGTAGCCCTATTCTGATCCCGGAGCTATAGGGACGACCTAATTTATGACCTACATTAACTGATAACATACTCAATATCGGTGGTTATCGTCGTAGCAAGCGAACGGGAATAACGTAGTAGATATACAATAATTAATTACACAAACGAATTACGTGTGTGTGACGACCCGCGTGGCGCAGCGGTTACCGTACTAGTCTGACACGCAGTGGGTCCCGAGTTCGATTCCCGGCCAGCCAGGTATCTGAATGATGAGTTTAGATTCTTGTTCTGGGTCTGGGTGTTTGTGCATTCGACTTTGTGTGTTTCCATGGCACCCACGACACAGGCGAAAATCCTACTGTGGGGCTATGAGTGTAGAAAGAGTTTTTTTTTTTTTACGTGTTGGCTAAGTAATAATATGTCGTAAAATGTTTCTTTAATTCAATGTTTTTCACAATGCCCTTAAATAATTTAAGTACATCATTTAATTCGGCAGTAAAAACTCAACCTTGGTACTGTAATTTGCTGAAAGTAAAAAAGAACATTAAATCCGAGGCCATTAAGTAGTGACGACAAGAAAACATCAAAAAATATACTTTTAAGGCTTCTACGACTTCGACTATGATTACCTGCTCAACTTTTCATTAGTAAAACTGTGTTGAACAACTTCTAAAAATGGCAATGATTATCTTAAAAAATATGTTGCTAAACGAATACTAGTTATAATAGCTATAACAGACAGCCATATATAACAGCTAACCGGAATAAAATTTTGCTAGTACCCCTTTCCTTCGTCCCTGTAGTTTAGAGATCAGAATAGGGCTACGGTATACCCTGCCTGTCGTAAGAGGCGACTAAAAGAAGCTTCCGGGATTGCGGGCGGCTAGAGTGGGGGCTTGAACCGTCCAGCTAGGTGATCCCAGGAAGGACGGCGGTACTTGTAGCCGCATACCGCCGTAAAGACTAGACGGAGCGGTGGGTCCAGCCGCCCATCTAGGAGGAGCCCGATGGGGCAACGTGCTCAGAGGATTCCGGTTGCGATTCGTTTGGAGATCCCGGGGTCGTCTTTGTGGCGCCGAGGACGGCCACCGGGGGGGTTTTAGTGAGGTAAAAATCCCACATAATCCTGCGCCGCTGCCACGGCGTCGGGTACCTTTCAAACGTTTCCCTCTCGAGAAAAAAAATGAACCCCTTTCTTTATTAAGTTGACGATACAAAAACGTCACCCCCACGTAGAGTCTATGACAAAAAAAAAGTATTCTGTCACCACCGGATTGTGTATATTTTATGGGAAAACGCAGATTTTACCACCCTCCCAGACTGAGATGGCGCCCAGGGCAGTTGCCCCGGTTTGCACCCCGTCCTACATCCGAGACTGCCTAGCGTGTACCTGTTAATCGCACTCATAAACCCCTAAACAGTGAGAAGCAGCCTACTAAATGTTTAAAAATGTTTCTGTCGTACGTTGAATGTGAGATTTATCTACAACGCATTTAAAAACTTTTTAACAAAAAATGTCTACTTACCGACTTCCATGTCACAAAAAGTAAAAAATAATTTTAATTAATTTTGGTTTAGAACATACACAGTACTTAGTACATAGTTCTGAAGTCGGCGCTCATACAAGATAAAGTTTCATCACCGTCAACCAGCGAAATATGTTTAGCGCCTTTTTTGAAGTCGGTTAAAAACAATTAACATAAACGAACATTATAATAAGTTTTAAAGAGTCATCATCATTAACCTTTGATTTAAATTCCTAAAGTGGTCATAAATCTAATTAAGGACTTTTACTACACTTTTTCTGATATTTTGTATTACAAAACTATTGTCTTACGAAAACCAATATATGTATAAATATCTAATCATTTTGCAACATTTAAGAACTTCACTTTCTTGATCTTTTCTTATAATTATGTTGATGACGACGATTCAAATATCTGCCTATCGTTTTCGTATTAGGGATAATGCTGATTAGCCGAATATACAGTTCATTGGGATACGTGCACTGAAGCGCAAGTGAGAGTCGTTAAAGTAAGGTTTTTTTTCCAAAAGTTAGTTATGTACAAGCATTTTTGAATAATACATTCTTGTATAACAAATGATCAGTTGACAAGTACATAAATTAAGATAACTATAAATAAAAGAGCATGTATACCATAGTAATCACTATAGTACACATGTTCTTTCAAAGTACCTATGTTTCCGAAATCATAAGGTTGTGCGCGCAATGTACATTACAATGTATGAACGAAGCATACACAATGATTATCTTGAAGTAACGAAATAAACTTGCACTAAGCTAGCATAACATAAAGCTAGCATTTCATCGAGAGGCAAGCCTGACCAACATTATCCAATACGTAACGCAATCTCGCAAAAGCATTAGGCGTCATTATAGTTCCATGTGCCGTCTGATGAAATGTTGCCTAATAGCGAAATGTGGATCGTGCAATATCATTATACACGCCAATTCGACGGTTTTCTGTGTCATGCACCAAAATGTGTTTAAAATATTGAAAAACCTACATTTAATTGCCCTAGAAATTGGATGACTGATGTATGTTATTTGGAGTATTATGTTGTAATACAATTAAATACTCATTATTGCGCCGGATGTGTTTAAAAATGGTCAGAGATGCTAAATAATACACATAAGCGTTCTTATTGCGAAGATACATTGTGTTAAATGTTAGATACAACATATCTAAGCGGGATGAAATCAACATTTATAAAAACAATTAGGTATGTAAAAGCAATAGTTGTATGACCACAATAAAAATACCCCAAAGGTTTTTTTGCAACAGTTTATATCGGAGGATAATTGTATCTAATGGTCCGAAAATAATATCAATTGAAGAAAATCATATGGGTAGTGAGAGTAGAGTGGGTAGTGGGTGGGTGGTACTTTTAAAGGTGTAAGTTTACTGTTATTACTTTTAAATATTTCTGTGATTGTTATAATAAATCTATGTTAGTGTTTGCACTTTAAATAGCAGCGTAAATGTAGAGTTCAGGAAAATGGTACTTTAGTTGAGGGCCCTAAGTTGGTATTAATCACAAACATAGTCCCTTTACCCTTGCTCATTATACATGGAGAGTCATTATCCATCTGGCATGTTTTTGAACATATTGACCATAAATTGATCAATGCATGTAATAAAAATGAAAGTATCGCATGTTTAGACATTGCATATATTTCCAAAAAAAGATTGGGGGCTGAGCGTAAATGATATTTTTTTTACAAATTTTTTAGAACAATTGAAGAAAAAAAGAAAAATAAGTTTATTCGCGATAACTACAACACATAATCGGTACAACTATAGTAGACTATCTAAATTAAAACATATACTATCATAACATTTGTACGTCTCTCTGTTTGAAATCGCTTCAAACCAAAGCCTGCTATACTAGTCTAAAAATTGAGGTAAAATTATTCTCTATTTCTTTAAAAAGCATCGACTGTCATAAGTTCTTACAAATTATGGATTACATTCTTAACATGGATCTATAATAGTTTTAAATAAATTTGAGTGTCGATTTAGAATAATAAAGTACAATTACACTATTGAACTCAAGAGTAGTCAGAGAATAACTTCAGGTAAACGGGGGTAATGTTCTTTTATTATACGTACGTTTAATTCCAATAAGCTATTTCAACATTTATTTATAGCGTTCATGTGTTATTGTCGACCATAGATATATTTAGATTTTTCTTTTAACTTTATAATATCGTCGTCAAATTAAAATAGAGTTCTCTGTATGATAATTCAGTATTAAAATGCAATAAAATAAGTCACTAGGTCAGATTTTGTTATGCAAATGCTATAACAATTTACCTAATTATATTATTTCTACGTTTTTGCTTCAGTTATGGTCTCCCCGAGCCATATCCATAAAGACAATATAATTTACCGGGAGTTTTCCGTTGTAGAGAGAGCACATAAAACACATAATACTCCTTAGCAATAACTCTGTTTGTAGGTCACGCTACAAGATGCCTTTACACGAGATGTGTATTTGAAAAAGAATATAATCTTCTTTAAGAAGTTTCACAAGGACCTTTCTTTACGAGATATTACTGTCGTGACACTGAACTATTTTTACAAAGTTCAGTCTAAAATCCGTTATTGTTTTTAACTGATAAATAGTTAATTGCAGAAAAAGTTAATGAAATGAAATGAAATGTCTTTATTTTGTATAGGCCTACGGGGGCACTTACAAATTGTCAGTTACATTTTTTTTCTTACACTACCACCGGATCGGAATACGACCTTAACTGAGAAAATCCGGCAAGAAACTCAGCGGGTTTGTCTTTTTTCTTATTTATATCCATTTTTTTTTATATAATTACAATCATGTTTTTTTACATGGTAATGAAACTTAGCTCCAATATCTTGCAATATCTTCCAATATCATAATCAATTTATGAATAGTAAATAATAGAGCAAGATCCCAGTGCTGCCAGACGTCACGTATTTTCCGACGGATGAAATGTGGACGATTGAGTAGTGTTAGTATGTACTATGATCGTATGCCTACCTGCTAGCTTGGTCAAACGGCCAATTTCCAGGTATCAGGTAATCAAGGTACATAAAAACATTACTTACTTCACGTAAATTCTCATGGCTGATTTTCATATATGTTTTCGAGTGTATAGTTAAAAATAAATTGTCAATACTCCCAGACACTTTCCGTCGGCCATATTGCTTGGCGGACGCCTTAAGGGTCTCAAAATAATTAGTTAACTTCACGTAAATTCTGACGCTCCATTTTTATATATGTTCATCCGACAACTATTTTAAAACCTTTGACAAGAAGACAGACCGAACCAAGGGGCCAATCATCCCCTAAACTAAATTTTAATATCTCTATGAGTGGGAGCTTGAGAGCATTATCTACGCGCATGAGACTGAGTGAGACCGACTGCGCTGTTATGGACATGAAAATTACTTAAACAGATATTTTATAATTTTTAGAACTTTTGTTGACAAGTAAATTATGGCAACAAAAATAAAAAAAAATTGACATATAATAAATAATACTAAAGGTAGCCGACATTTCTATTTTTTTTTCTATTTATTTATTAGAAATAAAAAATATTTTTTAAAAATACCACTTATAATAAAATAAGAGCAATTATTTTTAATGAATTATTTATTCGAAATTTGGAAACAAAGTAGAAAAAAAATATTAATCCTTTAATATTTCTTAACAGTGGCTTTTAATCTTCATTATCATCATCGTTGAAATTAGATAATTCATCATCTAGCCAATCTTGAAATTGAATATCTAAATCGTGATCGTCATCATCAGCATTATCCTTATTTTCTTCCTATGTAAAAAACAAGATGAACAATGAAGGTCTAAAAAAAGTAAAGAGATACAAATAATATGAAAAACGAAAATAATTTACCTGATTGTTCTTCCAGCGACTCACTGACAAAACCCGGTAATTGATCTCCATCGAACCAATGAAAATCATATTTACCATCTTGTAGTGTCCAGCCATTGTTTTCGGGGCTGAAAATATTTATCATCTTCATACTTGCATTGTTCCAAAGACTAGCGATATAGCTAGCCCGTCGAAACTGTTGCCAAAGCTCACTTTTACAATGTGGTAAGTTATTGGCATCGAAGTTTCTTAAATTCTTTCGATTGAATTCTTCATTTATATCAGATACCATGTATGTATTAATAAACAACTGTAGTCTGTCAGCATCTACATCAATTATTCCAGGAACGTTGTAAACATCACAGATAAATTTTTGTATTATGTTGAATACACATTCTTCTTCATCTACATCACCAACAAAATCCAACGTACCAAAACGTTAAAAAAATATCTGTTTAAGTAATTTTCATGCCCTTAACAGCGAAGTCGGTCTCACTCAGTCTACGTACTTACGGAACGGTTTTCGCCCGCGGCCGCCGCGGTTGCGGGCCCGCAGCTTCTCCGTGAGTACGTAGCCTCAGTCTCATGCGCGTAGATAATGCTCTCGCGCTCCCACTCACAGAGATATTAAAATTTAGTTTAGGGGATGATTGGCCCCTTGGATCGGTCTGTCTTCTTGTCAAAGGTTTTAAAATAGTTGTCGGATGAACATATATAAAAATGGAGCGTCAGATTTTACGTGAAGTTAACTAATTATTTTGAGACCCTTAAGGCGTCCGCCAAGCAATATGGCCGACGGAAAGTGTCTGGGAGTATTGACAATTTATTTTTAACTATACACTCGAAAACATATATGAAAATCAGCCATGAGAATTTACGTGAAGTAAGTAATGTTTTTATGTACCTTGATTACCTGATACCTGGAAATTGGCCGTTTGACCAAGCTAGCAGGTAGGCATACAATCATAGTACATACTAACACTACTCAATCGTCCACATTTCATCCGTCAGAAAATACGTGACGTCTGGCAGCTCTGGGATCTTGGACTATAAGTATAGTGACCGATAATGGGAACTAATTATATAATAAAAACAAGTTTTTAAACGTATTTTTAATGAATACGGAAATTAGGTAGACATTTCGTTAAGTTCTCATTAGTAACAACAGTTTACTTATTTTTGTATCGTGCTGTATGTGCTATTTATAATGTATAAAATCATAAGCATCATAACGTAATGCAATGTATATTGATAACAATTAAACACTAGCAGTAATGAGCAAGGACAGCTTAATAGTTGAAACTCTTCGTCTTAGTCGAGACTCTGAGGTTCGAATCGTCAACATCGTATTCACACGCACAACTGAAGTTTGTATAATGATGTGCGTACCAGAAATAAGTAGCACGCTTCATGGTAATCATCGTGAAGAGATGCGCACACACCTGAGCATTTTTTAACAAAGTTCTCAAAGGTGTGGGAAGGCTACTAATTCGCACTGGGCCAAAAATTAAAATCTCACATCCTTAGAAAAGATCTATTCCCAACAGTGAACAGTTACGGGTGGACGACGTTGTACCCATGTACATTTATAATAATCACGATAAGTATCACGACATAAGTAGGTAGGTACAACCTATTATTATCGCACTGCTGGGCACGGGTCTTCTCTCAGAATGAGAGAGTTTTAGGCCATATTCCACCTGGCCAAGTGCGAATTGGTGGACAAATAACATAAGTATCATCATAATCTTTATGTTGATAAAATATACATATTTTATACTATTATAAATTGCACAGACGTACCTTCATATAACACCATAACTAAAATATACTTACAACATTATTCTATCTCGACAACCCACTATTGTCCCACTGCTGGGCACGGGTCTTCTATCAGAGAGAGTTATAGGCCATAGTCCACCGCGCTAGCCTAGTGCGAATTGGTGGACTTCACACACCTCCGAGAACATTTTTTTTTAAGAACTCTCGGGTGTGTAGGTTTCCTCACGATGTTTTCCTTCACCGAAAAGCAGTGATAATTAATTTCTAATACGCACATTAATCAGTGGTGCGTGCCTGGGTTTGAACCTCCGACCTCCCGATTGAGAGGGCAAGTTTCAACCATTAGGCTATCACTGCTCTGAACATTATTCTATACAATACTATAATAGGTATTTTTTATAAAAGCATTAATATTGCTTATTTTATATTTTTATGCCTAGGCTATAAATTCTTTATAAAATAATGACGCTATATTTCGGGTGTTCAAGTGAAATATTTCATGAGCTGCGCTATTCTGGCTAGAGGTCGTCCTCTTGGTATTCATATCATATGTGCATATGTAATATATCTTTGGTAAAATATTGTTTCTTTTTCAAATAAGCCTATAGTTGGCAATATGAATAAACAAAGGTACGTACGACAAGATTTGCTATGTAGGGAGCTTCGTTATATACAAATGTTGTGTAAAGGATAACAAACCGACTTCCCAGAGGAAAGAGGTTATCTATTCGTCACGTATATATTTTTTAAGTACAAGACTAGGTATGGCCTAGGCTTAGGTATACCTATGAGTAAAACATCTTGAACGTTGTACAGGACCGCCTTTCTGTTAGACAAAATCGTTTCAATTTTTTTTACATTAAAATATTTAAATGAAATGTCTTTATTTTGCATAAGCCTACGGGGGCGCTTACAAATTGTCAGTTATACATTTTTTTACACTACTACTGGAACGGAACACGACCTCAACTGAGAAGATCCGGCAAGAAACTCAGTGGATTTGTCTTTATTCATTGTATATCTTTTTTTCTTTGCATTCTTTACAAAAATGTAAAGGTGCAACTCTTTGACGTAAGGCGCCAATTCGCCATCAATTTGTGTCAAATAACGCAGTGTTAACAGTGTTGTATATTGGTTTAGAGGAGGCTGGTAAAGGAGACATACATATAAGATATTCCAATAGAGTCCTCGGGGTTGGTCAATGCACCTGTGGCCAACCTCAGGTACTTAAGACTAATCATGGTCGAGGTTTATTACAGTGATCCTTCAGCGGCAGTGACCACTTATCAACAAATATACTATGCTTGTTGGCAACTTCTATATTTTTTAAAATCAAGAATAAATTGAGCAATTTGGCAACCTTGTCAACAAGAGAGTTTAAAAGACCATCTAAAAAAAGTGTCAAGACGTTAATTACTCTCTTTTATTGAGTTAAAGCTTAATTTAATACTTTTCTTTAGCGTCGTAAATAAAGAGTAGAGGCCATTATGAATGGATATATATGTATGTATATTTACATTACAAGCTATACAGATACAAATGAGTCGTGCGTCTTCATCTCCTATTAAATCTTAGCATGTAAGTAATGATATTAGGTACAAAAAATCGTATCGACGCATTTGCAAGGAGCATTTCTTATGTTTCGGTGGCAGCGTAGACTTCGGTTAGCGAATAGCAACGCAAATGTAATAAAGGTACTCGTAGAATTCCCGTCCACGGGCGGCAGTGCCCACCGACTATCACGAAGACTGCATGCTTGTTTGCTACTTCAATTCAATAGGAAAAAATCCTTTTTTTGTTCTCAAGTGGGAAACATTCAAAAGGTACTCGACGCCGACGGAGCGATGCAGGGTTATATGGGATTTTTACCCCCGCGTTGACCGTCCTCGGCGCTACAAAGAGGACACCGGGATCTCCAAAGGAACGCAACCGGAATAGGAAAAAAAACCCTAATAGGACCATAAATGTCGATTGTTTTTTTATTTTTCAGTTTTAAATTATTAACCGCGTAAAATTACTAAGCAAGTTTGGTATTTTTTCCAGTACCTACCATACAAGTGACGCTCAACAACGCCCACATTATAATTATTTCATCGACTGTGTGTTAATGTTTATATTATCATCCCACTCAAAGATAGTTTATTGACCCCAGTCCTCAATACAGGTGTGAACTTGAAACTGCGTCCTCCTTTTCGTTAATTAACTGGCTTGAAGGTAATTAATTAATCATGTCTCTATCGCAATCATGATGCGGTTATCATAGGAACATTCTAAGAAGAATGCAATGGACCAGTGAAAGCTCAATGGTTGAAACTCGGCCTTTCACTTGACGGTCCGAGGTTCAAATCCTAGGCAAGCTTCACTGTTTTTTTTTTTTATGATGAGCGTATTAAAATTAAACATTTCAGATTTCGTTTAAAAAATTTTTCAAAGGTGTCTCGAGTTTACCAATTCACAAGATACTGGAGCTAACTTTCATTACAATGTAAAAAAAAACATGATTGAAAAAATATACAACAACAAAATAGACAAACCCGCTGAGTTTCTTGCTGGATCTTCTCAGTTGAGGTCGTGTTCCGATCCTGTGGTAGTGAAAAAAAAGTGTAACTGACAATTTGTATGTGTACCCGTAGGCCTATACAAAATAAAGACATTTCATTTCACACTTGGTCAACGCTGCGGACTATGGCCTCTCTCACATTCTGAGAGAAAACTGGTGCTCGGCAGTAGGACAATAATAGGTTAACGATTCTTAGAACATACAGTTCTAGTAGTTTGCTCTGAACTTATTTAACATATTTCGTGTCCAAATAATATTAACAGCGAAATGTATTTGTGATATATCAAGGCCGTGGGGAGTACGTAATTTATTGCGGGTTTTAGTTACCAAAATGAATTACCATGAAAATTAATATTTGTGAAGGTCGTTAGAGATTAATACGAGCTGACGTCGCGACGGCGACGCGACGGGTCGCAGACAGGGCGCCATATGGAGCGTTCCTTGAAATCTTAGGGTATAGACTTAGAGGAATACAGAATGCATATGCATTTGACGTTATAAACACGAAGCATATAACTTTACCAATTGTTTTTTTTATCAATTTGCTATCTATGAGTTAGCACGACCCGGCGTGCGTTACTGTGCCACGTTAATTATAAAGAAAGGTTTTTTTTTTTAAATATGTGGCCATCGAGCGTGGACTTCACACTCCGAAAACAGTTTTTTAAAGAACTCTCGGGTGTGTAGGATTTCACACGATGTTTTCCTTCACCGAAAGCGGTGATAATTCATTTCTAAAACGCACATAATTTTAGAAAAATCAGTGGTGCGTACCTGGGTCTGAACCTCGGACCTCCCGATCGAGAGGACAAGTTTCAACTATAAGGCTATCACTGCTCGTGAAGTGCACTAATTCGCACTTGGCGACCTCGCACATGCTGAGAGGTATTCTCTCATGCTGAGAAAAGACCCGTGTCCCAGCAGTGGGACAATTAGATTATTAAATAATTTCAACTGTTTTAATTATGTTCGTGCTAATATCTTTAATATAAAAATTTGTATTGTGCATTTGTTCATGTTTTGCATTTAATTATTACTTACCTACATTATATCAATATATTTTAATTCCCTAATAACGAAAATGCGAAACACAAATAATGTAATACGTAATTAATACAAAATGTTGAAAAGGCTCCATTAATTCCCTTCTGAAATACATGTATAATATTAATTAATAAAAATCTAGTCTATTGATAAGCCTTTATAAAAGATGAATGTGGGACTCTATATTTATGAATCAGAGCATACTCGATGGCTTTATTATAGGCTTGAGTTGTGTTATAAGACTTAAACAGACAACAGAGAAATGTAAATTAATTGATAGTCCAATCAGTATGTACTTTGATGATATTTACTCAAGTATGTATTCAAATTCTGAATTGGCTCACTTTAATTGTGAACCAGCATTTAGAAAGAAAGTGGATTATGATCGGTATTGTTAATCTCGTCAACCCATTATTGTCCCACTGCTGGGCACGGGTCTTCTCTCAGAATGACAAAGTTTAGGCCATAGTCCACCGCGCTGGCCAAGTGCGAATTGGTGGACTTAACACACCCCCGAGATTTTTTTTTTTTTTAAGAACTCTCGGGTGTATAGGTTTCCTCACGGTGTTATCCTGCACCGAAAAGCAGTGATAATTAATTTCTAATACGCACATAAATCAGTGGTGCGTGCCTAGGTTTGAACCTCGGACCTCCCAATCGAGAGGGCAAGTTTCAACCATTAGGCTATCACTGCTCTTTGGTATTGTTAATAAGCATTATGAATTCTTGTAAAATGTGGAAAATGCGACTTTGTAATAAAGTATGACACAAAATTAGTTTAATTTATAAAACGATTAATTTATAGGTGGCAACTCTTTGAGGTTAACAACAGCCCGTCCACACCTATTTTTTTTACCTAATTACAGCAGTGAGAACTGCTGCATGCTGGTCTGAAAAATGTAGCAAGGAACATATTTTTTCCTCAAGCGTTCCAACTTAGTTATAAAGTTCGGTCTAATCTGAGGTTATTTACAGATGTCCATGGAAGACAGAGGCCACGTATCAGGTGGACGGCATTCTCTTTTTTATCTGACTGAAGTAGCAAACGAGCATGCAGTCCACCTGATGGTAAGTGGTGACTGCCGCCCATGGGCATCTGTAATCAACTATATAAAGAACATGGGTTCCATCTGGAGTCAATCACAGATGCGTTACTCCCGAGGACTAAGATGGTCGCCCCATGTGAAAGTGTGCCGGCAACCACACCCTTCTATCGAAACGCAAGAAATGCTTCACGCTAGAAATATGTGTGGCGGTTGTAATTCCCCGGTCGAATTACACTGGTTCTTCCACCTTGAAATTCTACTTTGTTACTTCCATGTTATCCACGCCTATTTACGAGTAGTGATAGCCTAATGGTTCAAACTTGCCCTCTCGATCGGGAGGTCCGAGGTTCAAACCCAGGCACGCACCACTGATTTATACATATTATTATACATTAATTATCACTGCTTTTCGGTGAAGGAAAACATCGTGAAGAAACCTACACACCCGAGAGTTCTTTAAAAAAAAACAGTTCTCGGAGGTGTGTGAAGTCCACCAATTCGCACTTGGCCAGCGCGGTGGACTATGGCCTAAACTCTCTCATTCCGAGAGAAGACCCGTGCCCAGCAGTGGGACAGTAATGGGTTGACGACGACTTCCATGTTATCAAAAAAATACGTACATAAAATAGTAAAACAACTTACATAATGTCACATCTCTCCCTATTATTCATATGGGCTGTGAAGTGAAAGGATCTATGTCTCCCCGTTGCGCCTATTTCTAGTGTTGTGGCTCCTTTGTCTACGCAAATAGCGCTGGCAGGATATTTTCTCCCGGTCTGTCTTTGTTCCAGTTTGAGTGTCGAGGCTTTTGTAAATACTAGTGACGAGTTTCAGTACTTTAAGGGTCCTAAAGGGTTCGCAGGTTCAGTAGTATATACGTGTGTATAGTTAATCTGGCTTTTGCATGTTGAGTAATGGAATATTGCATACACCTTATATGAGGTGACATGGAATATTTCAAAGAGTACTAGCAGACCCGGCCACGCGTTGCTGTGGTTAAAGAAATGTTACATAAACAAATTTTAAATTGTATTATTTCGTATTTGTAAGAAATTAATATACTACAAAGTTGTTAGTAGACAACATGTAACATATAAACTTATAAATAAAGAAAGAAGCGCAGATGGTATTAAATTTTCAACAATGACATTTATTTTTTATTAAAAAAATTGACATCCAATTTAATTCAGCACTTCTCGGTGTACAATATTTTTAGGTAACCTGACTTTATTTAAATAAATTAAAGTGTCGAACAATGAAGCAGTATTCATTAAAAAGCAGAAATAGTTTTATTGTTCACTATACTATACTTCAGTCTAAGTAACACGTAGCCGTCTATGACAACTCCAAAAATTGAAAAACCAAGAATATTGAGATTTAACTGTATTGCGATCACCTTAACATAAAAACCACGTTAGTTTGTCTTTCCTACAATATGTACATCGACAAACAAAAACAAAATAGGTTAGGTAGCGCCACCTAACGGTCACATCACTACGAATTTAAATGTAATTTGCGTTCAAAAATACTTCAACAAAATAAATGTTTTCTATAAATAAAGAAAATCAATTTTATTTTAAGAAAATACGAAATTAAAATAAAAAAAACTATTACTACTAAACTGAAACGGTATTGATTTATCGAAACATTCGGTTCTTGTAGATGACCGTAACGTAAACAGCGCCATCTAATATCTCAGACATATTACTATTTCGATTTGGCGGTAAGGTGGCGTATCATCGCAGAATATATTGAGATAGCTTTGTATTACTTTAGTAACTTATAAGGATATATTTATATCTGGTTATAATATTAAATTGTCGCTCATATGAAACGTTTGCTCATATGAAATTTTAACAAAGCGCCATCAATACATTCGGTTCATGTAGATGACTGTATCGTAAAGAGCGCCATCTAATATCTCATATACATTATTTGGCGGTAAGGTTGCGTATCAACGCAGAATATACTGAGATGGCTATGTATTAGGTACTTTAGTAACCTTTGATCACCAATATTACTGATCGAAGTTAGTAACTTATACTTATCTTTGGTCATGATATTAAATTGTAGCTTATGTGAAACGGTTGTAATTTTAACAAAGCGCCATTACTTAATCAAGTTAACAGATAAAATTACACCGCCATCTGTTATTAGGATTAGGTATATAAAGCTAACAGCTGAAGCTAAATAAAATATTTGCAATTAAACCTATAAATTAAGATATAAACTATCCTATCTTTCAAGTTGGATCATAATGCACACGTTGTGTAAATTTGATTATAATCGGTTCAGAGGTTTAAGAGACCATTGCGGACAAATAAAGTGACACGTGATTTATATATATTAAGATGATCAGAAGAATTCATTCCTGTTTAACATCGAAAATTACAAATATAGGTATATTCAGAAGATCATACATTTTTTAAATTTGAAAGGACTGTATCTCTTTTTTGTTATGACAAGACTCCTAACTCTGTTGCACGGATCTTGTATTTTTCATTTTAACTAAGTACACATATCTTGGCAAAATTTCCAAAACTTTGATGTTTTATCTACACTGTAGTTTTATGGCCTTTTAATTTTTATTATTTTTTTTATTTGATAAAAAAAATGTTAATTTTTTTACTAACTTTCCTGTAAAATTAAGGTTTTTGTGTTGTGTTATTATAACCTACTCATACCTAGCAAATAATTGTACAACGCACAGTAGGGCGATATGGCGTATGTTTAAATTAGTGTTCCCTCTCCATATCGCAATATAGGTATATCATTTTTATCGTAGTACAGTGCAGATTTGTTAAATGTATGTTTAATCCCGATCGATACAGTGGTAAGATTGTATTTGTTAATGAGATTTTCGATTCATTACGCAAATGTAAAAAAGTTTTTACTAAACACATGGTAACTAGGAAGTGAGAGATCGGTAACATTTTTTAGATCACACATAATTGTAAAAGTCTAATATGTTTTGTATATCAATTCTTTTTTAAACATTCAAACTTGGAATTTGATATTGCTCGAATAACAGTCTCTTGTTTCGAAACCTTTGGCAGTTAAATTGAAATTACCACCTCTCGAAACTAAACAGTAGTTACCGTTAATAGTGCTGTTTGTTGAGAACAACATATAATTAATTTTAGTATAGTCGAGGCGACTAGGGCAGGGGTCGGCAACTTGAGTCTCGCGAGACACATGCGGCTCTCTATGGGAAGTTGCAGCCCTTGAGTTTCAGACGCAAATATTATTTGTTTAATATACAAAAAAAATGTGGAATAATCATGCAAAACTATAGCTCCCATTGAGTTTGTCTTCTCAATTGTTTTATAAGTGCATGTTTGTTTTAAAATACTTAACTGTTTTATTTTTTTAATTAAATAATAAGTGATTATATAATTATAAGATACTTATATATATTATCTAATTTGTTGCGAAAGAAAACTACCTATATTCTATATATTAATACATGAAGCAAAAAACTTGGGATCCGTTTTTAAGATAAATGCTTGCCGCAGACTGAGGGGTATGAAATTCAGCACGGTTATAGTTTATATAGAGAAGGAGTACGAAATGCTAATATTTTTTTCAAATAATGTATGAAACATACATAAAATAACACACTACCGTACAAAAGAAATAGCTCTTTAAAAATTTAAAATTTTGTAAATTTCTTATTCGTAACTGTTCGAAGTGAAAAAGTTACCGACGCCTGGTCTAAGGTATACAAGCGTGTATCAAGGTTGCAGTCCGCTAATTACGTCAGATTATTATCTCTAATGAAGCGGACATTGCACATTGTTCAACGTGTTGCGTTGTAATGGAATTATTTTATTGCTCTCGACTGATGCGAGCGTGCTCTCGACTGATGCGAGCGTGTGAGCTTCAATGAGATCTAGTGTGTAGGTTCGGAGTTTCGGACCAACCCGAAAGTTAAACGGACATAACCATTCATCAAAAGAACTGTACAATTCCATTTTGCAGGCAGAAACGGTAAACGAACAGGGTCTATTTATATGTCTTTTCGCAACTCATCAAGAGATGGCACCACTGCATTTAGGGATTGCAATCCGGAAAACCGGATCCGGTAATCCGGCGGATCCGGCACAAATTTACACAAACCGGATCCGGTACCAATTCGCCAACGGATCCGGACCTCCACCGGATCCGGTGATTGTATATTTTGACAAAGATTTCATATTACAAAAATTATTACCTTTCGAAATCGATCCTTTTTTTACACTGTTTGAACCGTTCGACTAATCCGACCGGATTGAGAAAAAAGCGGCCGGATCCGGCCGGATTGAAAATGTGGCCGGATTGCAATCCCTAACTGCATTCTGAATCACGCTAGCGAAGTTTTTCTAACATTTCCAACGATATTTATATCATGCTCATAGAGTACACTTCACTAAGTGGTAACTAGAGGTTATGGACATCATCTTCATCGTCAACTAGTTTATAAACATCCCATTGACGGACATGGATTTTTACTCAGTAATAAAAGGATTGTCCACCATTTCGCACTTGCCAGCGTGGTGGACTGTGGCCTAAAACTCTCTCATTCTTAAAGAAGACCCGTGCCCAGCACGATAATGGGTTGTATACAATAAAAGGATTACCAACTTAGCTCATTTGGTGAAAGGGTAATTTAATTACGAGTAGACACCATGTTCGTTTCTATTTCATTACATTAAATACACAAACACCTATTAATTTAGAGCCAGCGCCCTGACAATTATTTACATATTTGTGACATAAAACAAGCAATTATTAATTGCTCCTATTTTAAACGTACGAAGAATTTAAGCGGGACAACCTTGGAAATTAGTCACGATACGGCCTTATGGGAACAAAACTAAGCTACATGAAATTAAGCAACACCCTTTCTAAAGACTAAGTATGTAACTCAGAATAAAAGAAGAATACAACGCTGATATTAGCCGTACGTTACATTGAAACATAACTTTCAAATTTTTAAGTAATTTTGAGCGCTTTGTTAGTTGTGGTACGTCCTTCTACCAATTCGCATTTGGCTAGCGTGGTGGACTATGGCTTAAAACTCTCATTCTGAGTGAAGTTTCAATATTGGGTGTGGGTGCCTCGGGTGTGGCAACGCCTCTGTGTTTTCAGATAGAACCCATGTTCTGTTTGAAGTTGCTTACAGATGTTCATGAGCGGCAGTGACCACTTACCATCAGGTGGACTGACTGCGACTTGGTCCCTATTTTCATATTATCAAAAAAGATTTATATTTGAAAATAGGTAAGAACACTTCCGATATTGAGCTGTTTTAAAAGCAACATAAGAACATACATAGATTTTATATAAAGTCAGTCATAGGTGCGTTGTTACTTCTGTGGGCTAAAATGATCAGCCATACAAAATTTTGTGTGCAACCTCACCGTGTGCTTGCCAGCTATCAGTTCATATACAAAGAATACGCTAGAAATAGGTGTGGTAGTGGTACCACGCAACCAAAATCTTCCTAGCACCCAAATACTGCGATTTTGATCATTGTTCGGTTTGCGCATTTGTGTCCTAAAATGACAGATTATTCTTGAACTATGTATAATGGTTTGCCAATTCAACGGTATTTAAAAAGAGCTCAACTAAACGTAATATTATTACAATATTACATAATTGTAAAAGTACGCTTTCATCGCATTTTTTTGTTAAGGAAGTGTCTTTTACGCCATTTACTACTTTACAGAATCTTAAAGTGACTAAATCTAACTTCTAATAGAAAATGTTACAAAAAATATAGCCTATATTATTGTGTTAAGTGGTCGATAGTGAGTGTACGCACTCACTATCGACACTATCTTGGAGTCAAAGGATATTAATTAGTACCTACTGTACGCAGTAGGTACTGATTAATATCCTTTGAATCCAACCAATATGTGCCTGACTATGTACAAGTCCTGTGCCGCAATACTCACTTACAATTTCAATAAGTTATAATGGTAATAATTTATAGAAAACAGAAAACATATATTTTCTCTCTCATTACCATTAAGTCACAGATATCGCAATCGCATTTATAATAGACGACACCACAAGTACCACATTTGTCATTAAAATTTTATTGAGTCTGCTACTAATGATTCAACCGCATAACATCACTATAAAAATACTTAATATCGAAAGTCAAGTAAAAGTGCTGTTAATCTTAAGATGGCAGACAGGATGTATGTATTTGCTATAATGGTTTTATTAGATTAATTAATGAAGGAATGTAAGAAGCAAGATATCATTGTATACTATGTCTTTCAGAAATCTCTAAAGATTTCGTTAAAGATATATACGGTTGGCCTAGGGTCCATTGAAAATTTATTTTCCAGAAACATCTTTAAAGACATTCGTACAAGCACTTTTAGTTACAATTCATCAAGTGTTTTTTTAAGCCGGCCCGTGAGTTGTATGGACTGAGATACGTTCTAAAGAATTTCCTAAGGATTATGTCAGAGGTAGTGTCCAAGACGTCGAAGAAAGATTTCTAAATTGGAGAAGTATTGGTATTGTCTATATCACATGATATAATTCTCGTCTCTTATTGTCGTTAAGTGGGCACTGGATAAAGGAACTGAAGTTACAGAAATAGTCAATTGCATATAAATTAAATTGAAAAAACTATGAAGTTATGTCCGACATCATTGTGACTGGTCACGATAACATAAATATCGATATCGTTTCGCTCGATGGCCTATCATTTCGACACGCATACGCATCAGTAGTTCGATAATAACTGCGTATCAGCTGTTGAAACGTTAAAGGTCTAATGGGTGTAATTTAACTGTTTAGTCTTTAATGATCACATTGTCATTGAAAATAATAGTATACAGAATTGTTTTAACCGATTTCTTGGTCGATTCTAGACTGGATGAATAATATTCTTTAAAGGTTTGAAAGGCTCATTGGCCTCAATGATTTAGTTCAAATGAAATGAAAATAAAATATATACTTTTATATTAAAATTAAATCAATCCATTAAATGTCATGTTTTAAACGTGAAACAATATTAAGATGACTAAAGAAACTGCAATGCAACACGAAGCTAACTTCATAGAAAGATTCGAAAATTTTTCCCATATAAAATTTGGATGCTAAAATCGCTTAACAAATACGGCCACTCTAGTAGGTAATCAACTTCCAAAGACGTGTTTAACGCAATTCTAATCTTAAACTATGTAGAAATTTCGACACAATGGATGCCGAAACTTTTGCAACGATTCATAAACAAGACATCTAAGACGTCCATGGACGATATGGCTTTTATATATTGTTATCTAACTAGATAGTCTGATAAACTGTACATAATTTTATTTCGTTCCCTTGAGCTTTGACACCAATTGTATTTTATATGTTATTGTATCTATATGAAATAAACCAGAGGATCGCTCTCGCGATACAAGGATATTTTGAAGGTTGTTCGATGATTGGTTAGAACAAGTATTAGTGTAATCATATCGGACTAGAAATCGCCCCAATAGTAATTGATTTTTGGAAAATTTCCATTATTACAATTTTTATTCTAATAAGAATCATACACAAACCAACTGCTATTTCTTCTGGAGTGAAATGCATAAAAACATCGAATAATCTTATTAATATTAATATGATTTTACCTTACATGACACTATCAGACCTATAAGTGATATTTCTCTAATTCATATTTTTCCGAACACTTGTAATCTGCTGAAAAGGAGACAATCCGTCATTATTGCCACATTCTAGAATTTCCAATTCAGTCCAATTAAAGCGAGCTATTTGCGTAAAAATTATAATAAATTATACCTACCCATTTTACGCAAGCAAGGAATATTGTTACGTAATTTCGTTGGATTATAATAACGTGTAACAAAATATAGTGAAAACGAAACGTATTCCTTACAATGTAATAATTAGAGCGAATCCTTTACAAACGGTAATGTTATATTCGCTATCACGTGCTTTATGTAATACTGACATCTCAGTTCCGTTATTTTATTCGTATTTATTATTTTGTTTCTTTTAATTGTATTGTGGTTTTATAAAAAAACTCCTCATTTTGTTGCCTTACTTACTCCACGGTACCATAACTACGTGTTGTCATAGTAAGGGTATTTAAAGTAGCAGTCCGAATCTTTGAAGTTAATTTAGGCCTCATGAGGTATGCTAATAGAAATTGACATAAATATACGGATATGGCGACCACTTTATGTTACAAAAATTTCTTGCCAGAATTTTCGTCATCATTGAGGTTATAACAGTTCAACTCTTTGTTGCAGATTAATCCAAAATGCCTTCGCTACTCGAAGCGCTGGAGCGCAAGTACGGTGCGAAGGGTGAAGCGAATCCCCCTATAGACGATATGCCAGTGGCCATATTTGTTCCCAAGCGGTCGCCCCGGCTCAGCGTTCCCACACTACTGGTGCTGAACGACTGTGATATCGACTGTGCGGGAGACGCCTGCACTCTGGCGGACAAGTGCGCCAATGTTGTTGAACTGGATCTAGCCAATAATAAACTAACGGATTGGGAAGAGGTATGACTTAATTCTTGAAGTAATCAAGACAGTAAATTTGGTCATAGTTTAAAGCTCTTCAACTTTGTTCTTTAAATCTTACTTTATAAATTGATACTGTAGCTATTTACGGAATATAAGAGGTTTTATTTAAATACAATGATATATAGCAATCATTTAATCATGATAGCTATCGTGTTGGAAAACAAGAATGTTTGATATGTTTATAAGACAATTATCCTCTTATTATTGAATACAAAAGACATAATCTGTATCTTCTCATGATCGTTGAGCGAGTCGAAAAAGACTTCCGCAATTTTATTGTAGATCCCGACAATAGGGCTTAGATTACGTTTTCGTTCCTAGGTATTCGCCATACTGGAGCAGACGCCACAAGTGAGGTTTCTCAACCTAAGTTTTAATCGACTGTCAGCGCAAATACAAGCCGCTCAAGCACTTCGACCACGATGGGACAGTCTCAGTCATCTCGTCTTAAACTCTACTTACGTTCGATGGCCAAGTGTCTTTTCGTTACTCAAGGCTCTACCAGCTCTAGAAGAGCTGCATTTGAGCCTCAATGAGTATTCGCATGTAGACTTGAGTGGACAAGAAGTGGACGAGAAAGATAATTGTGAGGCCTGTTCTCGTCTGAACATTGACGTTAACGAACCCGTGCATGAACAATTGAAGAAGCTTCATTTTTCGGGGAACCCTGTAAGCAATTGGCGAGAAATATCAAAGCTGGGATATGCCTTCCCAAACCTAGAAACCTTGTTGGTGAATGACTGTCCCCTAGCTAGTCTGGAGCCAGATCCGTGCGAAAAATGTGACGACTTCAACGGGAACAAGAAATGTTATGATGCTTTCCCGTAAGTACCTTATTAGAGTTGAATGTATATATAACATTATCTACTACAATTAAGACATGTGCAAAACGTTATTGAATAAGATAAGCATTAAATAATTTACGTTTTACAATATTATTATAATTATAATTCTGCAAATTAATAAACAGATAGCGAAATCATAATTGTAAAACCCGGCTGTCTGGGCAACTATCAGCTGCAAGATGTATATTATAGTCGTAATACAATTATCTCTGACCTACTAAGCTTATGAATCAGAATATTGCATCGTAATGCAGCTTACTAGTCTATAGAACTTATGTCATTGCTATTGCAGGCACCTTCGGTTCCTGAACATGAATAACACGGGTCTGGCGACGTGGAATGAAGTGGATAGGCTCGCTGAATTCCCGGCTTTAAGAAGTCTTCGTGTGCAGGTGAGTTTGTTTTTTAACAATTTGTCATGAGTTGATACTTGATATCTACTTATGCCTGTGAGAAGTGTCATCACAGATGGAGAAGTTAGTTTACTAATACGAGAAAAGGTACTCTTTAATTGTAGTATAGTATGTCATCCATCAACGTTAGAGTAAGAAATTAAGTATTACAAAGGAATCGTCGGGAAAGAAGCGAAAATATATGCAATGTATTACAATTCACAGATGATAAATTCATTTACTTGGAAATCGCGGTTAAACTTGAGTGTGTTCGATAAAAAATGTTTCATGAAGCCATACGTCACGCCTTAGCGGTTACGGATGTTTGCGGAATAGCAACCTTGCGCTGCTTTTCTAGACATACAAGTTCCCGAAATACAGCAATGCCGTCTGTATTTGTTCTGTTCATTCTTTGTAGTCTTAGTTAATCTATTTCCCTTTTATAAACAACTGCATCAAACATAATAATTATGTACATTATAATACTTAACGGGTACTCACGATACGCGGTTTATGAATTCTTATAAAATTCTTTTTGTCGATATTTTTGTGACCACGATCCATGCAACTGGGTCGAAATATGGGCAAAAAAATTCTATAAGAATTCATAAACCGCATATCGCGAGTACCCGTTAAGTATTATAATGTATCAATTCCGCGATATTACTAGTCTAAAATAATATGTACTTAGATGAGTGGAACAAGAAAGACGAAAGATGACCTTGAAAGGAACTCTTCGTGAGATTATTAATTTTAATTTCGTACATATAACTGTTAGTAGTGACTCAACGGAATGTCCTTTCATCTGCCTAGAGGATTTCATAAACTGCCTGATTTGATGATAGCTGGTCGCTAAACGTCAAGGTATTTATTGAATTCAAACTAAATAAGACTAACCTGTAGTTTATTATTATGACTGTATATACATTAGTTGTTGTTCCTACGCTAATATCGAACTATTTTGTTTAGTTCTCTTAAACTTAGATGGCTTAATCCTGAAGAGTGACAATGCATCTATGTCCAACCTCAAGTAAGACACTGATGTTCTACAAATGTCCACGGGTGGCAAAGGCCACTTACCTGTTTATGGTATGCTTTTATGCCATAACAAAGAAATAAAGTTTATTAACATTGTATGTACCCACAAGTACACTACGCTAATTATTATTGTTTGTTATAATATTCATATTGTAATTTCTCTGTAAGTGATTTTGTGTAAAATCTTTTGAGAAATAAATGTCTTTAAACGTAAAGTGTAACGGTGATAGTTACTTGAACCATCCAAGGACAGTGGTCACTTACCTACTTACCACTCGTATGCTTCCATGTTATAGAAGTAAATTCAAGATGATAGTTACTTAAACCAAGTCAAGTTCTTAAAAAAAACTTAAAAACGCTTTCTACACTCATAGCCCCACAGTAGGATTTTCTCCCGTATCGTGGGTGCCATGGACACACACAAGACGAATACACAAACACCCAGACCCAGAACAAGAATCTAAACTCATCATTCAGACACTTGTCTGGCCGGGAATCGAACCCGGGACCCACTGAGTGTCAGACCGGTACGGTAACCGCTCGGCCACGCGGGTCGTCTAAGTAGTTCTACCAGCTCTACTTTGATAGTTTCGATGTAGTGTCAACCTTAGCTTAGATTTATGCGCGTGACTAGAGATCAAATGGAGGTGATAACTGCGCCTGCGCTTACGCTACCGGTTATTCCGCTGCGATTTAATGATACCTTCATCTGATAATAAAAGGTTTCCATTCTCTTTGCATTGCGGAAAGCAATGCCTATTTCTTTGGTGTTTAGTAACTTGAATTAGGTTGTTGTTTTCTCTCTCTAGGCGTTCATCTCTTTTATCTAACTTTATCGGTTATTTTTTTGTAATTATGTTACCTATCTAGACCTTGAAGTACCTAGTAACATATTTTAGTATTGGTTTGGTCTGATGGTTGAAACTCTCGATCGGGAGGTCCGAGGTTCAAACCCAGGCACGCACTACTATTTTTTCTAACATTATGTGGGGTGCAACCCATTATTGTCCCACTGCTGGGCACGGGTCTTCTCTCAGAATGAGAGAGTTTTAGGCCATAGTCCACCGCGCTGGCCAAGTGCGAATTGGTGGACCTAACATTATGTGCGTATTAGAAATTTATCATCAGTGCTTTACGGCGAAGGAAAACATCTTAAGGAAACCTATTCACCCGAGAGTTCTTTAAAAAAAAGTTCCCGGATGAGTGTGAACTGGAGTTCACACTCATCCGGGAACTTTTTTTTAAAGAACTCTTTTTTTTAAAGAACCAATTCGCACTTGGCTAGCTCGGTGAACTATGGCTTAGGTATAAACTCTTTTATTTTGAGAGAAATCCCGTGCCCACCAGTGGGACAATAATAGGTTGACGAGTACCTATAATTTATATTGGTTTTCATATAGCAACCTAAATATTTCAAATAGCCATAGCCAACTATAAATCACAATATTTTTCGTATTTGAGTCCAATGATATTATTAAAATTAATTGTAATTTTAAAGAAGTTATTCTATTAATGATCACCTCATGTAAGATCCAAAGACTTAATTCACGATTTCAATTGTTTTCATCCCATTGACTCCCATTATTGTTTTTACCGAGCAATTTTCCTGACTTAATAAATTTGATCTTCATTATGTAGTTCTTTGACTAAGCAACAGTCTCGTACTATAAATAAACAAATCCGCCGCATTCTCGACGACCCGAGCCAATCAATCGGATTACATCATTAGCCTTCCTATTGCAATGCGCAAGCGAACATGTGATGAACAAGACGCGTAAGGCGTCCGGACCATGAGGACATCGCGCAATAATTATCATTTCGTCAATATATTGCTTAATACTGATTATTTGTTATATCGAACAGCACCCTAATGGTTGGAACTTACCCTCTCAATCGGGAGGTCCGAGGTTCAAACCCAGGCACCATGGATTTATGTGCGTATTAGAAATTAATTATCAATGCTTTTGCGGTGAAGGAAAACATCGTGAGGAAACCTACACGCCTGAGAGTTTTTTAAAAAAGTTTTCGGAGGTGTGTGAAGGTCGCCAATTCGCACTAGGCCAGCGCCGTGGACTATGGCTTAAAACTTTCTCATTCCAAGAAAAGACCCTTTCCCAGCAGTGGGACAGTAATAGGTTGCACAGCAATTGTTATATACTAATTGTAATGTATAAATGTGGAGAAGTGAACATTTATCGAGGATTATGCTATGAAGTTTACTTGTCGGGTTGTGTATTTCTATAAGTGTAAACAGAATTGCTATTTTCCGTCATTTGTTTACTGCTGGCCCCAAATATCCGGTAGAAAGGTTTTTTGTCGAAGTTAAATAGTGCTGCCGAATTCCTAAATGAATCCCTTAAATCCCTAGATTCATGACAAGAAATAGGGTGGCTCTTAGGTCCACACCACAATTCTAACCCAGCACTTCAATTTAATTTTTTGTTTACTATAGAAGGGATCTGAATTTTATAAAAAGACCTACAATATAATATAGGAAAATAGAACACTCAGGAACTTACACTGTTTTTAGATTAGCACTCATGTACCAAACTATCTAGCGTACCCATCATCCGCGAATCCGACAAAAATCCCGACGTGTACAGTCCGCCTTACACTACTAGTATATCGTCCCTCGGGAACCCGGTTGGCATGCGTAATACGGGTGAAGGTCTTCCCGTTTTAGTGTTGCCCCACATCGCGGCGCGGTTTGCGTAATCGACCGTGTGTAGCCGGCGCACTATTTTGACGTGACGGTCTACGCACGGATTTTTATCATTTTTTTACTAGGATAATATAAATGTGTACGCATTCTACTCTCATCTCTCGTCAACCCATTATTGTTCCACTGCTGGGCATAGGTCTTCTCTCAGGATGAGAGAGTTTAGGCCATAGTCCACCGCGCTGGCTAAGTGCGAATTGGTGGACTTCACACACCTATGAAAACTTTATTTTTTTCAAGAACTCTCGGGTGTGTAGGTTTCCTTACGATGTTTTCCTTTACCGAACAACAATGATAACTAATTTCTATTACGCACATAATTTTATAAAAAACAGTGGTGCGTGCCTGGGTTTGAACCTCGGACCTCCCGATCGAGAAGGCAAGTTTCAACCATTAGGCTATCACTGCTCCTCTCTCCTCCTTTCTACTCTCATAGCCACATTTAATTAATAGTGCCTATAATTTTATTTGTATGAAACGGGCAGATGGCGACCGCTCCGCAAAGAAGATCTTCACATTTTTATACTGCATACAAGAATATGACCTTTTATAATCATACAAATATTTACAATATAATCGTACTTTGGATTCAACAGCTGCAACGTTGATAAGTGTAACCCCAAGTGTACAAGTTATTAATATTAATAACTTGTACACTTGTAAATTCATCGGTATCTATGTGAAGGATCCATCGGAATAATTTCGGTTATTTCCAAGAGTAACGGGCACGGGGTTTCTTAATTATGTTCGTTTGTTTCCATTTATTTTTAATATTATTTACATGTATATTGTGTATTCATAATAGATATGTGCCCCTATTAAAAAAAATTGACAAATTGACCACAAAAATGTTTATAAAAAGGAGATTTTCCAATTAATTCCCGATTTTCTTATACGAAGATTGTTGGAAATATTTCGTTTCAGAAAAACGTTTAGGAAATCGGAAATCTATTCATAGATCTTTTTTTTAATATGTAAAGAGTACTCAAAATGCATCAATCCTGCGATAATATTAATCTAACATCATAAACCTTCGTTATTTCTAACAATATTGATAGGAAAAGTCAATTTAGCATAAATGTGACTTATTTTATATACTTCTAAAATAATACTGTGACTATGTCTATCACACGGAGCTAAAAATGTTTCAACACATGTGAAATGCACTCTCAAGTGCAGTCTGTCTGACTTCGCCGAGGTCTATTGTTCTGTGCTTTGAATAGATTTTCCAGTTTGAAGCTACTAAATAGCTTTCTCAACACCCACTCTCCTTCACGCATGAAATTGCAAAATCATACTTATGCCATTTCGTAAAAATGTCTGAAAAGGAACTGAAAATAAATATTTTATAACATCAGCGAACATTGAACTCATCGTCAGTATAACATCGTTGTAATTAATTAAATTAATAGTCTAACTATATGTTACTTTCTCCAAGATGGGTAACACATAAAAAGTATGGATATAGCTATTGAGAATCTTAGATACCTATCATCTTTGTTCGTGGCTTTTAAACATATCCGACCAAGGTTACCTTTGTTGCATGACTTGGTGTATATAAGTAAGATTAGTTAGAATAATTGATAGTCTTAACATGCAGTTAGCTTCATCCATCCATCCATCCATCAGCCCTTTGAGATCCACTGCTTGATATAGGCCTCCCCTAAGTGACGCCACTACAACCGGTCCTGTGCCTTCTGAATCCGACGTTTCCCGCTGTCTTCTTCAGGTTATGAGTCCACCTGGTAGGGGGGCGACCTGATAACGTAAGACCGATAACCGATGGGAAAGGAAGGTCCTCGAGTGGCGATCACGTTTAGGCAAAAGGAGCACAGGTCGCAGTTACCTAGTATGAGTTAATTATGTGTACTCAAAACAACAAACCTTGTTTTTGTTTTCGCTTCAAACCTTGTTTTTGTTTTTGCTCATCGTCTCAAAGCAAATTATGGCAAGGCAAGGTTATGGTTAGTGTGCAATGTCCAAAGTAGTGTATGAGCCATAAGCTTGAGCAGAGAGCATAGCGATTCGCACTTGACCAACAAGGTTAGTTTTGGCCTAAACCTCGACTACTCTCAAAGGAGACCTGTGGGACAGTAACACATACATTGATTGTTGACGAGGCTATAGTTCCAAGGTTACCTTTGTTACCCATACCTTCTATCCACCTATTTCCCATGCCTATAAATAAATCTCTAACACATTGAAATTAGGTGTCTATTCGAAGAGCAAGAGTGGTGACCGTCACGCAAGGAAGAATGTGAAAGTGGCGGCTGTTGACGATTTGTTTAACGTACGTAAAACTGTTTACGACGTAGTACCGTTAACGTTATGTTACGTGACGTAATATTACGCAATGCCCTGAGACGGCGATGATGATCGTCGACTGGCACTTGATGATATAAATTATCAAATATCCAGATAATTTATATCATCATGCCAGTCGACGTTGATAAGTAAAGATATTTTAGTATATAGCAGAATAGGGCTTCGGCATCCCCTTCCTGTCGTAAGAGGCGACGAAAAGGGGCTTCTGGGGTTTCAGACGGCTAGAGTGGGAGCTTGAACCGTCCAGCCAGGAAAAGACGGCGGTATATGTGGTCGCATATCGTCGTAAAGTCTAGACGGAGCGGTGGGCCCAGCCGCCCATCTGAGAGGAGCCCGATGGAGCAACGCGTTCAGCGGATTGCGACGGGTACCTTTTGAAGGTTTCCCCCTCGTTAAAAAAATATATATAACAGGTACTCGAGACATGCGGTTTTTAAATTATTTATTGCCGATATATCGAGTCAGTTGCATAGATAGTGGTCACGGCAAAACTTAATGTCGGGGAGAAACCGTCGAAAAGCACTAGTGGTAGATTGATCTACCATACCTCTACTTTATTATTTCTAGCTTTTTGGAATTACTTTGCATTGTTTGTGGATTGTGTACTTGGATCGAAATATTTTCAATGAAAAGGTTCAGCGATAATATTAATCTAAAATCAAGTAAGGTGATATCTGAATGGTGGTGTGGTGCCAACCCATTACTGTCCCACTGCTGGCCATGGGTCGTCTCTCAGAATGAGAAAGTTTTAGGCAATAGTTCACCGCGCTGGCCAAATACAAATTGGTGGACTGCACACATCTCCGAGAACTTTTTTTTTCGAAGAACTCTCAGGTGTATAGGTTTCCTCACGATCTTTTCCTTCACCGAAAAGCAGTGATAGTTAATTTCTATTACGCACACAATTAAGAAAATCAGTGGTGCGTGCCTGGGTTTGAACCTCGAACCTCCCGATCGAGAGGGCAAGTTTCAACCATTAGGCTCTTTATCAGAATGCAGTTTCTTTTTTTTTTGTTTTCGAGGGGGAAACCTTCGAAAGGTACCCGACGCCGTGGGAGCGACGCAGGGTTATGTGGGATTTTTACCGCACTAAAACCCCCCCGGTGGCCGTCCTCGGCGCTGAACAGGAGGACCTCGGGATCTCGAAACGACTTCAACCGGAATCCTCCGAGCGCGTTGCCCCATCGGGCTCCTCCCAGATGGGCGGCTGGGCCCACCGCTCCGTCTAGTCTTTACGACGGTATGCGACCACACATACCGCCGTCCTTCCCGGGATTGCTTGACCAAACGGTTCGAGCTCCCACTCTAGCCGTGTGCAACCCCGGAAGCCCCTTTTAGTCGCCTCTTACGACAGGCAGGGGATGCCGTAGCCCTATTCTGATCCCGGAACTACAGGGCGTAGAATGCAGTGTCTAATAGTACTTACGTATAAAGTTATCAGTATCAAGTCATAGTCATTTTATCATTATTATATGCTCTTTAGTTTACCTGAAATCCGCCATGTATTTTAAGTACAAATTAACACATAAAAGATATTACATTATAATATTTAGATAGAGTTAATTTTAATCTTACGTTTCTATTTTTATTTTGAATCTGCTTAACGTTTGTAAGTTACATTTATGATTACAGAAGTATGTTTTCGACATTTGAGTATTTGAAGTAAGGTATTGGCATAAGTAATCTACCATTAGAATATATTGGAAGCTCATTTGAAATTCAAGTAGCGGTTAAATATATGTAGTTTTGCCCCGTCCTCTCGTGTGCTTAAATATTTACGATAGAACCCTGCAATATTTTTGGAGAGATCTCTATCCCTACATTAAAGTCAAGTTGAGCAGTTTCAATTCATATCAGTAATTTAAAACTTAAAATAAAAAACACACAGTAGGATTTTCTCCTGGGTGCCAGGGACACACACAAACACCCAGACCCAGAACAAGAATCTAAACTCATCATTGACCTGTATGGAAGTTGAATTGTATGGAAAACGAACCCGGGACCCACTTTGCGTATCAGACTGGTATGGTAACCGCACCGCCACGTGGGTCGTTAATTTAACTTTAAAGCTGGTAGAAATCTTTGTGGTTCAACTGCGGGAAAACCATCACCATCACGTATTTCGGCCTATAACAGCAGTGTAATGTGCTGTATTCTGGTTTAAAGGGTGTGGTAACTGGTAAGGGAGACATTCTTATGCAGCTTGGTCCTTCGGAGTAGCAACGCAACTGCGAGCAGCGACTGCTCAAGAATTCTGACCGCTCCAGGCTAATTATAACGACGCGCCCCCACCAGGTGTGTTACAGTCGGCCTAAAAGTATTAACTACAGATTGTCGAGCAAAAAAAAGGTCGCCAAATCTACATCCTCCGGTGTGTTAGTGTTTTGTCTCAGTCTAGTTGAAATATTTAGGGTAAATGCAATGATGCTAGATTAATAGTGCATACGAAAACACGATATCAGCGCGCCCCCTAAATCCTCGGGCCCTAGGCTGCAGCCTAATTAGCCTAAGGGTTCATCAGGCCCTGCCTGCGAGTAACCTCAGTTAAGACTCTGAACTTATCTGGGGTTAATATAGATGTATACATCAGGTGAACTACATGTTTGTCCACTACTTCCATATAATAAAAAAAAAGAAAAAAATATAAGTTTGTCATTGTTGGCCGCGAAAACATAAATATAATAGGAACTTTTTACAATAAAATAAACTTGGGAAATTTTCTCGTCCTCATTAGTGCAGTACGGTGAAGTATGCTCAAGGCCTCCCCCAGTCATGAGGTCAGGAGAGATGTGTTCAGCTATGGAACTTAATAGTGATGTAACGAATCGCATTCGTATTCGCAAATATTCGCATGTTTTTAGATATTCGCATCCGCAAGTATTGGTGCGAATGTGTTGCGAGTATTGAATTGCATTGCTTAGCGAAAAAGGTCACCAAATCCATCCAAATTGAAATTGAACTGCAGTTTGTCGACCAAAAAGAATCGTCAACAAATTTATATCCTCTGGCAGCCTTTTTTTTTTTGTTTTCGTGGGGGAAACTTTCAAAAACCCTTACCCGACGTCGTGGGAGCGACGCGGGTTATGTGGGATTCTTACCGCACTAAAACCCCCCCGGTGGCCGACCTCGACGCTGCGAAGAGGACTCTGGGAACTCCGATTGACCGCCGCCGGTGTCCTCAGCGTGTGCCCCATCGGGCTCTTCCCTGGTGGGCGTGAACTGCTCACCGCACCTACTGGTTTTTACGGCAGCATGCAACCACACATGCCACCGTCCTTCCCGGGGTCGCTTGGCCGGACGGTTCGAGCTCCCACTCTTCCCGCCCGCAACCCCGGAAGCCTCTTTTAGTCGCCTCTTACGACAGGCAGAGGGTACCGTAGTCCTATTCTGGTCCCGGAACTACAGGGACAACAATCCTCCTCTGGCAGCCTATAACAAGGACGGAAAAAAACCAACATACGCATTCGCGAATGTCAAATAATAACACTAGTTACATCACTAGTAGGTATGTACCTACATAAAAAAGGGTTGTAGCAATAGTAGAAAGTCGCAATTATATAGAAATGGCACACGGATATTTCAATATGATTTCTTTCGTAAATAGCTGTTTCGATGGCTCGTGATAAGTATACATTTTTCATCATATATTTATTACAACTCAAACCTTTGCGTGCGTTTTAAAATAATAATCTTTTACACGTACTTTTATGCGTACTTTTTATTTGATTTGTAACAATTTGTAATACTTTGTAACAATTCATATAAATTCATCATACATTTTCAATTGGCGTACATGACTTAACGACTGTGAATTGCTAACCCTGAAGAATTGATAAATTTCAAATTAACTGACTCTTCAGACCAATACATTACATCGTAGTTATAAGACAGAAACAGCTCATATGCTTGGTCATGCTGTAATCTTACTTTAAAAATGTCTACCACCAATATATATTACCAGTAGTTAATGTAGCAATTATCAAGAAAAGAATTTTCATACTTTCGATCACATACTTCTTATAACGTTTAAAGATCGAATCTTTAGTGTCGGCTTTGTAGATAAATGTTTTTTTTTTTATTTGACTGAAGTAGCAAACGAGCATGCAGTCCACCTGATGGTAAGTGGTCACTGCCGCCCATGGACATCTGTCATCAACTTCATACAGAACATGGGTTCCATCTCCATCTGAAGTCAATTACAGATGCGTCGTACACAGTCGTCGTCGACAGAACCAGTGTAGTTCGACCGGGGAAGTACCACCGCCACACCTATTTCTAGCGGGAAGCATTTCTTGTGTTTCGATAGAAGGGTGTGGTTGCCGGCGCACTTTCACATGATGCGACCATCTTAGTCCTCGGGAGTAGCAACGCATCTGTGATTGACTTCAGATGGGACCCATGTTCTGTATGAAGTTGATTACAGGTGTCCATAGGCGGCAGTGGCCACTTACCATCAGGTGAACTGCATATTCGTTTGCTACTTCAGTCAGATAAAAAAAACACTTAATAATATGAACTTCGTAATCTCATTTTATATGGTTGTAGGTAGGTACTATAAGTAGTCCGTAAATTAAAAAATGTACCATTTAATTCAGAGAAAAAAGCAAAGTTCATAGCAATGGTTTCTGTTAACAATATGACCCTGATCAACTCTTTCTATTTGACGAAACCCGGCATTCATTTCATTCGGTACAAGCTCAAGGCCCTTACCTTGATATAAACGTTAAAGGATTAAGATTAATACTGGTAATAAAAACTGAACAATGGCGCAAATTCGTACGCTATTGAATCGTAAAAACAAAAGTGTACAATGAGGGGTAGGGACCGTTTGTGATTCACGAAAGTAATGCGGGAGTTATACACGATGCATCGGTTCACTGATCGAGGCAGTTTGAATCATTTAGCTGTTATGTTTTGTAATAAAAGTCGTTTAGCTCAGAGAGGTATTTTAAGTAATAATAAAGAAAATGTTAATGCTAAGGATGACCGTGCTTACATACAACACAGACTTATCTGCTTTAATAGCCGACGTTACGATTTTTATTCTTTTTAAAGCTTTTATTTTTTGCGATCTTTATCTCCAAAAATCTATATATATAAAAGCGATAGGTCACTCACTCACTCATCACGAAATCTCGGAAACTATTAGTAAATGTATATAAACGGTTGCAATGGAAAATGCTCTACTTCCAATTGATTTTACTGATACACAAATTAACAAGCGCATGAACAAGGTATTTACAAGATTAAATTAATATTAAGTAACGCTTAAAGTAGAATAAGTAATAAGTATCAAGACACGAATAATTCAGATGGTATAATATTGCACGAAACGCAACGGAACTGACTTTCTACAGCTCAATCAAGGTCTTTTTTCCTTCACTAGTCGGCTGCGTTCATGTTTTTATATATTTAACTAATTGCATTTAAGGCATTTATTTCCTATCATAATCATTTATTATCCCACTAAGTAAAATAATATTTAATGTTCTCGGTGTTACATCGTTTCGTTTTCAAAAGAATTTGATTACGAATCTGAGTTGCCTAATCCCCCAGGCTGAAGATTAGTAGTCGGGCAATTTTGAGATGAAAATTACTTCATTTTCTGTTACATCGCTCATTTCGCGCTCTGATTGCGTTAGTATTTACCGAGTCCAATTAAACAGAATAACACATAAAAGTAAACCACATAATAAGTTTGTGTTGAGTAGGTTTTTAGAAATACATACTAGGTTAATTCCGCGACTCCGCCCGCTCTGGTCACGTTAAACGCGCTAATAAGTATCCCATGTAGGTGGATAATAATCATCCAGGTCGTAATACCTTGTCCCTGTAATTCCGGGACCAGAATAGGGCTACGGTATCCCCTGCCTGTCGTAAGAGGCGACTAAAAAGGGCTTCCGGGGTTGATGGCGGCTAGAGTGGGAAGTCGAACCGTCCAGCTAAGCGACCCCGGGTAGGACGATGACAAGTGAGGTCGCCTGCCGTCGTAAACACCAGGAGATACGGTGACCTCAAATGCTCACTGAGGAAGAGCCCGAATGGGGCATCGCGCTCGAAGGACTCTGGTTGTGTTCGGTTGGAGATCCTGGAGTTCTCCTTGTCACAAATATTGATATTGCCTGGGTTTGAATCTCGGACCTCCCGATCGAGAGGGCAAGCTTCAACATTAGGCATCACTGCTCATCATAGGTCCTATTAGGTTATATATAGGATAGAGGTTGTTGATTGATAAATAACCGCCTAATAATATAACTCCTACTCGTATACACATTGCACAATCTAGTTTCATATTGCAATATGATATTAGTAGCGCTCGTTACCAGCCAAACTAAACTCTTTACACCGATATAACTATTATAATTATCCCACACTGTAACGGATGCATATGATTATTGTGTTATATTTTCATCTCTATGGTAACAGTGCAATTGGTATTGCAGTTAGAAGGTAACTTGATACGCATTGGAATTGTTACATATTAAGAACTATTATATAATTTGCTGTATTAATATGAATATATGTATGTCTTTATTTATCTCATTGCAAGCGTGCAGATGTAGGTAACCATTAATCAAATCTTTTAGTTTCCCTGATTACGTAAACAACACTAGATGTTAGAATTTTAATAACTGATCAAGTATGCGTGACAAATTAAAATAGTGGTCTACTCTCGGATTGATAGAGTTTTGGGCCATAGTCCACCGCGCTGACCAAGTGCGAATTGGTGGACGAATCTCTATTACTAGTCTGATTTATCTCGTCTACCCTATATGCTAAACGATTTAATTTAATAATGAAAGAAAGAAAGAAAGAATTTTTATTTAGTCAATTTTAGGGTTACAATAATATTGATTACATAAGATGTTTAAAAAAAAAAGAAAGGGGCGCTAAAAATTGAATATGCCGGTGAAGGCGTTCTAAATGTATGGCACTCACATACTTGTATTTATCATTAAAAGACTTACAATTGTACACTATATTACAATGCTGGTAACTTTAGAAGATTAAATATTTTTTGTATTTTATATTTTTAAATCGTCGTTTAAGAATTCGTCATACGTGTAATAGCATTTTTCTATTAATATATTTTTTAATTTTCTGGCACATATGTGGTCTTTCTTTATTTGTTTTAATTGGTAAGGTAGTTTATTATATAACTTTATGGCCATACAGAGTGTGGCTTTTGTCACTACTGCTAGCTTTTTGTTTGGAGGGTATATTAATTTTTGTTCGCGCCGCGTATTATCACTATAATTACTTAATTCAAACAAATGGCGTTGTTTACGCACAAACATCATGAGTTATCATCATTTATAGTGAACAGTTAGATATCAACTAACGTTAGTTTAAAATAAGACCGTTACGTCCATTACTTCTTACATTAAGGTTGACCACTTTATATTATTATCTAAATTAATGTTGAATACAGTCGATTAGTCTTATCGATGACAAATGTTTAGATATTCCGCTTCACTAAGCGTCACTAAGGCGTCAATAACGTGCAAAGTTAATGTGATTTCTGTACATGAAAAACGTACATAATCACCTAATATATTCTATATTTTGTCCTTCAGTCGCTTCCTGTAGCATTCGTCGTAATCGACCACTTTTCATTAGATGGCACATCTTGAAACATAGTTAAAACGTCCTTGTAATTAGGAATCGGAGTAGGGCAACGGTATCCCCTGTACGTCATAAGAGCCCGATGGGACGTGGCGATTAGAAGACTCCGACTGCATTCCTTTGGAGATCTCGGAGTACTCTTTGCAGCACCAAGAATGTAGAAGAAGCCACCTGGGGACTTAAAGGAAGGTAAATATCCCATATAACCAAACGTCACTCTTAGGGCTTCGGGTACTTTTAGAAGGTTTCTGCCTCGTGAACAAAAAAGTTATTTGCCAGATTGTCCACAATAAATTTTCCTCAGATCCAGGTCTGTGGTTTCATGAACTGTTCTCGCGACAAGCTTTTATATGATAGAAAATTTTATGATGCTACAAAATGATGGGTTTGACTACTACAAAACTTATTTTTTTCTTTTTAGTGCACTGAAATATAAGCTTGTTTTAAAAATATTTTTTTCATATTATTTTATTTGATAATTCACGACAAAGTCACATAAAGGTTATATTTGCAATATTTCAGATGCCAAGACAGGTGATTCCTGTATAATGCACTAATGCAACCATAAATCACTTTATTTACCGGTTTCAAATGAAACAATAACCTCGCATTAGCAAATTGGAAAATTACCTGACGTCCCGGGCAATAAGCAAACGAACTGGTTTAGTATGCAGTGGAGTTCAAACTTTTTAGTTTAGATTTAATTAATTTAAACAATAACTATTATGTAAAACCCTGCTATCTCACGTTTCGCTCGGCGATGGTTTAGTTTAAATTTCATTAATAAAAAACTAATGATAAAGTAATACTGAAATAACTGCATCTCATTGCTAGGATGAAGAGAGATTATTGTCATTTCTTGTTACAGAAAGTAACGGGAAACGGAAATTTAATATACGGAAATACATTAATATTATCAGCAATCCTTTGAACAATTACACGGTTGAGATTCTTTTTTCAATGCTACAAAATATTTTGTCTTCTAGTAAGTCTTATTGTTTAACACATTTTTTAGGGTCTCCCCCTAGCACGTCTCACTCGCCTAAGCTCGTGGGTATGCTTTACTCTCTTTATGCCCTGTGTCGTTTTAGCAGTATAAATGCGTTCTTACTTCCTCAATTAGGAATTACATAAAAATATGTTGGAAAATTATACATATAGAATTATAAAGTCAGTGCTTATCCATTTCTTTAGTATAAATAATAAGAATGTTGTTAAAAATCGTTTGTGAACTCTTCTTTGTCGCTTTTAGCCCCCGACGCAAAAAGACGAGTATTATAGAGATCCTTTAAATTGCTTTGGGTTGGAAACCTTCGTCCAGACACATGAATCATGCTGGAACGTGCAACCACGTGCAACGGTCGCCCGTCTTAAGCCCGGCCCACACTTGTTAAGGTCGGCTCGTAGCTAGATTGAAGATAAACTGATTATACTCTTTTAAAACCTAGTACCTAACACCCAATACTGTTGATAAGTACAATGACAATCTTTGTCACCTATTTCTAGCGTTAAGTAGTTCTTCCGTTTCAGTGGAAGGGATTGGTTGGACTTACATTGAGAGGTAGTCTCCTAGGATGGTCTCCATACTATGTAGTTCTCGGGAGTAGATTCACATCTGTGATTAAATTCAGATAGAAACCCTGTTTAATATGATGTCTATGGACGGTTTGAAATGCAAACACAAAAACACGAATATTATATTCACCACGCGGATATCCGTGTAGCCGAGATTGTACCTAGAATCCATTGCATATTAGGCCCATTATTTTCCGTATATAGTGTAGGTCAGCGTTGCCAGATTTTTTTTTTTAAATCGGAATTTGGGAACTTTTTGGGTAAAAAAAATAAATAGATAAATAAAAAATCGGGACTTCATAGTCAAAAGCGCGGCAGCAGTCCTCGCGCTACAAAGGGCCCTGTACCTCTTCTTGGTGTAAGAGGACCTCCGGACGTCTAGCAACCCTGGTATAGATACTCTCCATCACGCGGGGCTTCAAATCGTTATCAAGCCATTATTGCCCTACTGTTGAGCACGGGACTTTCAAACTTTTAGAGATTTAGGCTATAGTCCACCGCGCTAGCCAAGTGCGACTAAGTCGATAAGCAATATATCAAGAAATATTATAAAAAATGAACACAAAAGGTCCTCAAAGCTACTTCGAACGTAGCTGACATTAAGCATGATTCATATTGGGACGAGCGACGGTCGAACGTGTTAGCCCCAACCTACACATTTTGCGTCTCAAGTTACTTTGATTAGAATTGATTTGATTTTCTTTTGTGAATTTGCGGTTCTTAACCCGTCTTACGATTGGCATGATCAGATAATTATAGTGCCTATACATAAACACAAATTAGTGTTTTGGTCGGTATACGTTTTGACTTGGCTTCTTTTTATGTGTGAAGTGATTGATTTCTGACGACCCGCGTGGCCGAGCGGTTACCATATCGGTCTGACGCGCAATGGGTTCCGGATTCGATTCCCGGCTAGACAGGTATCAGAATGATGAGTTTAGATTCCTGTTCTGGGTCTGGGTGTTTGTGTATTCGTCTTTGTGTGTGTCCATGGTACCCACGACACAGGAGAAAATCCTAGTGTGGGACTATGAGTGTAGAAAGCGTGTGAGCGTGATTTTTGATTCACAAAAAAAAGGCCGAGGCCTTACCCATGGACAAGATCAGAAAATAACGCTATGGCAAATATTAGAATGCTTATACCTACAAGCTTACGATCAGTATTTTGGTCGTTGTATCTTGACGTATGCCCCCTTAATATTTCAAATGTTATAAAAATATATTAATTAACTAATATTGTTAATTAAAAGGTTTTTAATAACATGGTCGCAAAATGCATTTTAAACTTATTTTCAGTATGTAATTTTTTCTTAATATTCCTCGTTATGTGAATGTGAAACTTAGAATTAAATAACTATAATTTAATCAATATTAAGTAAATGAAAGTTATTTGGTTTTTATTTTAGATTACGGATTAAGTATCGTAATATTTTTTATTAATCTAATATAGCAGCTGAGACGTTTAAACTCCTTTACCCTTTATATGGTGGTTGCAATATACCATGTATTTAGTCGATTTTCTTGCAACTTTTTCGCCGCAAAAAAAACATATTTTTTTAAAGAGTGAACAATTGAAAATGAAGTCTTATTGACAGGCTGTGGCAACTATATTGCCACCACATTTTCCAAAAAATCCCTAGGAACTTTCAAAAAATAAAATCATCATTTTCATCATTAATTTATTCATTTATTCATTAATTCATTGTTTTAGTGTTAACACTTCTACTTTCGTCGGCCTTATATAGGTTTAAGTCACTATTTCTTAGAGCAATAATATTATCTTGTCACGAACCTTTAAAGGATAAAGTAGCGTTGCCTCAGGGCTTGTGACGTCATAACATTTACTACCTGGTCCCGCGATCCGTTGTATGCAAATTCTTGCATACAAAGCAGGAACCGAGTTGTCTACACCTAACATAGAGAAACGGCTAGGCAAACTACGTCATCTGTCTTGATTGCTTCATAGGCTTTGTCAATTAAAATAGGTAAATGCAAGCGGTAACTTGAAGATTATGAAGCTTTTGTTCAACCAAATGAACTTAAAGGAATTACGAATGGAATAATCCTTATTGTTTCGTCCGAGGATGATTAGTGTGATTATGCGGCGCAAGAGAGTTCATGGACTCGATATTAACGAGGCGAGACGAGGTATAATTTAACAACATTAAAATTGAAGATTAACGCGCAATGGAAGTAATGATTAAGGGAACTAACTAAGGGATTTTGCAATCAACCCTATCCTAGAATTGGACACTTACCTGGAAATTTTACTTTATTACATCCCGCAAATTAAAACACAGCAACACTTAACGCTGCTGTAAAAAGCTGGAAGGTTACGCAAAAAACAAACAGATCTACTACCTTAAAGGTATCAGCACTAATCCTACTATTAGCATCGACGGATGACATTGTATCTATTACTCAAAAACTAGAGGCTATTTTAACGCCTGTCACAGCTTCTTCTTAAACCTTAATGGAATAGCTGAACATGAAAAAAAAACGCGAAACACGGATGTTAAAATAGCCTTTAAACTCTTTATGATTGGACTCCGAAAGCACCACCGCCATACCTATTTTTGCCTAATAATAGTAGTAAACAAAAACACTTTCTACACTCATAACCCCACACTAGGATTTTTTCCAGTGTCGTGGATACCATGGATACACATAAAACGAATACACAAACACCAACAGAACATAAATCTAAACTCATCATTCAGATACCCGGGACCCATTGCGCGTCAGACCGGTAAGGTAACTGCTCCGCCACGCGGGTCATCGAAGTGTTATGAGCTACTGTATTTTGGTCTGAAGGGTATGGTAATGGAGACTTATTTATCCGTAGCGTTCCAACTTAGTCCTCTAAGGTAGCAATGCATCTTGTTCCCGTAGTTCCGGGACTAGAATAGGGCTACGGTATCCCCTGCCTGTCGTAAGAAGCGACTAAAAGGGGCTTACGGTGTTGCACGTGGCTAGAGTGGAAGCTCGAAACGTCCAGCCAAGCGACCCCGGGAAGGACGATGACATGTATGATCGCATGCCGTCGTAAACACCAGGAGATACGGTGACCTCAAATGCTCATTGGGGAAGAGCTCAAAAATGGCATTGCGCTCGGAGGAATCTGGTTGTGTTCCGTTGGAGATCCTGGAGTTCCCCTCGCAGCGCTGATGACGTTCAGAGGGGGTTAGTGAGGTAAAAATCCCGCATAACCTGACATTGCTCCCATGGCGTCGGGTACCTTTTGAAGTTTTCCTCCTCGACAACTAAAAATAAAGGGGAGCAATGGTTACCTCACTTTTAACTTATCTGGAGTTGATAATGCCGTTAGGCGGCAGCGGGCACTAACTATCAGGGAGACTCATTGGCTACTTTCGTATGTGGTAGTTCTATTGAAGAACCTACTTTATTAAAACTACAAACGTTGGATATATCGTGCTATCTCCGCTTCATTATATAATATCCGTACTGGCGAACTTTCACCCTAATATGTCGTATTTAATCATAATAATTATACTTCACACGCGGCAGTAGGAACCATAACGGAATACGTAACATTCATTGCGGAAATTATTTCTTGTAATATGCTCATACATATCTCGAACACCTCGTTTAATGACCATCATAATTGTATATACTTTGATGAGCGCATTTACATAAGGTTTAAATACTAGTACAGTGTCCTGTCAAGTAATTTAGAGGTAATTTGCCTTTTCGCGTGGCTTCTTCCTCTTTACAACTTATACAACGTCAATCAGCGTATATATCTAAACAAATAAAACGGTTTTGCATTTGCATAAAAGCAAGATTTTTCGTAAAGTGTAAATTTATGCCATCTATAATAGTGTTCCCTTCAGACTTACGTCATTTTATCATCCTTAGCCGTAAATCCAATAGAAGAAGAAACATGTCCCACAGCGAGACACGTTCATCTCTCAATGTCCGAAAATAAAGTTTTGAGTAATATAAGAGTTCGAAGAGTCGAATTATTGATATAAAAGAGAATAAAAAATATACTCACTATGCCGTTTATGGCCCTATACTTTACTATTTTCTTGTAACTCATGCTAGTGGGACAATTACGCTGATAATGGCAACCGACTTCCTCATACCCGCAATGCAATACACACGTAAGTATCTTAACGTAATATTATTCTGTGTTTATGGCCGACTTCCGACTTGACTACGCCGCATGACCTACTAACTCCCCTCGTAGGTACCTGTTGTTATTGAACAGCCCAAGTCGATGATAATGTTAAACAATGGACCAGTTGCACGTGTTCAAGACAAAATTGAGAAGGATTTTCGCCTCAACTAGCGATTTCGTCCGTCGTTGAAAGAAAATAGAACAGAATTTCAATCAAAAATGAGGGATTACGTATTCAAAAATAAGAACTAAAGACACAAAGCTACACTACTATGGCCGAGCAATTTATCATGTCCGGTAAAGAGACGGAAATCTTGGCTAGACCAATATATTATTACTGATTCTGAGAAAGTGTAAAGGAATTAAACTTTCATTGTTCCCACAAGCATATTTACTACGTAATAGTTGATTACTAATTCCGAAAAACGTTGAGAGTACTTAATTAAGCAGGAAACTACATTGATGTAGACTAGAGTTGCATAACTATCGATAGTTTAACTATCGATAGTTGACCTCGAAAACTAGTTAGGATATCGATAGTAGTATCGATAGTATTGACACATGACAATACTATTGATACTATCGATAGTATCGATAGCTCTATAGTGGCAATACTATTGATTCCAGCAATACTATCGATACTATCGATATTTTTACGTTCAATACTATCGATAGTATTGTAAATTTGGACAATAATAACAAAAACTATCGATAGGTCTTGACTATCGATAGTTGACCATGTTTCGATACTATTTTAAATGAATACGAAGCTATAAGGCGTCTAGAGCTATCTCTGGCAGAGTATGGTCAGTTTAAATTAACTTTATCTTTATAGCTTAAAATATTCTTATACTTAAAGCTCGAAAGATTTCCATACTAGGTTGCTGCCAATAATGGAGAAAAAAGGTAAGTTGACAATAGTTTTTGTGTGTTTAGTGCATAATTCATTAAAATATAAATACGTACATACCATACGAGCATAAAGTCCACCTGATGATAAGTAGTAACCGTCGCCCATGGATATCTGTAAGCAACTTCATATATAACATGGGTTCTATCTGAAGTTTGAGTTGCCTCTCCTGAGGACTAGGATGGTCGCCTCATATAAAAGTGTGTGGCAACCACACCCTTCCATCGAAATGCTGGAATGCTTCCAAGGGCGTAGCCAGGATTTAGTTTAGGGGGGGGGGGGGGGGGGCAGGCAAGTAAAAATGTTTCACAGGTGGTCCTATATTAGGGAAATTGAAAAATTATCAGTAGTTTTCCCGGAAAATTGAAAAATTGAAATTTTTGATTGAATTCAGACACTGTCTATGAATAATACGTTTTCTATTCGAATATTTTTAGAGATATTTTTAATTGATTTTTGGAAGGCAATACTATCGCAGTTCATTGAACTATCGATAGTGTGAGTTATTGCTATTATCAATACTATCGATACTATTACTCCTAAGCGTATATCGGTCTTCGATAGTATCGATACTATCGATAGTATTAATACTATTGAAGCTAATACCTTCGATAGTATCGATACTATTTCTTTATAACAATACTATTGCCCTAAATTATACTATCAATAGTATCGATAGTGTCGATACTATCGATACTATCGATAGGCTATCGATACTATTTATATGACGTCAACTATCGATAGTCTATCGATATTTTAGCAATAGTCGACTATCGATAGGCAACTCTAATGTAGACGAACATGTAGACGATGTTCGTATATTTTATCTATTTGTCAATGAGACTGGTAAGGATCGGTGTCATGGATATACAAAAAGAACAAACCTAGACGTAGGTATAAAGTGTCAACCCATTAATGATAGTTATATAGGAGGTAAGGAAACTTCCTTGGAATGTTGCAATGAAGTTAATCCTGTTAAAGTAATGCGACATTGGTATTGACGCGAGGCGACAATAGCTTGACCCAGAAAGACGGGCTCCCTGTCAGTGCAAACACTTACCTATATCTGACAAACTAGAAGAACCTTCGTAACTTTCAATGAATTTAATGATGCCAACAACGAATATAAAGAATGAAAATAATAGAAATTAAATGATATAGTTCTTAAATATCATTAGTTTCAAGTAGCAAATGAACATGCGGTCCACCCGATAGTTAGTGGCCACCGCCACCCATGGACATCTGTAAGCAACTTTATGTAGAAAAGAGTTCTATTAAAAAAAACACTGGCGACTGACTAGTCCTGGCGGAAAAATGGTAGCCTCACATGAATATGCGCCGACGTGACTCTCTTACACCGAAATAGGTACCGCTGTAGTACCTTCCCGGTAGATAGATCTACACTAGTTTTACCACTTCGGAAGCTACATCTTAACTAAAAGGCTGATTTTGGTATAATAATATTATAAAGTTTCATACATCGCCGTTAACTTCATATGACACAAACTCCTACCTGAACACCTGCCTAATTTCCTTTAGAAAGCCACTAATGAAGGTAATAAGTACAAGAACATTTAATTAATTCTGAAGTTTCTAGACTCCTTTGTAGTTAAACTCCAGAAACGTAACCGCCGTACTTTACATCCACAACGTTAAACCCTTCCGTGATCTGGTTGTATGTGTGATAAATGAGACACTATGTGCCGATTTGCTACTTCAATTTGACACGAGTACACGTTTGAAGGTGGTTGAAGTCTTTTTGGATTGACTTCTTACGCAACACCCTTTCACCTAATTTTGCCAGTGTTAATCGCTGTTGAAGAATGTTCGAAGGAAGACTTAGTAATCCAAGGTATTCCAACTTAGACATCAGAGGTAGCAACGCCTCTGTTGTCAACCTCAGGCAAGACTGATTTTGTCTGGGGTTGCTTATATGGCCAATAACCATCAGGTCGGATTATTATTTACAAATAAGCTTAATCAGGTTGACTGTATGCATTTGCTAACTAAAACAAAAATATTAAAAACAAAATGAAGCTTATTCTGCAGTATGACATTAGCATCAAAGTGATTGCCCTCGTTTGACCCACTAACATACCCCTCAGTGCATATCGAACGGCTACAGCACTAGCTACACGTGTTCAAACTTTCATTGTTCCTGCAAACACAATTATGGTCGGAGTCGGACAAAGCTCGGTCTTGTGTCTAAGCTTATCGTTTTTACTCTTTATCTATTGAGTACTTTGAGTTTTTTTGGAATTAAATTTGGTTTGGAATTAAAAAGACTTCTATTGCATTAGAACGTATTCAAATTTACACCTACATTTATTTATTTCTTTGTACATAGTCAAAATTCACTCGTGATTCGGTCAAGAAAGGACAACATAAACGACATAAAGGTCAAATTCACAGAATTACTGAGCATTATTTTTTTTTGTCAATATTTTGTATATTGAAAGCACTCGGTTACTGAAAGTTACTCGGCCTCTCAATCGAGAGTCTGAAGATAGAATCTCAGACGCGCATCACTAATTTTGCTAAAATTATGTGTGTGTTAGAAATTAATTATCACTGCTTTATAGTTAAGGAAAACATCGCAAAGAAACCTGTATACCTGAAATTTCTTTAAGAAAGGCCTTAAAAGATGTGTGAAGTTTACCATTTCGCACTTGGCCAGCGCGTGGACTATGATCAGCTAAAACAGTCTCATTCTGTGTGTAGAACCGTGCCCAATAGTGGAACAATAATGGGTTGACACCAACAACAGTTTTTACCTTGATGTTTTATTTCTACTCGTCGTCTTCAGATATTAAAAAACTCATGGGGAATCATTCGCCTTGTTTCATCTGAGTCGAGACGCGGATTGTAGTGATAATATCGGTGTATTTTCCAAGAAATAAGACAATGCTACAATATCTGGATTTATAATCTTTGCTTACCTAAGTTTAATCATAAAAAGTGGATGAAGATTTCTCGAGATATTTTATATCTAACTGAAAGCATCCATTTCATTAATTTTCCAGTTTTAGGATAAGATTTTTTACCATAGCAAGGTTAGCATGACACTAATATAACAAACTAGATATTAATAAGTGTGTGGATCAGGGCCAAAGTTGAAACTCAACTTGCGCCCTGGGGTGCTACCTTTAGGGGCGGCTACCAAATTGCAGAGGACACGAGAGTCCAGAGACTATTAACGACATATTTCATCATCAAATTGCCTCAAATAAACACATATTATTTTCGTCAGCTCTAATAATATTCGATTATCATAATCCAAATGTATGATCTCGAATTCTGAAACTTTCAAATATTTTAAAATTAGACGGTATGAATGCTTTCTATGTACGTTTAAATGTTTCCTATTAAAAGATCGTAGCAATATAGTATTTGGAAAAAACAATCACTGACTAGATACGCATCTGAAAGAAAAACATCGTTTAATACTAAAATTTTCGTATCAGCTTTATCAGAAATCTACATTATACGTTCCATAGAATATCTACAAAGTAGCCTGCAACACACCCATGATGAAAGCGTTAAAATAGCTTGAATTATTGAAACGTGCAATTACTTAGCAGTCCACCGAGGCTGTCACACTATTTATTTGTTGTCATCCACTAATTACTATTGTTATTCACCGACCTAACGTTATACATGATCATGATCACATACACGCTTACACGCTTTCTACTCTCATAGCCCCACACTAGGATTTTCTCCTGTGTCGTGGGTACCATGGACACACACAAGACGAATACACAAACACACAGACTCAGAACAGGAATCTAAACTTATTATTCAGATACCTTTCTGGCCGGGAATCGAACCCGGGACCCATTGCGCCTTAGACCGGTATGGTAACTGCTCCGCCACGCGGGTCGTCAAGCTATTATTACTGTCCATTACTGTATATTGGGATAAATATTTGAAACTATAGTTAATAACGTAAACCAGTGTCTAATGAATTTAAAAGTACCTTACAATTTTGTGCTAGAAATGGACAAAAAAATGTCACTTCGTCAAAAATCTAAAATTATCGGTGTTCCTCCACTATATTATGCATGTATTATACACAAAAACCTTCATCTTCAAATCAAACATCATCAAACTCTATCTATTTAAAAAACAGCATTAAAATCCGTGTAGTTTTAAAGATCTAAGTATACATAGGGACAGAGCGCGAAGCGACTTTGTTTTATACTATGTAGTGATAGTATATATCCCAACACAACATGAACTAATAACTGGCTCGCCGGGTCTAGACCAGATAATTGAATCTTCCATTATGTCAATTGTATCAATGCCAATTTCATCTATTACGCCAACTAAATGGTTATATCGTTTTGCGAGGTTATCGCCAGTTGAATCATTACATGGTAATTACCAATTAGTTGCATTGTTTTAGATTTTCGTATACTACGATAAATTCAATAAATTGTAATAAAAGCTAATAAAGAATTAAAGCATTTACTATAATAATGAAATTTATTAAAATATACATAAAATATACAGTAAGTGTTGTAACGAATTTTCAAATTCCCATTCGCAAAAATTGTGCGAATGTTGAATTGCACCGATTTGCAAACAAGGTCGCCGAATCTGTACGCCAAAAAGCCCACGGCGCTGGCCGAGTGCGAATTGGTGGACTTCACACACCTCCGAGACCTTTATTTTTTCTTCTCGAGGGGGAAATCTTCAAAAGGTACCCGACGCCGTGAGAGCGATGCAAGGTTATGTGGGATTTTTACCTCACTAAACCTCGGTAACTACGCTAGCCGGTATGTTTTCCTTCACCGGAAAGCAGTGATAATTAATTTCTAATACGCACATAATTTTAGAAGAATTAGTGGTGCCTGGGTTTGAACCTCGGACCTCCCGATCGAGACAGCGAGATTCAACCATTAGGCTATTACTGCTCTCAATCATTAATATTGTCAATGTAAAAATGTACTCGTACAGGTATTGCAATGCAGACAATTTTAATACGGAAAAGTAATTCAATCTGAAGGCGGTGTTAATGCGGAAATTTACTTTTGCGGTTTGCGTCAACGTTAATTAAAATCGACTTATCTTTCCACAATCAATACGAATGTTTGATGCACATGGGATTATGAATTGATGAAGAAGTCTTGGCAAAAATAACGAATCTTTACAATAGGATATACCATACCATACCATTTTAGCATAATAAGTGCAGACATTAAATTTGAGATTGACCAAGGTATCGATGACATGAACTGCTCGCAGGTTCAATAGATTATTTATACATATTTATTTATGAGGTACGTAATGTACGCGTGTTATTTACGCGCACAAGATTTGCTCAATAATGTGATAACTTCATGTTAAAACATTTTTTTATTATGCTATCTAAGACTATTTTAAGATTCCTTGAAGAGACCTTTAACATGTATTAATCTTGGCTTTGTCTCTATAGAACGCCCTAATGTAATGAGAGGTTTTTAGTACGGGAAAATACTAGGTATGTACTCGTTTTTTAACGAAATTCTTCACACGAAAGAATCATTAGTAGGTACACTAATGAGTTTTCTTATTACATGGTCAGTATTCGCTGAGGATAACGGTTAAACTTTATATTTACGCTTCCATTTTGGAGTTATATCCTTTTACATGCGTCTTACTATGGTCTAACGTAGTAGATACACACAATCTTAATCGAGGAAATGATCCCACTCGGAAGAATTACAAATTATTGTAACGAGGTATAATAATTGTCTTCTTAAGGACACTATTGTGTCATATAGGTAATTAGATATTCCAACAACAAATACGTTGCATTTCACTACAGCCTGTGAACATCCTAGTAGGTATCGTCCTGATTACGTGCATAATCAATACGACAATGATGTAAACAGCTGGTCTACAAGCACGATCGTGACTACTAGCATGTTGGAAACAAATACCTACCGCGCAAAATAACCATGTAAATATTGCGCCGTAGTCACACGATTAAGTTAGTCGCACTGTACTAACAAGCTATCGGAAATTATGAACCGTCTACTTCTAAACAAAGGAATTTACGTATTTATACTGATAAAAATGATGCGTAGGCTACACGTCGTCTTTATATAGGTACATATATACGTCCATCCGTGTATAAAAATTAAATTTCCACTTGTTTGTACATCGTATATGTACATTTGCAAGAAAATGTTAGAGGTGCTAAGAATAACTAATAGGTATTTCTATATTTTCAGGGTTTGTTCGGTCTATTTTTTGAAATCGCGTCATACCAAAACTAATTATCTAACTCATAGTAAGTAGTCAATGCTGCTATGGACGTCTGTAACTTAATATAGGAGTAGCAGTAGTCCATTGAAATGTTACGATTTTAGAACCGAATATTGCAGTTTTTAGAGGACGCAATTTTATTTTTGGGACATGTGTGGGAGGTCAATAGAAGCTTAACCTCAAGTTTGTGGGATCGCCACCCTTGTCCCCCGGCCGCCATCTTGGAAAACACTTTTTTTGCGATATCTCGGAAACTATGCATCTTACTTAAAAAATATTTCTAAATGTCCTAAAAATTACATCTTCTAAAAAATGCAAATTGCAACTTCCTAAGCCAAAGATAATCTGGAAGCCTTATATACAGAGCAGCTTGTAGCATAATGATACATTAGTAATGGCTAAATATGTATCATAGTTCTGTAATCATAAAATAAAATTATACCAAACAATTTGCGTGTGAAAATCATGACCCAGTTAGATCGTGCCAAATACCTACATAGATAAGTTAAGGAGTACTTAATTGTAAATTCTACTGCACCTAGGTGGACGTTATCATAAAATAGTTAAGTAGTATAATCTGCACTACATTTCAAAGAATATTATTATTTAACATTTCATATTACCCTGCTTTAGGACTTAGGCGAATGGGTTACATTCGCCTAAGTCCTATTAGACCCAATGGTCCTGGTTGTTTCCCCGCACCCCTACTGTGCTTTTTCGGTCAGAATTTAATAAATATTTATATCATGTAATTATAAAACCGAAGAAAAATTCTCATTGCTCAGATAAACATTATCTCTGGAAAGTATAATACAATGCACGCTTTAGGTTTGTGAAAATTCAGTCTTTCAGAAACTTAAAAGTTCAAATGCTCTATTGATTCAAGTAAATCGTAATTAGACTTTCGTGGAATACATGCAAAAGATGTAGGCAACGTCAAAATAACCCCTTTATTTGAGCGAAAAATGTGCGGACCATCTTCGCCCTGAATGTTTTATATATGAAGAATGTATGAAGTCAACAGGTCTTATTAAAAAAATATATACAGCTTTTTCTTTTTCTACTACTTTTAACTTTCTGCTACTTTTAATCGTAATGAAAAGTAAAAATATTTTTTAATCTTTTTCTTACATTGCTTTAAAATGAGTTTAACCATAGTTTAAAATTCTTTCCAGTAAGCCTGATAAGTATGTATCGCAAATGTATGTAAATTTCAAAAAAATTTTAAACAAAAAATACAACCGACTTCCATGCCACATAAAAGTAAAAAATAATTTAAATACATGTTGGTTTAGAGCAAACACAGTACTTAGTACATAGTCCCGAAGTCGGCGCTCATATAAGATACATGTAGTTTCGTCATGATCCAGCAAAATATGGTGAGCGCCGACTTCGGAACTATGTACTTAGTACTGTGTTTGCTCTAAACCAACATGTATTTAAATTATTTTTTACTTTTATGTGGCATGGAAGTCGGTTGTATTTTTTGTTTAAAAATTTTTTTTTCACGCTTTTCAGTCACGATAAAATCAGTTATGGCTGTTGCTAGTCTTCCGATTTTCGGATGAATAAAATAATGTGCTGACGTCATCATCTAAAAATAGACTTCTTTGACACAACCGGTCGGGGGCGCTACCGCGCCCCCTCCCTTAGATTCTGAATTAGAAAAATCTGTTCGAACCTAACCTAACCGAATAAAACAACTTTTTCTGAGTAAACATTTATTTAAAGAATAGACCTATAATTATCAATATTTAAAGTAGAAAAAGTAATATAAACCTTATAACTAAGAGTATAATTCAACTGATACTGATAAAAATAATTTTGACTACCTATCCTTAGTTGGAAAACCAATACCATCAAAACCAATTTAAGTTCGGGCAGAATGGTCGTTATTCACTACATCAGGTGTACCCATAGCTTTACACAATTTATTAATCTTAGTAATATGATTTAACTCACCAGTTTCAATACGTTTTTTATTACGAGGATAATAAGTTTGTTTAATATACAGACCATTTTTATTACGAATTTACCGTTTAGCGGACGATTAATTTATTTTATTCATCCGATTACGGGACGACTAGACACTTCGATCAGTTATACGAGACCGTGTAATACATAGTATCCATAAGACTGCATAGTGCATACATAAATGGAAACGGTAATTTAAAATCAACCTTAAATGACAAGTCAAACAAAAGCCTAAGCGATATCTTACATTACTGTCACAGTGCATGTGAACTGAGCGCATCCGCTCGCAGGGCGCTGCCGCGCCCTGCTCCCTTAGTTTTTATATTTTCTTTTAAGTTCCAACCTAACCTAACCCATCCTATGTAAAAAGGTTGGCAGTACTCCTGCATCGTCCAGGTAATTGTATTCAAAGTGGAATTTGTGATCATAATTATGTCCTTTCCGGAACTCATTGTTTGTAATTGCTGCGAACAATTGTTGCGAACAATAATTACCAAACACACATACTTAGGCAGCTTAGGCAGGCTGTATACCTATATTATTAGGGTTAAAGAGGTGAAGGTAACTTTATTAATCGTTGCCTCTGTTTATGGAACTCCTAATATATTCATAAGGGCCATATTACTATCACCTGTGGGTTAGATAGGCAGTACCACTGAATAAAAGCCCAGTTAAAGATAACGGTTTTCATAAGTCATCTCTTCTTAGCATTTCTTCAATAAATCCTTAAACACTAAATAGCCAACTTCTATGGCTTGGGCTTACAGTACCCTGCATCATAAGGGTCGAGGAGTTAAAGGTCAATTTTCTTATCATACGTCTTTGCTTTGTTAATATATTACAATTCCATAAGTATCAAATGGCCAACGCCTATGCTTTAAGCCTGAAGTACCCGTCATCATCAAGGCTGAAGAGTTGAAGGTCAAAACTATCATGTTATATCTTTGCCTAGTAATCTCATTACATATACGTAAGCACCATATGGCCAACGCCTATGGTTTAGGTTTGAAGGACCCCAGCATTATCAGGGTTGAGGAGTTAAAGGTCAAATTTTTCATGCCATATCTTTTCGTAGTAATCTCATTACATACACGTAAGTAACAGATGGCCAACTTCTATGGCTTGGGCTTGCAGTACCCTGCATCATGAGGGTTGAGGAGTTGAAGGTCGATTTTAATATTATACGTCTTTACTTTGTAAATATATTATATACCCATAAGCATCAAATGGCCAATACCTATGGTTTAAGCTTGAAGTACCCCTGCATCATCAGAGTTGAGGAGTTGAAGGTCAAATTTTTCATTTTTTATCTTTGCTTAGTAATCTTATCAGATATACGTAGCGATCATGTAGCTAACGCCTATAGTTTAAGCTTGAAGCACCCCAGCATCATAAGGATTGAGGAGTTGAAGGTCCAATTTTCCACCGTATACAACCATTTTTCTAATGTTCTACCTTACATTTTTTAAATATCATTTTGAATGCGTAAGGATGAAATAGCTAAGTTTTATCTCTTAGGCATTCAATACCCCTGCATCATCAGGATTGAGAAGTTGAAGGTCCAATTTTTCGTCGTATACCTTTGCTTAGCAATGTTATTACAAATCCGTGAGCAACAAATGTCTAACGTTTATGGTTTAAGCCTGCAGTACCCCTGCATCATCAGGGTTGAGGAGTTGAAGGTCAAATTTGTTATCGTACATCTTTGCCTTGCTATCTTATTATATATCTGTAAGCACCAAATGGCCATCACCTACGGCTTGGGCTTACAGCACCCTGCATCATCAGGGTTGAGGAGTTGAAGGTTAATTTTTTTGTCATATGTCTATGCTTAGTATTGTTATTACACATCCATAAGCACCAAATGGTCAACCCCTATGGTTTAGGCTTGAGGCACCCCTGCATCATCAGGATTGAGGAGTTGAAGGTCAAATTTTTCATCACATGTCTTTGCTTAGTAGTCTTGTTACATATATGTAAGCACCAAATAGCTAATGTTATAGTTTAGGATAGCTGTAACCCTGCATCATCAGGATCGAAGAGTTGAAGGTCAAATTTTTTGTCAATCTATATAAGCATAGATATATAATACATATTCCAAGTTTCATAAGAATCGATTCGGCAGAAGCCGAGTAATCTCAAATTATCTAAAAAACTTGAGGAGTGGTGGTGATTTCCACCCAATAACTCAAAGAGTTAAGCATCACAGCATACCCATGTCCAAGAGAAAAAGTTGCGTGACAAAATTTCCTATCAAACGAAAGAAAGAAAATGGAAATCGGTTTAGAAACACCCAAGTTATTCAAGATTTTAAGAAACCGACATTTTCCAATTTTCCGGGAAAACCGCCGGAAGGTTTTCATTTTCCTCAATATGGGACTGCCTGTGAAACAAGCCGCATACAATGTCGTATGAATCGTGTCGGTAGGTCGACGAAATATACGTGACGAATAGATAACCTCTTTCCTTTGGGAAGTCGGTTAAAAAACGTAACTTGTGTCACGTACAGTAGCATGAAAGCCTCGTGAAAATTGGTTCTGCTGTTATCTAGATCAGCCATGCGAACTGACGCTAAGACAAAATTTCCTTAAATTTTCTTGTTAACAATTTTTTTTTATACTATAACCTAATGATAAGGCAGCGGGCTACCTGATGGAAAGTAGTCACCATCGCCTATGGACATTCGCAACACCAGAGGAGTCGCCAATGCATCGCCGGCTTTGAAGGAGAGCTCTTTTCGCACCTTTCTTGAAGAATCCCATGTCATGGCGCTCCGGGAATACCTCAGGATTACTTTTGATTATTCTCATAAACAATTGTTTATGAAAAAATGAATAAATGTAAATTCTCAAGCCTCTTACCATCATTTGCCTTTCTTTTGTATTTTCCATGCAGTTGTGTTTAATTTTTTCTACTTATTGACTATATTCCTATTGTTATTAGTTTCATGTAAACACAAAAATCCAGACCCAGAACAAAAATCTATTCATTAATTTAATATCTCCCTCAAGAGCTCTCCTTCAAAGCCGGCGATGCATTGGCGACTCCTCTGCTGATGCAAATGTCCATAGGCAACGGTGACCATTTTCCATGATCTGGCCCGTCTATCTTAATGTTAGGTATGAATATAGAAAAAACTCTATCAAACCTAGATATCTTGTGTCAAACCAATGAACCGGTTGTACTGTTTTATTCATATTTTAAGGGCAATAACATCTAACATTTGACACATTTCGCGTGTTGCCGTGTAGGGGAATCGATACCGAATTCAATGATTCAGAACAGAACCGTTACAGCGTGGAACGGTGCATTTTAATTTAGCTTTACATGTCATTAAAAAATGGTAGAGCATGTCATGACTCATATAATTTCGAAACTTTCTATCTATGTACTTGTAGATATATGTTTTTGGACGAATATCATCGCGGAATCAATCCTTTTCAATATATAGTAACAAATCACAAAATGCGGCTTATATTTTTTTTATTGTGTAGTGTAAAAAAATGTGTAACTGACAATTTGTAAGCTCCCCCGTAGGTCTATGAAAAATAAAGACCTTCGATTTTATACTGAATCAGTATCATATTGATACTCATTATTATGCTCTACCTAGTTTTGTTATTACCAATCAGATATTGTATCAGAAATAATAAAATAAAATTACAAATATAGTATAAATTCAAGGTGAATTGGGGTAAAACCGTTCCAATGAAATCGTAAACTTAATTCGACCATTTTTTCTTAAAGGTGACTTCATACACCATGTCATGAAAAAAACATTACTCTCCTTATGCAGTCGGGTAATGACGTGTAAGACATTGTCAATTTAGTGGCCGACAATACAGTTGCCTACAAATTCCAATTATATAGTTTCACCCCACCTCCAATATAACCGCAACTTATATCAAGAGTACATTTGGTTGTTAACAGATAAATCCGTGTTCATCACGTATTACGTACCTGCTATGTATGTTTCTTATGTTCTGGCCTTAACCGTGGCCGTGACACGACGATAATTGAATACCAATTCGGCTGTTGTATAAAGTACGAAAATGTTTGTAAACAAAAAGAGTGTTACGAGTTGGTACTCGTACCTACATGTTATTTAAGAGTAAAATATTTAGCTCTTCATGTGTCTTATATTTTATATGAAAATATAAGATATGTCGGCGCGACACCGCGTATTTATGAAAAACACGTCGCCGATAATAATTATTTTAGTTAGTTTAAAGATCGAAAATTGTTTGTTTATTGAATTAGCAACATTTAATGATTTTTAGAATTGTAATTTAGTTTACCCTCCATAAATGTATTATTGTCACACCACCAAACATTGTTATAAAAAAGCGAGCGAACGCCGGTAGAAAGAATTATTCTTGTTTAACCGTCGAAGCGATCACACCTCCTCAATTGTGAATAAATCGAAGAAGTTTACTGCTGTGTTTTACTTGAAATCTTCAAGAAAGGAAAATAATGAAGACTCCTGGCCATCCTAACGTCACACTTCACACTCTCTTCGATAGATATATTAAGTAATAATTGAACTTTGATGAATGTTTCAATAAAATAATATTTATAGATTTAGAATTAGTTTTACTTTTCTAAGTTAACAACAATAGGAATGTACCTACTGCATCCCCCATCCCTGCAAACTAAATAAAATACTACCAGGTGGACCGATGGATGACCTAAAGAAGACAGTGGGAAACCGTTGGATTCAGAGGGTGCAGGACCATTTGGAGTGGCGCCATTTAGTGGAGGCCTATGTTCGGCAGTGGGCATCAAAAGGCTGATGGATGGATAGATGGATGGATGGAATAAAAAATGTGTCGCTGTACATAAATTGGTTGCGATGTACATAAATGACGTTGTAGATAAAGTAACGAATTGCAACTAATCTGTTAAAAACTCAAGCAATGTTCTCATAATACATTCTAAGCATAGTACCGGAAAGATTTAATAAATCCGCCTAAGAGGAAAGCAAGCGAAATCATTGAGGCTGCGCGCTGCATCTCTAATCAGCTTACGACTCGTTCCTGTTGTTAGATGTTCCTTTGTAGATTAAATCTAGTTTCGATTGTAGAATTCTGGATGAATTTTGTTTATACTCAATTTGGAACTATTAATCCGTGTAACTCTTTTGAAATTCATAGACCCACACGCCTCCTGTTTAGTAGGTTTTCTCCTGTTTAGTAGGTGCCATGAATACACACAAAGGTGAATACCATCATCTAGACTCAGAACCGAAATTTAAACTCCTTATTCAGATGTCAGCTTGACCGAGGACCTAACCCTTGCATGATCTCTTGCATATTGCACCGTTTGATAACCGCTACGCCACTTTGTTCGTCAATAAAGGTCTTGAAATAAAGAATCGAATCCTTGATAGAGCAGTCATAGACCATTAGGCTAATGATTGAAACCCGATCTCTCAATCGTGGGTGTTGAATCCCAGGCACGCATCTGTTTATTTTTTTCTAAATTGCTCTGCGTACACACTTGAGGCTTTTATAAAAAATAAACTCGAAGTTGTGTGCATTCTCCAAATACGCACTTATCCAGTGAATAATAAGTAGTATGAGACGGCCGTTCGTAGAACTAAAGATGGCTTTTGAATCGACGTTTGTTATATTAACGACAATATTGCATCCTGTAACGGGATACGAAAAAATCGTGATTTAACAATACTATTAATTTCATTTAGAAAACCGGTACTTGTCAAGGAAAAAAATAAAAAGAACCATCCAGTTGATATTCAAAAGATTTTGTTATGAGGCAAAAAAATTACCTTCATTAAATCTTAGCTAATCATATATTCAGTCTTTTTTATAGAAATGAAAACAGTAAAAAAGTGTATTTTGTTTAGGTCTCATAATCATCACTACATAGTATAAAATGCATACATGCATGTAATAATTAATTAAGATGTAATTTAAATATTTTTATGCCAATTATAATAACAATTTATTTAATGACTATAATTTCACAATTGACATGATTGCACACCATTGTCATGGTAGAATGTACGATCTTTCTTACTGTAACCATCTTTGTACTACATTCTTGCAATAAATTAATTTCATTTCATTTCAAAACAAAGTCGCTGTCTGTCCCTATATGTCCCTGTATGCTTACGTCCCTACGGATTTTAATGCAGTTTATTTTAATAGATAGAGTTATTCAAGAGGAAGGTTTTAATAATGTTATGTATAATAGTAGTATAGTGTATTATAATAGAGTAGAGAAACGCTGATCATTTTAATTTTAGATTTTTGACTTTAAGGCGGTACGAAGTATGTAAGCCTCTAATCATATTCGGAGTTGATTTCACATGTCCATAGGCGGCAGAGGCCACTTACTATCAGGTTAACTAAAAGCAAGAAAAAAGTTATTTGCAATAATTATTATTACTGCGCTGAGCAGGATACTATTTATTTTAATATGTACTTTCTCTGAAAGCGATTATTTTTTAATCTGACGAGGAATAATTGTTTCCATTGTTACATTGTACATTCAATCCAAATTGGCAACAAAAATGCGGTAATCTTAAGTCGGATACATAACACATTCGCATCTGGCTATGAATACATACATGCTGATAGGTCAGGCCTTCCGCGTTCCACTTTCGGGCAAAACGAGCTCGCAAGGCTACGGGAGTAGGCACATACAATTTATATTATACCGAACGAACGACAAAGAGCAATAATAATAACAAAGAAATCAGAAAATTTTATTACCGATGACGCGAATGACAGGTTTCTTCAAACGTCAATGCTTTTAACTGGTGACTAATGCGATCACAAAGAACGTTTAACATATTTCGTAATGTGTATTTGGGTTTACGTGTTTTTTCTTTTCGTTCATGGTATTCAAATGCTTAAATCGAGTGAAAATATTCTCACGGCCCATTGGAATCGAACATTGTCTTCGGTACAAGGACAATGTTAAGAAGTTCAGACTATTTTAGCAGCCTCAAAGAACCGCAACATAGAGGACCTTTTTAGCACCGTTTATACCTACAGACAATGAACGTGACAGAGTAATAGAAATTTCCTATACAATAAATATTAATGTTTTAAACCCGTAGGGGAAAGTCCTCCAGTACCGGCCGGCATCCAGTACCGGCCAGTTACATTTTACAGAACTCTATAAGAGATGGCGCTGATCTCTGTTTTGCCATTAAAGCAATACGTTCTTACAAGTACATGCCCCGCGCGGCGGCGACCTGTCGCGACACGCTTACCCGCAGTACGCCGATTTGTGTTGCGCGCGATGAATGCCCGTTTCATAATTAAAGTTCTGTTCGTAATTACATAGTTTATAGAACGTGTTCAAAAGAAGTTAAACCTGGTATGTATTGATTATTTATATAGCTATTATAAAATACGTTTAGTTTCAATATTTATTTGTAAATTATTGTCTAGGGTCTCATATTATATTTTTTTCGTTCCCTACAGTACCGGCCATAAAATTGTCCTCCAGTACCGGCCACTATTTAGATTTACTTTTTAATGGTTTTATATTCTTATAGGTGCACAACGATGCCAGGCAATAATAGTGATGGAGAGACGAAGAAAAAGAAGGGTGATTGGGATCCCGCTAGTATGCATAAAGCCGTGCAAAAGGTGCTGAGTAATGAAATTAGTGCGCGTCGGGCTGCAGAACTTTACCAGGTACCCAGGACTACATTAAATGACAGAATTAGTGCAATTAAAAATAGTAAAGAGGTGTCCATTAAGCCAGTTATGGGTCGTTTCCATAAAACTTTCTCATCTGAACACGAAGAAATTTTGGCAGAGCATGTTAAGGACTTGGCAAATAGATTGATGCCTTTAAACAAGCAAGAATTTCTTCGCCTTGCTTTTCAACTAGCTGAAAAGTTAAAATTACCTCACCAATTTAATAAAGAGAAGATGTCAGCGGGAAAGAACTACTATTATGCATTCATGAAAAGACACAGTGACTTATCATTGCGAACTGCTGAATCAACGAGCTTAATGAGAGCAGTAGGTTTTAACAGACCTCAGGTTGAGCGCTTCTTTGAAGGCCTTGAGAATTTAATGCAAAAATTTAATTTCACCCCCTATAAAATATGGAACTGTGATGAGACTGGTGTCAGTATTGTCCAGAAACATGCTAAAGTTTTAGCTACTAAAAACCAAAGGCAAGTTGGAAAACTAACTTCGGCAGAGCGTGGAAAAAACGTGACTGTGCTTTTTGCAATGAGCGCAGGAGGTCAGTTCGTACCACCATTCTTTGTATTCCCACGGTCCCGAATAAATGAAAGACTCATGATTAATGCACCGCATGAAAGTGTAGGTGAAGCTCAGCCAAATGGCTGGATGAATGCAGAACTATTTTTGAAATGGATGGGTCACTTCACAAAGTATTCGAATCCTACCAAAGAAAACCCAGTCCTGTTGATTCTTGATGGGCATGCTAGTCATAAAGACTTGGATGTCATTGAATTTGCCAGAAAAAATCATATTCACATGTTAAGCACTCCACCTCATACAACCCATAAGCTACAACCGCTTGATCGCACGTTTATGAAGCCTTTTAAATCTGCTTACAGTGATGCATGTGACTTGTGGATGAGATCAAACCCTGGGATAAGAATCAGTGAATACGAAGTCGCAGGGTTTGTTGCTACTGCTTTTAATCGAGTTTCTCGAATGGATATTGGCGTTAATGGCTTTCGTTGCACAGGCATTCACCCCTTTAATAAAAATGTTTTCAGTGATTTAGATTTTATAGCTTCGGATATGACTAATGTTACAGAAAATTATCAATCACCGTCAGAATCATCGCTTGCAAACTCTCAACTGTTAGAACCGACAACTTCCATTTTTGGACAACCAGAACTAGTAAATTTACCCTCTTATCAGCAGCTAGAAATTACGCCTCCAGGTCCTCAGCAATCGCAGTCTCAAACTGTCACTTTAGAGTCTGAACCTCAAACCGCTATGTCTCAACAATCCAAGTCTCAAGAAACTACCAATGATGTCGAGCTATCCCAATCGGTTGACAATTTTAAGGCAATAGTTGCAGAGTTGTCACCGGTACCTGATGCTTCTAAAAAACGAGCTACTGCACGACGTCGCAAAGCTGAAAAAAGCGAAATTTACACAAGTTCTCCATACAAAAAGATGCTGGAAGAGAAAAGAGCAGATAAGAGTGTTGAGTATGCTAAGCGAGGCAAAAGTTTGCTTTCAGGACAAGATACCAGCAAGAAAGGCAAGAACTTGGTTTCAGGAAAAGATGTTAGCAAGAAAGGAAAAAATAAGAAAAAAGAAAACCAGAGTCCTCCCCACAGACCAATCGAGGAAAAAACAATTTGTCCTTTGTGCCTTGAATCTCATGAAGAGGATTGGATTCAATGTGGAAACTGCAAGGTTTGGGTCCATGAGGCTTGTGCCAATATATCAGAGCTAACAAATCAATACATTTGTGATTTTTGTCTCGTATAAATGAACATTTTTATGCTGGCCGATACTGGAGGCCAATTTTTTTCATGTTGACTTTTCATAGTTTTCAAATTTTATTAATAAAGTTGATTATTTCTAAATATATTAATATTTTATTGTTTTAATTTACAACACTTGAATGCCTTAATACGTTTTAGCTGATATTTAACATATAACTTGGGGTCTTTTTATTTTATCTTACATTATCCTTAAGGTGACGGTACTGCCGGACTCTCCCCTACTTGTAAGATTTAACGCAAGCTGTATGCTTCATTGTTCAGGTAAAATTAAAGATTGGTTTATAAGTACCGTATCGAATCACGGTCCTATAATGCATCATCAATCTAATGTAGACGATTCTCTCATCAACCCATTATTGGTCCACTGCTGGGCACGGATTTTCTGCCAGAATGAGAGTTTAGGCCATACTCCACCGCGCTGTCAAGTGCGAATTGGTAGACGAATGCGAATGTAGATGGTTACTGTCCACATGAAGAATCAAAAAAAATTACGTGTAAATGGAGTAGGTAACTCGTAAATCTATTAATTTAAATACAGAATTTATATGTACATTTTTTATGTAGATAAGGCCTGCTGTAGCATTGCGTAGATATGGTCTGTCCACCTCCCCATACAGAATCTCAATTCAATAGATTAAGCGGGTTAGGCATTAAACAGATTTCTTAAAGGCGGGTGAAACCACAGGGCATTGCTAGATATTGTTATAAAATAAATGTAGTACTCAAGCAGAGATGACGCACTTATTAAAACCAATATAAGATTAACAAGCCAAACTTGTTTGCAATAAAAACAAAATATTATGTAACATTTAAAATACATTTGCAACGTTGTTGGCTGGTTAAGATATATCTTGGTACGGACAATTACATCTACATTCAGTTTTATACAATAAAACTTTAGTCGATTTATAGGTAGATACTCTTACAAAGTTATCTTTGGTTAGGTTAGGTGTAACTGCAAAAAATCTTGTTTTATTCTCGATTTTTGCAGCTACCAAACTATTTGAGATTTTTTTGCATACCTTCTTGACTCTTGACAAAGAAAAAAAAACAGAATACAGAAGACACGTACACCAGGAACTATTTTCAGCGACTCATGGACGCCGTAAATGGAAACTGGCCCTCGAGAGGCCTTGAGAGAAACAAGAAACCTTTGAATGAGGCATCTGCATTTTTTGTAGAGAGTACTTTTTGGACCCTCTGCTATTTGAGTTTGAAATGCGAAGTCGTGACTGTTTAATTCAGCGATCAGCGTATATGGAAAGTCGGAGCAGGGCTTTTTATGAATTATTGTACCTATATAATACATTTAAAATTGATTAGTTAATATCTTTGTCGTTAAGAAATAGATATAGGTACGCGTGGGATATTTTTATCTTACGTAACTCCAAATTTTATGACATAAACCGATCCACATATTAGCTACATTCATTTAATTACTCTTAGGTATATAAGTATTGAAAACAAGATTGAAAGTTGACCAGTCGAAAACGCTATGAAAAAATTATGGCGGAAAAATGTCCACGAAAAATATGCTGTCCTTTATATTTTGAGGAAGTTTAGCTTCACCAATATTCCTAAAATTTGCCGCCAAGTTTCAAGGAACCATGTGTCTGGAGTTATGCACTTTCACTTGAGTTTGGAGGGAGAGGGAAGGCTTAAACCCCTTAGCCCGGGTACCATCTGCATTGCTAAATGTATAAACAATTGATTTTAACTAACAGCATGTGGTTAATACGTTACCTAACGAAATTCTCAACTTTAAAAAAGTGCTGACATAATAATTATAAGTTATCCTTACAATGAACCAATATTACATCGATAAAACAATCATCAATATTAAAATAAAATAAAACCTTGGTCTCTTTGCCTCCAGGGTTGGCCTTTATGGGAGCGTTTCGAGTCAACGGAACACGAGAGGCGGCAGCTGCTAGTGGCCAGGCTGCCTCACGTGCGGACGCTCAACGGCGGCGGCGCGGTCACCGCGGAGGAGCGGGATGCAGCTGAACGTGCCTTCATCAGATACTACATGGAGAAACCGGAGTCAGACAGACCTGATAGGTAAGGATTTGAAGACTCCTAAATAAAGTTACTGCTTTTTTCAGTGATTAACGTATACTGGCTATAAAACGTAGAAATAGGCTCGAAGAACTTTTAGAATAGCGTGTGGAATAACTTTTAGAGTCGACGAAAATAAAAATAAAATATGGATGCCAACTCTACTCCTAAAGACCATAGATAGGTCAACTAACATATAAATCACTTGATTTAATCAATCAATCGATATCCATTAATCGATCGATTTTTTTATTACACAATTTTAAGATTATTACAGGTGCTTATGGTTGGTAATAGCCATTTAACATTAGCTAAACTGTAAGCCGTAAATGTACTACTTTTCAATACTATTCGGATCATCTATGTACCGAAAATAGATTAATTATTTGTTGCAACTCGACCTCGTACCTATTCTATGATATGATTTTGTTACGTACTATTTTTGTTATCAAGTATTTACAAGATAACAATAAATGTAGTTGAATTTAGTTTGTACAATACCAATAATACTACAAAATCTGTTATTGTATTTATTATGATGTCATTATTAAAATTGAATATCTCTTAATTGTTTAATACAATAACAAAGCAGAAAATTTAACATCAGAAGGTCCTGCGTATATGGAATAGACAGTAGGCGGGAAATTCTTGCTAAAACTGATTTGACCCAAATATCTATATTAAACCGAATGGTAATGAAATAATGTTGCATTCGTTTGTGGGTGGCCGTAGGAGAATACGATCTCGCTTCACATGTTTATGTAACTGCATATGTGCACATTGAATGCAAACGGCGGTTAAGTAGGCATTAACATAACGTATTGCCTCAGATAACATCTTTATCAGTAAACAGTGTAGATCATTAGATCACGGTGAAAACATACGTATAACAATTGTTTACGTGTATGTTTTGTTTAAGCAGACACATGAAATGCTCATGTTATCATAAAATATGTTTTTTTATGAAGTATACAAGTAATCTCTGCTTCAAACAAAAAGCAGAGAAATCTAAATTTTACATGTTTTAGATTTTCAAATTCATTGTTATTTTGCATCAAGACACTGATACGTTCAAGGCGTGCATCCTACCCACACATTTTCCTCTATTTTACACTCCTGAGTGTAATTTAAATGAAGCAAAATGCAATAAGAATGTGATTTCAAAATGATAGTGAAAATCGACACATAATCTCTTCCATACAATCATTAATTCTTCTCTCTCGGATGGTCATTTAAATTTTTTCGATTATAACAAATGGACGATTTATCGTTTCAGGTACTGGGAGCTGGTTGGCGTACACGGCAAGTTGGACCCGCTCGTGTCAGTGGACCTGCGGCCCGAGAAGCGAGTGCAGATCACCTTCACGTGCGGGGATACCAGCGAGGTCCGCACCATTGATGTTTATAGGTAATGTAGCTTTTTAAGAATTATTTCTACGAGAATTTCCATAAGTATTACTTCTACAAGACGACTTCATAACGGCCATCTTAACAAACTGGTGTCGGAAGTACGAATCGCAACCGGGAATACCGGATTCGATAAACTGGCATCAATATACACTTACCGGTATCAATTCACCGGATTCAGTGATTGCATATTCGGTAAAGATTTCATATAATTGATGGAAATTCTGTCGGACCCGGCCAGGTGGAATATGAGACCAGATTACAATCTCTAGTCAGAAATGTGATCATACAATCTTCTCTTTATTTTTGAGCACAAACGCTTATTACGATGCAATAATGTTGCACTATTTACGGTACAGAGTTGCAGTACTGAAATAATATGCTTGTGACGATGAATTTTCAAATCTGACTTTGAATTAAAATATTATTGAAAACTTAACATAAACACTCATAATTCTATATGTATTACAATCCAATATTACAAAGACTAATGAGTTTTCAGATTACCTACCTACTGTGTAAATGGCATTACAAACATTCGTTCGAATCCGGAACCCATTACGTGTCAGATCAGTACAGTAACTGCTCCACAACACGGGTCTTGTGTTGAAAAACGTCGCAATCAATTGAAAATATAGTAAAATTCCTCTTAAAACTTTACACTGCAATACTTTTTTTTGTTCCAGAACTGTATCAGATTTAAAGTCTCGATTAGAACGACTAGCTGGCTTCCCCGCTTCCAAAATGAGACTCTTCTATGTTGATCAAGAGCTTCGAGATTCACAGGTGATTATATGCAGTAATTTAGTAAATTATTTCCCCCTTTTTTTCTCATGCATGGTTTACCCAAAACATTTTTAAGATCATCCCATGTCACTTGTTTCAAGACTTGTCATCCATTTTTAACTGCAACCAATAAATGTGCGTAATCCGCTGCGACACAGTATTTTTACTATTGCAGATGTTTACAAATGTCAATACATTGCAATTTGTTTTTAGTTCAATAAAAATATTTAAATCTTAAAAAAAAACGGAAAAGAAAATGAGGTTTTTATTTAAAAACACAACATAAAGACACGTCCAAAAAATATAGAGACTTACTTATTGGTACGAATCTTTACTACGAATGAACATAATCCCTTGTTTCTAAAACTCGCTGTTGTGTTCTGGCCTGAAGGGTGTGCCAGAGGCGTTCACAATTTGTCCTCAAGGATATCAACGTATATGTGTCCCAACATCCGGTGAAAGTCTGATCTTATCTGGGATTGATAACGGATGTACATGGACTGCGTTGGCCAATTACCATATGTGGAGCCGAGCTCGTTAGAAAATTCCACAATATGAAAAGGCCCTAACACTCAGTTTACACTAAAACACAGCGGCTTATAACATAGCTCTTAAAATAAAGAGTGTGGCGATGATACTTGCTTGCCAGAATTTTCCTACCATCTTTTAACTTAACCACATAAACACTAACTTGATAACTTTTTAACTTTATGATTTATTTCTAAAGCCTTTCCAGGGTCCCGAGGAGATGAAGTACCCCACAAAGCAGCTATACTCTTACAACATTCGATCCGGGGACGAAATCATCATAGACTCCAAACTGAAGCATTCTATATCTGCAAATTCTACTGCTTGAGATAATGCTGTCTATGGTCTTGGTCTATGGTTACCAAAGTGCCACAATTACCCAAATAAAAAATGGTAATCATTGCCAACTTGAAATGATTTGTCATGATATCCGATTATCATGTTCTTCATTGTCTCTTGTTTAAAATCTAGCGGTAAAATATAATATTTATAATGTAATCAAAAATTACCCAGAAAAGAAATAAGAAAAATTATATCTTAATCCTATGTCATTCTAACGAAATTCTAAAATATATGACCAAAAAATGCTGTATCATCAAATGTAACAATTTTTTAATGATTTAGTGTTATAATGTATGGAATTAGTGTGTTTTGTTAATGTTACGTACTGTGGTACCTACTAACGCGTTTGTATGGAGAGATTGAGGGACTTGTTTCAATTGTGCAGTTTTTGTTTCGTGCATAATAAATTTAGGAAGTTTTAAGTACAATCTCAACTAATTTCTTGCACACTTTACAAAAAATTACTAAATATTTAATATTGCTATCTGTAATGTCCTTACCCTCATTCCATACGTATACGCCTTACTAAAAATTGATCTATGAATGAGATATCTAATCATTCATTCATCTATCACAAAGTATTTTAGTAGAATTATGAATATGTAATTAATTGAATACTGATATTGTAAACTTCAAAGGTTGTCACAAAGCATTTAGTTTTAAGTTCCGTCACGAGCTAAAAGCTTGTTTGTAATAAATTATTTTAAGTTTTCTTCAAAGATGCACAACACATCACTCTGCCAGAACCGAATTATGAAATTTCAATATGCTGCTGAATAAAATTGGATGTTACATTTTTATTTGCAATAAGCAACTGTGATAATTAAATATAGTTAATTGAAGTAAACTAAACCCGATTACGATCTACTTATCGTGTCTGTATTGTGATTATTGCAATGTATTATTTTTTTACACGAGTCCGGGGTGTATAATGTATAATGTACAACAATTGCATGGATCATTAGATGTTGTAAATGTGCTTATTAATTAACAATGTAAAGTGATATTAACTGCCATTTTACTAAATATGGGTATACCATTAGTGTTATCAATAAAGTATTTGAATTATATAAACTTTTATCCATACCCATTACAAATATCTAGTGATTACTAAAAAAATTTGGCTAATGTGCTACTAGTTATATATTTTGTAAATCGCAAATCGTCTTTTTCTAAATATTACCTAGATTTCATTATTTTAACTTGCCCTAACATTTTATTTTGATATGTATATAAAGAATAGTTGCAGTTATATAGCAATACATTGTATGTATATAGAATTTGTCATATGTTCAATAGTGTGTAATAACAAGACGATAGCAGATAGTTGTCTTCAAAAACCGAAATTTTTAAAATATATCAATAAGATATATTTCAATAAAGTGAAATATATGCAACTATTAAACAAGGCAGTTTCTTAATTAAATAGTTGTACCCTGAAACTGTTTAAAAATATGACCTGTTTTATTTATAGACTCATACCTAGTTCCAATTAAAAATACAATGAAAAATTTATACCGTGTTTTATTTCATACGACCCAATCGATAAGATTTAATCAGAAACATACATTTGTTTACCATAAACAGCAAGCATGGCATTTTGTACTTGCTCAGAAACATAACTATATACTTCAGTCCACATTACATTATTAATCTCTCGTGTTCTCCTTCTAATAAAATTTAATAATATATACACTTTATCTATATTTTTATTCACAACCATTGTTTGCATGTAATTTGCTATTAGGTCAATGTCATATTGTTTTGGCATTTGGCCACTATCAAACCATGCCATTAAGAGTTCACGCACCTTGTCCCATGGTAAGCCCAATAAACCTGTTTGCCTATTTTCTGTATTCGATTTCACAAGCAATTCATTTTTAACAATTTGTGCTGGAACTGCTTCAACTGTCTTCTCGGGATGCTCAAAAACATCTTGTTTTATGATAGTTTCTTTACATTCTGACCTACTAGCCAACTCTTGTCCATACAGAAATTTGTTCATAAGATTTTTTGATGCAGATTTCACAGTTTTAGAATTTTTGGGAGGTCTTCCACGTTTCTTCCCAGCTGGTGATTTCTTTGATCCAATTATTGGAGACTTTTTAGGTGATGATAAGGGTTTAACTTTCTTTGGAGTGACTGGTTTTACTTTAACTGGAATTAAAGGTTTATTATGATCTGAAAAATGCTCTGTAAGAGATTGGTGTGTATTTTCTCTGCTTCTTGATTTATCAATTTTGGTATTAGACAAAAATTTTGTTAATGCACCTTTTGTAGGTTTAGTATTCAAAGATTCTAACTTTGTTACTTGGATGCCAATACCTCTCATTTCCTTTGGATCAATATTTTGTTTTTTACAGAGAGCAATAACTTCCTTAGATATTATATTAGCATCATTTGTTGCACATGTTAAGTTTGTGGATTTATTAATGACATTACAAAATCCATGTCCCATAAATTTTGCAGTCTCTACTGGGGCATCCTCAGCTCTAATCATAAGTTTTAATGTTATACATTTGCCTAAAACTTTAAATTGTTGCATTCTGGACTGTACTTCTGCTGATAATTGATTTAGGAACTCCATACATTGATCATTATTCTCAAATCGAATTCCATAGTTAACTTCAGCTGAGACAGATTTTCTAACAGTATGAAACGTCAAAGGATTTAAATCTCGTCCACGACATTGATCAAAAAGTTGTTCACCCGTTTTGTTGCCAAAATGTTGTTTTAAAGAGGCCAAAGTCAGACTTTGTAAGGATCCACAAGTTTGGTGACCTAAGGATTCCAGTTTTTGTGAGATTTGTCTGCCCACACCAGGTAAATCTCTTAATTTTATATCAAATATGAAATCTTCAACTAGATCTTCAGTAAGAAAAAATTGACCATCTGGTTTTGCCTTCTTTGTTGCAAGTCTAGCTTGTAATCTATTTCCACCAAACCCTGTGGAACATGGACAACCTGTTTTGTTCTTGATCTCATTTCTTAGCACAGTCGCAAAATCTTCAGCACTAACATGTAAGTCTTCTAGAAGTTCAGTGCAATCAACATACATTTCATCACAAGAAACTGCCTCAATATCAAGGGTGTACTGTGCTATTGTATTGTATAAAGTATATGCAACTTCTTTATAACCTTCAAAGTCATAAGGTATAGTTTGCAAGTCTGGGCACAGTCTCAAGGCTGCCCCCATAAACATGCCGTTACCAATGCCCTTAGCTCTGGCTTCATATGAACATGATGCTATTTCACTCATAGACCCATACTTATCATCTTCATCAGCTATGTTGTCAACTCTAGATTCAAATTCCACTTCTTCTTCAGGTACTCCTGTCGCCTTTCCAATTTTTCTAGCCTGTTTCTGTTTGTAAAGATTGAACTCAGTTGATCTATCAACGCCAGGCCTCTTCGGTCTTGGTTGACCACCTTTTGAGTGCGTTACTGCAACAGGCCTGCCTCTCAATTCAGGTCTCTTCCGCAAACCAACAGATACAAAAAAACAATCCATATCTATATGCATTATAGTTTTACCCCTCTCAAACTTTAATTTATGCACACCTACATTGTTTATAGCTACTATTTTTTCTTTTATATTTACCCTGGCTGGAAATTTGAAGTTGCTGGACTCACGTAATTCATTTATGTGTTGTTTAAAGCAAGCACCAAGTTGTGAAATGTGATGTAATCTTGAGTTGTTATAAAACTCTGATATAAAGTTGGGGTCTACTGCTGTCTTAGCACTATTATCTGGGTTTTTGATGTCAACTATTCTATTATTGCTTGTTTCACCTACACTTACAAATTCCTGATTGTCTTTACATAACTGATAGTTACTTACAACAGAACTCAAATTTGCTTCAACTTTTAAATTTACTGGCACTTTTTCCTCGATTGACATATATTTATCTGCATGTAACTCTTCATTTTTAATGTAATCTTGGTCCTTCGTGTACTTAGATTCGTTTACTGTGGTATTTTCATTTTTACTTACTGTATCAAAATTCAGTCTTGCTTGAGTTCTGGAATTTCTATATAGAAGATAATCTCTATAATCAAGCAAACGGTTAGAAGCAATGCTTTCTGTTATCCATTCTGGCTTAACCACTTTAACCAAAGACATGTTCTTAACTTTAGTATCAGGCAAATTAGAAGCAATTATGAAGTCCTCGCTTCTTCGATATGTATGATAAACACCACCATGCCGAGACATTAACTCCTTTAATTCATCAGCAGAAGGATTTGTGAACCCATTAACGTAAATACTAACTCCACTGAATATATCACTTATTTTAGGCTCATTTTGTCGAGACGAGAATTGCTCTTCTAGTTTTGCAATTTTGGCTTGCATATAACCACCCCATGCTTCAAACCCATTATCAGGAAAGTCCCCTTTCCTTTGCATCTTTCTGTACAAATCAACAATTACTAAATAAATAACAGAAAAAATTAAATCCGATGTGACACAATAACATTAACACATTAATATTTTTTTAATAAAATTTCCCGCCACTAAATTGTCAAAGTCAAATTATTGTCATAAAGTTAAGTCATTATCCTTTGCAACAACAACAGTAACCTGGATTCGCAATAAGCTAATCATTTCGTAATTTACTGTAGTAATACTTAATGCCACCAGGGATTAAGTTTGCCCTATTGTAACTAGTATTTTATAGAGGTGCAATAAAGAAATAAATAAATAATATTGCGTATATAAAGTTTACAAAGTATTTACTCGATGTGAAATACGACATTAAAGGCCTAGTTAATGTCTATGGAATATAATTTTAAAATGGGACACATGAAAGTTAGGCTAAAAGACCTGAACCCAAGGCCGTAAAAAGCATAAAAAATATGACACATGTTTGAATGAGTACGTTCGGTTGCGATTTATCAACATTGGATGGATATTAGAAGTATAGTAAATTGTAATTTGCAATGTAAACTTTGAATTTAAACTAGAAGGACATTGTATCAAGTAATTATAATTCAAAATCATGTCACGTATGGAGGAAGACTTTATAATAGCGCCTTGGGTTGGACCAACGTGCTTTAAAAATAGTTTATCCGTTGCAGTCCTCTCGCCGAATGTAGATATCATAGAAAAAATATCAGAAAACCTTGTGGAAGTGCACGCAAAAAGCAATTTTAGATGGAAACTAATTGTACTGCGTTCATACAGTTTGGAAGAAATAGTGATACAGTCTAATATGACGGGAAAAATGGCAATTGATTTTGTTGTGCTAGGAATGGATACGAGTAGATTGTTTTGTTTGGAGTGGGCGAAGAAAGCGCTTGAACAAGTGCATCCAGACTTGAGGTTTCGCAGAGTGGTGCTTGTAAACGCTAGTGGGTTACCTGTGAACGCTATGGCAGTGAGTGGAAGTGAAGTGATTACGTTTCAAACCGAAAACAAGTTGGATATGCTGAATGCTAATGTATTTAAAGAGGACGAGGCAGTTTTTTTGGCGCGCAGGTTGTTGAAGTATATAGAAGTGTCCATAGGTGTTCAAACTGGTATTCCTAATGTTAATATTTAAGCAGTTGAGAATAATAATGTGTAGAGTCTATGTTCTTTAGTTTTTTCTTTATTAACTATACTACGCATTGGCGTAGCACCTCTGGACTACAAAGAAAATAACATTTAATGTTGTGTTAAATGCCATAAAATTTTATTACAAAAAAGTTGAGACATGTCAATTGTTGTTGTTGATTTTTTCAACCATAATAGGCTCTTTAGATTGTTTTCATGCATACCAAAATTTTGAATAATTTGTACCTTGATAGTAAAGAGTCATATAGTATGTATTAAATGAAATGTATGTAGAAATTTAAGCAATATCAAGATATCTGTGTTACTTACTAAAAAATACTTTTCTCCACTTACTAAAAAAATGTACATTTACTTGATGTGCCTTAATATTTTTTGACTTAATAATAAAACGAATTACACATTTTATGAATCATTTATTATACTTCAATTGTACTACAAAATAATAGGAAGTTTTCTACAGTTACAGTTATTTATATATTACATAAATAATGAAACAATTACAGCAGTCCTCTTCTGTTTGTAGCCATTTCACAATAATCAACTGTAGCAACACCATTGCTAGTTATAATAAACAAAATAAATCTTGAATAACATATCGAAATGAATATAAAATTATCTTATTAGCTAATTGAAATACTGCTTGTTTATTATATAGTGTTGTAACTATAAATAATTATAGAGTAAGCATAAAATCTAAGAAACCATAAAGAAATCAAAATCCCTATAAAAATCAACATTCAGAATGCCTTATATATAAAATTAAAAAAATCTTAAAATAGTAACTAAAATGCTACATTTTCTCATCTGTCACACTGGTAGGTACATCCATTAATGCTAAAATATAACTATAAATTGCAGAATCTATCATTAAAGTCACAACAGTGACCTGTTTAAAAATAAACGTATACAAAATTTAAGATTAGGCAATATCACAACTAAACCGCCTGAACCCGATCAGGCCCAATAAATAATGTAGTTTAATAACAGCAAAATATTTGCATACAAACAATATAATAACTGCCCGGAACTCTTTTGCAAAACTATTTGTTAACATAAATTACTCATATTGTCAAGGGAGCATACAAAATGTTGCCATTGGAATGGTTAATGCAATTCATTTATTTGGGAAACTAAATGATTTTTACAAAAAACAATCAAATTATTGTTAATTATCAAACACCAATTCAAAGCAGTTAAAATAATAAATAAGAGAAACGCATGATATAGTTTATGTAAAGAATTGATGCTTGGCTAAAAATGTTTTATGATATAACAACCACTGAATGTCTAAAATAATATTACAAACACAATATAATACTAACAGTTCACATACAATAATTAATAGTATTGTGCAAGAAATGAGGAAGGAATCTAGTAAAGTTTGATATAATAATTACATACTTGTAAAATTTAAATAGTATTGCAGTATAAAATATTATCAATGTAAGTCAATAGTTTAATTAAAAATATGTAAGTGATGATACATATAAAACCAAGAGTAAGCACATTATGATAATAAATACTTTTAAATTTTTTTTCTGAAGGGTACAATATAATTTAATGAATACACTTTTTATTGTTCAAATAAAAAAACAAACTTTAGATCAGGCTCAAATAGGGTTTTTAATACATTATAGAGAATTAACTACAAAGGTTAATCTTAACGTAATAACCTTTATGTAGAAATATATTGTTAATATTTATTTGATAAGTAATAAATAAACCGATTATACATACATTAAATTGACCAAAACTTTTCTAGTTATTGGTTGTAAAGAGAATTCCTACAAACTCTATGAAATAAACAGTTTCAAGGAACATACAGGGAACATATACGTACATAAACAACATCAAATCGATATAATATATTGGTGTTTTCTTAGTCAATCTACAAACATCAAACACATGACCACCACAAAGTATAAATATCACCATTCTGTTGCTACATGTATGAAATATGTTTCTTTCAATGTGTGTAGATCGACCTTCCTTACAGCCAACACTTGGCTATCACTTACACTTTATAGGAGGTGAAATGTTGTGCACATACTTTATCATTAAAATAGAGTTGCAGTAATACAATGTTGACACACAGATGTTATCTACCTACTGACATATAACACAGCTTAATACTAATTTCCTGTACTGAGAGATATAGATAAAATTGTTAAACCTGACACCCTTAAAATGGCATGAAGAGCTCATCACTTACACACGTAAGTGTCTCCGCAACTTGCTTCTAAATGCCAACATTAGTTCACTAACACCCAACATGTTATTGAATGAATAATAATATTAATATTTATTAAATGTACCCTACATTTAAACGAGTTATAACTTTCACAGATATGATACCAGCAGTATATTCAGTTAATACCTTCAGAGTATTTGGCATCTTATATTTCAGGATATGGATGATCACATCTGGCATTGTTATTTATCATCAGGTAAACTGCAGGCTCGTTTTCTACTTCTATAGTGTGAAAGGAAAATCCTTAGTGTCTGAATATAGACATTATAGACAATCAATCATTTGTAAGGATATTTTTAATCTTTATTCTATACTAGCTGAACCCCACAGCTTCGCCCGCGTTTAAAAAATCGATATATCGATTGTCCCGTGAGAATAAGATACAGTAAAAAGTAGCCTATATGTTAATCCAGAGTGTCAGCTAACTCCCTATCACGTTTTTGAAAATCGGTCCAGCCTTTTAGACGTGAAGAAGTAACAAACATACACACTCACAAACTTTCGCCTTTATAATATTAGTATTAAGTATTATAGTATTATGTATTCAGCAAGAACATAAATGAATTTACAGTACAGTCATTATAATATAAAGCTATACTCATACTGGATTCAACTTTTGTGTCAATAACAACTCGTTCAAGGGTACAGTTAGACACATACAGCGCATAAATATATTGTTGCGTCCTTCAATTATTCTACAGTTAATTTAGTAGTGTTCATTCAATACTGATGGTCAAGTTCAATATTTCGTTATAACACTTTATAAAGACTTCACTATTTTATGAACCATCATAATGTAAGCATATATCTAGCCATATAAAATTAGTTCTCACTTTGAAATGTCCTAGTGACAGACATAGGAAAAATACCTGAAACTATTTAATATATTGCCACATATTCTAAAAATACTATGTTATTTACAATCGCTATATATAGACTTGTTATCTACTGTTCAAATACTGTTTTTTACTAACATGCTTACAATATAATAGTTCATAAGTGAGTTAGGACGCTAACACAGTTACGATTTGCTATTTTTTCCAGTTATATGATAAACCATGTCTCCTCACGTTCAACGTCTCATTCACGCAATAGACTGCCTGTCACATAAACAGATTGCCTAGCTAGACAACACATAAAGCAACTATGATAGGACCCTAACGTTCAGAGTGCCAGGTGCTACGAACGTCAATAAATACAGCACGAGTGTCAAATTTTAAGCTCAAATCTTCAGATGAAATTACAGAGATTAAAATTTGACACGTCCGATGCGAACCTAATATTAAATTTAGCGCCTTAGAGACTTCCGGTGTCATGTATGTCGAACAGAGATTTCTGATATGTAAGCATTATTTCATTACTGAAAGACGTGGAATAATCTTGCCTAGGCAGAAGTATTGGAGATAAGTGTTGAGATTCACGTGATATGTGGAGTGGTGCGCAAGCCTCAAGGCGAGGAATTAACTCAGATATCACTCCGTATTTGGCCCGCGGTCGTCCGCCGCTGTCGTGTCCAGCCTGTCTTGCTCCGCTCCGCAACGTAGCACCTTATATCATTCACTATACACACCTGTTCACTGTACACGCACAATCTGAAATATGAGAGACGCATATTTTATAAACATGTACAAATTCGCCATATTGCGTACATAGAGAGTATAGGTAGAATATTCTGAAATCAATTTCAGGTAAATAAGGTGCGTTGCTACTCTCAAGGACTACCAATTGCGATGAAAGGCGAAGGCCATATTCCACCTTGGAGGCCAAGTACGAATTGGTAGACAAACCTATTATTTAGTCGATGGTATGAATTAAAAAAAAAACTAACAATCTCATATAAAACAGATGTTCTATCTGAACCCACCAGTCTAGTGCGAGTTGAGCTTGACGTCGTCAGCCTGCAACGCAGATTGTACATTAGCGGAATGAAATTTCAGTAGAGGGCAAGAGGTGTACCCTAGTAGCTAGTCACCTACCAGTCTATTCCGAGTCGAGATTGATGTCACATGCGACGGCGCGGGGTGCACCAGCTGTCATTTTACGCTTCTAGCAATTGCTATAGAGGGCGTTACGTGGAACGCATTAATTGAATATTCACTAGTCCGAAGAGGGCTCTATCTGAAGTCAATTACATACGTGTTCGTCCTCTCGAGGATTAAAGTAACTCGATCATACGAGCTAAAGCGCGCCGGTCATTCACCATCTTTTTTATCTGACTGAAGTAGCAAACGAGCATGCAATCCACCTGATGTTAAGTGACCACTGCCGCCAATGGACATCTGTAATTAACTACATACAAAACATGGGTTCCATCTGAAGTCAATCACAGATGCGTTGCTACTTCTGAGGACTATGATGGTCGCCTCATATGAAAGTATACCGGCAACCACACCCTTCTATCGAAACGCAAGAAATGCTTCACGCTAGAAATAGGTGTGGCGGTGGTACTTCCCTGGTCGAACTACACTGGTTCTACCACCTTAAATTGATTTACCACCTTGAGTTTATTTCAAAGAGGGATTTTCTCTCTCGAGAGAGGGAAACCTTCAATAGGTACCCAATGACGTGGGAGCGACGCAAGGTTTTGTGGGATTTTTACCGCACCAAACTAAAGGTCCGCTTCAACTGAGACACTCACCCACCAGCCTAGTTTGAACAATGATTCTATCTGTACTCAATCATAGACATTTCGCTACTCCCGAGTACGATAGCGTGCCGGTCACTTAGTCTCGGTTCTATCGGTGAGAGCAGCAAGCCACCCACCAGTCTAGTCCTAGTGAGATCCGAGGTTGACCAGCAGTGACCACTTACCATCAGGTGAACTGCGTGCTCGTTTGCTACTTCAGATAAAAAACAAAACATGTTACCCAGCAATCTAGTGAGATCCGAGGTTGACCAACACTGCCCACTTACCATCGTGTGAACTGCATGCTCGTTTGCTACTTTAGTCAGATAAAAAAAATACAAAAAAATCCAAGCCAAAAATAAACAAAAAAAATCCAAGCCAAAAAAACAAAAAAAACTCAAGCAAAAAAAAAAACACCCAAGCCATGCACCAGTCTAATCTGAGTCGAGGTTGACCAGCACTGACCACTTACCATCAGCATGCTAGTTTGCTCCTTCAGTCAGATAAAAAAATACAAAAAAAATTCAACCAAAAAAAAAAAAAACAAAAAAATCCAAGCCAAAAAAAAAAACAAAAAATAATTAAAGCCAAAAAAAAAGAACAAAAAATCTGCAATAAAAAAAAAACAAAAAAAAATCCAAGCCAAAAAAAAAACAATAAAACCCAAGCCACCCACCAATCTAGTCAAGAGTCGAGGTTGACCAGCAGTGACCACTTACCACATGAGGCGACATATCATATATCTCGGCATGTCGAAGTTAAACAAATTTCAGATGGAACCCACGTTCTGTATGAAGTTGATTACAGATGTCCACGGGCGGCAGTGAACACTTACGCTAAGAACTCACGGAGCGATTTTCACCCGCGGCCGACGCGGTTGCGGGCCCGCAGCTTCTGTAGGATGCAGATATAAATGAAAAAAATGAAAGCAAATCTCACGACGCGTTTTACGCCCGCGATGTGCGCGGTTGTTTGCGGCTCCCACTGCACCGGCGGGCACCTAGTAGAACCGCGCGGGCCGCGGTCAGCCGCTACCGCGGCGGTTTGCGCCCGCGCGCTCTAGGATCAGTTGGCGGGCGAGAGCAGTAGTCAGGACCTCAACGGATGGTTAACCGCCCGTCTTGCGTTTTTCGCCCGCCACTTTTGTGGGCGATAATCTCAACCGCGGCGGCAGCGTAACCGCGCAAATAACAGGTCTCTCGTGAGTTTATAAATAAAATACAGAGCCACCACCGCGGCGGGCATGGGAAAAAAACGCTCCGTCCTTTGTCTTACCATGAGGTGGACTGCATAGTCGTTAGCTACTTCAGTCAGATGCCACCCACCATAGATTCGAGGTTGACCAGCAGCGTCCACTCACCATCAGGTGACCCGCATAGTCGTTAGCTACTTCATTGATATGGCACCCACCAGTCTAGTCCGAATCGAGGTTAACCAGCACTAACCACTTACCATCAGGTGAACTGCATGCTCGGTTGCTACTTCAGTCAGATAAAGAAAAAAAAAACAATAAAATCCAAGCCAAAAATAAAAACAAAAAAAAAACCAGAGCCAAAAAAAAATAAAAAAAAAATCACCCAAGCCACCCAGCAGTCTAATCCGAGTCGAGGTTGACCAGCAGCGTCCACTCACCATCAGGTGACCCGCATAGTCGTTAGCTACTTCAGTGAGATGGCACCCACCAGTCTAGTCCGAGTCGAGGTTGACGACGTCGGCGGGCGGCGGCGCGGGCGGCGCGTGGTGCGGCGGCGCGCGCGCGGCGAGCGGCGGGCGGCCGCGCGCGCGGGGCCGCAGCATCAGCTCGCGCGCCTGCTGCTGCTGCAGCGCCATCGCCAGCGGGTCGCGGCTGCCCAGCCCGCCCGCGTAGTACTTCGCGCCCATCGACTGCGCGAAAACAAAGCTCGTTAGGAATCGGGATGCGAATATAAAATTTGCTTAACGAAAATGTCTCTTTTTGTACTAGATCAATACAATGTCCCGCTATTAAACAGTACTGTACCGTTATTCGACCTAATAATTATGAGAGAGGCTTCCGTTTCAATCAGTTGCTAGTCACTTACATCCGGTCCGCAGCGCCCTCTATATCTAGTTTTCTGCAACAATCACTTGTTCATTTCCGGTGGATAGCAGTTTTGCTACACTAGCGCCACCTAAGGCAGGTTTAGCATTGGGAAACATTTTTACTTCATTGGCTGTTCTGTTTTCGGCCGAGGCGGTCGCCAGCTCGCTCCGCAACGAGCACTGGGCCGACTCCATATTGTGCTAGTCTTGCTTGCAGTTATACCTATTTTTGTGGTATTAATCTAAATTAAATATTGAAATAATATATTATTGAAAAAATGAAAAAAACTAAAAATCGAAAGTGAAATTGAATTGAAATAAGGATTTAACGATTTTTTCGTTCGGTAAAGTATAAAATAATAAAAAGCGGTGAGTACCCTTTTATTTTATTTTTTCTGACCGCCATGTCGGACTGTTTAAATTATTGGTTTTTACTTATTCGCTGAATTGTATTTGTGTAAAAGTACACGATTTAAAGAAGTTTTTTTTTTCACTATGGGAATCTAGAACTCTAGATTCCCACATTGGGGAACTCCCCAATGTAAATTATGTTTATTTTAAACGTTTTTTTTTTTTGTGTTGAACGTCTTAACGGGTCTTTATCTCCGTTTGGGCGTTTCTCTAAATCCCAGGGATAGTTGGAACCGGTCCGCTTGCATCGAGAGTAAACATCACCGGAGAAACGGCTTAATTAAAGTGAAGCACCGGGCGGCTAATAATACGAGCGCTATAGTCCTACGAATACATACTCCATACAAAGCTCTTCTTCCGAATCGAGCTAATTTTCAAGCGAAGACGAAAATGCAATGAATCAGGGTGCTCGCATCGCCGCAACTGTAAGTTAGATCAACTTTATAAATAGTCGGTGTACCCTTCCATTAAATGTCTTCTAAACACTATTCTAATAACCCAATAGTACCATTAACAGTGATTCTATGGATCCTTATTTTAGTAGCAACTTTTTTATTAAGGATTTAAGGTCGTTCAACGGCTAACCAACCGATAGGTAATGCTGTGATAAGACACCTGTCCTGAATCTAGTCATGCTTACTAATGTCAAGGATCCTACTACTTCACGCGCTTCAGGAAAACTTGCTAAATATAACGCCGAATGCTTCAAAATGAAAGAAATATTTTTCTTTTCTTTTTTTTTTCGGCTTAACTGAAGCTGCTAATTAAATTATAATATTATGCATGCAAAAATTAGGTTAAGCTTTTTCCACAGAATGAACATTCTAGTATGATGAATAGAAGGAATACGCTAGTGATATTATGAATGCCCCTAGTTTGGGTTATTGAGCTGAGCTTGTCCAATACAGACGTGAGTTTGTCAAGCTGCTGTCATGAATCCCAACTTTAAAAAGCACACTGTGGATAATACCACCTCCGTGGTCAACGCTCCTTTAAAACTACTTATTTAGCGTAACTAGACAAAGCTGGCAGCATGAATTCACGGTGAGTAAGGATCGCATATCTGCGCCGCAGAACGATCCGGGTACCTCCGCAAAGAATCAAAAATCTTTCGGGTAACACTTACAGATATGGACTCTAAGGACACATGAGAATACTTGACATATCTTCCTTTCGAGGAAAAGTCACTCAGGCAACCTACCGAATACCGAATACCTCACCGAAGGTTTTCCGAGGAGCCGTGTGCGTACTCTCCCATTTCCCGCCGGGATAAGAGAGATCATGCTAAAACGAGGTATTGACTCACCGAGTAAACCTCTTTCGTGTGCGTCAACTGCACCTGTATTGCCACCAACGAGAGTTGATGCGGGCACCGCCCTACATCCTCTAAACGGTTGCGGGATCCTATTCAAGGGGATTTGCCTTATTTTAATCACCAAACACTACAATTAACAAGATGTTAAAGCAAGGTGTACTCATACTGGCGAGGTCTTCTCCCAGTTTTTAGTGTCGTCAATGTTCTCGCGGACAAAGAGCGACGGTACATCAAGTGCAATTTTCAACCGAAAAAGGCTCAGCGAATGTGTACATTCAGGCAAATGAAAACTGCGTGCAACGTGTACCAGTTTTTCTGCAACCCCACGACGGGTTGTTCAAATTAGCCTTCATCGAGCTTGCTTTTATTTGCAAATAAAAAGGAACACTCGGACGTTTGCTAACATTGATTTATGCCACGCATATAAAAAGGACTGTTTTTCGGATTCTCCTAGGCCCCGAAAGCCTTTGCCTTACTATCAAACTTGATCAATCAATTTTTAAGAAGGCAAGGTGTTCGATTTTTTATATATTTGGACCCAGGCTTAGGACCCAGCCTTGCTACGCGAGCACGTCTAACTTGCATTACACTCGCTAACATTCCTAGGCTGGAATATAAACATCGAGAAGTCTATCCTTATCTTAAAACAAAAGGCCCTAGAGATTTTAGGCGTAATTTTGGGGCCCTGGAACAATTTTACATTCTTACCAGGCAGATCAATCATAAGGATAGTATCGGAGGCGTCAAGTACTCTAGTGAGAGATGGTTCCAAATTGAGAGACCTACAGCGGAGGATCATGGGAATGATGGTTTTCGCTAGTTTTATAAGGTTTTCGATCTTAATATCGATCACTACAAGCGCAGACAAACCAAAACTTGTCACACGACGTGGACGCCTCTGCGTACGAGTCGTTATATATATGTGCGTTACCGTCCGAGCGATGGAGGCGACATTAGTCCGCGAATGACTGTCAGGTATTTGCCGGTAGAAATCTGATCAGACCAATAGAAATGGTCGGTGGCTAACAAACCGCAGAACAAGTTCTCTAATACATCAACACCTTTAAGTTCTCTAATCGAACCCACAGAATACTATCTCGCAAGGGTCGCCAGCAATATCGGTTGAGGTGCCATGCTAGAATATTCGAGCTTGTAGGGCACCTGGACATCAACCCGCGCAGCAACCTCCTCAATACAATCTATAGGTATTGACTACCTCATTAAATGTATTACATGGCTATAGCCGGCTACTGAAATTAAAAACCCTGCTTACACAGAGCAATAACCGCGTAGGGTGTTCACCTCCAGAAAGAAGGAGGTACGAAATCTGCGGCTGTCATGGTCCTCACTATGGATTAACTGTCGATTTACCATATTTCGGGATAATACAATTGTGTCTCCGATCATTTGTCAAGGAAAAAAGCTCCGCCAGAGTGGCACTTGCGCAACGAATAACAAAGATCATATTTAGGAAATGGGGCACGCCAGCCATAGATTTATATCGAACATGCTGTGCCAAAATATTGCACTCTATTGAACAAACAAATACAATGGCTTTTCCCATTAACATGAGTTTTCCGCCGCCATACCTTGTACTAAGAGTAAGCACACAGGAACATCGCTACGGGGTCTCTCCTGGTAGTACCTCCCAGATGGAACAATGTGTTCTGGAAACTGGACTAAAAGAACAATGTCCTAGCTGCTTGATTTACAATACAGAAACTTTCTCAGGTTCTAGCTGTTGCAACAAAGGGGCTGCGCCTCTCCGGGACTTCGGAAATGGCACTGGAATTTTTTGAAATGTGGAGCTGGAACCAAAGCTTAACTAGTTGGTCATCACAACTAGGGTCGTTACTGTCCTGTACCAGGGTAGCAAAAATCCACTTTAAATAGTTGTCGTACAGCTTTGATAAAGTGGGTGACTTTAGTAAAGAGTTCAAAGGGTTCTGATCTGGGTCAATATCTTGCTGACTTGCATCAGAAGAGAGGTTTGTTACTTATTACTATGTTGGTTCACAAATCGGTCGTTGCTACCTTTACCAAACCCAACAATCTTTGACACTGAGTTATCGCATCTTGGTAAATAAAAATTTTAAAGGCTATTGCGTTAACCGAATCCAAAAGTATTAAACCTGAATTACAGACAATGCGTCTAGCACGCTGTTGAAGCCTACTAACACGATACCTCTGTGTACTACGATTTTTTAGATTTCCGTACCCAAAGCGTAAAAACGGAACCTTATTACAAATTAACTCCGCAGTCCATCTGTCTGTCACCAGGCTGTATCTCAACGTTTTCGTTGCAACTAAAATAACAAATACTAAAAACAGTAAAATAAATATTTATTTACTATTGTGCTCGAGACTATGTGCTGGCGATTTTACGTTGTTAAGCATTTTCCCTAAACGGTATATCTTAAAGGGTGCTTACATTTGTTGCATATTTTTGGTTCAAAACTGACACTTATCACTAATTAGCTTAGGAACTGAGAATAGAGAACGCCAGTAACAAATCATTATGTCCAGGTTAGTAGGTTAAACGTCTGATGCCTGCAGACAAAGAGTTCTAGCTAAATCTGTCTTTTGCTAGCCTTAACCGGTGAACCTAGAGCTGTTAACCGTACAATCATAGTAAGTTAGATAAAGTAGTTCCTTCAGGAACACTGCATAAAGCCTACAGCAGTTGTGTTGGGTTAGCGCTAGCATCCAAAAACAGGATTGAACAGTTTTTCCTTTTAGACGAAAATATGGCAAAGGTACCAGGGGTCTGTTAACACTTTTTAGAAATATTACTGTCGTGATATTTCAGTTGACCAAACGGATTTGTATCGCGAAAGTTCTAATTTCCGTTTATACACATTATGTAGATTGTAAGCCCTTACTGCTTACGACTTGAGGGAAAAAAAAAAAAACTTATACATTTCTTTCAATTTCAATTATTCATCTTCGTCTTTGAATGTACTTATTACAGATCGGACTTATCAGCATTTCGTAAAAGGTTTAACACTCGCAAGAGTTTGTTGATATAATGATATAAAAACCAAGCATACTCCAGATCTGTGTTTTTTCTATAACGAATATTTACTGATTCACTTTTTATAGTTTCAACCTTTTATCACGGGAATATATCACATTGGCTTGTTCTAGCACCACCAGGCGATAATAGACACGTCTCTCATAATTATTAGGTCGAATAACGGTACAGTACTGTTTAATACTTACGTTTTACCTGAAATTAAAACGTTTATTAAACATACTTACCTTATTCGACCTAAATTTTTAAAAGCTGCCTGGTGTTATAAGAGACGCAATGAAGTAAAAATGTTTCCCAATGCTAAACCTGCCTTAGGTGGCGCTAGTGTAGCAAAACTGCTATCCGCCGGAAATGAACAAGTGATTGTTGCAGAAAACTAGATATAGAGGGCGCTGCGGACCGGATGTAAGTGACTAGCAACTGATTGAAACGGAAGCCTCTCTCATAATTATTAGGTCGAATAAGGTAAGTATGTTTAATAAACGTTTGAATTTCAGGTAAAACGTAAGTATTTTTTCTTTTTAATATTTTTTTTATTTTTTCCTCTTATTCGTTTATATAATTTGTGGATAAAAAAAAGGACAATAAACTGTTACAATCATATAAGCCAAAAACCATCATACCCTCTGATCATAAATACTATATTTTACAAACACAAATAATTTTTATTTGAAAAATAAAAATAAAATATTGACTAGAACACCAATGTATACCTGTGTTCATAATGTAATTTTTGCTTCCATCCATCCATCAGCTCTTTGATGTCCATTGCTGCATAGGCCTCCCCTAAATGACGCCACTCCAACCGGTCCTGTGCCTTCTGAATCCAACGCTTTCCCGCTGTCATCTACAGGTCATCGGTCCACCTGGTGGGGGGGCGATCTGTGCTCCTGTTGCCTAAAGTTTTCGTTTATTCTACGTTAAATGGCGTACCAATTTAATAAATTGTACAAACATTTTGCTGCTGCTGCTGTTGCAGGATCTGCTGCAGCCGCAGCTGCTGCTGGTGCTGCTGCTGGCGCTGCCACGGCGGCTCGTACTGCAGCCCGCTCGACCCGCCCATGCCGCCCATGCTGCCGCCGCCGCCTGCTACACACCACACGTTACATGGAATAACGGCTTCTCACATGAGTTAAAATACTGTGAGCAGGGGACTTTTGTTATACTATAATACAGATTTACAATACGTACTACATAGTATAAAACAAAGTCGCTTTCCGCTGTCCGTCCCTATATATATGCTTAGATCTTTGAAACTACGCTATGGATTATAATGTAGTTTTTTTAATAGATAGATTAATTCAAGCAGAAGGTTTATGTATAAAACATGCATAATATAGTGGAGGAACACTGATAATTTTAGATTTTTTACTTTTAGGCGGAACGAAGTTCGCCGGGTCATGGTATATACTGTAAACTTTATGAAGCATGATGATAAAGATATACAAAACTTTGAATATAAAGAGGTGTTCATGAAAATAAATCTTTTTGTCTTTAAAGATAATATCCAGAATAGTAGTATCCCAATACTAAAACATTAACTTTGTTTAGGTATCGCCACACTCGGGCCACTCGCGGCGGCCACAAACGCCTCCACTAGAAGCTAGAAGCGTTCACCGTGTGTGGCGAATCCATATAAAATGTATGGAAACTACACGAAATATACCAGTTGGGGCATTTTGTTGTTGTGGCCGGTGGCCCATTGGACACGACAACTAATGCTCAATGAAGACAACGTGACTTATTAAAACATAACGTGTAATCTAGGTTGGATATCATAGCGAATTTATAATCTTTACCAATTCTAAAAACGAAACTGCCCAGATTTTCTCCTTTATATCATGTCAACCATGAAATTCACGTGTGCGCCGGTGATGTCAAACTCCCGGTCATTTACCGCCTTAGTCCACAGTTAAAAGTCGAGCGGCAACTATTCGAGCTCTTTCGGTGTAGGACCGAAAATGTTTGCCTAAAATTAATAATCCATTTGATGTACCGTGACGTCTCCTTCGGCATGACGATCTCGTCTAAGAAAGATATCTGGTATGAACGAACCCTAATTGACGTCACTGGCGCCTACAAAATCGACCGTAGATACATCTATTTTTTTATATTGCGAAAAAGACAACTCACCTGCATGCATTGCGTTCATCATCCCCGGGTTCATCATACCAGCCTGAGCATACTTATACATCGCCTGTAAAGTAAACACATCATTAATATTAACACAATGTTCCATACTACACCCACATACATTTCTAACAATGTACATAGAAAAAGAAAATTACACAAAATAATATATGCTGTTGAAAAAGGCAGCATGCTTGAGTATAGGTTATATAATGTGGACATGGCGTTAAAGAAAAATCAAAATAATCATAATAATTATGGACAACACAAATATCTATGTAAAAACTTACGCCATAATCATATCCACCGAACATCTGAACAAATAAATTTAATGTGATTACTGTTTGTCTCGTCACACGTCTAGTGTTTTTTTTATCTCACAAGTCTTGCAATTTGTTGCATGCCATGAGTTTACTTATTATTGTTTAACAAAACATATATTAATAACGATATATTTTGTTGTATATTAATATATAATCCTGTGTCATATTAATTATATACATTGATAAAATAGGCTATAACAATTGTACAAACTATAAAACGTTTAATTCGCTATAGCTCCATTCATATTAAAGCTGTTTTTGGAAATGATTATTACCCTAATTTAGTATTGAATATCAATCATAAGTATAATACAAATGTGGTTCAAAAAAACGTAACGAGGTCATTCATCAGAAGATTTTACTCCTCACATTTTTCTCATATCGGGCCCGTATATATATATATATATATATGTAAATGGAATCTTAAGGAGTAAATTTCTACAATCACATGTCATATACAATCGACATTAAAACACAAGCTCAATCAATATCAATCATCATCTTGTTCATCATTTTGTACAATCATATGTCCATCATCACTTGACATTAAATTGCATATTTGTCTATACAAATGTTTGTTTCGTTGTATTTGATACTTCTGTCTCATTTAACAGCATTTTCACTGAAACATAGATCAATTTGACGACTTAAATTACCCTAAAAAATGCCTGCAAATACTCGACACATATAAAATTAATTACTATTAAAAACAATATACGTGACGAATAGATAACCTCTTTCCTTTGGGAAGTCGGTTAAAAAAGCAGGAGAAGAAAATCAGCGCAGTGTACTTACAGAGGGACTGGAATTGTATATGAGCGAGATGGTGTCCCGTATCTGCTGTTCGCTGTTCTCGGGCATGTCCTTGCGTATCATGGCCGCCAGCGCGGCGAAGGCCAGCTGCTGTTGCTGTTGCTGCTGGTGTGCGAGGAGTCCGGGCACTGGGGATTACGAGAATATTATGACAGCGTTCCAGAAGACGCTCACAAAGCCCAAAACGCCCAAGACATCGTTACACAAGACGACCGCGGTTGTTGTGGTCGCGGCGAAAACGCCACTCGTGACGTCATGACTTACGCCCACGTAACGCCCACGACGACCCATCTAATAAGGTGGGTCGAAGTGATCGTTCCACTAAAGATTATGTCAGTAACGCTCACAAGCTTTTAGAACGGGAAAAACTACAGTCATCAGCGTGAACTTTGTGAACGTCTAATGGAATGCACTCTATAAGGATTTCCATAGACAAATGTCTGGTGTTTGGTTACTAATCAAGGTGGCAATCAAATAGAGCAGTGATAGCCTAATGCGTATTGCTAATTAATTATCCCTGCTTTCCGGTGAAGGTAAACGTAAGGAAACCCGAGAGTTCTTTAAAAGAAAAAAAAGTTCTCGCAGATGTGTCGTCGATAGAGCTGGCCTACTCTCTAGAACAGGAGAACTCTCGGACCTTGAATTTGTCAGCGAGTTTGTCTACCTTGGATCGTTGCTCACGGATCAGGGAGGAAGTGAGAAAGAAATCAGAAGGACTCAAATGGCCAAGTCTGCAATGAGCAAGCTAACCCGCATCTGGCAAAATAAAAAAGTCTCCAGTGTAACTAAGAAGGGACTCGTCCATACTCTGGTATTCTCAGTCTTTCTCTATGGCTCAGAATCGTGGACTATTCGGGCTGCTGAAAGGAAAAAAATCGACGCTTTTGAGATGTGGTGTTGGAGACGGATGCTTCGCATACACTGGACGGCGAAACGAACCAATGCGTCTATTCTGAAACAGCTTTGCATTGATACTCGTCTATCGACTACCTGCTACCAGAGGATCCTCGGCTACTTTGGTCACATCGCTCGCCGACAATCAGACCACCTCGACAAGTTGGTAGTGCTGGGTAAGGTAGAAGGAAAGAGACCTCGTGGACGATCACCTACCCGATGGTGTGACCAAATAGCTAACCTCACCGGACTCCCCATTTCGACTGCCCTCAAAACAGCGGAAAATCGAAAGAACTGGAAGAGATTGACATCTAAAGTTATAAGGGACTTTCACTGACACGACCTTCAGCAATGAAGAAACGACAAAGAAGAAGAATGTGGCCTCATTGAATGTTTCTTTAGGAAACAGTGACATGTTATTACACAAAAATATGTAAAGTTCGTCACCACTGTCATATAACTTTCTACTCAATGTATCAATTTTTTTTACCCGATTACATCAGAAAGAGGGTGATGTTATTTTTGTATGTTTTATAATACTATACAAAAAATAGACTTAAAAAAACTCTTCATAAGAATCCCCCTATAGACAATTTGATTTATATATTTGAATGGAAACATCTGTGGGTCTCTGTTCCAGAGGCTATAATGTCACCACTTCACTATTTTAGCTGTTTAGTGTGTACTATTTATTGATTATGTATTTCGATGAAGGAAAACACCGTGAAGAAACCTACACGCCGGAGTTCTTTAAAAAAAACGTACTCGAAGGTTCTTAAAAGTTCTGTGAAGTCCACCAATTCGCACTATAGCCTATAAATAACTCCATTCCGAGAAAAGACCTGTGCCCAGCAGTGGGACAATAATGGGTTGACGACGCTGTATTGACTAATTAGTGTTTAGTATTTATCGCATCGCGGCGAAAGACTCAACTATTGCCTACGTAACATTCAGCCTTTGTATAAACTCACCCATGCCATTATGCATGGCGTATGGCGACACGAAGGGCTGCGGCGGCGGACGCGTCTTCTCGTTCTCGAAGTCCTCCCAGGCCGCGCGACGCTCCTCCTCGCTGAGGGTCTCCTCCTCCTTGTTCTCCAGGAGGGAATCGTGCTCGTGGTACTTGTAGATCTGCATATTGGGATATATATATAAAACTTGTATAATGGGTTCGTTGAATATTTCGTTTATGTAAGCGTAATCGGGGTATTGGGAACTTGTGTACTATATGTTTAGAAACTTTTCTATACCTAATGGGCTGTTCACACCCAAGCTCATCCACCCAAAAACGATACCATACCACTATGTAATGATGCGGATGAGCTTAAATTTGTGAGTAACAACTATTAACAGCAATTTGCACCGATATAAAGGTATGACCATTGTAGAGCAGCCACTATACTGGTCTGACAAACAGGTTTTCAAATTAAATTCTCATCCTGACAAATATCTTAACGACAAATATAAATTTCCGTTTTAGATCTATGTAGGTACTTATTAATTCTCCTGTGTACGTACATAGCACCCGTGCCTATAAAGACCCACCAATAATTAATTAATTGTAATAACCTTACTTTTTTATGTTTGACATTATTCATTGAGTTTAGTACTTTTTACTATTCACTTCTCTTTTTTTTATCTAATTGAAAAACGACCATGCAGTCCACTTAATACTAAGTGGTCACTGCCGCCCATGGACATCTGTAGACAACTTCATATAGAACAAGAGTTCTATCTGAAGTCAATCACAGATGCGTTGCTACTTTCGAGGACGGTACACTTTTAAATGAGGTGACCATCATAGTCCTCGGGAGTAGCAACGCATCTGTGATTGACTTCAGATAGTAGCCATGTTCTGTATGACGTTGATTACAGATGTCCATGGGCGGCAGTGACCACTTACCGTCAGACACTTGACGACCCGCGTGGCGCAGCGGTTACCATATCGGTTTGACGCGCAATGGGTCCCGGGTTCGATTCCCGGCCAAACAGGTATCTGAATGATGAGTTTAGATTCCTGTTCTGGGTCTGGGTGTTTGTGTGTTCGTCTTGTGTGTGTCCATGGTACCTACGACACAGGAGAAAATCCTACTGTGGGGCTATGAGTGTAGAAAGCGTGCGTGTGTAGGTTGACCGAATGCTCATTTGCTACTTCAGTCAGATATAAAAAAATAAAACCAACCTGAGCCTCATGTTCCTTCAGCATCTCAGCGAACAGCCTGTCCTTGGGCAGCGGCGGCAGCGGTCTCGGCACGGGCGGCTGCGGCTCGAACTTGTACAGCTCCGCGAGGTCGTTCTCCGCGTAGTGGCGGTCGATCTGCTGCTCGTCGATAACGCGCTTCGATATCGCCTGCTTGGTCACTTGCCGCTCGTAGATCTTCTCTTCCATTGTGCCCTGGGAATGGTGTAATCCATGTTAATCTGACTAAAGTAGCAAACGAGCATGCAGCCCACCTGATGGTAAGTGGCCACTGCGGCCCATGGACATCTGTAATCAACTTCATACAGAACTTAGGTTACATCTGTGTCAATCACAGATGCGTCGCTACTCTCGAGGACTACGATGGTTGCCTCATGTCAAAGTGTGCCGGCAACCACATTCTTCCAACGAAACGCAAGAAATTCTTCACGCTAGAAATGGGTGTGACGGTGGTAATTCCCCGGTCGAACTATGCCGGTTCTGCCACTTGAAAAGTAGTTAATCGAGGAAGTTACTGCTCATTTGACTAAAGTTTTATTTGCATAAATACTTTTGGAATTTAGGTCAGTAGTTTCCAATTTCTGAACATACAGAGAAACGAATGTGAAAATCTAGTACAAAGCCGTTTTCTAATTCAATAGAAAGGACTTAAAATAAATATTTAATAACTAACAATAATAACAAGCCTTTGTAGACCTATTAAAATTTTATCATGGAAGTCATTTTTTGTAAATAATTATGGGTTAAATGGTATAAGGAAATAAACAAATTAACATTCCCAAAAGTTTGGAAAGGAAACATTAATTCAATAATAGATAAGTAATACAATAATGGAATAAATACTGACCATAGCCAAAAACCTATAGATATAGCAGGGTTTCTTCTGACCGAAGCGGTACACGCGGAAGATGCTCTGCACGTCGTGCGAGGGGTTCCACGACACGTCGAAGATCACGACGCGATTCGCAGCCACTAAGTTGATGCCCAGACCGCCCGCGCGAGTGGATATCAGGAATAATCTAAGTAAAAAATATATGTGTAATCTTACTCAGTATCGTTGATAGTGATGTAGGGCAAACTAATCATTATACAGTAATACCCGACTTACGCAAATGGGCTATTTGACCGGTTTTTAAAATCCATTTTATATTATCTAGCAGAGGTTAAGGAACCCAGTAAAAGTTGTTTTTTTTAATTTTGGTACATATTGGTACATATAAATACGACAATAAAAACTCCGCAGAAACTATTTGTGAGTGTCCCAAAGAACGTCGAAGTGCGCCGAAAGTGGTTGCAGCTTTCTCGGGGGGATTATAGTGACACAGCAAATAGTACAAACCTTTTTTTCTGTGAAGACCATTTCGATGTAAGTAAACATAATATCTAAAGTTTTAAATAATTAATTACATTCAGAATGTAAATATTTTGTTATTGATTTGGGGTTATAAATAATACCTCTAATGTTTTTAACATTCTGTTCTCGTGCAACTCACATCGAATATTTCCGCTGTTTTTTCTAATATTAGTTAAAAATGTAGCTACAGTCTTATGATTTCAATAAGACTTGTTTAAGAATTATTTTTGAAAAATAATCCAATAATAATAATAAAAACAATGGATATTATAAGAAAGTCTTATTAAAACAGTATCGAAAGCCAAATAACACAAGTGGGCGCAAGTAGGCAAACGAAGTTTACAAGCAAGTGACGTCATCATAAACCCGCCCAATCAGGAGCATTTAGTGTCACGTGACAAACGTTTACAAAAATGCATTTTTATTTAAGGATTTTTAAATAAATTTAATTATTATTTTCAACTTATGCTAATAAATAACCATTCTGTAACTCATAATATATACTGATAACAGTAATTGACACTTAACTTTTCGCATTGTCAAATAGCCTATTTGGAGTTACGCGATTTTCAAATCTCCTCGATTCGTCTATTACTTAAGTGTCACGTGCGTCATTCAATCTCTATATTATCGATTACATAAACACTTATTATCCCACACTATTGCTCAGCCAATGCACATGTTTGGACGGACGGAACCAACGAGCAGCTAAAATTTATTTTGTGTTACATACTCATATTTTTTATACCACGAATTACGCGAATTCGACCTACGCGGTTATCACTCAGTCCTATAGCGAAATTCGGAATATTACTATACATCATAAAAAAAGTTACGCGTGTCTGTAGGTCGCATATATTTACAAAAAAATAGTAAACTTTATTGTTTATTTTTTATTAGATATATATTGTAGGATATATTTATTTATTTTCGATTCTATTTAATAATCAGCACTTTACTCAAAAGTTCTGAATTTAATTCACTGCATCTATAGTTATTATTTTGAGGTAGCATTTAATGTTTACTTAATTCAAATCTTTCTACTCCAAATTTATTACATATTTTTACTTTCTTAAAGTTATATTCAAATGATTTTAACGTGAGTGAATCATCGGGGTAAAGCGAGTAAATAATATAACACAAGTCTTTGCATCATTTACCTAGCTCTAGGATTGTCTTCCCTGTTGAAGTTCTTGCACCATATGGAGCGGTTCTCGCACGAGGTGGAGCCGTCCAGTCTGAAGTAATCAACTCCTGGGGACCATGAGCCTGGAAAAATAATTATTTTTCATGCCGTGCTTGACATATATCAAATCAATGTATTCGTAAATAAGGTAACACACCTACTTTTGCCAAACACTTTAGTTTAATCGTTTATTCTAACACTAAGTGGTGAAAGTTCCCATTTATAACTTTTAAATAATTAAATATTTTCTTATATACCGAATCTTACTGAAATCAGCTCACAAATAGGTCATCACTGCCTATAAACAAGTATCTTTGTATGTTCCTTCGTAGCTCGTAAAATAGAATCAAATTCAACTGGAATATTGATTGTCCAAAATAAATTAATAGTACATTTATTACTTACCCACATGTCCTCCCAGTTTTTCATCAACACGTCCCTCCTGCGTGGCGTCATCAACCTTGCCAAGGAAGTGCTCGATAAGATCCAATGAGTAGAGAGATTGAGAAAACACTAGCCTGAAAGACATATATTTATAACATTAGTAGAAGTTTGTAAAGGGTCGATCATCCAAATCTCCAGAAAATATTACAAAAGAAAATTATTGTACTAACTTGATTGTTCTTGTATATAAAGAAATGTTTTTTAAATACATGTATGCCCATATGTGATGTAATAATATCATAATGCTATAAACACATCAAGGTGGTAGAACCAGTGTAGTTCGACCGGGGAAGTACCACCACCTCACCTATTTCTAGCGTGAAACATTTCTTGCGTTTCGATAGAAATCTTAGTCCTCGGGAGTAGCTTCGCATCTGTGATTGACTTCAGATGGAACCATGTTCTGTATGAAGTTGATTACAGATGTCCATGGGCGGCAGTGGCCACTTACCATCAGGTGGACTGCATGTTCGTTTGCTACTTAAGTTAGATAAAAAAAAAACACAATATGTAATTGCTTGCCTCCTCAATGTTACAAGCGGATTTTTTTTAAATTTATTAACTAACTTTATCGCCTAATGATTATTTATGGGTAATATTATTCATCTTAAAAAAATAAGAGATATTATTTAGGATAGTTGTAAATAATAAGGTAGAAATCGCATAAACATATCCCTTAATAAAGTTATTTTAAAATAATAAAAGTCTCTATGCAAAGGGTTTTTTGAGGGCAGTTTTGAAATGATTTTGATTGATTTCTTCGATATTGTTTCAAATAATAAACAAACATTAGTGCCAACGCGCCCTATGGATGGTCACCAAGGGGAAGGTAAAACTTGTCAAAAATAGGTCACATGGTTAAGGTATGTTCCTTTATATCGAGTTATAGACACTCACAGCTTATCCCCAATGGCTTCGCACTGCCGCAGTATATCGAACAGGAGTATCAGCTTGTGAGAGTTGCGCATGTCCTCCAGTTCGTCCTCGCTGACCAGCTTCATCCACCACTCCGTTGGATTCTCGCTCTTCACTTCCAACGGCTCTATTGGATCGTCGTCATCTACGTCAACTGGAAAATTAATAATGAATTGATCCACATTCTAAAAATGCAAATAATAGTCATAGCTTTTGACAATTATTTCTATTTACAATCGATGTATTCACATTAATATTAATTGTATAGTGGTATATAATATTTAACATTATTCAATTTCATCTTTAGGTGTATTTTAACAAGAGCGAAAATACTATGAATGCTGTATTTACTTGTAATTGTGGGAACATAACTTTTTTACAAATGCTTGTAATTTTAGTTGCTTATGAAATTTTAATAATCTTTTTTTTTTCAAAATAACAAATAAAGCACCAAACCTATTTCTATCTGATGATAAGTGATAAGCACTTCTTTGTTCTGGTTTTAAGGGCGTTATTTGGGACAGACATTAATATGAGGCAATCTGAACCAAAGCAATGCATCCTTTGCCAATCTCGGATAGTTATCCTATCTGGGGTTGAATACAGATGCCCATGGTTGACAGTATACCACTTCACATCAGATGAATGTTCAAGTGTGCCTGTTCGATTGCTATTTCTATTTCATAGAAACATAAAGAAAGTCCAGAACTATTTTTTATTTTATTTTTTATCTGACTTAAGTAGCAAACGAGCGTGCAGTCCTGATAAGTGGTCACTGCCGCTCATGTAATCTGTAATCAACTTCACACAGAACATGGGTTCTATCTGAAGTCAATCACAGATGTGTTGCCTCTCCCGAGGACTATGATTGTGCCGGCAACCACACCCTTCCATCGAAACGCAAGAAATGCTACACGCTAGAAAAAGGTGTGGCGGTGGTACTTCCCCGGTCGAACTACGCTGGTTCTACCACCTTCAATATATATCTAATTTTGTGAAGAGACTCATGCCCAGATGTGAAAGTTTTAATTATTGCTTACTCGGATTAGCCCTGGTGCCTCGTCGGGTGGTCACCTTCCCTTCTTTGCCCTTGCCCTTCTTAGCGGATTTCTTCTTTTTGCTCTTTTTGCGACTGTCGTCACTCAAATCAGACGACTCGTCTGATGATGATTCTGTAGTGTCCTAAAACAATATATTTGGTTGGTCAAACTGTTTTAGTTCTGTATGAAAAGGTAGTAGATGCAAATGACTATATCAGATGTTTTATAAACTAGCTGTAAGTCATCCTACAAGTTTTAAAATGCATGACCTGATGACGATTTGATCATGTCTTCCGAAGCACAGAAGCACATATTATATTTGGTAAGTAGCAGAAGCCCTAAGTTCTAAGATTTGAATAGGGCTACGGCATCCCCTGCCTGTCGTAAGAGGCGACTAAAAGGGGCTTCTGGGGTTGCAGGCGGCTAGAGTGGAAGCTCGAACCGTTCGGTCAGGCGATGCCGGGAAGGACGGCGGTATGTGTGGTCGCATGCCGTCATAAAGACTAGATGGAGCGGTGGGCCCCGCCCATCTGGGAGAAGCCCGATGAGGCAACGCGCTCAGAGGATTCCGGTTGCGGTCGTTTCGAGATTCCGGACTCCTCTTTATAGCGCCGCGAACGGCCACCGGGGCTGTTTTAGTGCGGTAAAAATCCCACATAACCCGGCGTCGCTCCCATGGCGTCGGGTACCTTATGAAGGTTTCCCGCCTTTGAGAACAAAAAAAGCCCTAAGTTCTAACTGGGAGCGATGCAGTAGATCAAGTTCATAAAAATCAAGTCAAATATCTAAATCTGCATCTGAAAAAATATATTGAATCGTGACGTATATTTTACAGACTATATGTTGAACGCTATGATTTTGGGGCTTTACCTTTTGTAGTTTATTTTTGCACACACAACATTCTACAAGTACTATCATTTCAAATTACCTCCGAAGAAGCCGAGTCATCATCGATAAAGTCTGGTAGAGAACCCTCTGAATCTTCCTCCTCTTCTCTCTCCCTCTGTAAAAAAAATAATTTATAATTATATATAAAAATGTAAATATAATTTATGTCGTTAATAACACAATATTGTAAACTCTACAAACTTAGAATATTTAAAAAGTCCAATCATTAAATTTAATGGTATTTTAGCCGGGTCTAATAACTATAGCGTTCATATTTAATTCAGGAAACGGTCTTGAATATATTCAAAACAAATGTTACATTACTAGATATTTCTAAGCATACAATACAAGTGTGCTTTGACAATTCTAAACATAGTATTCACTTCAAGAATTTTACAAAAACATAACAAAATGACATACTTTCTTCTGTTGCATAATCTCATATCTCTCAGAGTTGTACTTGAGCACCAACGGATGCGTCCATATCCTCTGCAGCGACTGGAAATCCGGGAACAGGAACCCTGACGACTTGCCTGGCAGAGGTCTGGAAAGACAATAGAAACTCAATAATTCCTAAACGCTCAAAAACGCTTTCTACAGTCATAGAACTACACAAGGATTTTATTCTGTCGTTAGTGCCATGGTAACGCACAGACGAATACACATACCATACCCAGAACAGGAATCTAAATTTATCAGTCAGAAAACTGTATAGCCGGGAATCGAAGCCGGAACGCAATGCGTTAGATCGGCATGGTGACTGCTTTACGAAGAAAGTCATTATGTCGTATGATTGTTAGAAATGGTGCTCACCATTATTTTTAGTCTTAGAATTGTGCTGTACAAGTACGATATTTATTTATAATAGGTAATAGGTAATTACAACTTCAGACTATTTTTGTCAGTTGCAATTTATCATTGCATTTTTCTTGTAATTTACATAGGATTTGATAATCCTTTAAGCATTAAACGTATCAGTATCACACGAATAAAAAAGTTTAATATCAATCAAGCATAATACATACTGTCTGGAGTAATTGTCTAAGTAGTTCTGGTACAGTTTAACTTGTACTTCAGTGAGGGTGATGAAGAGAACGTATTCGTGCTTCGGAGGCAGGAAGGGCGCCAGCACCCCATAGTCCCTCCTCTGGAAAGATTTAATATTAAATATTTAAATAAAGTTTGAAACAAACGCATGGTTACTTATCCGATTTTGTGGAAGATTCGTTTATGTCGATGGCTTAGCTGAGTTTATTCAATGATGATTATATTAGGCTAATCAGCCTTCAATCGAATAAACTCTATTCAATTATAAATCAGCCATTGGTCGGGTTTTCAAAGTGTTCATTCTAAGAAGTTGTAGGAAATTGTATAAGCCTCATAACAAATGTTCAATCTTAACTCCACATGCAACGTTTTGAAATAAAAAAAATATCCAAAACAAAGTAGCTTACATCCTTTAACATGATTTTTAACTACCCTCCTTTATTCAAATGTTCACGGTCTAGATGTTTAAATCTTAAAACAACCGTGTAACTTCAACATTTGATTATTTAAGAAAAAATCTGAAGGAGATTATTTATTATGCCATACCTGAAACTCACACACACACACACACGCTTTCTACAATTATAGCCCCACAATAGGATTTTCTCCTGTGTCGTGGGTACTATGGACACACACAAGACGAATACACAAGAAGAATTCAGACACATGTCTGGCCGGGAATCGAACCCGGGACCCATTGCGCGTTAGACCGGTATGGTAACCGCTCCGCCACGCGGGTCGTCAAACTAAGAATAAACAACTAAGAAAACAAGCAACTAAGAAACTAACAACCGACCCTGTCCATAATTTCTAATCTGTTATTCAAGTACATAATATTTTTATACATTTGTAAGTTAACACACATCTACGAATTATAATACCTGTACAGCACCATCCAACATCTTATGCAGCACGTGCGAGCGTCGCTTCATGACGCGTATGTCGTGCTCCGTGGAGTCCGTGTACTGCCCGTTGGTGATGGGGTTCACGAAGCGGTTCAGGTACTCGTTGTACTTGCCGAGCAGGTTCGGCTTCACGAACTGTACCATGCAATAATCTGGAAAAAGTTATAATAATGTAAGCTGTTATCAGATTGAAGAGTCAAACGAGCATGCTATCACCTGGAGTGCGTTCCATTAGACGTTCACAAAGTTCACGCTCACGACCGCAGTTTTTCCCGTTCCACTAGCTTGTGAGCGTTACTGACATAATCTCTAGTGTGGAATAGTGGTCGTGAGCTTCGCGTGGGCGTAAGTCATGATGACATGTGTGACGTATTCGCCGTGACCACAACGACCGCAGTCGTCTTGTGAAACGACATTTTGGGCGTTTAGGGCCTTGTGAGCGTCTTCTGGAACCACGATGATAAGTGGTTACTGTAGCCCATGGATATATGTAAGCAACTTCATATGGAACAAGGTTTCTATCTGAAGTCAATCACAGATGCGTTGCCACTTCCGGAACTACACCCTTCTACCGAAACGCGTGAAGCAGTCACGCTAGAAGTGCGGCGGAGGTACCTCTACGGTGGTGGTTCTACGATCTGAGGGAAACTGTAAAGATGCCTTAAGTTGTTTTAGGAAATAATCCCGGCGATCCGAGGTGGTGACTATTTCAGCGAGCACACTTTTGCAATTTTCTATGGAAAAAGCATACATTAATTTCATTTCTTACATTCAATTTGTGAATTTTACTAAACATTAGCTCTCTTCTCTAGAATTGATACGATACTAGAGAAGAAAAAATGAGCAATAAATAACGTTGACAAAGTTATCGATTAACTAGGATCTCTATCGAATATGAATACTGTTGTCTACTAAGTCGTCAGATATTTTATAAAGTTATGCTAACAACCTTGCGACAGAAGCTCATGAGAAGAATAAGAAAATTACATAGTTAATTAGGAAACAGCATAGACTTTAAATGGGGAAAAAATTATATGAATACTAGCTGTCCCGACAAACGTTGTTTTGCCATATAAAAAATAAAAATAAAATTTAAGGGTAGACAACCCTTAAGGGGTATGAAAAATAGATGTTGGCCGATTCTCAGACCTACTGAATAAGCATATAAAATTTGGTAAAAATCGGTCAAGCCGTTTCGGAGGAGTATGGAGACTAACATTGTGACACGAGAATTTTATATATAAGATATTATAATACTTAACGGATACTCACGATATGCGATTTATGAATTCTCATAGAATTCTTCTCAGTACCCGTTAAGTATTATAATGTATCAATTCCGCGATAATACTAGTCTATAATGAGAACGATGACGTAAATAACTATAATCGTGGTATGCATTATCATGACTGTAATGAAGAAGATGGGATGATAAATGATACTAACACTCCTTGAGGTTGTTCTGCAGCGGCGTGCCGGTGAGCACGATGCGGCGGCGCGTGCGCACGCGGTTCATCGACTGCGACAGGCTCGTCTTCTCGTTCTTCAGCAGGTGGCCCTCGTCGCACACCACCAGGTCTGGACCTGGGACACATACATCATAAATAATACAGCAACTCAAGGTGGTAGAACCAGTGTAGTTCGACCGGGGAAGTACCACCGCCACACCTATTTGCGTGAAGCAGTTCTTGCGCGAGATGAAAGGGTGTGGTTGCCGGCACACTTTCACATGAGACGACCATCATAGTCCTCGAGAGTAGCAACGCATCTTTGATTGACTTCAGATAGAACCCATGTTCTGTATGAAGTTGATTACAGATGTTCATTAGCAGCAGTGACCACTTACAATCAGGTGGACTGCATGCTTGCATGCTGCACACTTTTAACAGTTATTAAAATATATCTAGCCATGACGATGGTAAAACTACCCCATTAGTATTCATTTGCACGACTTTAAGTTATATTTATCATGATATTTATCAAGATCTAGCTGTACCCTGCGCGCGTTGCTACGACATCATATAAAAAATTACACCAGAAACCTTCGCGAACTTATGAATATCAACTTTGCTAAAAATCATCACATGATGAACATCAATAGTTTACGATTCTATAGAGGACATACAAACATTCATTTTTATAAAGAAGAAGATGAAGATAATTATCAAATAAATATAATGACGATTATATTAACAAATATTGCTTAATAACTACTTGCATGATAAAAAGTACCTTTGTATTAAAATAAACTTTGAATCCCTACTTAATATTATAAATGTGAAAGTAACTCTGTCTGTCTGTCTGTCTGTCTGTCTGTCTGCTACTTATTCACGCCTAAACAACAGAACCGATCTTTATGAAATTGGGCACACAGATAGTGTTGACCTCGAGAAAGGACATAGGCAGCTTTTTATCGAAAAAAATGGGTTGAAAGCGTTAAAATCGGGCATAAATGTTTGTATGGAAGTTCGTTTTTGACAAAGTCCCATATTGACAAGTCCGTCAAGGGGTACGATAGACTTACTTAAAACCTTATCTAAATAATAAAACATAAAAAAACATTGATTTCGAGTCGACAACATATATCCGTAAAATTCGGATTGTCGCGTATTTTGTTAAATTCTAATGTAAACATGTGTGACATGACAGTAGTGTGACATGACAGCCACACTACTGTCATGTCACACATGTGACATGAGTAGCCATAATGGCCGCCCGGATGCCATTCTGAATTCATTAAAAATAATACTTATAAATTTGTAACTATCAATTATCGTAAAAATAGATGTGATTCAAATTGATTTTAATTTAATTTATGAATTTATGAAATATTTCAATAATAAAAAAACATCCGTTGACGCGCTGCGGCCGCGCAGCTTGCGACCTAATGTAAAATCGGTCTTAGAGCATAGGGATTCCCAATTGATAACAGATGGCGCGTCATACTATTATAGTAAAATAGTTATTCGAATCCAATAATTCAAAGGAGATAAAATGTTTTAACATTGTTTCAAAAAAAAAAATATCGACTCCATTTGTCACTCCATGTTCATGTTACACAAATAGTTTCATAACTATTATTGCATAAATAAAGTTATGTTATTGACCACACCCGTACATTTTTAGCGAAAATAAATATAATGGACAAAATACAATTGATAGTCTTTTAGGCAAAATACTAACATTAATAAGTCGATCAGTATCTAAATATGATATAACAATTATATCATGAATTATTATTATAAAGAAGCTTTTGCAACTTTTGTGATAAATAATTGCATTTATGAATATTGAAGCATGGTTGATGAACACTTGGCTCTAATAACGAACGAGCAAGGTCAACATTATTGTTCTTTTTATATTTATGATATGTTATATAAAATATAATGTTATAGAAAACATGCATTTAAATAACAACATATTTTAAATTATTATTATTATTATTATTTTCTGTAGTTTTCATAAATACTAATTTTAGTATTATTTTTTTAATAACCAGCTCATTTTTAAATATTATTTAGTATCGGAAATGCAAAGCTTTCGCCCGCCTGGGAATCAATGTGTCACAAAGTTTATATGAAATTAATAGAGGTTTAACCTCTGTCAGGTAAAAGTACAAAATAATTTGGATTTACCTTGCCGACAAATTCAAATTTTAATGTAATGAACCACAAACAAGGCTTAATAAAGATAAACTATAAACATACCCGAGCGCCGCTTAAATGTTAGTAGAAACAAAATTCGTTTACGTATCATTGATACTGTCATTAGAGTTTTAGTTTTAGTTAGATGCACTAGGAGGCACGGGTAAAACGTTTTAAATAAATTTACTATTAGCGAAAAATATAAGATCTGATAGAAAAATAGGTATTGCCGTGGCGTCGTCAAGCGTTGCGGCCACACTTTTAAAAAGCGGTCATAGTGCCTGCCTATTCGCCTTTGAGCGTCCACTCAAGATTTGTAGCAACGATTTCTCTAACATTTTTAATATTTCAAATCAAAGGAATACTGAAAATTCAATGCGGGATTGTTATTTGACTATTTGGGATGAAGATTCTGTAGATACAGCCATCGAGATCGAAGACATTATCCAACAAAATTTTTGGATTCCTTCAACCCGCCTCCTGGTACTCCTCCACACAAACTTTTTTTTAATAAAAATACGCTTTCTACACTCAATAAAATAGAAAATTTCTACAATTTCAATTTCTAGAATAGCCCCACACTAGGATTTTTTCCTGTGTCGTGGGTCTATTCCATCCCATGTTATGTTACACACAAGACGTATATAGAAACACCCAGACCCAGAACATAAATCTATTCAGATTCCTGTCTGGCCGGGAATCAAACCGGGTGTGGTAGCTGCTCCGCAACGCGGGTCGTCAAGGTTGTCAAATTAATGTTAAAAGTAGGTTCACCTATATGTAATCTTACTCAGAAATTTAAAAGGACCAAAATTACTTAAAATAGTATTTTTCAATTCATAAAAGTTAAAATCCATCTTTATAATCGATGCGCTTTGGTTGAAATGTGGAGGCGTTGTTTGAAAAATGTATTCCGATATTGTTAATGTGACCACTAAGACTGTAAATTGGTTCAAAAAAGGGGTTTACGATATTCTGATTGGTCTTATTTTCATAACATTTTACATAACAATATGCACCTACCCACAAATACACACTTAAAATTAGTTTTTTCTCTGTGTGTTTGTCCGGGTAATCCTTGACCGGCTAAACCGATTTTTACGGGTTTTTTACTATAGAAAATGTTATGGAACAACATGTAGACTACTTTTATCGTAGAATTCTTACTGAGTGGAGATTTGCGCGGGAAAAACTTTGCGATACATTGATTTGCACGCGGGCGTAGCCGCGGGTACAGCTAGTACAAAATAAAATAGTCTGTCGATTGTGTGGTTTGTATATAAAAAAAGTTAAGTTCCTTGTATGAAAAATTAATTACCATTTCCAGGCAGGCTCAAGTAGAAAAATCGTAAATAAACATTACACATACCCGGATCAACGAGACTCTCTTGGAAATTTTTCAACATCTTCTTCTTGAACTTCTTAACATTATCGGCGGAGAGATTCCGGAACATTTCGTAGCCGAGCACGCACACGCCGCCGTGCTGGAACCACTGGGACAGCTGGAACGCGCGCTCGGAGTTTTGTTTAAACCTGAACAAACATTATTGGTCTTATTAATAAACAGCTAGCATTATGGCACAGCTTGGACAGCCTACGAGGAATGAAAAAAGCTGACGTGATAATGATGATGATTAATTAATAAGGTTTCACTTTCACATGAAGCGACCATCATAGTCGTCGGGAGTAGCAACACATCTGTGATTGACTTCAGATGGAACCCATGTTCTGTATGTAGTGAATTACAGATGTCCATGGGCGGCAGTGACCACTTACCACCAGGTGGACTGCATGCTTGTTTGCTACATCAATCATATAAAAAAAAACACTAGGGTTTCCCTGTGGGTACCATGTATATATACAAAACAGTAGTACACTAACAGATAGGCCCAGAAGAGAAATGTAAAATCATCATTCAGATATATGTTTGGTCGGGAATCAAGCCGGTTGCGTATAAGTGCGGTATTGCGACCGTTCTGCTACACAGATCTTCATTATTCATACAGATCTTGATTAAAACTCATACAAACAAACAGGAATATGTTGATATAATTTCTCATACTTTGTAAACTGATTTATTGAAATTAAAACAGTATAATCAAAGTTGTATAAATATTAGGTTTCTTCTTTTTCCACCCTTCCAAAACGCAATATTAGCTTCATTCTAGAAATAGGTGTAGTGCCTCCAGGTCGAACTACAATGGTTCAACTAGTAGATTACTAATATATAAATAATGCGAAGGCGAATATCCTTTACCGACAATCGCGAATACATTTTTTTTTTTATGTTTGATGTAAGATCTAGATTTGGTAACCTTTTCTTTGGTTGTCAAACTGCAGTTCAATTTCAATTTGGATAAATTTGGATTTAAAATATTAAATAATTGCAATAAAATATTCCCAAAACATTCACTCCAATTTTTGCGAATGCGAATATATAAAAACAGGCGAACATTCGTTATATCACTAATATACATCATACACAATTCTTAAATTAAACTCACTTGGACAGCTCATAGACATCCACTTCGTAGTCAGTCTCTGCGTGTTTGAGCCACATGCGGAACTCGTTGACCCAGTTGAGCACGGTGGACAGCGGACACACCACCAGCACGCGGTTCACGCCGGTCAGCGAGCCGTGAGTCAGCAGGGTATGGGTTAGAGACACCACCTGGTGACACGACAATATTATATGAGATTCCATGCGGGCCCTTTTGGTTCATGGTAGAGTGGAAACGTTTGTATGCTATTGCATAGATTTTATCGCGGGCTTTGAGCGACCGAATCTAAAAATTCCGTATCGAAATAAACCTAACATCCCCCACTCCGCCTACCATGAGCGCGGCTGAGCGTTCACTTAACGTGATTGTATATGGTACGACAGTACGAAGCTCGCACGGATCGAGACGAGCTGCTCGGAAATCGCACGAATATGTAAGGAGCTGTTTGTGAGAAAGTATATAGTAAACACAAATCCATCTTCAGATCATGATTTATAATAATATTAACTGAGAAAACCCAGCAAGTAACTCGTAGCTTTGTTCATTAGCATTATCTTTAACATTGTCTCCTTTAATGAAGCTTGAATTATACATTTTTTTTTTTTTGACTAACAAGTATATCCTTGTTACTTTTTATGGACTTTTTTTTGTGATGGGGAGGAAACCTCCAAAGGGTACATCGAAGACCTGTTTGTCTCATCTCTTGGAGGATATGTTACTGTCCGCCTACTCTTTATCGACCTAGTAAATAAAATACTGTCTTATACTAGTACAGTCCTTACCTGCAATGTCTTCCCGAGACCCATGCAATGCGCCAGAATACACCCTGAACCCTTGTCCTTCTTGATCCGCTTTACGCTCTCGAAGCACGCGTCCCACATGAACTTGATACCGTTGGCCTTGAATGTTAAGTGACATTAGATGAGATACTTATTAGTCGTGTTTGTAATATCTTAGAATTGCATTTCGTCAGTAACGTTCACATATACAATACAACTACTTCCACATAATAACTAGAAAATGTTTGTACAGACGAGTCTTTGTATTCGCCGAATGCGAGACAGAGGACTGTATGTTATAGTACAAAACTATCATACAGGAAAGAAAAGAAAGAAAAAACCTTTATTTTTTTTCGTACAGCGACTGATAAGAAAAACATATACATGCAAAAAAGATTAACAATAAATAAAAAGAAACAAAGTACAGAATTACAAAAAAAAAACATATCAATCATAATATCGTAAATCTGTTACCCTTAACTATACCAATACCAAAGAACAAATTTCGCTTAAGTAGCATCAATTTACTGTGTCTACGGTGGAATATTCAGGTCTACTCCATAACAATGTCTAATCCTATTCGGATCCGTTTATAACGACCGATATTGGCTTAATTGTAGAAATTAGAATTAAATAGTTAATTTTAGTAACTAACAATTATAGTTTCATTTTCGTAAATTCTCCAATGCATCCATCAGAACCTGAAAGTCCACTACTAGACATAGGTGAATACAAAAAACTCGAAGTAAATGTCCGAAACTTCGAATGAAACCATAGATTCCACGCACACAGAATAAATCCCTGATTCTTGTACATACCTGATGCGGCTTCAGTTTCTTCACCAGCCCCCTGTCGACTTGGATGAGGGGATCTTTGGTCTCCGGATCGAAATCCAGTACAACCTTCTCTAAGACCACCTCGTCGGGCTTGCCTGACTCATCAAACTCCAAATTATTATACTGAAAATGAAGAAAAAATTGTCACATTTTTTTACTACCACCGGATCGGAACACGACTGGGAAGGACAATTTAGTTATACATAAGTTGTAAAATTAAATGCCACTTTTAAGTATGTAATAGTAACGCTTCCTATACTCAAAAACTTCTATAGCCTATTAATATGTTCTCTATAGCTTTTAAAATTGACATAGACAGTTATAAAATGTTGTTATATGATAACATAAGAAACAACATTAATATTTATTCAGATTGCATACATTAAAATTGTTAAATATTGGCAAATTTAAAAACTAATATGATTCATAATTATTGGCTTGCGATTTCTTCCTGGTACAATTTTTATGTTCCATCGTATTTAACAATATTATACTAAATATATTAAATTTAATAACATCCTGAACTTACGCGATAGATGGGACTGATTGATAACTGCGTAAGTCGAATTCGCGTAAGTCGGGGTACAAGAAATACGTAACACAAAATAAAATGTAGGTGTCATACAAGCACCAAGTCTTATTATTATTCCACACTCCTATTTAATAGTGTAAGATTGTAAGGCTATGTAATCCATAATATACTGTGACGCAGCTGGCACTCAATGCAAGACAAATTGAGGAGATTTGAAAACCGCGTAAATCCGAGTTCGCGTAACTCAAGGTATTACTGTACTTATTCCCGCGGCTTCCAATGCCTCCTATGTTTTAATCTACGTCAGACCTACATGTGTGGCAAATTTCAGAGATACTCCGACCGGTACTTTTTGCTTGAAAATGTAACGAACAAACTTACAATCACATTTATAATCCTAGTAGGGATTAGTTATCTTGAACGTTAACATAATTCACATATAATTATTAGCTTACGCTCTCTTGCTGGAACAGTTAATATTTTCTATAGTATTTATCTTTAAACAATGAATAAGTCATACATCCTTACCAATTTTTGCCTTTCGGTAATACGAGCGATCCTCTCCTTCTCCTCTCGAGCTGCTTTCTTTGTGGCCTCTTCCAGTTGGTTCTTACTCATCACCTGAAATATTGCATTTATTTATTAATAAACTGAACTATTGAGATAATATATCTTAATATAATTTTAGTAGTAGAGTGGAAATGATTGAATAAGTATGAAACTATAGTTTTCAATGGAATAACACTACCCTCTAGTAATAGATATATAACCATCTATATAGCTTTCGTGTTTATTGCGTGATTGCGTTATTATAGTGTAAGGACATAATATAAAAAAATACAGACGAATTTAGAACATCCTCCTTTTTGGAAGTCGGTTGATAGTTCAAGATCTCTAAACACTCGATCTTTAAAAGCCCATACCAACTTTACGCAACTCCTTGGCGCGTGGCGAAACTAGACATATTTTTTTGATGGTTTAACATTGATGAAAAACCGAAACTACGACGACCTTATCAATGTTGTAAGTTAGTACATTGTTTACATTTTTCGTCTGTTTTTATCTATTCTTCAGGCCATCAGTAAACCTGGCGGTTAACCGCTGGGTTCAGATGGCTCAGGACGAGTCGAAGTGGCGCAGATTATACACGCTTTCTACACTCATAGCCCCACACTAGGATTTTCTACTATGTCGTGGGTACCATGGAGACACACAAGACGAATACAAAAACACCCAGACCCTGAACATGAATCTAAACTCATTATTCAGATACCTGTCTGGCCGGGAATTGAACCCGGGACCCATTGCGCGTCAGACTGGTATGATAACCGCTCTGCCACGCTTAGATTAGGTGAGGCATATGTCCAGCAGTGTACTTTCATAGGCTGATTGATGGACTTATTTATTAATTTTGTTACGGTACCTTACGGATGTTCTTCCTGCCGTGCTTATTTCTGCCTTCATTTTCAGTGTCCGAACCGGATACATCGCTGTCGTCAATATTCTTTATTCGTCGCCGCTTCTTTTTGCTACAAATAAATTTATTATTAGAACATGCATTAGACTAAAATACTTACACACACCTAAATATACCCTTTATATGTTATCAATTGGATGTGATATTGTTGTATTGTTTTTTTATGGGTGCCGATTTTAACTTTGTCTTTAAGTTAGTCATTTATTATTAGAGAGGAATAAAGAACTTACATAAATATGATTAACATAATAATAAACACTGTTGACCTTTGTATACACAGCTGAAACTATCTTTATTTGCAGAGAAAGTCGGTATAAGTGGAAGGATTCGGCGCGTTCTGTTTTTGCGGGAGCTGGATGGAACATAAACCCCGCGAATAAGGAGCTTTTACTGTATACCCAGAGTTACTCTATATAAACCACTTAATAACTTCAGCCAAGTACGTAGTCGTCAACCTATTATTGTCCCACTGCTGGGCACGAGTCTTCTCTCAGAATGAGAGAGTTATAGGCCGTAGTCCACCGCGCTTGCCAAGTGCGAATTGGTGGACAAGTACGTAGTATCATTTACAAATTAACTCACCTGCCATCCGCCGAAGAGCCCCCAGACGCGTCGCTGTCGTTCGCCTTCTTCTTGCGCTTGCTCTTGACCGGCTCGGAGCTTTCATCCTCGGAGTCCTCGAAGTCGCTCAGTCGAATGTCATGGTCTTTCCTACGAGACGAACCGGCCTCCGAATCGGATGATATCGCGTGGGTTTTGCGACGCTTCGATTTCACGCTGGGGGAAAAGGAGTATAGTTATAACTGTGTCTCTCTCACCAGCCCCAAGACAGTCGACGTCCATAGCATAAAGTGGTTGGGTGCAGTCTAAAATTGAGTATGGTTCGATGACAACGCACATTGGAGTAGCTTGGTAGATGATGATCCAGGCCTTCTATAGTTGAGAGCCAGCCAAGTCAAAAGTAGCATATAAAAAGAGTCAGGCCCAAATAAATCTAGCGTGAATTGCCAATAACTAGCTATTAACGATCATTTTTTAAGAAATTTCAGTCAAATATTGAAATATTTAAAATTAAACTTACTTATCATCATCAGTGTCCTCTTCTTTTTTGTAATCCTGCAAGAAATAAATATAACATATATGCTGGAGAATAATCTAATAATATTCTATTAAGTTTGCATAAAAATAGGAAATGCGTATAGGCATATAGTTTGGGATAAAATTGTAACCTTGAAATATACTAAAAGGTTAGATTGACTACAAGTATTTGAATTGCCGAAATTATTCAAGTGAAATTTGTCAAGATTGCCCTACTGAGATCAGATCTGTTGAAGTGACAAACGAGCATGCAGTAAGTGGTCACTGCCTTCCACGGAAAATAAGCAAATTCATATAGAACATGGTTTCTGTCTAAAACAATCATCGATGGGTAGCTCTATGAGGACTATGATGATTGCCTCATATAAAAGTATGCCGGCAACCACATCTTTCCACCGAAACAAAAAAACTGCTTCACGGTAGAAATAAGTCTGGCGGTGGAACTACCCCGGTCGAACCACACTATTTCTACCACTTTCTGGTGGTACCTCCGGAGTCAAACCATAGAAAGTCTTCATCTCGGTCTCTGTTACATTTTTTTTTCTTTTTTGTTATCGAGGGAGAAACCTTCAAAATGTACCCACCGCTGTGGGAGCAATGCCGGGTTATGTTGGATTATTACCCTCACTAAAACCCCCCGGTGGTCGTCCTCGGCGCTACAAAGAGGACTCCGGGATCTCCAAAATAACGCAACCGGAATCATCTCAGCGCGTGGTCTCATCGGAATAAATGAGCGGCTGGACCCACCGCTCCGTCTAGTTTCTACGACGGTATGCCGCCACACATACCGCCGTACTTCACGGGATCGCCTTGCTCGACGGTTAAAAAGTCCAACCATCTTATGCCAGTTTGTTTCTCAATTTATTGCTGGAATGGAGACACTCACAGCCAACTAGGCGATCTATAAGTAGAATAGTACAACTATTGATATTCTTACCCCTTTTTCATCATGAGATATCGACGTGTCACTCTCCCCCAGGAGATCATCTTTAGCGAGATGACCAATGCTGTCACCGTTGATTTCAGACAACTTTACTCGTGGCATTTCTAATAAAAATAAAAATAAATGTGATAAAATTTCAATAATTTTAGGTTAAGTTTTAAAAAAATAATGGAAAAACTAAAAAAATATTATTAAAAAAAAAACACTGAACATATAAGCAATATTTTTAGTTATTTTCGGATATATATAAAATAGGACTTTATTTTTATAGAGGCATTACTGTGCTACAGGAAGCATTCCCTTCACTTCTCCTTGCATACATTTACACACATATTTATTCATTTATATGCAGAAACTACACATGGTATTAATTTAAGTAGCAAATTGTTTCCATATCACTCTAAATAAGCTTTCTTTATGCATAATTATATTTAGCTATGTCGTAGCCCATCTTTCAGTATCGTACAATTAAACAAAATTTGATCTCAATATTTTTATTGATTCGCGTAGATACGTAAATTACTAGCTCATTCCTGCTGCACCGCCTTTAATCAGGTATACTATGGCAATGAGTATCCCATGTGTTAATCCAGGTCTTAGTGTATGCAACATTTCAGCTAAATATAACCCATAGCTTTTGCGTGAAAACGCACCTCACAAACTTCGCATTTATAACATTGATAAGACATAAGATAGACAGCTAGACAGCCCAAGTAGTCTCCTGAATACCATATTGGATAGAGTTGACTGTCCAGTGGTAAGACACTGGAATGCGTGCCACATGCGCTCCAGATGGGTTATTTTTAATAATGTAACTGATATTTTGAAATAATTTTGAATTTTAATGTGCTTTAATAATTGTATTATTTTATCATGGATGTGTAAGTTGTAATAGTAACATAGTTAATAAGTAATTACTAACAATATTTATTATTATTATTATACGGACCTTGTCTGAATAAAATATAGATAAGATGTTACACCCACCTTCTTGTTCAATATCAGCGTTGTCAGCATGATCGCTGCCAGACAGAGACGCAGCGTCGGAGCTACTCTCCGCTTGGAGAAACCCCTCGTTGCTGATCAGCCCGCCGGCCTTCGCCATCCTGTGCCTTCTGCTGGACCTAGTGCTCTGCGTGTGGTCCGACGACGTGGAGCGACGCCCGTACGTCTTCTTCAGCGACTTGAGGTTAATCAGCCTGATTTCCGAATAGATGATGATAAAATAATAAAAAATAATAAAAGAAATAGGTACGTAGATATGATAAAATAAAAAAGCGCCAAATAAAGATATATGTATGTGTTTCATTAAGATATGTTAATATTAGGTTTGCGTGAAGGAATGTACCTAATTACAGGGTTTAGACGGAATTAATGAGGTAAAAAATACAACATATTGTACAAAATCTCACCCCTATTTACTCTCTTACAAGATTCGTTATCAAATTAATTTCTGTTGTCATCTACATAATTTAAAACTCTTACGTAGGTTACAAAGGAGATTCATGCTACGAGACTCACCGTTAGAAACTGTATTGTTATGTACAGAATAGGTATGAGAGTTTTATAAAGTAGATAATTATTATATACATCTACTTTTTAAAATTATATGTATAATATTCTTTGTAACATACATTACAACCAACAATCTTCCATTCCTACATATAATAAAAACAAAAGTTCTTCCTGTGTGTGAATCGCATATATTTGTAAAAAAAAGTAGTTTAGAGACCTAACAATAGAAATTGCTATTACTGATACTATTTTTTTTGCATTTTGCCTGTTTGTGTGTATAAAATCGCATTAAACCAAGACTAGGTATTGCATATAATTGAGTCTATACTTTGCGATAACATCTAGTGTATATTTAGTTAAAATGTACTCTATTTCGTTTTACATAATTTAGGTATTAGACATTTTTAGACACAGGCAAAACCGCGGGGCACAACTATTATCAAGTAAACCTGTCAACCATGGCTACCTCTTATGAAATAGGCATAATCTAGCTGTAATTATTTAATAATAACATACAGATTATCTAGACTATAGCACTTATATAACTTTGTACTTATTAAACAAGTCTTCATATCAGAAGTATAGTGCTACTGTGTTTAATTCTGATGAGAAGCTTTTTATAAATAAATATAATTAAAAAGGTTTTTTACACCTAAAATATTCATATATTTTAATGTCTTATTTTATTTGGGGGATCTACATACATTATTCTTATATGTACATTAATTATTTTATTTATGAATATACCATTATAACTAACGTGATGAAGATGGTCATTGCCACCCATGGATAACATCTATAGGGATTTTATCTAAAACCAATCACTGGGTCGTTGCTACTCTCGAGGACTAAGATGACGCCCAATATGAAAGTAGGCCGGCAACCAAACCTTTACACTGAAAATCAAGAACTTCACAGTACCATTTAGTTATAATGTAGCCAGCAATATGTAAAAGTGTATTTTTTTATTTTATTTATTTAGATATTATATTCTACTTTTTATATTCTTCTCTTTTTGTAATATAATCTAATTACAATTTCTATTTTTTCTTGGTCGGTGATGTTGATTTCCACATCAGGTGCCTTGTAGCACAGCAATTTTATAGGTTATACTAAAAATGCTGGTCAGAGGAAGACCTATTTAGGGTAGAGAGTGGGGGGGGTTGATGCAGTTGATATAGTTAGCAGCGGAACCTGCCCCCTCCCACTTTCTTAAAAAAACAGTTTCAAATGACCGTAATTTTTAAATAAACTGCAATTTTGTTAATGTTTGTCTGTTTTTATGGATTATAATTTTTGTTAGGAAACAGTTCAATTGGTTCCTAGGCGTCACAACTTTTCATGGACATCATCATTCACCATCTTAGCCCTCTGGTGAGGACTAAGATGGTGGTGATCAATGTATTAAGGTAATTATTATTAAAAATAAACTAAAATTTGCTTTCAAGTATTTTGTTTTTTAAATATCATTCAATTTACTGATTTTCGTTTTTTGTGTTGAAATAGTAACATTTAAGTGGAAAAGTATTTACTAGCTTTCACTTGATATCCATATTGTTATGATTATGATAATAAATATATTGTCTCTCTCCTTGATTTCCTTTGGCCGCAAGGGCCATATTAAAGATGTATAATACATCTTCATAAGCATCTACAGCCTATAAGCAACTCTGCAAAGTAATTCCTATAATATGTCATATTCCACAATCCATCAAATTAATTGGGCTGTAGCATGTGACAAAAAAATGTAAATACATACATACTCTTGAATAACAAATGATGTGCCTTTAAGAAAAACTCAAGTGATGCCATCAATTTAACTTTGGTTAGCATAGAGAGACCTAAATAGATGTAACATTGAAATTGGACCTACATATATCTCGTAGAAGGTCATTAATAGGCTTTTGTGTAACTACAATGCCAATATGAATGATTTCACTGGTATAAAATAATTCCACAATTTTTTTTTTTTTTTCACTGAAGTGGCAAACGAGCATGCAGTCCACCTGATGGTAAGTGGTCACTGCCGCCCATGGACATCTGTAATCAACTTCATACAGAACATGGGTTCTATCTGAAGTCAATCACAGATGTGTTGCTACTCCCGAGGTATCCTTTAGACTACTTTTTTATTAAGTTTAGACTACTTGACTTATTAAGTAATTTAGACTACTTTACTTATTAAGTATCCTTTAGAAATGGCTCCATTTTCAACACCTATTATATTTGTTATATTTATCACATTTATGAAAAAGATGTTACACATGTATCAATATTATGAAGTAATATTAATTTTGTTTCCAATATTATAAATCTATTATTACAAGTCCCTATTATATGATGCTTAAGTGACAGAATGTGTAATGTAAGGAATTTTGAATTATTACGTTTGTTTGAATTTTTTTACTCATCAATATACAGGTTCTTGTTATGACATGCACAGTACACCACACTACACCATTACCCATATACCTACAGTTCCCATATTCCCAGTTACAATAAGTTTCAATTTTTTCTTAAAGTTAGTTATTTAAAAGATATTACAGTTTTTTCATCACCAAATTATTATTATTACTCCAGCAATTATAGTTATTATATTATAATAATAATGGTTATTATTACATTATAGACATAAAAAGAATATTTGAAGTTTGTATGTATACTATTTCATACTTAAGGTGAAAAATTTAAATGTAGGCTTAAGGTATCAATCACCACCAAAGGTTATATTCCCAATATGACCTCATATTTTCATTGCACAAAATGTTCATGACAATTTACATACTAGTTCATGTAAACATATTTCCTATACTTGAAAATATTTACCCATTAATTTCTTTATCATGTGCATCCGGGTTATCTGAATTTTGGCTGCAGCTACCACCTGGTGTAGCCCTTGAGCGGCCAATCTGGAAATTATTTTATTTCTTGTTTTTACTCAGATTTCAGAACCATCAAAATAATATGAATTAATTTGTTATTAATCTGTCCCTTTACAAATATACCTTGGCCCTTGCTTTCCTTTTGAATATAAATAAAATGGAAATTCAATAAAAATACTTATTATTCAGTATTATTTAATGTCATAAATGTTGCTAATGAATAATCAGTTAGTAACAGGTTTATGCTTAGCCTAATAGTAAATTTTATGTGTAATATTGCACTTAAAATATTTGTAGTCAAAGAAATACAACACTCAATAGTCAAGCAAAATTGCATTAAATGTAGTATGGCATATAATCTTATATAATTCTTAAGATAATTATATCCTAACCTTTTTCTTACTGGAAACATCACTGATACTCCCACATGTACGGCCCTTGCTACTTGTATCCTTACTTTCGCTATCTGACTCTTCTTGTTTTATTTTTTTGGACTTTATGATGTCTACATTACACAATTCTTCAGAGTCAGAATCAGAGTCTTGTTTGGTATCAGATCCTTCAACATTATCTTGGTCTAAATCAGATGAATTCTTTCCATCTTTAGCCTTGCCCTCTTCATCAGAGGAGATACCCTTTAAAAGAGAGGTCTTAATTTCCTTCAATACATTTTTCAGTTGCTCATCTTCTGTATCTGAACTTGAAGAGTATGTTAGCAACATTTTCTTAGCATACATACTCTCCATAATATGTTTTCTTTTGGACTGAGGTGGTGAATCGCCACTCGAATTTTTTCTTTTCTTAGGTGTCTTAGAATGATCATCGGAGGAATCTTTAAGAAGACTAGACTTCACGATTTCAGTCTCCACATTGCTGTGAGATCGAGACCGCTTCTTTTTACGTTCTTGTAGTTTAGTAACTTCCTGAGAGTCTTTTTCTTTGTTAGAGTCTTCCCCAGTATTTTCAGATTTCTCTTGGTTCCTCTTTTCACAATCAGATTCATGTAGGAGGTCATTTTTAACCGATGTTGCATCTTGCTGTAGTTTGCCATTGTTTTGTTCTTCCTGGGAATCATGTGAATGAAGTGAATTGCTTGTTTTTTCCTGATCACATGTCTTGTCCTGACCTTCATCACAATCTGAACCATTAAGGAGATAGTTTTTTATATTGTCAGTTAATTCTTTTTCCACTACTTGCGATTCAGATTCAGATTCTTCCAGAAGAGATTTCTTTGTGCATTCTTGCTCTACTTTATTATGCGGTTCTGAATCTGATTGTTTTAATTTATCATCTTCTTGTTCTTTGTCTACATTTTGGGATTCATCTGAATCTGCAAGCAGGGAGGTTTTTACTGTACTTGAATCTGCTTGCTCTTCGTTACTATGGGATTCAATGTCAGACCCTTTAAGAAGTGAGTGTTTGAGTTTATCTTCTTCTACGGTTTTTTCACAGTTAGACTCTTCAATATGCGAATTTTCTGATTCCTCACTGTCTTTAATTGCTCTTAGTTTTTTTTTAAGCTTTTTTAATCTTCTCTTTAATTTATGAGACTTGCACATTCTATCTTTTTTAAATGTTGGTTTACTATCTTTTGTTTCAGTATCAGATTCATTATCCTGAGAGCTTCTCCATTTCTTTTTATTTTTATGCTTTTTACGATTATCATCAGATTCATGGTCTGATTCATTTATTGTGTTTTTTAAAATCGGTTCTTCATCTGATTCATTGTTCAAAGTACTTTGAAATTTTTGTGCTTCTTTCAACTTATCTATATTTTCTGATTGTCTATCTAAGTTTATTTTACACTGTTTTTGTAGTTCGTTCAGTGCCTGGTTGCTATTTTCCAATTCATTAATACTTGTGTCACAATCTAATTCTGAACAGTTTTTTGATTTAGTATTTTCCATTTCACTCGTAGTTTCAATGAGTCTTAACATGTTGTCAGGCATTTCATTATGAGTTTTACTGAATAACTCATCATTTAATGAACTGCTGTTGCTATTTTGTTGAATGTTTTCATTATTTTTTGACCTCTCTTGGTCAGAATCACTTACTGAGCAGTTTTTTGATTGTTCTTTTTCTCTCATTACTTCATTTACATCTTCATTTCCTCTATCAATACTTTTATCTTGTTTTATGTTATTAGTTTCTAAATCTGATTCTGGGCGACTACTGTTATCCTCACATTTATCTTTGTTCATCCCATCAGAGTCAGAATCATTAAGTAATGCACTTTTAACTTTGTCTAAGTCCACATTTACCTGCTGTTCATTTTTATTACTACTAGTACTAATTTTCCTCTTCTTTGACCTAGGCTCCAAGGTAGTTTCATCTTCATTTTTTTCATTGTCAGGCTTGCTTATTATTTCACATAAAACTTTACCACAGTGAGTAACTCTTCTCAAATTAAAATTTTCTAAAAGTGTAGTTGTAACTTTAGGTAGCCTTGTTATATTTATATTAAATTTCTTAGGTTTAAATTTTTTTACTTCTTTTCTTTTACGAGCCCAATATGCATATTCTTCTGACTCTTCGTCGTCATCAGATGTATCTAATTTCTTAACTCTTTTATATTTTCCATCTGATTTCGAATGTCTGTCTTTCCTCCTCTCACTCTGTTTATCTTTCTTTTTGCCTTTTGGTGATTCAACATTCAGATTTTTAACATTTTCTGGTTTAAGTAGCTTACTTAGGCTTACACATTTGATCATTGGCTTTATCGGTGTATCATCACTGTCAACTTTTGTAGCATGTGAATCTTTGTTACTATTTGTTGCAGTAGATGACTCCGCGAGGGTGTTTAAATCTTCATCGCTTTCTGGTTTCAAGCTCTCATCACCAACCCCAATTCTTTTTTCGATATCAATATTTTTTTGAGTCTCCGTTGCACTTGCTGATACATTTTCAGCCTTTTCACTGATGTCATTTTCTCCGCCACTATTAGAGCTATCGTCAATGACCTTTAGGTGTTTTAATTTTTTTTTCTTATGCTTCATCTTCTTTTTATGTTTGGTTTCAGAGTTACTATCATCACTATCATCTTCAACTTTTTTATTTTTCTTTTCACTTGTAGGTAAACGAGTTTGTTCAATTTCATTCTCATTGTCTTTTACAGGATCTTTTTCGCTGTCACTCTGGACAAGACTCACGCTACAACCTTCAATATTGTCTGTTGACTCACCCACCTGCAGAGGCTCAGTAACAATCGAGTCATCTAGGGTTATGTGACTACCATCTAAATTCTCGTCCCCTGTCGTGCTATTTTTCCGCTGGCCAAAATCTGTAATGCCTGAACTAAAATGTTCAGCTGCATTACCCAGCACCTCCCTTCTTTTTCTTGCTCTCAATCGATATAACTTGCAGTTGTGGAACACGGGATACTTCTCTAACATAGACATTGTCATCGATGTAGACACAACCTTTACTGATGTGTAGTGGCTCAATGAAATCTTGTTACGTATTTTTAGTCTACACGACTCATACGTGAAATACTCAAATTTCACTTCAGTTTCAGTGCTCCCTCGTATGTTTGGCGGCGAGTCGTAGGAAGAACTCGATTTATTCATTTGTAACAATAGATTCTTGACGCCGGTTTCGACATTTTCAATTGACTTTTTTGACAGCTCGCAAATAAGAAGCACCTTGTCCACCGCTTTGTGTATGGCGTGGGTATTCCTCAATTTATCTTTACGTATTCGCTTCTCTCGTAGGTTCTCAGAACGAATTCGTATGTTTGTGCCGAGTTTCGACAAATATTCCATCGCCTCACTCAGAACATCGCAAATAGGCATAGAGTCCGCCATTTCACGCAAAGGTGAAGTCTATTTACACTCACAAATCAATATCATCTCTTCCAAATGCAAAACGGATAGCGTATGAAATAAACACACACCGACTTCATTGAAATGTGTTACGAGTCGACAATTATACAAAAATATCACGCAATACGAAATGCTAGATTCTATGAAAAATACTACTGGAAATAAAAACCACAGAGCAACAAAAATTGCAATTGTTTTTAAAATGGAAGCAGTAGATAGTCATACAGCCAATCGACAGAATTCACAAATTTTCAGATATGTAAAACTTTTCGTAAATATAGATTTATATTACAAATAAAGTCATATTTCAGTAATAACATTGTTTATACAAGGAAAACTAACGCAAAACTGGATAAAATATTTTTTTTCATGTATTTATACGTTTGCAACTGCATATTGTGCGCGCTATCCCAGGGAGAACGGAACGTATTCGACGGCCCTGAGCGTTTTCAATTTGGTCGGATTATACGAATCACTATACATACACAACTATAGTACAAAATAGCGGCAATAGTATACATACAAACTGTAATATACGACGATACATGCATAATTTCTCACAATTTTCTTGTAACATAAACTTATGAAACACTATAAGCAGCTGTGTTGTTTACAAATCCGCAAGTAGTTGTCATTATAGTGAAACTATCACTTTATAGCAAAACAAAAAATATCGAGGTACCAATTTTTTGTACTTACCTTTCATGTAAATGGCTGAACTGGCGTTTTGCGGGATTCTATTGAAGAAAATGGCCTTAACAATGATTATTACACATTATTGTACATTACAGTACAGAATAGGTGTTAAATCACATACATATTCCACTGATATACCGAAAAATCGGCGAAATAAGCAAGGTAGGTAAACTATCCAAAACAGTCGTGAAAAAGGACCATAGACACATAGAATGCTGCAAAGGCAAAGCGCCCTGTGTGAAAATATTTCTTCGGCGCAATAACGATCCGCTTTTCTGCTAATGAATAATAAATAAAGAATAATGAGAGATACATCGACGATATCATAGTTTATTATATTGTAGCTATAAAGTTCTCTTATTTTATTATAAAATAAAGAATTAACTTCAAATGAATTCTTATAAGAACAAACTTAAAATGTCGAATGTTTTATAAAATATAAAAGAACGAAAAACTTGTCAAAAGTAAATTTAAGATTATTTATTATGAAATACTGAAGTAAAATTAAATTTTCACTATAAGAGTGTATTTTATTTAACTTGTACGGCCATAAATTAATTAATTAATGATTCAATACAAATCAATAAATTTTCTCGTTTGAAATAATTTTGGCATTCATGAAATAGTATTAATTTTGATGGCTTTTGTTTTAAATGGCTTCATTCAAAAATTAAATCGTAGGTACTGAAATTTTGGCATATGAAAAATCCATAAATGAGGTGACAATGACATTTGTACTTTGACTTTTTTTATGAGCGACATTTTTCGAAATACGATTTGCTGGAGCGATTGTGTAACAAAAAAATAACAATGCTATCAAGAGCAGTGAGACTTGGCCATAATAGGATTTTAACTAGATTTTTAAGTGAAGGGACTAGATCCAGTCAAGGTTCCAGCTTTTCGGCGCCTCCTTCTTCATCTGTTAATGAGAATGTTCCTGGTTTGAGCAGCGCCGTAATACATCCGATAGCTGAACCCGTTGGACCAGGAGTCGATCCGAAAAAAAGTGGCGCCTACAAAGTCCCAGAGTACTTCTGCTATGATAACATGAGCTTCTTCGAAGCTGAGATAGAAATGGCAAAGTATCGTTGTCCCCAACCTTCTGCACTGAAGAAGTAGAAGATTGAAACCAATGTACCCTCTAGTTACATATAGATAATTGCTATTAAACCTTATTTATATTATGTATTTGTTGTTTTATTATTTCGTGTTAGTCTTAGTAAGGTCAAGCATAAACATGCTGATGTCACGAAGTAGTCTTGATTTCATTTATTTAAAATTATGATGTAACATTTACAATTTATTGTCTTCCACACATAGAACAAAAACATTTTGTAAGATCTTTGGCTATGGAATGAGATTTAATATTAGTATAAACATTTCAGGAAAAATAGTATTCTATTCACTCTTCATAAATTTAATATGTGGATAACTAGTATTATTAATATAATTGGATTGTAGTGTCCAACCAAAGCTTGATTTTTTGGCCAGAGCCAATTTTATTAAAAATATATGAGGAAATATTACTATGATTATGATTAAAAAAGCCTGTACCTGTAATATACTAACAATTAAGTTAGTATAATAACAAATTCCAGGGCTGATTATAATTACTTAGCAACTTACCTTAAATAATAACAAATTCAAATTATATCAATTTTGAACACATGTGGCCAAGCAAGCCCATTACAGTGTGCTCTTACCCCTGCGCTTTACTATTTCATACTGGTTTTGTATTAATAATGTTTTTTTTTTATTTCAGACAGGTATCCATAAAATTGTTAGTAACAAAAATCTTATATGCTATGTTGGTTGATGCTAAAAACTAATACAAGACTAAAAACAATTAAAATAAAATCAAAATTAAGTCCTATTAGGTTCCCGGTTAAGCCTCTGCCACCATTGCAGTATAGGAATGTCGATTTTACCGACAATGACGCTAATGAGGCTATTAGAGCTGTCTCTCATTCGCTTCATCAGGGAAGCTGACCATTTCGCAAAATTGCAAAGAAGTCATTAGTGTCCGTCTCGGCTAACATACCAGACGCACTACATCTAAACACAACTAAAAATGCAATGTTTGCAGGAACATAAAACAGAAACCAAACAGTGCTGTTATTATTATCTCTTTTCAAGATTAAAAATATGTCACAACATATTAAAAGTTTATGGCTAATGTGGTGTAGTTACAACAATAACTTCAATTCTAGGCCCTTCTCTGGATAAAACTATCTTTAGGGAAAAGTTTATGAATTGTGAACTTTGCGGTTACTTATCACCTTGGTACTCAAGGGACTACTACAGGGTACTTTTTCATTTGGAGTTGTTTGTAGATAACTATAAATCTATGGTTGCCAATGACTAATAATGTGCCTGGTTTAAAAAGAGCCATAATACATCCCATAACAAACCTATCTAGTTATTGACAAAATTAGTAACAAAACATCATTATTTATTTTTTAGCTGACTTCTAGATTAACATTTTTGTGGAGTATTATTATTAAGTTGATATCATTTCATATTAAATGCCCTAGACACCGGGTGCTTGCAGTTAGCATAATATTTTCATAATAATAAAAGACAAATTAATTTCTGACTATATATTTGAACCACCTGATTCCATACATACTATATTCCTACAACTAATTAACATAAAATGCAAGTGTATTATAAATTGCAATTGCATAGCTTTAGTTTTTAAAAATGCATTTAGAACAAACAGTCATTATTAAACAGCTACAGAAACAGCGCCACTAATGATTAGGGCTTCTTCATCGGAGGAAAGAGTGGCTACCGATTCTGCAGCATCAACCCACTCTTCCTCGGCCTCGTGTTACTTCTTCTTCGTGAGTTTCTCCGATAGGTCGTCGAAGTTGGGATCCTGGAGGTTGATCATCAAGCTATTACCAGGAAGGAATACTCTGTTTTGTGACTGGGCGATCATTCTAGAAATACTCTGAGCAGCTCTGATTTTCCTCAGCTTAAGGTAACCTGGGTTCATGCCCATGGCTTTACCCAACATTTCAGCGGCTTCAGCCTCACCCTCAGCCTGTACAATCTTCTGCTGACGCTCCTGCTTAGCTCTTTCAACTACGAAAGCAGCACGCTGAGCCTCTTGCTGTGCGACCTGCTTAGCTTCAACGGCAGCCGTGTATTCCTTACCAAAACTTAGCTCCGTAAGGGACACATCATCCAAGATAATGTTGAAGTCAGCGGCGCGGTCCACCAGCTCTCTCCTGATCAGAAGGGACACTTGTTGACGCTGAGTGATTAACTGTGATGCGTTGAATTTCGCAACGACAGATTTGAGCACCTCGTTGCAAATAGATGGTAGTACTTTTTCATCGTAGTCGGTACCTAATTGCCTGTACATGTTAGGTAAGTGAGCGGAGTCTGGCCGGGACAGCACTCTCAGAGAAATGTTCACCATTTGTAAGTCTTTCGAGCCAGTGGGAGATGAGATTTTTCGGGGGTCGCGACCGAATGTCGTATATGATCGGATATTGGAACCAGGGAACGCGGAAATGTAGCCCTTCGGTCATGACATGCTGCTGAACACCTCCTATCCTATTAAACATAATGGCACGATGACCACCTTCCACGGTAAATAACGATTTTGATATTCCGTAGACAGCCGCGCCGACCACGGCTACCACTTTCAAGCCGATACCCAAGCCGGGTGGGCCACCTTTCGCAAATTTACCAGCCATATCATTTAACTTACTTTGTGCCATTTTTGTAACCTATAAAATGCACAAACTATGAACAGCAATAATTTTATAATTTCAGATAACCTATCCGGCAAAAAACTAAAATTGTGCAATATTGAATGAGCTATTGAATGAATATAGACAAAAGAAAAGAGGCATAAGGTAGAAAACGTTCATTCCTTCGATAGTCGATTCGCGGATACATGACTGACTGAATGATAGATGAAAGTCACAATGTGAATTTGTTGTTATTCTACTGTTTTGTATTTATGCAATAATTTTAAGACAATTTTAAAATCGAACTTAAAACAAAAATATTTATCAAACAAATTGCTGGTCGTCAGCTGAGCCATTGATTGTGCTATTCTTATTATGGGTAACATTTGAAATACCATAGATGACTATGTTTTGGTTTCTCTTTTACATTTAGACAGATTAAAAATTCTGATGAATATGTCTGTTTTCAGTTTTTAAATAGAAAGGACTAAATGAATAAGCTATTGATTTAAAAGTTTCATAAAACGTTTCTCCGTTTGTTATTGTTAATAGTACTTTTATACACTGTTATTGAAGTTCGAAGACAAATTAATTATTGTAGTATCTTCGTTTGAACTCATACAATGGATTCATGTCTCGGTGTAGAAGTAGATTTGGACAAAGCTTTATCTAAATTTGCTGACTTAAACGAGAATACAAACAAAGTTTTAGAAGACATTATCGCTCAGGTTGAAGATTTACAAACGGAAATATCTAAACGTGAGTATCTTTCATTGTTTTGGCATGACCTGCTATGTACTATGTATAAATATGTTTCCCAGACAATGATTGGACATTCTTAACTTTCAGTGCATGATTTATGCGTGGTAATGTGAATGTTTCTACGCATACAAGTATGCACAGCAGATTCATTTCCTGACATTTTTAATCATTGTGATATGCCACTTGCCACTGACTTTCACTCAGTACATAATTATACTTATATTATCAGTTCATTAACACCTGTACAGTATTCATAATCATCCAGATTATGTTCGGAATTCAAAATATAAATCTTTTTAAAATCCAACTAATGACTGGCTAATGAACATTTTGCTTGAAGTCACAATGTAGGTTACTATATATTGTTCTTTAAAGAACTTGAGGTCATATCATTTAAAATCTATAAATAGCCTGAATTATGTTGTAGGGGATAGCTCAATTGACCTTACTAGTATATGTTTTTAATTTATAAAGTAATTTTCCATATAAGTGATATTTATAATTAGGCTGAGTAGATATTGTGTACTCGTCTCTATGGGTGTCTGTGGCATCCGCAGCATGAGAAAATCCTTAGGTCAAGGCCGTAAAACTAATATAAAAATATACATAGAGAAAACTCTGCTGTGGGGCTAATTATAGGAAGTGTTTTTTTATCTATTTTGTATCTTCCATTGGGTTGAATGTGAAATTTTGCATTCCTGGACCCTTACACTGAAGTAGGTTGGAAAGAGAATTAATCAAAATGATTCAAAAGCATAAAAAATTGCAATGCCAAACAAGGAACTTAGTTTAAGAAATATATTTTCAAATTATATTTGTTTTTTACAATTATATATTATACAAAGTATGATACTGAAGGATATAAAAAGATTAATGTATTAATGATCTTTTGCAAAGTACACAAAATAACTGGATAATTAATTATCCTCTTGGTGTGTGTAATACATACTTTGTTAATCATAATTATCCTTAATTCTTGGTCATGGAGAGTTCCATATTTAAAAGGATAAGGTCTAAAGGAAATAATATATACTGTTATATCATTCTACCTTGGCAATGATATATTATGTGCGTTTTAGTCAGTAAAAGGTTTATGTAAAGTTACTTTCACACAGAAATATTACCCTATTATCACATATCTGTTACTGCTACATTTATATGTTAATTTAATTTTATGTGTATTATGTGTTTGTCTCATTTTTATAAAATGACATATACAAACAAAAGCACACACTTCAACAAATTTTGTGACTTTTTTCAACTGTCTAGAAATGAAATATTTGCATTTTAGGTCTAACATAAAAAATAGATTATGTTACTTATGGGCTAATAGGTTAATCAGTGGATTTTTAATAAGACAATACAATGTGTTAGTTACAATACAATAAGTTTAACCTGATAGGTTCCAATTATACCTACTTATATTTAATTTAATTTTAGGATTTTTTTTTGTAGATAGGTTTATTAACTCAATTATCTTTTACCAGCAATGACATGCTATTTTGTTTCTATTAGAAGGACAGGCATACTTACTCTAATTGTCATTATTTTGTTTCCATTGGATTTTATTATGGACTGATAGATTTATTTTATCTTATAAATGACTTACATTAAGACTTGAAGTGTGGATTATTTTGACACCCCTAGAATCACAGATGTTTAGGCAAAAAAACTGTTTTGCATTTAAGTGGTTGAAGTCCCGTGCACATAATGTAATCATATTTTGTGAAAAGTCATAAAACCTATGAATAAACGCATAATAAAATATTAACAAGAGCAGGAAGAACATCGAAATAGGTCAAACTTGGAATGCCTTTCTGGACTGTACTTCTAGTGTTAACTCTCTTAAGAAGAACAGGAATTAATATACCTAGTCATTTAATAATATTTTAAATGTTTATTCAAATTTTACTTTTAACTCTTGAATCCGCAGTTGCAGTTATTCAATCTTATGCAATTGCTATTTTAAAACAAATTTCATAGTACTTTAATGTTATGAATCATTACACCCAAAAGAAGTAATTATTTAATACAGGATACAGAAGTCTTTAAGATTATAAACATACCTAGCTATAATAATAGTTTTTATCTAAGTCAAAAATATAGTTGTATTTCTTTTTTGTATGCTATCATATTTAATAATTGTTGCCACATTATCTGTACCTTAATACCAAGGGTAAGTTTCTTGAGATTATATGTATAAGTTCATTTGTTCTGTTACATTACAACATTTGTTGTTGTTGTTACTATACCCTACATGTTTGAAAGCCTTTGGTCACTGACCAATGTAAACAGAAATTCAGTTTATCGTATAACTTGTTACAGGTGGTTGTATTCTGTTAATGGAGATTAACATCAAGCAGTTATTTGATGTTTGGGGATTGGGGGCTGATATTCAGCACTTTACTAAATGCAGTAATTTATACATCTCTATGTTATTTATGCCATAAATGTCTAAATCACTACATAGATAGAGTGATTCAAGAGGAAAGTTTCTATGTGTAATAAATTTGTAATATAACACCGATAAATTATAGGCTGAATTAAGTTCGCTGAGTCAACTAGTGTAGAATAAAGTAAGAAACTAAATAAATGTTTAAAAATATTTTCAGAGCCTGAAGATGCACCACTCATGCACCTACAAGCTATCGCAGCTATGGACATGGCCGCCATGGTCAAGCAAACAGTATTTCAAATGTCCACAGGTAACTTTCTATCTATAAATAAACTAAAGTGCCAATGCTCTTAAGAAAACTGCAACAAGTATAATTAGTATAGTAAATGTGTCCTATTAGTTAAATAGAGATACCTTGTATACTTATGTGATAAATTAAGGTCAAATATTTAAGATAGAGAAACATATTGTAGTGATATCTATCATCTTGGAAGAACATTGATAGAAGACAATAATCTTAGTCCTTGGGAGTAGCAGACTTGGAGCAGTTACAGATAACAATAAGTGGCAGTGACCATTTACCATGGGATTGTATGCTCATTCACCTATTTAATTTCATTAAGATTATTATCTATTATCTATATTACATTTAATTATCTTTGTTTTATTAAAAAAATATATCAATTGACATAAAGTGTTAACTTCCGTAGTTTATTTGCTAAGATGTGAGAATGTTTCTTTGTAAAGTGTTGAAAGTAAACATAATTTTACTTCCTTACAGAACACCGTGAACTCCACGCGACAGTCTCACGCGTGGGCAAGTCAATCGACAGGCACTTCGTAGTGGACTACGCATCGGTGGCGCCCAAGGCCGAGTCGTTCTGCTCGGACACCAACCGACCGATCATGGAACAAGCCATCGCTCAGCATTTGTATAGACAGGTATGTTCCTTTCATATTGTAATGCAAAAGATACATGTATTATGTATCCTAGATACTGAATCTTGATAAGGAAAATACTTGGTGTGTCTCATTTGTTTTGGTTCTAAATATAAATCACAATCACAAAAGTTGCAAAGCAAAAAAAGTAAAGGCAAAACAAAAGTAACACGGGAATTTTCAATTAAAGGTCATTTCATGATTTTTGTATATAACCAATAGTAACCGATTTCATGTTTGTAATACAATAAAGAGTAAAAGATACTGTTGTAACTATATTTCTCTAGGCCCATCAATTTCTAGCGTAACACGATTTTTGTGTTTTGGTGTTAGATTGTGGTTGCAAATTTTTATATGAGTTCAGGTCACTAATTTACCGGGAGTGACATGGAATGTGTAGTCTATTTCAGTGGTTAATGGATCGTCCATCTTTCATGGATTTATTTTATTTTATTTATTTATTTTTTAATTATATTTAATGTTCTCTAGTTGTTCACATATTTTGGAATTTATTTTGAGTTTCTAAAAGGTAAAGCTGTTTGGTTTATGGTAATATTGCATTCCAGCAAACTGCTATTTGATACTGTTTGCTGGATGAAACATAGATTCCATCATCCTTCATGGAGTTGGTAACAATCTACGTGCCTATTGCTGCATTTTATTTCAATTTTTCAAATATATTTGAAACATTGAAATATAATATATTTTAAGGTGGTAGAACCAGTGTAGTTCGCCCGGGGAAGTACCACCGCTACACCTATTTCTAGCGTGAAGCATTTCTTGCGTTTCGATGGGAGGGTGTGGTTGCTGGCACACTTTCACATGAGGCGACCATCATAGTCCTCGGGAGTAGCAACACATCTGTGATTGACTTCAGATGGAATCCATGTTCTGTATGTAGTTGATTACAGATGTCCATGGGCGGCAATGACCACTTACCATCAGGTGGACTGCATGCTCGTTTGCTACTTCAGTCAGATAAATAAAAAAAAAAATAAACCTCCCCAGGGTTTAGAGGAAGTGGGCGACGCGCTGGTGAGCGAGGCTCGCATACCGCCCGTGGAGCGCACGTGCACGTTCGCGCAGCTGCAGCGTTGCGCCGCCGCGCTGGCCGCGGGCGACCCGTCCGCCGCGCTGCAGTGGGCGGAGTCGCGCGCGCAGGAGCTCGTGCACTCGCCGCTGCCGTTCACGCTGCACCGCATGCAGGCGCTCAAGGTGGGTGATGACACAGAGGCTAGGGTAGGTAATTAATGGGCACGTTGGGTGATGACACAGAGGCTAGGGTAGGTAATTAATGGGCACGTTGGGTGATGACACAGAGGCTAGGGTAGATAATGGGCACATTTGCCGATGATATAGTCATCTTGGCAGATTCGCTGACGGACCTCAACACAATGCTAGGCGACCTCAACAGTGCCTCACAACGGGTGGGTCTTAAGATGAACATGGACAAGACGAAAATCATGTCTAATGTCCATGTCACACCCGTACCGGTAGTTGTTGACGGCACTCCTCTCGAAGTTGTCGACGAGTACATTTACCTGGGACAAACGATCCGGATGGGTAAGTCCAACTTTGAGAGGGAGGTCACTCGAAGAATCCAACTCGGCTGGGCTGCGTTCGGGAAATTTCGTAGTATCTTCTCGTCCACAATTCCTCAGTGCCTGAAGTCGAAATTATTCGAGCAATGTGTGTTGCCAGTGATGACCTACGGCGCCGAAACGTGGTCCTTCACTGTAGGCCTCATTCGGAGACTCAGGGTCGCTCAGCGTGCTATGGAGAGGGTTATGCTCGGAATTTCGCTACGAGACATGATTCGCAACGATGAAATCCGTAGACGAACGAAGCTTACCGACATAGCTCTCAAAATTAGTAGGCTGAAGTGGCAATGGGCCGGCCACATCGCTCGCAGGACCGATAACCGATGGGGAAGGAAGGTCCTCGAGTGACGACCACGTTTAGGCAAAAGGAGTACAGGTCGCCCCCCTACCAGATGGACCGATGACCTGAAGAAGACAGCGGGAAACCGTTGGATTCAGAGGGCACAGGACCGGTTGGAGTGGCGCCATTTAGGGGAGGCCTATGTTCAGCAGTGGACATCAAAAGGCTGATGGATGGATGGACACACTTTTTACACTCATAGCCCCACACTAGGATTTTCTCCTGTGTCGTGGGTACCATGGACACACAAGACGAATACACAAACACCCAGACCCAGAACATGAATCTAAACTCATTATTTAGATACCTGTCTGGCCGAGAATCGAACTCGGAACCCATTGCGTGTCAGATCGGTATGGTAACCGCTCCGCCACGCGGGTCGTCAATTATGGTATATTCTTTTTTACTTTTAGAGGATACACCCACAGCACCGAATGTTAGTGTAGAAATTGTCAAAGCGGGTTATTCAATCGGATTTACTTAAGCTTGCTTCACCTTTTCTCATATTGTTTATCGTTGTCCGTATCTAGCTGGGTCGTGAGCGCGGCGTGCGAGCGGCGATCGAGTACGCGCGCGCGGTGTTCCCGGCGCACGCGGCGCGGCACGAGCGGCAGCTGCAGGCGGCGGTGTGCGCGCTCGCGTGGTGCACGCCGCGCGCGCCGCCCGCGCCCGCGCACTACCGCCACCTGCTGGACCTCAAGGCGCTGGGTGCGTACCGCCCCGCGTGTCACGTCACATGCAGTGTTGCCAAGTTGGGGGTTTTTTCCCCAAATTTAGGGGATAAAAAAATGAGATGGGGTTTTTTTTTAGGGGTTTTTATAACTTCAACATATAGGTAGTTTTAAAAAAGAAAGGTCATGCACTACACCCGATGACCTTTTTTCTTGAGAGTTGGTAACCCTGGTCACAAGGGTGCCGCTATCGGTGCGAGCGCGCGGTGTTGCACTGCTACGCACTGAACCATCCACTATTGCTACATACTGTTCTTACTGTGAGACACCGCATCGATATGTATCGCCTCGTAGAGTGACCCATCAAATTGTACCAACGCAAGACCTAGGCCATGACGCCAGCTGTTGCTAGTACCTTGCACTTCGTTATTTTACCATCATTACGTTGTCTAAGCCATTGCTGACTTCTGGCATACATACACATACGTCACACACGGGAACGGGAAAAACTGCGGTCGTGAGCGTAAACTTTGTGAACGTCCAATGGAACGCACTGTAAAGAAAGAATGAAAACGTTTATTTGTAATGCGTACACACCCATACAGTTCAAAGACACAATCTTCTTCTTCTCTTCTTAATATATATAAATTACGTGTCACTTTATTTGTCCGCAATGGACTCTTAAACCTCAACCGATTATAATCAAATTTACACAACGTGTGTATTTTGATCCAACTTGAAAGATAGGGTAGTTTATATCTTATTTTATAGGTTTAATTGCAAATATTTTTTTTAGCTTCAGCCGTTAGCTTTATATAATCCTAATTGTTTGAGTAATAAGGTCGAGATTAGCTTGAGGTTACTGATTTAGGAAGAAAAGACGTGCGGTTTGTACAATGATGTATTTTACACTGACTATTAAATGAAATGTTATAAGCGCTGGCGTATACACATAGCAATGGACCGCACATACCGCCCACCAAAAGGGTGTTAAGACCTTTTCTGAATTTATATAAAATAAAATAAACTTTACTTATGATGACAATTTAAATGCCTTTTGAGCGAATATACTTTAAAATGCAATAATTATACAAAAAAAAACAAAGTAAATAAAATTAGTCTCTAGATATAGGCAATGGACATAGGTTTGATACGGATCTTCGTATTGATTTGCCATTGTAACGTAGAGTATATACACGTGTATTGTCATCTGGCCCAGGATGCTTTTCTAGTACCCTTGCTAATGCCCATTTGCATGGGGGCATGTTCTCATCCTTTAATAGTACTATGTCACCAATGGAAAATTCTGGTGAATTTTTTAGCCACTTGGGCCGCTGATTAAGTCGAGATAAATATTCAGTTTGCCAGCGTTTCCAAACTGTTTGAACTAGACGTTGAGTATGTTGCCATCTGGATAATAAGTTGATGTTATATTTTGTGTAATCTCGGTCTGGAATAGTAAGAGGTGCTTCTCCGATGATAAAATGCCCTGGCGTTAGTACTTGTATATCATCGATCAAATCCACATCTGTTGGCAATGGTATTAAGGGCCGTGAATTAAGACAGGCTTCGATTTGCGTTAACACTGTCGCAAACTCTTCGAAGGTTAAGTTCGAAGTTAGAATCTTTCTCAAGTGCAGCTTGACTGATTTAACGCCCGCTTCCCAAAGCCCTCCAAAATTAGGACTGTAAGGGGGAGTGAAGTGCCACTGTGTACCGTCATTTGCTAGTTCTATTGCTGCAGTGCCGGGGATTTCTAACCCTGCTTCTCGCCACATTGAAGTCAGCTCCTTATTGGATGCCACAAAATTGGTGCCATTATCGCTCCATATTTCATTGCATCTACCTCTTCTAGCTACGAAACGTTTAAATGCAGCGATGAACGCCTCGGACGTTAGATCACTAACCAATTCCAGGTGTATAGCTTTCACCGCCATGCAGATGAAGATGCAAATATATGCTTTACTGGTTTTGGCACCCCGTCCCTTGGAATTTAATACATACACAGGACCAGCGAAGTCAACTCCACTGCGCGAAAATGGTCGGGATGGAGTTACGCGTGCCTTAGGTAAGTCACCCATTATCATTTGTCTTTTTGTAGCTCGCTGCCGTGCACAGGTAAGGCATTTGTATATATGTTGTTTCACTAAATTTTTGCAGCCAACGATCCAGTATTTACTCATCAGGTAAGTGACCATTAAAGTTATTCCGCCATGTAAAGTTTTTAGGTGTGCATCGGCCAGTATAAGGGGCACAAAGCTGTTTCTTTTGCCCAGAATCACTGGGTGTTTCATGTTTTCATCGGCGTCTGCGTTTCTTAATCTACCGCCCACCCTGAGGATATGATCGTCGTCCAAAAATGGGTTTAGTGTCTTCAATATACTTGTCTTCCTAACTAATTTGTTTTCTTTCAGATTTCTTATCTCATCTGAGAATTCTTCTTCTTGTATTCTTCTAATGCATATATTTAAAGCTCTTTGTATCTCTCTGTTGTTATGTTTTGTTCAAGTTTTGCTGGGTCTCTTTTCATATTTAAAAATCTTTTGCAATGTACTATAACTCTTAATAGATTAGTAAGTGTATCGAATTCTTCAAATTTAATATGTGTTTGTATCTTTTCTTGCCATTCTGTTGTATTCACGTAAGAATGTATATTTTTCTTTCTTTCTATGTCTGTGGATAGTATACAAGGTTTGGTATACTCGATCTGTTGGTTAGATAGCCATATAGGCCCGTGCCACCATAGCAATTTATCTTTTAATTCCGACATACATATACCTCTTGAAGCTATATCAGCTGGGTTATGAGAAGATTGCACGTGGTACCATTGGGTATTGTTTGTAAGTTCCAGTATCTCAACCACGCGGTTGGCAACAAATGGCTTCCATCTGTTAGGTTCTCCACGAAGCCAAGCTAATACGATTGTGGAGTCCGTCCAAGCAAATACGTTCTGTGCTGAGATTCTCATAGCCTCGCTAACCTTCTGTAGTAATTTGGCTAATAGTGTTGCTCCACTTAGTTCAAGGCGTGGCAATGATATTGTCTTCACTGGGGCTACTTTCGTTCTTGCAGCGACGAGATTTGTTTTCACATTGCCGTTCTTTGAGTGCACACGACAGTAGACTACAGCCGCATAAGCCTTTTCAGAGGCATCGCAAAATCCATGTAGAGTTATTGAATCTCTTTCAACATTTAAAGTATTTAGCCAACGTTTTAATTTTATGTCATTGACAGTTTGTACGTCTTCTCTAAATAGTTTCCATTGTTCTTTTAGTTCTTTACTAATTTCTTCATCCCAGCCTACGCCTTCCAACCACAGCTTCTGGACTAATATTTTTGCAGTGACAATGACAGGTGCTATCCAGCCTAATGGGTCATACAATTTTTGTAAGTCTGATAGTATATTTCTTTTTGTAATGGTTGAGGGCGTAGGTTCTAAATGTAGTTGGTAATGAAATCCATCGTCCTCCAAGCTCCATGACAGTCCTAAGGTTTTTATAGTATTTTAGAAAGTCAGGGTCGTTTGAGGCCCATTTTTGTAGCTCGAATCCTCCTCGTTGTAAAATATTTATAATTTGGTTGGCAATACATATTGCTTGTTCTGTAGTGTCGCAGCCAGAAATTAAATCGTCAACATAAAAGTCTTCAAGAATGACTTTTAAAGCTTCAGGATGTTCTCCACCTTCTTCTTCTGCGATCTTCTGTAAAGTCTTGATAGCAAGGTACGGTGCACACGCTGTACAACGTGACTGTTTTCAATCTATAGTCTTTGATTTCTTCTGAGTCTTCATTATTTCGTTTTCTACGCCAGAGTATTCGTTGAAAGTCTGTATCTTTGTTGCCTACATTCACCATTCTATACATCTTCATGACGTCGCTTGCAAAACATACTTTATGCATGCGCCATCGCATTAATATGTTCCTCATATCTTCTTGGAGTAGTGGTCCAATTGCAAGCTCGTCATTCAATGAAACACCATTAATGCCTTTGCATGAAGCATCGAAGACTACTCTGAGTCTGGTTGTTACTTTATCTCTTCGTACAACGGCATGATGTGGTAGGTATACACATCGGTTGTTTATTTCATCGTCTGGTACTTCTTCCATGTGTCCCAGTTCTAGATATTCTTCTAAAACTTTATCGTATTCTTCTCTCAACTCTGGTATTTTTTGTAATTTATTTTCTTGTTGAATCAATCGCTTCATTGCGATGTCTCTTGTCTTACCTTCGGGGGATATTGGGCAGTTTGTACGAAATGGAAGTCTTACTATAAATCTTCCATTATTATCTCTCTTGTACGTCTCTTCATAAAATCGTTCACATTGTTCTTCTTCTTTCGTGTATTTTCTTCTTGTGTCATGTTCTATCTCCCAAAGTGTTTTTAAAAAATCTTCCGCAATGACTTGGTGATGCGCAACGATGACTGATTTTGATAGCAATTCTTTATCTTCTACTTCTCCAAATAAAATCCAACCAAGGTTTGTTTTATGGGCACAGGGAGACCCTGGTGGACCTTTGATTAAGTCATTCTGTACTATTCGTGCATACACATCTACACCTAATAGCAAATCAATTGTACCTGGTTTGTAGTAGTTTGGGTCAGCAAGGATTAAACCTTCTAGATGAGGCCAATCGGTTGTATTAATTTTACGGGATGGTATCTTCGTAGTCAGCTGTTTTGACATAACATACGTATTTACTTTCAAACTGAAAGTTTCATCACATACTGACTCGACGTTGATCTGAACGGCTTGTTTAATGTCTTCTCTAGTTGATCCCACACCAACAACTGTACCCCTGATTGAATATCGCTTGGCCTTTAATTGTTGTGCAGCCCGTTCACTTATGAAGCTCGCTTGGGAACCCTGGTCAATTAAGGCGCGTAGTGTAATAGTGTAGTTGACTTCACTTCTGACCCTTACAAATGCTGTTGCCAATAAAGCGGTACATCGCTCCGTAGCAGCGTGTGACGTCATAATCGTTGTGCCTTCCTTGATCTTCTCATTGTTGGTATGTGATGTTACTTCATATTGTACTATATCATTACTCTCGTTGTTGCATTTAGTATTCACATCTTTGTTTTCGTGAAGCAGTGTATGATGACGTCGTTTACATAATCGACAGCACGTTGGGATGCGACGTTGCCTCACAGAGTGTCCAGGTGCAAGGCAGTTAAAGCATAAATTGTTTGATCTTATCCACTCACTTCGTTGTTCCGGTAATTTCTTCCCAAATTGTTTACAATGGCTAAGCGTATGACCTTCGTTGCACATTTGACATTTTCTCTCGCTGTTTACATTAGTTGTAATGTGAAACGACTTCTCCCGCAGGGTAACAACATTTGACTTTTGCTTTTCAGTAAGCTCTAATAGATTAAGATCCGGCTGCAAAAATGTGTAGTTATCGTGTGCGTGCTGAAATCCACATTTTTACTCATATTTATGACTAGGAGAATAAAAATCTACCAGGTTGCCAATCAAAATGTGGCCGATAATATTTTTAATTAAATTATTATTATTTGATTTCGCGGGAAAAAATTCACTTATCAAATTTTTAAATAAAATATCGTTCACTTCACGGAAATAGGTATAAGGACTTTGAAAAATCGTAGTTGCCGTTGCGCACTTGGCCGCACCTCTCCGCAGCCAGGTTTAAACAGGTATGATTTCGATATATTTATTCGTCCATAACGAATGTTTATTTTTTATGCATCAAAATAAAGCTATTTTTTTCTCATTATTATGATATACGGCAACCTAATTAAATCTGGCCGCAAGTTAGGGTTACTGGCTGTTAAAGATGGTAAATATTGAAGGTGAGTGAGAGGAAGCTAGCGCGTAACATCACCAGTCTAACAAGGATAGAGATTGCCAGCTGTACGACGTTTTAAAGCTATTGCGCAATACGGAATCACAAGATATTTTTTTTATTTTCCATACGCTTGAATGTTTAGTTTATATTTAATAAATGATTGAGTACTCGAATAAAATAGAAAACTATTTCATACGGTACTTGCACAATATAATTTTCTTTACATAAGTAACCTTGGCTTTATTTTGGTCAATGTTAAGTTTTTGTTGTATATAAAATTTGTAGTTTTGAAAAGATGACAATTCTTTTGGAGTATTTATTTCTTAGTCGTTCTTGCTATTGTTAGAACTGGTGATTGAGAACACTAGCATCTGACGTATGGGCAACAGCTTTAAAATGTCATACAGCTGGCAATTGCTATCTTTGTTCGACTGGTGATGTTACGCGCTAGCTTCCTCTCACTCACCCTTCAATATTTACCATCTTTAACAGCCAGTAACCCTAACTTGGGGCCAGATTTAATTAGGTTGCCGTATATCATAATAATGAGAAAAAAATTAGCTTTATTTTGATGTATAAAAAATAAACATTCGTTATGGACGAATAAATATATCGAAATCATACCTGTTTAAACCTGGCTGCGGAGAGGTGCGGCCAAGTGCGCAACGGCAACTACGATTTTTCAAAGTCCTTATACCTATTTCCGTGAAGTGAACGATATTTTATTTAAAAATTTGATAAGTGAATTTTTTCCCGCGAAATCAAATAATAATAATTTAATTAAAAATATTATCGGCCACATTTTGATTGGCAACCTGGTAGATTTTTATTCTCCTAATCATAAATATGAGTAAAAATGTGGATTTCAGCACGCACACGATAACTACACATATTTGCAGCCGGATCTTAATCTATAATGTACGAAATCGGTTTTCCAAAAACTCACGAAATGTATCAAGCGATGGCAGGCTGTTGAAGTCCAAGCAAACATTACTGACGTGATTTTCCCAGTCTCTGTGTGTTTCGGAATCAAATTTTTGAACTATCACAAATATTATAATGGAATCCCAATTTTCAATTTCTATTTTTATGTTTTTGAGGTGATTTAGGCATTCAAATGTTGTGTCCAGTAAATTTTTTATTGAATTTGAATTATTTGTTACCATTTTCTTTTGCCAGAACAATCTCTTCATAATGGCGTCAACGGTTATACGTTTATTTCCATACCTCTTTTGTAAAATATTCCATGCTTGTTCGTAGTTCAAATCTGTCACTTGTAAATGTTTTAATTTCGATGCAGCTTCTCCAATAAGACTTGTTTTCAAATAATGCAACTTCTGTACGTTATTCAAAGATACGTTGTTATGCACAAGGGTAATAAATAAATCATGGAATGATAACCAGTCTTCGTATTGGCCGCTAAATGTAGGCAATTGAATTTTAGGTAACACAACTTGCGTTTGCTGGGGGTCGCTCTGAATAGACGGAGAAATATTTGCACTAACTTGCTGGGATTCTAATAAATCCTTTAGGTCACTTCTTAACTCAATATATAGTTCTTCGTGTACATAGAATTCTTCCTTCACTATATACGGCAGTATTTCTCTTTTTTCCTTCGGCGTATTGCGTATTAATGCGGCGTGAGCTTGCTTATATTCATCCCAGTAGTCTTCCAAACATTTCAAACGCGCTTCGATGTAATTTCGCGTTAACCTTGCTTTCGGACATTTTTTTAAGTTCAGTTGAGTCTTCTTAAGAGTTTGTGCAATATTTTCCAAACTATTTATCGCTTTTTCCGTTTCTGTAGCCATTATAAAGTTGAAATAACACCAATCGTAGCCAAAGTAATGAAATAATTAATACTTTAAACTTCTTATAACTCGCAAGTCTATTGAATACTCGGCGGCTTATCTCGATCTTTTGTTCTCCGGTGACCGGCGATGCAGGTAATTATCGCTGCGATCCGGCTCGAAGGACCATATGTTTGAGTAATAAGGTCGAGATTAGCTTGAGGTTACTGATTTAGGAAGAAAAGACGTGCGGTTTGTACAATGATGTATTTTACACTGACTATTAAATGAAATGTTATAAGCGCTGGCGTATACACATAGCAATGGACCGCACACTAATAACAGATGGCGGTGTAATGTTATCTGTTAACTTGATTAAGTAAGTAATGGCGCTTTGTACATATGAGCAAACGTTTCATATGAGCGACGATATAATATTATAACCAGATATAAATATATCCTTATAAGTTACTAAAGTAATACAAAGCTATCTCAGTATATTCTGCGATGAAACGCCACCTTACCGCCAAATTGAAACTGACTCCAGATCAGAAGGTTGCATGTTCAAATCACGTCGGGGTCACCAATTGTTGAGTCACGGGTTCGGGGATAAATTAAAGAGTGCAGTTAAAGTCAGTAACGTTTAATGGGTAGGTCACAGACACGACCGCCCGCAGCCCGACAATCCCGTGACTGGCGAGTCGGTGCATAATTCACATGCATTATTACAGAATTGCGATGTCGACAAAATATTAATAGTGGTGTCCCTACATAGTAATATGTCCGAGATATTAGATGGCGCTGTTTACGTCACGGTCATCTACATGAACCGAATGTATCGATAAATCAATACCGTTTCAGTTACTTATTTTTTTTTTTTTTAATTTTAATTTCGGATTTCCTTAAACTAAAATTGACAAATATTTTTAAAAATAAAGTTATTTTTTATTCATAGTTTATTGCAAACAATTTTTATTTATTTATAGAAAACATTTATTTTGATGAAGTATTTTTGAACTCAAATTATATTGAAATTCGTACCGATGTGACCGTTAGGTGGCGCTACCTAACCTATTTTGTTTTTGTTTGTCGATGTACGTATTGTAGGAAAGACAAATAACGTGTTTTTTATGTTGTGGTGATCGCAATACAGTTAAATCTCAATATTCTTGGTTTTTCTATTTTTGGAGTTATCATAGACGGCTATGTGTTACTTAGACTGAAGTTTAATATAGTGAACAATAATTTAAGTTAGTATAGTGAACAATAAAACTATTCCTGCTTTTTAATTAATAGTGCTTCATTGTTCGACACTTTAATTTAAATAAATACTTGTAAGTATAATCATATCATACCACATAGTTATAATTATAAGTGCTATACATATAAAATTTGTTTATGTAACATTTCTTTAACCACAGCAACGCGTGGCCGGGTCTGCTAGTAATAATATAGTACCTACTAACATGAGATATATGTGGTATACATCACAAAACTGTATGTAATCGCAGGTGCGGAAGCGGCGGAGGTGTTCGTCCGCGAGGCGTGCGCGCTGCTGCGCCTGGCGCCGCTGTCGCCGCTCGCGGGCGCGGTGGTGGCGGGCGCGCGCGTGCTGCCCGCGCTGCACGACATCCGCGCCAAGATGTCGCACCCGCACGTCATCGCCGCCTGGTCCGACGACGAGCTGCCGCTGGAGGTCAGTGAACTTTGTAACGTGCAAAGATGTGGCATCCGCACGTCATCGCCGTCTGGTCTGACAATGAGCCGCCACTGGAGGTCAATGGACTGTCGCTGATATCGTTGTATGTCGCACCCGTACATCATCGCTCCTTGTCAATTTCACTTCAAAAAAGAAAAATACGTACAAACAATCCATACTATCCACACTAATATTATAAATGTGAAAGTGTGTTTGTTTGCTCCTTTTTCACGTCGCCACATAACTATTATATGATATGGTTTATATGCTGGCAGATAGTTAGGAGGGCGGAGAGAGACGGATGCTACTTTTTACGGCGCTCTTACATTCCCACGAGAATATCAATGTTTTGTTAGTTGATACATATTTAGTAGTTTCAGACGTTGATAGTAGATGGCGTTAGTAAAATTCATTTGCAAGTTCTAAATCACACTATCAAATGCCAATGTTAATTCCCTTTGGCCGTGCGGGCGAAGCCGCGGGTAAGATCTAGTACAAGTATAAACAAACTTCATAACATAAATGTTTAATTGTTTCCTCAGGTGGACCTCGGCGAGGACGGCGGCGGCTACCACTCGGTGTTCGCGTGCCCCATCCTGCGGCAGCAGGCGTCCGAGCACAACCCGCCCATGCGCCTGCTCTGCGGACACGTCATCTCGCGGGACGCGCTCAACAAGCTCGCCATGGGGGTCAAGTTAGTACACACACGTACTTTTTTGAAGTGAAACTTCTTTATCGGGGTTGGAAAAAAATTTAGTGTAACATTTTTTCGTTACGCGCCATCTTTTTCTATTACGCGCCATCTTTTTTTTTTCGTTACGCGCCATCTTTTTCTGTTACGCGCCATCTTTTTTTATTCCGTTACGCGCCATCTTTTTCTTATCCCTACCACGCGTGATATTAGATAGATTATTATAGATTAGATTATTAGATAAAGTTTAATAAAAGCCTTTTATTAAACTTTATCATTTTATTAAACTTTATCTAATTTAACTTTATTTAACCAATTTCTGTAAAGTCGCATATAGTAAATTATTTTTTGAAAATTAACGTCATAAAGAAGTTTCACTTCTTACGAGTGTACGCTAGTACACGCACACATTTTTTTTGTGTAAGATTATAATATCAAACAGGCATGAAACTCAAATTATGGTTAAATGGGTAAATATTCCGCATAATCCGACGTTGCTCCCACGGCAGTGAGTACCTTTTGACGGCTTCCTCCTCGAGAAATAAAAGCCTTAGAGTACAACCCGCCCATGCGCCTGCTCTGCGGGCACGTCATAACGCGGGATGCGTTTACCAAACTCGATATTGGGGTTAAGTTAGTATACTAGCGTACTCTTTGTTTTTAAGTAAGGTTGTAGTAATAAACGGGCATTCTCAGGTGGTAAGTGGTCACCGCCTCCCTGTCCCTACTTCTGCCGGTGTGAAGTTGCTTACAGATGTCCATATATCCGCAGCTTCAAACAGAACTAGGGTTCCCTCTGCAGCCAAACAGATGCATTACTACTCTCGGGGACTAAGATATGAAATTAAGCCGACAATCACACGTTTCCATCGAAACCAAATCCTAATTCACGCTAGAAATATGTGTAGCTGTGGTACCTCTCTAGTAGAACCATATGTATTCAATCACCTTGACTGTACTTACACGTGAGTTGATTATATAGATATCCATAGGCAGCATTAGCCACTTACCGATGGACCTAAGACTAATTTGCTACTTTTTTTCCAACGTGACCTATTTAACAATTAAATTGAAATGCCACCTTAAAAAATTGTATTGTCTGCTTTACTTTATATCCTCGCAAGAAATACTATAATTCCATATAAAACATTAAAATGAACGGTTATAATCAAAGTATGTATTTAATAAAACACATTTTTTATTACAGATTGAAATGCCCATACTGCCCGATGGAACAGTCGCCGTCTGAGGCCCGACAGATATACTTCTCTTGAATCGGTTTCACAAACGAGTTACGTATAACGGTAGAGTTAACATTAGTTGGACATTTTGTAATAGAATTGGGGCTCGATGTTTTGGGCACCTCTATCGACGCATAGCTGTCGGTTAGGATTGAAATTGGTCAAATATTTGATCTTGTTAAGATGACTTCGGTATAAATTGTACCCGCACGCGAAAAGGTCAATACATATAATCTGAAATGGACTTCGAGATCAAAATTGTGTATAATGACACTGCTTCAAGCAATAACTTTAGTAACGTAGTTTGTCGAAAATAAAAAAAAGTTCGACTTAAAATTATAACAATAATTTTAACCACTTAAAAGCAACTTATTGCGTTCTGTTTTAAGCATGAACATGACGTAAAAACTAAAGAAATATGAAATATCCGTTTTAAACGATGGTTGCACAATAATGCGTAAAATAGCGTATTGCCAGTTTTAGAAATTATTCAAATCAAATAAATATTTCAAAAGGATGTATGTTATGATTTATTATATTTTACATCACGTTAAAGGTAAAACAATGTGTGCAACGTTTTGATTTAATGTATTAATTAAATAGATACAATTTTAACTTGTTGTTTTAATGCTTTCAAAAAAGTGGAACATTATTGCACGTTATTGTTTTGAAACACTTTTGCTTACATTTTCGATGTCGAATTCCATTTCAGATAAAATGTAGGTGTCATTTTTATGATTTTATATCGATTGTCGAATAGTTAAAACTACTGGACTGATTTATTCGGATAAGTGCGTAGCAATCGAATCATGTTCTGACGTTAAGCTCGTTTTTATTTGACAGCTGTGACAACATTGTACGCAGGAATTTTAATAGCACAATTAAATTATAAAAATGATACCTACATTCTCTGTTGTTTAGCGCTAATAAATAATAACTTAGATTCCGTTATTTCAAACCGTAGTAATACTTAGACTACGTTTAGATTGTTTCTATACGATCATATTAAAGATTCAATTCTATAGATTATGGCGAATCAGATAGATATTTTTAAATTAATTAGAAAGTTATTCTTAGCGTGCTATTAACAAAATAGCAACAATATAACCTATGTGAATATTTTGTATACAATTTACATTTTTTTATAAAAATTCATAAATTTCAACAAGTAGCAATGTATACATTATTTATTTTATCCTATTTTTTAACGTCAATGCGTATATTTCAGAAAAAACACACTTCTTATACAAATACTTGTACTTCAAATACACGTCTTATGAGTATATGAAATTTCTTATTGGTTCATTTAAAAGCTATAACTTCCATTCTATTCTAGACTATTACATTTCTAGGCTCTTGTCACATTTTGACATAGTTATCTATCTGATTTGGCTTTTTGGTTTGGTCTGTTCTCTTAACTACTTCTACAGAAAATCTTAAGATAATTAGTCATTGTTCTCGTACTGAAAATGTTTTTTCTTCAGTTTAATACGCTAGTGATGATTACGGACCAAACCACATTATACAATATGCAATTAATGGCAGCGAATACTTCTTGAAAAAATAATTATGGAATATTGTAAACATTGTAGTCTGGCCGTTTAGAGAATGCTTTCCCGATATGTCAGAGAACGATGTATGTATGAAGTAGCGTAGAATTTACGTTACAAATAATTATGCTGAATTATTGGCTATAGAAACAAAATAAAAACATCATTATTTTCTTAGATTACAATATAAAACTTGATTATTTCGCGCTACAATAAGTCCTAAATAAGTAGGAATTGAACGAAATAAAAATAAAACTAAAAGGATTTATTTTTGTTATCGTCTTTCTAAATTTCTATGGTTTTATTATTATATATTTTACATTAAATATTTCCGTATATCTTATTTTTCTTTTTTGTACGCTACTTTGAAGAAACGTACAAATTAGTATTACTATACCAATCTTTAGTCATAACACTAAAAGACTTTAGAAATGCATTCTCAATGCAGCCGGACTATAATCGTTATTGTAAGTTAAAAAAAAAATAGTAGCGATATATAATATAATTACGTTTATGGACTGTAGAACTACGCTTTTGTTCTTTTTTAATAAAACGAATTTAATATAACGGTTGTTATCATTTAACCCCAAAATATTTAAAAAAAAAATGTTAAGACCCCTTTACATCACTTGGGTTCATGTGTGCGTGCATGTCCTATCCGCTTGAGTAAATTAATATGTTGAAGTAGTCCTAATATAAGTTATGTTTTTTGAAGTGAAACTTCTTTATCGGGGTTGGAAAAAAAATTAGTGTAACATTTTTTCGTTACGTGCCATCTTTTTCTGTTACGCGCCATTATCCGTTACGTTATCCCTACCACGCGTGATATTAGATAGATTATTATAGATTAGATTATTAGATAAAGCCTTTTATTAAACTTTATCTAATTTAACTTTAACCAATTTCTGTAAAGTTGCATATAGTAAATTATTTTTTGAAAAATAACGTCATAAAGAAGTTTCACTTCTTACGAGTGTACGCTAGTACACGCAAACATTTTTTTTTATCAGATTGAAGTAACAAACGGGCAGGCAGTCCACCTGATTACTACAGCTCATGGAAATGAAATATCTTTATTTTGCATAGGCCCACAGAGGCAATTACAAAATTGTCATATTTTCTCTTACACTACCACCTGATCGGAACACTCGGCAAGAAACTCGGTGGGTTTTGTCTATATTTTCTTTGTATATATAATTTTTACCATCCTGTTTTTAAATGGGTAACGAGAGTCAGCTGAAATATCTTCCCCTACTTTTGGCTAAACAAGCATGTATAATCTGTAAGCAACTCCATATAGAACAGATATTCTTTCCGATGTTGATCACAGATGATAACTGCAATTTGCAGCGGATAGTGTTTTCATAAATAACTATCATAACTCTGTCATTAAGTAGAAAATACGTTCTGATAAATATTGGCAATAATAAATGTTGGCGAAAAAAGTTTTACTCCTATGTGAAAAAACGTATAAAAACTACTTATCACCACACCATATGTACACAATTAGAGAAAAGACCATAACTGTAGTATATGGCCTCTTGTAGACACACTTTTTTTCAGCGTAAAAATTTACGGTTAATTTGCCGAGTGTAGGCACGGTTGTCAGTGTTGTATGTATCACTGTGAGATGCCGTGCCATGTATATCTCATTTTTTAACACTTGATCTATTTGGTAAACAAACATGGCCGACTCGAACTGTCATTTAAAAGTCAATGAGATAGTGTCAATCAATAGGGTTGGGAAGTATCAAAATAACTTACCTTGGGAAGCTACTGCAAATTGTTGTATCGAATCGTATCAACATCGATTATACTCAACGATATTTTTTTCGAAAATAATCAAATATTTTTAATAAAATATTGTATTTGTTTCAAATATGCACTAGTAAATGTAATACTAACGATACATGAGAGTAGCATAGATGTTTAAAATATCCTTTACTCGCTTATAAATTAATTGTATTTCGTCTTATTTTTTTACCTGACGTAAACAGTGAAATTATTGTATACTTTTACAGACTAAATACTTTAATCTCGTATTTCTATTAATAAAAATAAATTCTTGTGGCCACTTTATACTGTTACCAGCTCAAATAATTTTTGAGAATTCATTTGAATTTTGTTAATATTTCACTTCATAATTAATCACTCAATTCATATTTTTCTTAAAATATCGTTAAAATATTTTATTATTTGTGATAATTTATCTTAATTTATTTTGTAGGCATATTTTCGTGAATTTTATTTTTTCTGAAGTCTATTATTTAAAATCTTGTATTAAAAATATATCTGTATTAATTCATATTAATTGATTTTTTTATGTATTTTTGAGTTATTTTTGTTTAAATTTTTTGAAGTTTACGTTTTAATATGCCTGATTAAAAAATTATTTTCTATTCGTTAATTTTCATACGTAATACTTTTGTGCTTTAACAGAGTAGTTAAATTATAGCGATATGATTCGTTATTCTCGCGACAAACACGCAACGCGAAAGCAAACTTGCTTAAATTTTATGAGTTTATACCACGAACAAATATATCGATTAATGTCACTTAACAAAATCATGAAACCAATGTAACAAATCGATTCGTCCTTCCCATCACTAATTTGGAAATGACCGAAATGTCAAATTTGTGTTGAAATAAATTATCTGTGCAAATTAGTTTTGCCGGTTTTGCAACTTTAATTAAATTTATCTATTACAATTGTAAATTTAAAGCAGTTTTTGTTGTGAATCAAAGTGTAATACATCAAGTGAACCGATGTAATTGTTTGCAGGTCGTTTGACGCGTGTAACTGTGTGAAAATGTGATGTTTCGAAAGTTAGGTGGTTTGTTTAATAAATAACTCAACTGTCAAAAAATGGACTATACATGCTCGCACGTTTTTTTCACGGTTAGGTAAAGACGCCGTACGGCTGAAAAAAAAGTGCCATGTACAACAGGCCTAATTTCATATTTTCAATTTGAATTTTTATTAACATACAAGTATTCATGAAAAGTAAAAAAACACTGAATAATTCTCGGTACATAATTTATTTAATGGATATGTACAAAGACAAAGATTTTAGGACAAATAAAAATTTGGCAATAATTCTCAACAATAGCAATAAAAAGTTTCGTTCAAAAGCCGGCGAAAATATTAACAACATTGATAATTTCTATACTTAAATATAGTTCGGACAATAAAATATAACTAGTTATAGTAAAGTGTGACATCATCTTAAAATAAATCCACCATTAAGTGTAAATTAATTGCATGACACTAATTTTAATTTATTGAATTAATTGGATCTAACTCATTATATATAAATCCAAATTAAAATTAAGATGATGTCACAAACTTATCACAAAACGATGGTTTCAAACAAAAAAAAACAAACTACCAAAAATTATGATTTTGTTCGAAATTTCCCGTTTCACAAATCGAGCACGACACAAAATCAACAGCGCACTAACCTAATTAAAAATAAATTAATTGATAAATTACTTTTGACGATAAAGTATGAGCCGCAACAATTTTAATATCATATCGATATAACTCTCTTAAAAATGTGTTTTGTATACACAAACAACAAAAGTTTTAAACCCTTAGTGTAATCCGACTTTCTCAAAAATAATTTTGTAATTGTTAGGATCTGTGGTATTTGAATTCTCTACAGATGCCTCTCATTTAAAGAATGGTCAAGAATGAGGTCATTTGTATCGTCTGAGAAGATTTTTATAATATTACAACTGAGCTACTTTTAATATCAATATGGTACGTCATTTTCGAGGGCACAGTACTAAAATCGGATTACTTTGAGTTTATCACATAAACCGGGTTCAAATCAGGTGTTGTTCGCACCTACAAAACATTATTCAAAACATAGCACTTAAAATAAATCGCAATTTATCACACATAATATAATTATACACGTAGCATCTACCAGCAAAGTACTACAATTAGGTACTAATTATTGCTGAATTTCTCATCTAAATATCCTTATACCACCGAAAGAAAGGCTAGTGAGTCGCTTGACCGAGGAAAAATGTTTACGTACGTAACCCGTAATCCGTTTGCACATAAATCAGCGATTTTATTATGAAAGGTTTTCAACTGTTCTTTTGAAATAGCTTTGTAAGTAATGATTGCTTATTTAATAGTTCTAATTAACATTGTAAATCCGGAACGTAACCTTGCAGAAGTTCCCGTGAGCATTTTCCTCGGTCGCATTATATCCTACAAGAAACAATATGAGTAAGATGGAAGACGCTCCTAAATACAGCAAAAATGTATGTATTTAATATTTAGCAATTAAATTACATTATTTATAATATCACTTAAAGCCTATACTAACTATGTGTTACATAACGTTTTTGTTAGATAAATACATTTCATTACTGGTATATTTTATTTGGATTCGCTTGCTAACGGTATTTAGTGTTATATTTATATAATATTTGGCACACAGCGATATTTCCATTGCCTATATTGATACGACACTTATAAAATTTAGAATATGGTATAAATATAGTGCATTAAAGTTTTTGTAAATCGAATTAATCTAGCCGCAAATTTCTTATTGAAAACAATCTGGTATCCTCTTTATTTAAGAGAAAGCATTACATGCGTAGATCGCTTGCGTTTTACGTTACCGTGTTTGCATCTAATTCAGATAGTATTATAAAGCTGCAAGTCATGATTGCAATGCAAGGCATCTTTTGTGTTAATTTGCGGATTCATGTAAATATCCCCCTTTGCTTTTAAGTCCCTGATTTGGTCATAGTATAAAGGCATCCACCAATTTGCACTTGGCCAACGCGGTGGACTATGGCCTAAACTTTCTCATTCTGAGAGAAGACCCGTGCCCAGCAGTGGGACAATTATGGGTTGACGAGAAATAAAGGCATCCAGAATATGCAGATCAGATTCAAAAGAAATTTGTCGGCAGACTTAGCACACCTAAACAGCGATGAGCGTTGATATTTTTATCAAAGTAAATACATAGAACAACGAATGATGGTACTCTAGATGTATGCGTTCTGATAAACACAAGTTATTTTACTAATAAATAATATTGCTTCATCACAAATCAGTCATTGTATCAGTCTAGTCAATGTTTCCTACAAATTTATTTATTTATATTAAAACACATCGAATGAATGACGCGAACGATGAAACTTGAAAATTAATTTATTTAAAAGTGCTGTCCAAGATCCAAATAAAAAAAATATGTACATAATCGACGTTATCTATTTAAATGTAAGAATATTACAGATTTTCTTAAAATGATTAAATAATGTAGTGAGTTTTTATGCAAACATTTTATCAATCTAATAGTATCACTATGAATATATGCTTAATGTTTAAGTATTATTATCATAAAATACTATGTAACTCCGATTTTAATAAATGTATAATCAAGTTGTCGCGTCACGTGCTTTAATACAAAGGTACTACGTTAATTTCAATAAATAGTTGTCGTCCATATACATATAGGCGATTGCGTTTTGATCACACTGTTATGAACACAAAAATAAAACTACTTACTTACTATGCGTAAATAATTCATATCACGAATTTTGAGCCGTAAGTCTTAAGTTCGACTTCGATTTTTTAAGACAGCGGACGAACGTAGAGTTTTTCATTAGTCTTCGATTGTGTAGCGCGATGGTAAAATGACGATATTGACTTCGATTGTTTAGTATAACGGAAAAGTGACGGTCTCAATCTCGATTGTTTAACGTGACAATGGGTGCGTTCCATTAGACGTTCACAAAGCGCACGCTCACGACCGCAGTTGTTCCCGTTCCATTAGCTTGTGAGCCTTACTGACGTATTCTCTACTGGAACGATCACTTCGTCGTGAGCGTCGCGTGGGCGTAAGTCACGACGTCATGAGTGACGTATTCGCCGCGACCACAACGACCGCTGTTGTCTTGTGGAACGACGTTTTGGACGTTTGGGGCTTTGTGAGCGTCATCTGGAACGAGCCCAATAAGTGACGAACTGACTTAGATGAAGAGAGTGACAAACAAGTGAGGAACACGACATCGATTGTGTAGCGGGACAAATAAGTGACAAACTGGGCCTCAGTTGTAATACGACGAACAAGATTGGTCAGCACGACGAGCGAGTGACTGACTTGACTTCAATTACATAGCGCACAACTCACAGACGACTTCGATTGTTTAGCAAGTTATAGGGGTGACCGATTCGAAACCAATTGTACAGTGCGACGAATTTATGACTTTGACACTCGACAGTTTCTTTTATGAACTGTCATGCTAATTTCACTGCTACAGTCAATAGCTCAAACTTCGTGATAGGTATTATAAAAACAATTTATATTAAAATTTTACATGTATTATATTGTATCACCTGAACGCAAGGTACTTGTTTAGAAAAAATATATATATTTGATATTTGATCGCCCTGTTTGCCAGCGCACACTTCAGATACCACACACATATATAATATGTGAACCACCGTATATTAACCCTTCTATTGTTTATTTAACAATACAGTTCATTTAATTTTGCATGTTACGTCCACAAAGATTTTCATGAAGCTACATAAATGATTACATTGGAACTTAACTCTACCGTGTACAACATTTCCGTCGATATATATATTAAATAAATCTGTTTTCTGCTCTATGGCAACACTGTCAGAGGTAATCTATATACTGGCAACAATCGGCATTGCTATGAGAACCCGACGGAAATATAACACTTTATTCTTACAATAATAGTTTCTCTTACTAATATTAAATTACAATTTTTCGACTATTCATAAACCGGACAAAATCTAAATGCAGGAGTACCTATGCATCTATTTTTGATTATTTTTAAATAAAAATCCGTACTAAATATCACATCTATCACTATTAAGTTTCTACCATCGTGTTGACTGAACGGTCAGAGGTTCACTGCATGTATAAAGAGATATACGAGTAAGTTTTCACAAGACATTATTATAATATAATCACTGCACACACATACATTACATATTTAAATCTGATTATTCTACATAGATTGAATTCTGATAAAACGAAGACAGTATATTTGTTTGGAGTCTAGAATAGACTGAAATGTTGCCTCTTGCACACGTCATAAATGGCAGCGAAGCGACTTTGTCCGCAGGTTTGACCGATATGCAAATTCTAATATGTCGTATATTTGTAAGCGCCCACATAGCTTAGTTAATGTAAAAGTAACGCGCGTGGAGAGGCCCTAACTAAACGAGTCTAACTATATACCGTGATATTTCATTACTAATTGAATAATTTAACATTATTTATCAATATATTATGAGACATGTGCATGTCGCAGAAATAGTTTATTATAATGAACGATAATTGTCTTTATTGGACTAGAGAATGGTAAACATTTCGTCTATGCATAGATACGTCTAGACAAGCCTAATAAAATATGTCGAGCTACAAATTTCCAATTCATAGATTAGCGTTCTACGAACTTATGGTCGACTATCACTGAAGACGGGGCTTTGCCCCCAAACAACAGGTTTTCTTAGAGAAAAGACGTAAGAATAGTATTATATTAGTTTATAACTTAGAAATAGTTCATATAAAACGAAAGTTTGAGCAGTACACACGGAAAAGTAGGTATACTTGTACGTTAAAAGAATTATGCTAATAGATTCGTAAAGTTCGTAATATTGTTTCAGTTTTTCTGATAAACAAATTTAATAAAAATGGAACGATAGGGAAACATTAAATTTTGAATTTATTCCAATACACATAGAATGATACCTAAAAGTTTACTAGTACGGGATTAATAGGAAGACTTGCTTCAATTTTATGTCACTAGAACTTTAGAATTTCAATTTTCACTAGATTACAATAGAACTGGCTAACACCCTAGCGTACGACGTACACCTTATTAAGTAAGACAAAATTCGAAAACATTCAATGGAAAAGAAAGATTTAAGAACGAATGTTTTTCGTTAATTAATTTAGAATTTTTCAATGGTTAAAATATCCAATAAATTCCAATAGATAGTATTAGTTAACTTATAAAAAGTTAAATCGAAATACAAGAAAAATATGTATATTTATTATGCTTACGTAACAAAACATTAGTAACATCCGACTAAATAGTGTCGAAAACTGTGATACATTTGCGTAAGTCCAATGTTTGTACAATTTGAGAAGTACGCAACTTTTTTAACATTAAGAAGGTACGCTTAAGGTAAAACATTCAAATATAAGGATAATTTAAGTATCGTCTGGCAATGCAGATTTTTTTCACAAGTTTTTAACGTCATAGCTAAGTAGTAGTATAGAGGCTGGACGAAGTATCCATAAATAAATAATTTTGTATGCATCGTCAAAGTTTATGTGCTTCTTTATAGGCAGGTATATTAAGAAGTCACATTGTAGAGGCGAAAATAAAAGGTACGCGCGTACCAAAAAATACAAGTCAGAAACCCTAACCGAAGCGAAAAAAATCATTGGCACTTACGCAATATCATCGTATAAATCGCCAAACGCAAACAGTCGAAGGCACCGCAACGAAACTCGAACGGCAATACGCGACATTGCAATCATACGCGCTTGAAGAGTACGGCGAGGAGGGTCCGCGCGGGCGGCGCGGGCTAGCTGGCCGGTTGCGGTTGCGGCGGTTGCGAGTGCGGCGGTTGCGGTTGCGGCGGTTGCGGCTGCGGCGGTGGCGGTTGCAGGCCGGCCAGGTGCAGCAGCGCCTCGGCGGTGCGCCGCTCCTCGCCGCCGCTGTACGAGTGCTCGTCGCGCGCGCACCGCGATATCACCAGGTGGGCGGCCGGCGGCAGCTGGGACCGATACATTTCATTATACTCGGGGCAAATTCAAATTCAATTTGGTAGCAAAATTGTATAACAATATTGGATATAATATTTTTGTAATACTGTATTTTGTTACTGTTTGTTTTTTTTCTTAAATAAAAAAAAAAAATCGATATGGAATGTTTAATAACAAAGCGTTGCCTGGCAACCACTGACAGGCAGGGGAATGCAACTTTTTGTTTTTTTATCAGCCGTTTACCTATTATATATCTGTAACTTATAATAGGCTGCAAATCCCTTCAAGGAATCAAGGTTGTAACAACCTATAAACATACAGTCATACATCGATACAGTAGTGGTTACATACATACATAACAGGTGGTATAACCAGTGTAGTTCGCCCGAGGAAGTACAACCGCCACACCTATGTCTAGCGTGAAGCAGTTTTTGTGTTTCGATGGAAGGGTGTGGCTGCCGGTACACTTTTATATGAGGCGATCATCTTGGTCCTCGGGAGTGGCGACGCATCTGTGATTGACTTCATATAGAACCCCAAGTTCTGTATGAAGTTGCTTACAGATGTCTATGGACGGCAGTGACCATTTACCATCAGGTGGACTGCATGCTCGTTTGCTACATCAGTCAAATAAAAAAAAAATCCGATAGTACTCGTAGTAGTACACTGATCATTGTGCAGCGGTGGTGTCCAAGTCTTTCGTAGACATTAATAATTCTCTTATATTGTAGAACATGTTTTTGTTCTATTATCAATAGATATCGCAGTGTATGCAATGAAAAAAAAATTGAGAAAAATTTTTGACACTTTGAATCACATTACTTAAGTTTTAGCAAAGACGCCTAGTATTATAAATAGCCTATGTTGCTCAAGGATAATGTAGCATTCTAATGGTAAAATAATTTTTAAAATCGGTTCAGTACGATTTCAGTTAATTCATGACAAACATACAAAAATACAAGGTTTTCCTCTTTATAATATTAGTATTGATGACCATTCTAATCACCTGATCGAGCACAGCCGGCCCGTACTTCATCGCGAGCACGGTGGCCGCCGCGAGGTACTCGTCCGCGCCGGGCTCCGGCCGCGTGTCCGCCAGCCGCCGCGCCAGGTACGGGAACAGCGCCGGGTCCGGCGCGTTCCGCTCGCGGCCGTCCGCCATGTCCGCGTCCGTGCCCACCGCCACGTCCACGCTCACCGTCACCGGTGGCTCCGGTTCCACTTGCGGCATCGGCTGACGGCCAAAAGCCTGGAATTTGTGACAATGCTTCGTTTATGAATAAATGAAGAAAGGTTGCATGTTACATTTGATTCGGCTGACGGCTAAAAACCTGGAATTTATGACAATACTTCGTTTATAAATATATACATATAGGTTGCATGTCACATTTGATTCGGCTGACGGCCAAAAGCCAGGAATTTAGGACAATACTTCGTTTTTGAATAAAGGTTGCATGTTACATTTGATTCTGCTGACGGCCAAAATCCGAGAACGCATGACAAGTTTTACTCTAGATGAATCTTGCATGTGTACATGGAGTGACCGAAGTGAGATCACGTGATATGTAAAATACACGTGACAAAACACGATCTATCTTTCACATACACATATATGGGTGTTTCAAAATTTTGTAAAGGGAAATTTTAAGTGAAATTACTTTTTTTATAATCTGTAATCTTCTACTTAAATTATAATTACATTAAATACCTGTAATAATGTGGAACGATGTTGGGGATCAACTGTCCACAGAGATCCCTTACCGAGTCCCGGAGCGGCAGCCACCTGCATTCATGAACAAAATATACTTTAATATAGTTTAAAGAAGTGTGTTGCACATCCTACCTTAATCTATGCTATGAAAAGTGTAAATTAGCAGTATTTTAAATTTGATAAATTTTGCAAAAAAAAATATGGAAACTCCAAGAGCATACCTGGAAGTATGTGTCCCTAGCAGTGGCTTAGTGCCATTACGGCACCGCTTTAGGATTGTAGTGTTTTGACTCTAGAGATAAATCTACTTTACCTGTACTGATCTAGCTTACAAGGGGGCCCTAAGACAGGGGGTTGGGGGATTTCAATGGTTTTTGGTGGGGTGGTAGGAGGGCCCAAAGATATAACAACCAAATAATAGGATAAACTGGACCCTAGTTAAAAAAATATTACTGATCAAAGTTGTTTCCTTTGATCCCTCTGCCACCTTGCCAGAATCCATTAAAATCCCCTACCCACACATCTGATGGTCCCTGCTTAGTAATAACTCCATATTAGATATGACCTCCTTCCTATTCCTTTCTGGTGCTGATATGTAGCAGTCTAGCAGTCACATCAGGGCAACAAAAACAAAAACCAGTACCAACCTTGTGAAAGCACTTGTTCAGCGACAGATTATGCCTGACGCTGTTCTTCCAGCCCTGTGGCGCGTGTCTGAAGTACGGGAAGTGGCGCACTATCCACGCGTATATCTCCTTCACGGGCAACGCTCGGGCCGGGGCCGCTTCTATCGCCATGAAGATGAGGCAGGAGAAGGAGTATGGGGGCTTCGTGTGTGTGGTCGCGGGCGGGGAGGGGGGCGCCTTGCACGGCGTGCGCGGGGGGGACGGCGCGCGGGCTGGTGGGGGGGTCTTTGCTGTTTCTGTCTGGAAATAAATAGGTACTTGTTAAAGGCAATAGAGCAGTGATAGCCTAATGGTTGAAACTTGCACTGTCCATCGGGAGGTCCGAGGTTCAAACCCAGGCACGCCCAATGATTTATTTGTGTAGTAGAAATTAATTATCACTGCTTTTCGGTGAAGGAAAACAAAGTGATGAAACCTACACACCCGAGAGTTCGTAAAAAAAGTTCTCAGAGGTGTGTGAAGTCCACCTAGCCACCAGCACGGTGGACTATGACCTAAACTCTCTCATTCTGAAAGAAGACCCGTGCCCAGCGGTGGGCCAATAATGGGTTGATGAGATATAAAGGAAATTGTACTTATGTATGTTTGTGCAAACTGCAATTTTTACCCTCACTCCCAAAACGCTGGAAATATATTTGTTCTTACAAATGTCCCCACAGCATGATGTCCTTGCTGCTTCTATTACAATTACAGATTTATTGGTCACAACTCCATACCAATCCGTACCAGCATGTGTCAGATATTTTTATACAAACATACATTCCATACAAATAAATTACGGTATTAAACTTTTATATTAAAGATTAAAAATTATGGATGAGCAGCCCGCATAGGTATTACAAAATGCATAATTCATATAAATCTCATTGGATCGATAGAAAAACAGAACAAACCACATATATCACTCAATATATCACATAAAACGGCACAGTTTCACATGAGGCGACCATCATAGTCCTCGGGAGTAGCAACGCGTCTGTGATGGACTTCAGATGGAACCCATGTTCTGTATGAAGTTGATTACAGACGTCCATGAGCGGCAGTGACCACTTACGGACTGCATGCTCGTTTGCTATTTCCGTTAGATAAAAAAAAAATAAAGAAACATAAAAGTTCGGGTTCGCACCAAGATATAGGAAGCTATGATTGCTACAAAATAATTAACCCCAGAACGAGACAGGTTTCCACACAGAAAAATAAGTTTTTCAGGTACAATTAGACTCTCAGCGTATATGATGCAATACGTAAAATCTACAAATATTTTTTACACAATAAAGCGTCGATAATTTTTGACACAATACAATAATCGTGACGCGTGAACTAAGAATTTTCGAAATGAGGTCATGGGGATAATAATTTTATTTACACAACAAACAGAGCCGGTGCACGTAACATTAAAAACCAATACTATTATACAATAGTATGAGCGCTCACACTTGTGTAAAGAAATGAGTATGAGAAATATATATATGAAAAATATTTATAATTATGTGTATGTAACCCGTGTTCTGTGTTCTTGGTATTTTGTTTGAATATGTGCGTGTGCAAATACGTGTGTGACACACACAACACACAAAATGTGTGTATCATTGTCGTCAAAGTTACTGGTAGAAAGAATCTGATTCCGCTGGGGAATTTCCAAATTATAGCGTTAAGCAGTTCTTTTCTTTCCTTTTTACCCGATTGTGTTAGGAGCAGTGGCGTAGCGCGGACCAAGTAGACGTGGGCGTCTTATCTGCGAGGCCTCTTTGCGTCATTCCATTGGATGGTTTCCTTGAAAATGCCTCCGCCTCCTTTTCCAAAGAGGCTTTGCGAGGCCCCTTTAAGGGCGAGGCCGTGGGCGATAGCCCATTCCTACGCCACTGGTAAGTAGGATAATGTTTTTCGAGCGTAAGTATGTATGTTTGTATGTATCCATTTCTTTTTTCGTTAGTGAAAGATTTTGTATATCGGCTGGCTTACAACGGAGGCATATCTCGTATATATCTTAGTCCACGCGCGTGTCAACTCATCTATGAGCGACCTTAAATAGAATTATTGTTCTATATGTAATTTGTTACCTAGAGCAATGGGCCACTTTTCATCAAGTGCATGCTCGTTTGTTACTTTAAATCAAGGAAGTGTATTACGTGTGAAAAGGTAGAATACAAAAAGTGTTTTACAGTAAACGTGCTTATGGTGTAATATTGTGCAAGCTGAAACTAACATTATAGATATTTTTTGTAATATAATGTGTAATGTACGTATATTTTCTCTATTTGCCCGAAATATAAATTTGAAGGACATTAATATGATTTGGATGAGACTCACCACACCAGATGAAGGACTACTCTTTCAACACGATAATATCAAAATTGGAAATAAGAAAAAAAAAATATAAATAACTCCACATAAATTAAAAAAACGATAGATGAAACACTAATTACAGTATTGTAAAACCTAACTTACTTTGACAATAACTTGACTGCTTAGCATTTTCGGGTCTTCCATGTCACCTTTTGTTAAATTTATGCCTGAAACATAAAATGTTTTGATTAAGTTTCTATTTTTGATGTATTAAAGAGCTTGGTTTAATTGTAGAACTTGGAAATTCAAAGGTTAAACCACAGAAGTGACCACAGGAGAAAAGCCTTTTTTTATCTGACTGAAGTAGCAAATGCGCATGCAGTCCACCTGATAGTAAGTGGTCACTGCCGCCCATGGACATCTGTAATCAACTTCATACAGAACATGGGTTCCATCTGAAGTCAATCACAGATGCGTTGCTACTCCGGAGGACTATGATGGTCGCCTCATGTAAAAGTGTGCCGGCTACCAGACCCTGCTATCGAAACGCAAGAAATGCTTCACACTAGAAATAGGTGTGGCAGTGGTACTTCCCAGGTCGAACTACACTGGTTCTACCACCTTGAAACTGGCTTCTAACCCCTTTTCAATAAGGGCACAGATATTTATTATCTACGTGGAAACAGTGAAATTCGAACCAGTAGTTTTTGCATGCAGGAATAACACCTTTAGCATTCATATTACAATAGGAAATAGAATATGCGAAATACTCAAAAAAAATCACTTTCGATAGAATGAGTGTAATACCTCTGAGCAAATTTCTGTCTTGCAGCCAACTGAGGCTGGTGAGGTCGTCATCGTGGTCGGCCGGTGGTAGGTTGCCAGCGTTGCCGCCGCCGCACGCCACCCTGCACATAATTTTTCATATTACAGCCACCATCTATCAGCCCTTTGATGTCCACTGCAGGACGTAGGCCTCCCCTCAATGGCATCAAATGTCATTTCAATGTCCTGAATTTCATATTACAATTAGATCTTATACTTAGTCACTACACAGCATAAAACAAAGTAGCTTCCCGCTGTCTGTCCCTATGTATGCTTAGATCTTTAAAACTACGCTACGGATTTTAATGCAGTTTTTTTTAATAGATAGAGTGATGCAAGAGGAAGGTATAATATAGTAGAGAAACATTGATAATTTTAGATTTTTGACTTTTAGATGAAACGAAGTTCGCCGGGTCAACTAGTTTATTAATAAAACTTAATACTAGCAGTATCCCGTGGTTTCAACCGCTTTAAAAATCTATATAATAATATGTTTAAGCTAAAGCAACTTTTTATAGTGTAACTAGACGGATTTTAATTAGTGAAATGTTACCTCAATTTACGTATTACGAAAAAAATTAAGTGAATAATATCTATTGAATCATTTAAATAAATTTTGGAAAATTTGTTTAGATTAAACTTCAAGCAGATAGACATAAATTATTGATTATTTTTTATTACTCTTTCTCAGTCTTCCAAACAATTTTTCAAATATGTGCGATGTACCAATACGCGGAACTTACAATTTTATTAGCTAATACATATAAATATATGCTCTATGTTTGTACTAGATCCAGCGCTCCACATTATAGTAACTCCAAGTATCTCTCACATTCAAAACTTATCACGTATGAAGATTGCAAGCTCCATCAATCAAGTGCGTGGTTTATCAAGGTCCCACGTCTTACCCGGTAACCTAAAAAGTGATAACTATTATCACTAAACGTTACAGCTGGCATTGATCGATGCTAGCTTACACGTTGGAAATAATTTCGTGAGATAAGTTAACGGGCTTATTTTTGGCTCTAATTTTTAATATTACGAAATTATGAAAGGCTTAGTAGCGTAGCGTTTTATAACGCTACAGTGACAAGTACAGTCCGGAAAGAAAAAGCCGTATACGTGTGTATATGTGACGTGAAGCAGTTCTACGTAGTGCTGGGTGTGTATGCCGACTGACTTACGTATGAGACACCTATTTGAATTCTGAGGAGAAGCAACGCATCAGTGGATCAGATTCAGATAGAATCCTTGTTATACATAAAGATTTGTAACCACTGGACTTACTATGTAATAAAATTGCGGTTCCCCTATCAGGGTCATAGCCCCCTTTCCGCCCACACGTCGATACATCACTGCAACCATCATTCGGTAGAAGTTAAACATGTATTAGATTATTAGTACTCAGTTTAACATAAAGTAGTGTTGCCCAAATGCAAGAACAAGACGAGACTTAGCCAGTCTTGGTCTTGGTCTTGCGCCAATACACCTGGTCTTGGTCTTGGTCTTGCGCTCCCAGTCTTGGTCTTGGTCTTGCAGCAAGAGTCTTGCAAGTCTTGCAATTACCTATTAGTCTATTACTATTTATTAAAGTTTGACTAAATGTACAATAATTGTACCTAAGTAATTAGTTTAAAACCATATAAGTAATCAATATTATAATATATACTTACTAGAATGAATTAATATGACATCTACTACCTATCCTTACCATTTTATCCCAATCATAATACTACTTGCGTGATCAGTATAATGTATTCATTTTCATTCTAAGCACTCTGAAACTTATTTATTCTTTGGAACACCTGTAGGTACTCTTAAAATTCGAAATTATTTTGCATGAGTATACCTACGCCCTATGGCGGCAATCAAATAGTGTCAAATGTTATGATTTCGGCGTGGCGGCAACGATTGTTTTAGATTTCAAAAGAAGCCGCCGGCGCGTGTATCATAACCATGTACTTCCGAAAAGCGGCAAATTTCTTTGAGAAGTAAGTACAAAACCTTTGATGCCGCATTATTAAAGTGCCGATGGTTAAAACATAACTATGCATGCACTCAGTTTGATTTTAATAGATATTTTTTTATTCGCTATGTTTATGGTATTAGTCGTAATGCGCATAGGTCCAGTTTTTCATATTCTTTGATACAGTTTTTTGCGTCTCATAGAATTCCTAAGCGTACCTACCTATACACCGAACTGTTACACCTAACTACTCAGTGAAATAGCGCTAAGTCCTAGCTGCAAGACGCAAGAGTCTTGCAGGCTATGTCTTGTTCTTGCTCAAGTCTTGCACGGTCAGTCTTGGTCTTGGTCTTGCTAAAAATACGCGGTCTTGTTCTTGGTCTTGGTCTTGCAAAAACGCAAGAACAAGACCAAGACTGCAAGACCAAGACTGAATTTGGGCAACACTAACATAAAGTACTGCATGACATACCCGCTTACTACATTCAGTCTATAAATACTCATACACGTGTAAGAATGCAACGTCACGATACGCTTACATCAGTCCTAATTGTAGTACGTGTCATCTTGATTATAATTTAGGTATAACGTGGACAGATACGATGCTATTCCCGAAAACTGAGATGGTTGCCTCATATAAAAGTGAACCGGCAACCACACCCTTCCACCGAAACGCAAGCATTGCTTCACACTGGAAATAGGTGTGACGGTGGTACGGCACCCGGTCGAACTACACTGGTTCTACCACCAGATGAAAATAGATCTTGACTTTAGATAGAACCCCTTCATCCTGCTTCACGCCAGAAGTAGGCGTAGCGCAGGTACATCCCAGTTCGAAACATACTCATTGCATTATATTGTAAATTTATTTCATTATTTCATACCATAGTGCTTATTGGTCACGGGTCTGGTATCAACAATTTTAAATTTTAATTCAGATTCCAAATTAAATAATTTAAGGTAAGTACCATAAGATTGCATATTTAGCCAATATCCAATATTACAGTTCCTACTGTGTTATGTTTCCTTACAGATTCAAGAAGTGTCGGCGACTCATCTAATTAGTTAGATTAAGTTCCTTTATGTATGATCTTATTATGAATAAGTCTTAAGAAGTATGTTACGAATTTAGTTAAGAGAAATGTTTTTGAAGTGTTCATTACGATAGAATCACAACAGACTCAAGCTATGATTATAACACGATATGAAAGAGATGCAAGATGTAAATAGAGATAGAGAATAGGTTTAAGAAAATTGTATGGAAGTATTATGTAAATCATATGTTTGTTATAATTTTTGATAGTTCTAATTAAGTTGTATTGTTATAATTAGTGTAGATCGATAGGTTAAGAATTCCTCTACATTTTTATATACGATAGATAGGGATAAGATTTAGAACTAAGAAGTTATTAAGGAAAACATATGTATGATAGGGCAAAATCACGATGTTTTTATGGTATTTTTCAGGAATAACTTTTTTGTCTTTCTAGATATAAGAATAAGGATTGTATGGTTTAATAGAACTTTTTAAGACGAATGTAACGATGTATGACACATGTATGTAAGATTTTGGGAAGAAATAAAGATTTAGCCGGACATGGGTCAGCCAAAGTAAAAATTAGGTCGAAATGTTAGGCAATATGGGCTTAGAGCCGTGCGGCTCTCTTTAAGGTAATGCCGAAGGGCAGCGGACCAGGCGGGTTTTTAGCTGCGAACATGGCCTCCAGAGAGAAGCACTCCCAAGAAGAAAAGAAGAAAAAGAAGAAAGAAAACTCTGAAGAAGAAAGAAGACTCAAGACACTGAAGACTGGAAACTCTGCAGGACGGAAGCACCTTCTGCAGCAGGAAGAAAGAAGATTCTCCGCGAAAGAAGAGCGAAGAATATTAGGGCTAGGCAAGGGGGATTAGGGCTAGGCTTTGGCTGGTCCATTAAGGCTTAGACAGATAACGTCATTCTTGTTTCTTTTAAAAACGTCTCCCCCCGCACCTACCCCCCGCACCCTCTACATCGACGCGGCAAGAGAACGACGCAACTCCCCGACGCGAAGTACACACACGAGCGGGCTTCCGGCGCCGGACGAGCGAAAGTCCGTCCGTATCTACATCACGCCCGCACCCCTCCGTCGCGGTAAGAGCCGTCGGTGAGGACTCGCTTTAGCCGACGGACGCGCCTGCGCACTCACGACAACGCACGTGGGGCGCACGGCACGCACGCCCCGCGACATCTGCTGGTCCTTCGAGCCGGATCTACGTGTATTTCGTCGAGACATCGGGTTACTGACGTCGTCATGCCTGTCACCAGGAGCCAGAGGGGTACCTCGCCGCCGAACCAGTCGACTGCGCCCCGTGCTGAAGAAGAGGCACAAGGGACAACTGACTCTTCGGGAACGTCGGGAACCTCGGGCACAACTACAGAGGGAACGTTAACTACGTACGAGTCAAGAGTCACTTCAGAGACGGAAGTTGCTGCTCCGGCTGCTCCAGCTGCTGCAACGGCAGCACCTGCAGCAAAGAAGAAGACTCGCTCCGTCGTGTCTACGGGACGTCGGGAACGTGAAGCCAAGCTGGAATTGGCGCGCCGACAACTAGACGAAGCGAAAGCAGCAGCGGAACTCGCCCGGGCCCAATGGGAGTTGGCCCAGGTGGAAGATGAAGAGTCCGAAGTTGAAGAGGCTGATGCTGCATGGGACGCCAACGTCCAGACATGGGTGCAGTCGACGGTCGGTCGGATGTCCGAAGAGGTACGTCGGGGGGAGGTGCCCAAGGAGGGGCACCAGCAGGGCACGTCCAAGGAGGGGCGCGTCATCCAACCTCCAATTGCCGCCGTCAAGCAAGAGGATCAAGAGGAACCTTCAACGAACGGGACCAAGGATTTAGCGGAGGCCATCATCAAGGCAATCAGCGCGGCGCCACGGAGTGCGCCGAGCTACGTGCACGAGTTGCCGGACTTCGACGGGAGGAGCGAAGAGTGGATCGCCTTCAGGACGGTATATGAAGACACTGCGCCGATGTTTACGGATGCCCTCAACATGGCGCGGCTGCGGCGGTCCATCAAGGGTGCGGCACGGGAGGCGGTGAAGAGTCTCCTGTATTCGGAGTGCCCACCAGAGGAAATATTGGAAGCTCTTCGTCGAAGATTCGGAAGACCTGAAGCCCTGATCCTGATGGAGTTGGAGAAGGTGAAGAACCTGCCACGCATCACGGAAGGTGCGCGCGACGTCTGCGTGTTTGCCAGCCGGGTGAACAACACTGTCGCGACAATTCGGGGGCTTCGAAGACCGCAGTACCTACACTCGCCGGAGATGGTGAAGACCATCGTGGACAAGATGCCGGCGGTGCTGCGCTATCGGTGGTACGACTATGCCACCGACAAGGAAGAAGAAGATCCAGACCTGGTGCTAATGATGAAGTTTCTCAACAGGGAAGCGGACCGGTGTGGACCCTACGCGACGCAGGAGACGGTGCATCAAAGGCAGCCTCCCTGGCGTCAATCCGAACACACCACGTCCGATCGAGTCGATGAAGAAAGGAAGACCTCCTGTCCACATTGCCGGGACGAGCATCACCTCTACGAGTGTCGCAAGTTCCTACGGCTGCCGGTAAGGGAGAGGTGGGACGTCGCTGAGAAGTCACGGATGTGTTTCAGGTGTCTGCGAGGGCGGCATCAGAAGGAAACATGTCGGCGTCCTCCCTGCAAGGTGTGCAACCGGTGGCACCACTTCGTGCTTCACGAGCAACGGGGGCCCAGCCCGAAGCGCGAAGAGAAGAAAGAAATCGCGAACAACGTCATGCTCCCGGTGAATGCGGCAAGGACAGGAAGGGCGTATCTCAAGATGGTTCCAGTCGAGCTGTACGGGCCAAAGGGAGCTGCCAATGTGCTAGCGCTGCTGGACGAGGGGTCTACGGTCACGCTGCTCGACGCGGCGGTCGCGCGGCGAATCGGACTCAATGGACCCATGGAGGCGCTCACCCTAGAAACCGTTGGAGGAAGAACCATCACCAAGGAAGACTCCATGAAGTTGAACATGAAGGTTAAGGGACTGCACCAGGATAAGAAGAGGACCATCTCTGGGGCACGCACGATCGACGACATCAACCTGACTCCTCAGAGATTGGATAAGAAGAAGATTGAGCAGTGTGCTCACCTCAAGTCGATGGCTGACCAGTTGTACTACGAAGAGGAATCACCCAAGCTGCTGATTGGGCAAGACAACTGGGAGCTCATCGTGTCCAGAGCCACGCGCAAGGGGAAGCGAAGTCAACCCGTAGCATCTTTGACCTATCTGGGGTGGGTGCTACACGGGTCCAACGGAGCAACGTCAAGACCCGTGAACTTCGAGACCAGCGCGCACTTGTCTTCTAGAGAGGAAGAATTCGGCAAGGACATCGCACGGAAGGGGAATCTTCTCGCCAGCGGAAGCAACGAGAAAGATTGGCAGAAACCACGCACCATCAAGAAGAAGCCCAAGGGAATGGAGAAAGGGGGATCGACTGTGGGGGCCCAGCCCGTCGATCAGCGTCCGGATCCAGACCCAGCCAAGTTCGCAAGATGGACGCAACTGGTGGGGGCAACAGCGAGATTACTGCAAACGAAGACCCAAGAGAGAAGATACGTTCCCCTAGAACACGACAAGATACAGGAAGCCGAGAAGATCATATTAAGAAGAAGCCAAGAAGAGAGCTTCCAAGAAGAAGTACGCTGCGTCAGAAAAGGGAAGCCGTTGAAGAAGGAAAGCCGGCTTAAGGAACTGGACGTCGTCATGGAAGATGGACTACTACGACTCCGAGGAAGAATCGACGCAACAGTACACACTCGGCAAGAGAAGGGACCTGTGGTGCTGGATAGCCAGCATCACATCACCGGGCTGCTCATCAAGTACTACCATGAGAAGTTGGGTCATGGTAACCACGAAACGGTGATCAACGAGTTGAGGCGACGCTACTGGATCCTGGGACTACGGTCTGCGGTCAAGTCGACGGTTCATCGGTGTCAATGGTGCAGGGAGCATCGTGGCACACAAGAGCTCCAGCAGCTGGGGAGGTTCCCGCTGGAGACCTCACGAGGGGGAGAACCGCCGTTCAAGCCAAGAAGCCGTCTCCAACCTCAACAAAGAAGACATCATCACCGCGGCAGAGAAGATGGGCATCAGGTGGAACCTCATACCACCTGGGGCCCCCAGCAGGGAGGGCACGTGGGATCGCCTCGTCTGGTCCCTAACAAGGACCCTGGCGGCAATCCTCCAGAGAAGGCATCCCAAGGAAGAAGTCCTGCACGCTCACCTACTGGAAGCAGGGCACCTGGTGAACTCGAGACCTCTCATCGAAGCCGACGAAGACATGGAAGAAGGGGCCCTTACTCCCAATCATTTCCTCATTGGGAGATCCTGCGGCACAAGATTAGGGACATTCACCGACGAAGATCTCACCGGCCAGCGGACATGGAAGACGGCGCAGCGACTAGCCGACCACTTCTGGAGCAGATGGGTGAAAGAGTACCTTCCTACTCTGATCCCGAGAAGAGTCGACGCAAGAGCTGCCAAGAGAGACCTGCAGTGTGGGGATACGGTCCTCATAGTGGACGCCACGCTGCCGCGAGGAGTCTGGCCAAGAGGTGAGGTGGTCCGAACCTATCCTGGACCCGACGGGCGCACCAGAGTACTAGAGGTGCGCACGGCAGGGGGCGTCCTGAAACGTCCCAGCTCCAAGGTGGTGCTACTGGTTCCGGCGCAACGCGACGAGGAGCGAGCAGTCGTCGAGCCGAGCAGCGGGTCGGCGGACAGCGAGCCAGACTGCGGGGAGGCGGTCATCGCATCGGGCCAGCAGCACGGAGTCGCCGGGTCAGGAGTAGGTGCTACGCACGAGGGGGAGGATGTCGGCGACTCATCTAATTAGTTAGATTAAGTTCCTTTATGTATGATCTTATTATGAATAAGTCTTAAGAAGTATGTTACGAATTTAGTTAAGAGAAATGTTTTTGAAGTGTTCATTACGATAGAATCACAACAGACTCAAGCTATGATTATAACACGATATGAAAGAGATGCAAGATGTAAATAGAGATAGAGAATAGGTTTAAGAAAATTGTATGGAAGTATTATGTAAATCATATGTTTGTTATAATTTTTGATAGTTCTAATTAAGTTGTATTGTTATAATTAGTGTAGATCGATAGGTTAAGAATTCCTCTACATTTTTATATACGATAGATAGGGATAAGATTTAGAACTAAGAAGTTATTAAGGAAAACATATGTATGATAGGGCAAAATCACGATGTTTTTATGGTATTTTTCAGGAATAACTTTTTTGTCTTTCTAGATATAAGAATAAGGATTGTATGGTTTAATAGAACTTTTTAAGACGAATGTAACGATGTATGACACATGTATGTAAGATTTTGGGAAGAAATAAAGATTTAGCCGGACATGGGTCAGCCAAAGTAAAAATTAGGTCGAAATGTTAGGCAATATGGGCTTAGAGCCGTGCGGCTCTCTTTAAGGTAATGCCGAAGGGCAGCGGACCAGGCGGGTTTTTAGCTGCGAACATGGCCTCCAGAGAGAAGCACTCCCAAGAAGAAAAGAAGAAAAAGAAGAAAGAAAACTCTGAAGAAGAAAGAAGACTCAAGACACTGAAGACTGGAAACTCTGCAGGACGGAAGCACCTTCTGCAGCAGGAAGAAAGAAGATTCTCCGCGAAAGAAGAGCGAAGAATATTAGGGCTAGGCAAGGGGGATTAGGGCTAGGCTTTGGCTGGTCCATTAAGGCTTAGACAGATAACGTCATTCTTGTTTCTTTTAAAAACGTCTCCCCCCGCACCTACCCCCCGCACCCTCTACATCGACGCGGCAAGAGAACGACGCAACTCCCCGACGCGAAGTACACACACGAGCGGGCTTCCGGCGCCGGACGAGCGAAAGTCCGTCCGTATCTACATCACGCCCGCACCCCTCCGTCGCGGTAAGAGCCGTCGGTGAGGACTCGCTTTAGCCGACGGACGCGCCTGCGCACTCACGACAACGCACGTGGGGCGCACGGCACGCACGCCCCGCGACAAGAAGTGTAACGCAGAATTAAAATTAAATTAATTAATTTATTACAAGAACAATTTACTTTTTACGTTGCATATTACATAATATATATCAGTGTTAAATATTTAAAGAACGCATGCAGTGAGGTCAATCTTGACATGACGTCATCGATTTTAAGAGATAAATGATGCGACTGATGACATATACACCGCCCACAACGGATCACGATTTTTGAATGGCAAAATATTTTCATAACTGGATTGTGTGTTTAGTAACAATGTTAATATAAATAAGATGAACTAGTTATTTAACGTTACCACGATTCGTAATATAACTTTGTTTAACGATTATGCAAGGTACGCTTCATCAAAATTGCTATGTATCTCGTGGTTTGATAAGATGTCGAAAAAGGTCTAAAGTATGATTGTCATTATTGCATCAACGCAAACGCTTGTCTTTCAAGTAGGTAAAACAATAATAAGAAAATCTTAGGAATTTCCCAGGACTAGGTAAAAGTGTAATTTATGTGTTATCTTTGCTGATATCATCTAAAATCATAAATGGCCGCAGACAAGAGTGCAGCGAGATCCACAATCAAAAGGGATATTTATAGCTATAAGGTGGAACGTTTATAGAAAATTAAATCTGGGAACTTTGCAGTCTAAACAAATGAAGAGACTAAATATTCTCGTTAAGTACGGTCCCTTGATGCCTGTTTCGTCTAAGACGCGAAGTTGTCGAAATAAAATTGAAAATCTATAAAACTCCTTTTCCTGAAATTTTCTTGATTCATAGAAGGCCACGCGTAGACTTAAGTTCAGTTTTTTTTTTCCGAATTTGACACAAGATCCGATCAGCCACTGTGACACGAAACTAAGAATACTCACGCGGGTTGCTGTGCCTCGAAGTCCGACTCGTCCGAAACGTCGTCAATATCATCGAAGTTGTCGATGATGCGGCCCGAGACCTCCAGCCGGCGGAGGGAGCGGCCACTGGAGGCGACATGTCTTGCGATCTGCCGGATGAGGCGACGAGGCAGGGGAAGCGAGGCGCGCGCGCCCCGAGCCGGTGACCCGCCACGTTCGCCGCGCATTGGCGCCATCTGACACATCACAGATAACGCAAGGTTTAATGATAAGATGGAGTATGTACTAAAATTTCTTTTAACACTAAAAATTCTACAGCATAATGTAATTGTGTAACGGAATGGAACAATGATTTACATGTTGTTTCTAAAAGAGCTGGATGTTACAAACCAACGCTCAATATATTTGCGATTCAAATTTCTCCTCACTCACTAAATTTTCCATATACTTAAACCAGTGTTACAAATCCCAAATAATAATAAAAATAATGATGCAATTTTACCTAATTCATTTTTTTTGGTAAATTAACGAAAATTAAAATGAATTGTTATTGAGTATACAATTTTGTTAAACAGCCCTATAAAATTTATTACAATTATTACTACAATTTATGAAGTCAGGATAAATTGTGCCTGCCTACAGGATAATATTTGCAAATACCTCAATCACAATACAAATAAGAATTCAGTACAAACGAGTTGTAGGTACATTGTACATTGTAAATGTGCAGAAATAAAGTAGGCGCAAATCTTATCAAAAGACTTGCTTACAGTGTTATTGATAAAGAACGTGTATGTTCCCCAAGCATTGTTTACATTTTCATACCTCTCATAATTAAAAAATATTACCGCAATGTGTTAACTGACAAACATTGTAGCGTCATGGACCGGCGCTTCAATACAGGTTCTACTCGTCCGAGGCGATTAAGGTATGAAATTGTGCTTACTGTTTAAAGCCGTATAAATACGTAGTGTTAAGTTTTGAAAATAAAACTGATGTTACTTGGTAAAAAGCGAGCTAAAACGTGGCCGTATCAACAGATATCTATGCAACAGCATAGAGTCACTCATTCTTAAACGAATGGTACATAGTGCATACACGCTGTCGAAACTCCATACCTGATTGTCCTCTGGGTTCCATAATATAAGGTATCTAGATTTAAAACAACATGGTGGACCCAAGTGGACTAAACTTAACGAGACGCATTCTCGTGTGGGGCAAGTTTCCAAGAAATAAAGGAGAGGCAAGCGTAGACAATAATAAATAATATTGCCGTAAATTTTAACTCTTCTCTTAGTCAAACATCTTTTTATTAAAATGCTTAGATAGTTTCTTCGCATGACACAAGCACATAACATAAATCAACTACATCGATTAAAAGTCAACTATTCAATAGCTTTGCTCCTTCAATCAAAGAGTAACATACTGATTAATTGAACCACGTTAAATTGCTGAAGGTCAGATTGTCGATCGGTCTAACAACGATCTTTTATGTTCACGTGAACTTTATATTGGAACGCGTATACAATGCAATACATTGTATTATATACGCGATCAAATATAGAGTTCTTGTACCCCCTAGCAGGTACGATGAGTGTACATTAAAGGTCTTAATTACAGTTGTATTAAACTGATTAAATCTTACCCTAACCTTAACCCTTAACCCTAGCATCTAGCGAGCCTAAAGCTCTGAGATCTTTTAAGGCGTGTAAAAGATTTTTATTGACGTCTTCGTGTTATGATACAGGCTATATAAATAGTTTGAAAATAACAGCAAAATCAAAATACTCGACAAAATTGAATCATAAAGTTACATCAAAAACACTATTCGTAACTGTGTCAACTCAAGCTTTTTATCTTTATTGATATTACTACGGAAAACAAAACATTATGTAAACAATACCGTATGCCGATACCAATTAGGCATTCACTAATGTTTGACCTTTACCTTACGGAATCCGGTAAAACAACGGTTCCAGATACACGCTGTATTAGAAATAAACACGCACGCACCACGTCAGCGTGACAAGAAACAATTTAAATAAAAAACTCAAACTATTTCTGCTTCGCTATTACATTACGAAGGCGTCTGACGTAGAAACATCTATCTCCGATAAATTATCGCCTAACAACACAATCGCATAATATCGCATGACCTTGGCACACTGGTAACGTTGAATCAATACGAATTTATAAATGGGCTGTCTCCGAACGTTACCGAGAAATATTTAAGCATTCTTACTTGATTGAAAAGGTAGACCAAGTATATTTTGTTCGCCTACAAATAGGCGTGTTAGCGGTCAAAAAAGTAATCCATCGAAGCTACTGAAAATCTTTTCTACTGACTAGAGTTGTTTTATTATGAACAATTAATCTTTTATCATTTTTCTGCAATGATGACAGAAGTCTGGTTTATTTTGGGTCTGAACAACTATCTTATCTCGGCGTTCGATACGTGTATGAATGCGTGTATAAGAGATGTAGAAGTTAACATAATGTAACAATCACTCATCAAATTCTGACTGTAGAAAGTTATTGATTTTTCCATATAAAAGAGAAAATGGAACAATATTGCAAAAACGCGAGAATCTAAAACCTACGAGCGAGAGCTGCGAGCATACGAGTATCCAGAAACGGGAACAATTTGTCCATACAATGCACTATCTACACACTTGTAAATACTTATTTAAACTAGACTGACCTATATACAAAGACCCGCCCCAACGGTATTTTCAGACCTAGCTCTCGTGAAACCCACACAAAATCTGTTGATACTTTGACCTATTGCGTAATATCATAGGCTGTGCCCGTGAACTAAGTTCAATGTTCAGTGTTATTCAAGTTCAATGTATGCTTAGGTTTCTAATATACAACCGCTTTTCTAAGAAAGTGGATAGAAACTTGATGAGTCTTCGACTGTAATCAATCCGTGATGAAAGTACTAAAACAGAAAAGAGCTACAATGGCAAGCCAATTATCGTTTGGCAGCAGCTCAAGTAGTAGTAGTCAACCCATTAGTGTCCCACTGCTGGGCATGGGTCTCCTCTCAGAATGAGAGTTATAGGTCATAGTTCACCGCGCTGGCCAAATGCGAATTGGTGGACAGCAGTTCAAGTGTATTATATTTCTCAATATTAATCTTGATTTTTAACAACAGTTAAGCACTTTTTTCTGAACTTAGGATTATAGTAGGTATAGGTAACTTTCTCAATCTTATTTAAATTGTGCAGTGGTTTGCTTATTTTTCCGCGAACGCCTTCTAGTAAATTTTATGCAGTCATTATAATTACTTTATCATTCATGAGAAATCTCAAAGACTATACAAACTTAATAATTCATTTATAACTAAACGTGAATTAAGCAATACAATGTTTGAGAACTTGGCATATCTTTTCATATCTGAGTTATACAATTATTAACTTCCAACGAGTTTACGTCAACCCATTATTGACCCAGTGCTAGGCACGGATTTTTTCCCAGAATGAGAGTTTGGCAACAGCTCAAGTAGTAGTCAACCCATTAGTGTCCCACTGCTGGGTATGGGTCTCCTCTCAGAACGAGAGTTATAGGCCATAGTCCACCGCGCTGGCCAAGTGCGAATTGGTGGACACGAGTTTCTCAAAACACGCATTGTTCTTGTTTCACGACAACGTAAATGACAATGTACAAATGTACATTGAAATGTATGAGTGAAAAATGATTTTCTTTTCGAAAACAAACAAATTCGTACAAAATCGAGTGCAATCGTGTGTATTGCTATGCGACAAGTCTAGGATATTACTGTGATACCCTAGGGCATCTTGATGAAGTTTAGAAGACTGCGAAACGATGATATAGGAATGACTTGATAGTCAATCTTAGGACGCGAGTTTATAAAGGGCTTAAAATTGTTTTTGTGGTAACCAGAAAAAATATATTTGAGTATTGTTTATAACGTTACATTGACAACATGACTTGGAGTTACGTTCTCGAACTATTCAAATCAATGAGGTAACATAATCGAATACTTCTAATGGGTGGCTACTAGACTTTATTTATTGCCTTGATTTCTAATAGAAAGTTGTAGAAATATTGTGAATAGCAGTTTCTAAATACAGGGTACCTAATAAGTATAGTATAGCTTTGACTCAGCTGCTAGGTGTACCCTGCGCGTGTTACTACGCCACCACAAAAAATAAAAAAAAACCTTGGATGAGCACAACTTCGTGAAACATCATCACATGATCAAATGGATACTTAACTATTCTATAAAGGACATACAAACATTCATTTAGATATATAAAACTTAAGGGAAAACGAGTTATGGCTTGAATAGTCTCCACAGTAACGGAAATCTCGTTAACCGATGCGAATGATCCTTGACCTTCATTGCATATTAACTTGCGTACCGATGGTTAAGGTAATACCGAGTTATATGGTACAACTTGCTGTCTTTATATCACTTTGTTCGGATTTCCTTTCGTACACATGCAAATTATCAATCAAAATTATATTTATCAGGGTTCCGTACAAAAAACGGGACCCTATTACTAACACTCTGCTGTCCGTCTTCCTGTCACCTGAAATGTATTTCTGTTGACGATAAATACATATACATATTTATATATATACCTGTTTAAGAGTGGCTCCCATACAATAAACGTGTTTTTGTAGCGTTTTTTAAAAATGATACGCCTAAATGGTACGGAACTCTAAGTGCGCGAGTCCGACTCGCACTTGGCCGCTTTTTATTATTATTCAATGTACGTGTGTGTTCGATTTTATTGGACATTGCACTTGTTTGTGGTATGCTAAATTTCGTGGACGTTGTAAACATAAGAATTTATATTACATCAAGTTATAATTGTATACCTAACATGCATAATACTATTTTATTCCTAGAACATCGTAACGGCACATCCGACATTTTTCTTTGTATTGAACACAGTCGGAACAATTTGAATTGTATGTTTGAATCCGTGTTCAGGAATATTTTGTAGAATTTTCTTATATTTATATCGCTCAGTGAAAACGAAATGAACCGAACTCAAAATTTTGCAAATTAAGTAAAGTAAACTACTCCTGATACATACATAGAGCATGAAGAGAAAGACACAATGTTTCGGCCCCGTAATAATTAAGAAATATTAAGAACCCTCCAAAATGCGAACATAATTATTGAAGTGAAACTTCTTTATCGGGGTTGGAAAAAATTTAGTGTAACATTTTTTCGTTACGCGCCATCTTTTTCTGTTACGCGCCATCTTTTTTTTCCCGTTACGCGCCATCTTTTTCTTATCCCTACCACGCGTGATATTAGATAGATTATTATAGATTAGATTATTAGATAAAGTTTAATAAAAGCCCTTTATTAAACTTTATCTAATTTAACTTTATTTGACCAATTTCTGTAAAGTTGCATATAATAAATTATTTTTCGAAAAATAACGTCATAAAGAAGTTTCACTTCTTACGAGTGTACGCTAGTACACGCAAACATTATTTTTCCCAAGGAATGCACATTTCTCATTATGTCTCTTTATTCTCACCATACAATGTTGCATAAAATATTTTACCTTTTGTCACACGTGATAAAAAAAAGTATTCAGTTTGCCATTTGTAATTATGTAGGATATTGTTTCGAATTTGAAGGTTACCTTTGCAATGATACAGTAAAGTCTATTAGTCTAGTCCAATTAACGGTTGGCATGACAACGCCAAAAATTAGGCTTCGTATTGCATGCTTAGTCATACTTAATGGTTATACCTACTGCGAATAATCGCAATTCGACAATAGAGGCTTTTACATAGCTTTGTTTAATGTAATGAGAAAATGGTAGCAAAATACAATATATAGAAGGAACATCTTTAACAATTAGATAATTTAAGTTTAGTTTATATATTATGGATGATAAGTGGCCACTGCCACCCATGGATATCTGTAATCAAAACCCTAGATAAAACCAGCTCTGGCTGAGGATGGCTAAAGATACCTCTGAAGCCTATGTCGCAACGCCTCTAAGTATATTTCTCTAACCAAACCTTTCAGGCCACAATACTGCAGATCTTAACACTGCCGATGTCAGCTATATTCTTATATTCTTTAGAAAACGAACTGCATTTGGCATTCCAATTTCATCACTACGCACTTAGCCAATAAGGTAATTCGTTCTTATTCTAGTACCTCTCAGTGCCCAGATTTGGACATGGCATGGTCCAGCATGTGTCGTAGATAATGGTGAATAATTAAATAAATATTACATTATACACGAAAATGTACAGCGCCATCATAATAGCCTAAAGCCTAAACATTGGACAGACAGTAGAGAGAGGATCAATACAAGAGAGCGCGGTCCACATTTATTTAGAGCACACAATACTAATATGTTTATTGCACCTATTATAGAAGTAAACAGTTATATAGATAATATCAATACCAACCCATTCTAAATGTTAATACTTTGGTTCATTCACCTTCCAGGAGGCAGCCAATTTTCCGTAATAGTAGCACCTAATCCCACCCCTCTCCTAGAATTTAACAGGAAATGAAAATGTTTTTGCTTTCTCTCCATAAAAATTCTTTGAAAGCCATTGACCTTAACCTTTGGGCCGTTAAGCCTACCAAACGAAAATTACGAATTCGTCAGAACTTGACAATCTTGGTGAATTATGCATAAACTGTTCTTATTCTAAAACTAGCTCATTCCGGCGGCTCCGATCTTTGGTCACCATCACTATGCCAAAGGGTTATCATATGTACAGTTGCCAGACGTCTAGATTTTGGCGGTACGTCCGGATTTTTTTGATAAAATTAAATGTCCCGCGCGGGACAGGCTCAGTCCCATTTTTTTTGGAAGGACCGGAATTTTGCAAAAAAAAAGGGCACCATTGCAAATATAAGTGGAAATTAAGTTTCTTGACAAAAAAAAGGTAGCCAAATCCTCCGGTCCTCCTACACCAAGGAGAGGGCACTTTATAGCGCAAGGACTGCTGTCCGCTTTTGACTATGAAGTCCCGCTTTTTTCACCCAAAAAGTTTCCAAATCCTGACTTAATAAAAAAAATGGCAACGCTGCTCATGTGCCAAATTTCGACTAAATTCAATCTTTTGCAAGAATTACCAAAATTACATCTTGACAAACTTTCACATATGATATTAATAAGAAGAAGACTAAGAGCAAGTTCTCATGACAAGCGCTTAACGCGCGTTTAATTGACGCGCGCTTACAACTACAAACATTTTATTCGGGCCGTACACATACTAACGCGCGTTTTTATAAAACGCGCGTTAAACGCAGCGCTAGCGCTTGAATCTTGTTAACGCGCGTCCACGCGCGCTTTGAGATCATTTGTTTTCTATGTTTCCGTTCAGTTGAGCGCGCGCTTTTGACGTTAATAAACGTATTTAAGGGTCCGATAGTTCGTCCAAAAATCATCGGAAGTGGAATCCGACGCTTTTAATACAGATTTATTTATAAACGAAATAGAGAAACGTCCTGCGATATGGGAAATGACAAGTAACGATTATTCAGATAGGAATTTAAAGAGACGGGGTTGGGAAGATCTCGTCCTCATATTCATATTCATTTCATGCCATCGGTATAAAATCACCGTTAAAACTGTTTCTACGTCCATGTTCAAATGTAGGAACTCCACTGAACCTCGGCGAACGCGGTAACGCGCCTTCAACGCCTTACAAACGTGTGTCATGTGAACACTATACAAAAACTTAGCGCGCGTTGTACGCGCGTTGAACGCTTGTCATGAGAACTTGCTCTAAAGGTCAGCATGAGCAGGAGCACTGATGAAGTCGAATTGCCTTTAAGATCTAGCTAGCATATCACTCAGTATCTCATTTACTCTTAAAATATTATAAATGTAAGTTTGTAAGTAGTTGTGTTAGTCTTTCACGCAAAAGCTATCGATCGGATTTCGCTGAAACTTCGCACACACATAGTTTATGACCAATATCAACACATATGACATCGACGGTCGACATGACCGAAACGGTCGAAGTCGCGGAATAATCTAGTTTTCCTATATTAATTCCAGTGCATGCAATAAGAGCAATTAATGACGAAAGCGCGGGGGAAGCTTACTCGACAACTTTCAATTTTAATTTTAATATTACATTACATGTCATTCTCGGCGTGCCCAGTGCCTCGCCTTCACATTTATGAATACTTTAAAATGCATTTAACTTGCAATACGTAACCCTAGTTTCACTATTCAATATTCATACATGATAATTATTTATTTATTGATATTCGAAAACTACTAATTTGATTTAGGTAAAGCAGGTGCAAGTTAGTATTATTATTTATTATCATAAATGTTTGTAAGCTGTGCGTTTCTCCTAATCTTTCACGCAAAACTACAGTTCGAATTTCCCCGAAATTTCGTACACAGATTGTTAATGACCCAGATTAACTCTAGGATATTCATTACCGTGGTAGATATGACTCTATGGATCATCACTCATCTATGGATGCATGTAATATACCCTAAGTAGGGTTAGATTCCTTCGTGGGGAGCATTACAAAAGCCTAGTTGATTTATTGCATCACAAAATCTGCAAATAAATAAAAAACAATGTTTTTCATTTTTCCGTTCGGAAATCATTAAACAGGTTGTAATTGGTAGAACGGTACTTAGGACGACTATACTGTGCTAACTTTTACTACATATATCGTTTTTTTTTAAATCGAGGGGGAAATCTTTAAAATGTATCGGACGCCGTGGGAGCGACGAAGGGTTATGTGGGAGTTTTATCTCACTCAACGGCTACGGTATCCCTTAATTGTCGTAAGAGGCGACCAAAAGGAGGCCTCTGGGGTTGCGGACGGATAGAGTGGGAGCTCGAACTGTCCAATAAGCAACTCCGGTATAGACGGGGGAATGTGTGGCTGAGCCGGTGAGAGGCGCCGCGCTAAGGGACACCGGTGCGTTCCATTGGAGATCCCGGGGTCCCCTACAAGCACAAAGAAAGGTCACCGAGGAGGTTTTATTGGGTACAAATCCCACATAACCCGGAATCTCTCCAAAGGCTTCGTTGTACCTTTTGAAGGTTTCCCCATCACAAAAAAAAGGTATGAGTGTGCTAAATTTCAGCGAAATCCGAACTGTAGTTCTGCGTGGAAATGTAGCAAACATCATACAATTTCAATCATCAAACATAATAAAGCCCGCAAACTTTCTTTTAGAATATTCATACGATTTTGCATTCACAAAATTACCGTACAGACACAATTAGACATAGTAAATGTATTAAAACTATTCCGCATATACTTATCGTATTAGGCAAGGTGACACCTAAAATGCGAATAACAAATTACGTAACATTAACTGAAAACGAAAACGACAGACGAGATTTACTTTGTTATACGCGTTTAGGCTTTGTTTAGTCAATAAGTCTGGTGTTCTACTTGTCTACCAATGTGTTTTTAAGATCATGACGTCACTAAGGCTTGTTTAAGATATGCTGTACATTTGAACTCAACTTCGTATATCCGCCAACGAGTCTTCAAATGATGTAAAAACTAAAAGATACAATATAAAAAATATGTTTTAATTTGTGGTTTAATTGTTGTGAAAACAATTCCTTTTTTGTATTCAATGACACGTAAAAAGTTAACCAATCAGAGTTGGCCTCAGCATGCAAGAATGAAAAAAATCTACGGAAATTTTGATAATCGGAAGGGCTATAGAAGGAGCCGTATATATTTATAATTTTTAATATCGTTGCATTCGTCAAAGTATTAATATTTTTTAATCTTAGAAAAATCTGCCATTGAGTCGTCAGTAATAATAATCTAAAGTTTGAAATGGAAATTAAACTTCAGATAAAACTATAAATTATACGCGCAAAACGAAATCTCCTAGATGATAACATTCCATCAAGTTTTACTACTGTCGTAATATTATCATGATATTTTACACAACAGACGAGCACAAAAGCGTCTAGAATCAGAAATGAATATCTAAATTCTTTATTTCAATGTTTTGCCTGTTTATTTCGTCTTAAATTGTATCTGGACTTTACAAGCGAAAATAATAAAACAGCTTTTTGGAGAGTCCTTAAAGTGTGCCTTTATTAAATAACGTAAAGTTCATATCTGCCCTTTCCTAGCACAAATCGTCACTTTTTAATTAACTAGACGAAGACTACATTAACCGTAGTTTCAAGTATTGAACTAAATTTGGCGAAATATTGATTTTGGTGTCTATTCCACTCATTGTGCTATATGAGCAACTATTTCACGCAGCGCAGATTATCACTGATAATCAATTTACTACTCATCATAGATTTACTTTTCATACTTGAGCTACATCGGCATAATATTAAGCTGAGTCCCAAAATAAACGAACCACGGCATGCGGTAGTGCTACGTCACAGAATCACTGTGATTGCACGATGACTGTTATCAGTGCATGTCTCGTTATCACTTCAAGATTCAGGGGTATATGCGGTTAGTTAGTCCATTACGTTAAATTCTCTTAATTGTAACACATGTCTCTTACGACATTTAATTTAGGATAAACATAAGAGACGAGAGTACCTGTTACTATGTAATGTACCAATGTGGGTCATAAGCCCGGACAAATGCCTGGTTGAACTAGCTGAGATATAACTGGGGTAAATCACAGCTATTTCTTATTTAACCGGAGTGATTAAGCGTATATGGACAAATAATTCTTTCCAGCTTTATCTTCAGGGACTAGAAATGAATTTGCCTATGAGACTTTAAACTTCTTTATTCCCTGTGGCTCAGGTAAAGAAAACTTAGGGTGGACGCCACAAATAGCAGCCTCCTACTAACTATCCCTTACTTGTTATCATTTTTCAGTATCTTCAATATAAACATCACTAAAGTTACGTGAATGTGTTGAAACACACATTACTGACATTATATATATATTTTTATATTTAATGTCTTCATTCATTAGTTATCGTTATTGATATTTCGCCTACAACATTATTCAGAACATTTTAACTAAGACGTAAAGATGGTTCACTAGCGATCCATACCACTCCCGACTACGTATTTCTGAACATTTCAGATCGGTAGCTTACGATTACACAATCGCTCTACAGTTCTACTACTCCAAGTTATCGCAGACGCGTAAACAATGATAGTAAAATGTTGCTACTGATTTTGCACGTGCAACGCTACAAAATAATTGTAAGTAATTAATATAATCCAGGCAAGGAAATTCTAATATGAAAATGAGTACAACAACAACTGATAAGGAATACTTAACGGTTTCACGCGAGCGCAATTCGCTTGGATTGAATAATTGCACAAAACAAAAAGGCAAATACAGGAGAGCTAAGTAAAAAAAGAACAGTGTTTTTGTATTTTTTTTTAATTAGTTATTATTATTATTAATGTATTTAAAATAATAATTTAAATGTATAAAGGTACCTACCATAAGGTACCTACCATAGTTCAAGCTTGACGAAAAAAAGATCGTGAAATATATGTTGTAGGTATACTGATTGCACGCCCTGTAGTTCCGGGATCAGAATAGGGCTACGGCATCCCCTGCCTGTCGTAAGAGGCGACTAAAAGAGGCTTCCGGGGTTGTAGACGGCTAGAGTGGGATCTCGAACGGTTCGGTCAGGCAATCCCGGGAAGGACAGTGGTATGTGTGGTCGCATACCGTCATAAAGACTAAACGGAGCGGTGGGCCCAGCCGCCCATCTGGGAGGAGCCCGATGGGGCAACGCGCTCGGAGGATTCCGGTGGAAGTCGTTTCGAGATCCCGGAGTCCTCCTTTTCAGCGCCGAGGACGGCCACCGGGGGGGTTTTAGTGCGGTAAAAATCCCACATAACCCTGCGTCGCTCCCACGGCGTCGGGTACCTTTTGAAGGTTTCCCCCTCGAAAAAAAAAAAAAAAAAAGGTATACTGATTGCAAGCTGACGACATAAAAAGGTCCGCAAATCTATACCGATTTCAGTTTCACAACCAAACATGGTGTTCTGATAATGCATATTTTGAGAATATTTACCATTTCTGTGCATAACTCGCTCTTTTATACTGCATATATTCCGAAGTCTAATTATAATCTAATTTAAATGCAATGCAAGTTTAAAGAAAAGTTTTGATTTTCATATTAAACCCTGTATTAAGATCACCTAATTATCATTTTGTACACAAACAAGTATCAGTCTGTTATAATTTTGTTATATAAACAAACAACTAATACTATTTCCAATTTTTGAGCAGTAAAAACAAGTATTTTGTTATTTCCTCAACAGCACACATGGTATATTAATAGTATTATTATGGTATAATTATTCCATACCATTACACAAATATTTTATTGATTACACTCATTCTAATAGACCAATGGGCAATGTTTTAATCAAATTAGCATTCTGCTAATTTGATTAAAACATTTTTTTTTAAGCAAAGACAATCGCTCAGATACTCAATACCTACTCATTTCGCAGCCTATTATAGACTTTTAGTAGCCCAGAAATAATTATGCCTTGCTCATTAAATGATTTATTGTTAAAATAGTTAAAAAAAAAACTCTTGACATATTAAAAACATCAAATAGAATGCATTGATTATTGTTTAAAAATTATCATTTGTTAATGTGTTGATAAACTGTTAGCCATCATCATTACTTGCATTATTATTTCATGACTAAAACAATTATGTATAATATATGCTCATATTTTTATTATAATATTTAAGAATACTGTACTTTAACCTTGTACCAGCATGCATGAAAAACTAAGAAATTAAATCCAGCATGAAATCCTTACATTTTAGTAAACTGTTTATAAATAGAAGTTACTATTATTTGAAATCCTCTATAAATTACTTAAAATTAAATGTATTTAATGGAGTATAGAAAAAACCATTAGCAATTAATTAGTCAATTCATAATCGGCTATATTACTTGCCCTAGCTTAATTTAGATTTTAGTAAGTAATGGAATATTTTTAGGTAGTGGATACAGCAAGGTTCATTACTTGAAGCAGTGGAGAGGTAGACTCGATCCCAAAAAAATGTGTTCTCTAGAAGGAAGAATAATGTAAGATTGTATAATCTGAATTGAGATGGAAATCAATTAAAATAAGGCACTTTATTGAACTTTTACCTCCCTAGCAATTTATTAATAGAATGTTGATCACAATTTAGGATCCACTACAGACTATACTTGGTGTTTTACACAGGTCTATACCTAACATATGTAGTAATAATCTACAAGTTTTTTTTTCCTTTTTTTTATAAATTGAAAGTAGCACACAAGCATGCAGTCCACCTAATGGTCACTGTCGCCCATGGACTCCTGTAAACAACTTCATATAGAACATGAAGTTCTATCTAAAGTAAATAACAGAAGCATTGCCACTCTCAATGACTAAGATGGTTATATTATATAAAAGTGTGCCGGCAACCACACCCTTTCATCGAAATGCAAGAACTGCTTCACACTAGAAATAGGTGTAGCAGTGGTATTTCCCCGGGCTACACTGGGTCTACAATCTACAAATACAGCTATTAAAGATCTAGTAAACTAAATTTCACATTCCAGTTGACAATTTAAGCTAAATGTGATAAGAAATTATCATTTTAGTGGAGATAAGATCATGGCATATATATTTGCGTTAATATCACTTATATGAAATCCTGATATGATACATAAAAATATATTTAAAATCACAAAAATTGTGATATACATTTTTTAAAGAATATATAACTTTGTCCTCTCCAATCAATTCTTTTCAAATCATTGTTTTATTTATACACTTTACATAACTCTGTACAATATTCATTCTTGTAGGTAGAGAATAAATCAGAAACACAATTAAAAATTTAATAAATCACTAACTAAATGAGAATTTTACTTTAAAAGATTATAACACATATTAATTTAATTCATCATTATAATTTAAATTGGCTTACACATTAAATTTTCATAGTAGACATTTCATCACAATATGAAGGTAATTAAATTATTTATTAAGTCATATACCTATACAGTCAGTGCCACATATTGTTTAATTGAAAAATGGTGTTGAAATTTATTCAAAATAATATGCTAATTCCTAATTAAAAATTGAGTAAGTACTCATTCATTTCAAATAAGTTTAAATATACCTATGTTAACTCAACCAAATAAAGGTTAAATAGATGTTATTATAGATGCTTCCACTTCCAACTAGAATAATTATGAAACAAGTTTTGTTTGAAAGAGTATTGTTTTTCTGGGTGACAAGTATTTATAGAATTCCTATAGAAATGAAATCTGGGTCATGAGGTCTGCAATTTATTTATAGCTCATTTTTTTCATTATGCGCCAAAATACTACTGGCTCAAATAGCAACTGGCTCATAGCTAGCAAGTGTATGAAAAAGGAAGGTCAATTGCAGTTTAAAGGAGATGACATACTTACTTAACGAACGGTTAATGTCCAAAGTCTAGAAATACACTCGATCGCACATTAAGTTGATTGTTATGGCTCAGCGTTAGTCCTGGCAACGTACGTAACACGCGAAAATTACGTCGCGTGGTCGTGTGATGTAACGACGATTACCATGTGTTTTTGTGTTCATCGGGTCAGAGTGGCGTCAACAGTTTGTTGCTAGGAAACTGGACGAGGCAGGCGACCGCGTGCGCGCCGTGCGCGAGCCTCCTACGTGGAACTATCGTGCACGTGCCGACCCTCCGAGGCGATGCACGCCGAAGGGCCATTACATAACCGCAGGGACGGAACGCGACCAGCACCACGGAGGACGCCAACACGCACCGAATACCACTCATTCCATTTTTAGATGGAGCGTCACCGACTGCGTCTAACGTTCCTCATGCCTCCCGACACATTTTTAGATCCGCATGTAAACGATACCACACACCCCACGTTGTGCAAGCAACGCGATACCCCAGTGTAATTATTCGCTAATACGAGTGCAAGATCCAAAATGCGCACATTGCTACCTAATGCGCAGTCTTTTCCGCAAATAAATTCCCGAATATTACGAAATATCACACTATCGAACGGGAATAACACGGAACAAGATACGACAAATGCACTTACCTTTTAGACGAGACGTTTGTTTTTATGCACAAATTAGAATTTAATAACAATAAACAGCATTCCACTGCCTCCGCACTTGAAATCAACACTCAACAAACACCTCAACACCCAAGCAAACCATAAGCTAAAGAGTAACCTACATAAATAAACATATGATTTGATAGCAAGCAATACACTTGGCTCTTGGCTAGTCTTGGCTATGCTTGGTTGGATCATGAATGACAGTTCCAAGTGGCATTGCTTCGTGCTTGCTTCTATAATCCACAGACAACATATATCAATAAATTGCTTGTTCTCTTCATTTTATGTCACGTGTATTTAGCCCTAAGTAATCTGTGGCCACCTTCACTTTGCTTTACATTTTTTTTAATCGTCAGTAACTAAACAGCATGTTCATGATGACAATGAAAAAAATTAATTACACATACACATGAATATATAAAATTGGTACTTCAACGCCGTTGCTATAATTACAATAAAATATTTTGAACAACTATAACTATTGGTAGGTATGTCCTATGAGTAATAAAATGATTATATTTATATTTTATTAATAAATAAGGTATCGATTTCAAAGAATAAAATTACTTGGAATATAAATAGCTAAAACTTCTTTGTACCAATGGTTTGTGTTTAATACTCATTAATGAGCTAAAGACAATTATGCATTCGAATAAAGTAAGTGAAAGAACATTTGAGGTTTGAGATATCTATAATCTCATAGGAATACACAATATTCACTTACACATTTTGAAGAAGAACTTTGAGGATTCTGACTAAATAATTTTATTGGCATGGAGGAATAATAATAATGCATAATATTCCTCGAAGGCCTGTAAAAAATCACAATGGGTCGTAATAATAATAACTTGGTGAATAAATTAATAGCATTGATTATTGCCGTCAACCTTGATGCCTTCTTATGCAACTTTTTTGAGAACTATAGCCTTTTCATTAATCATTCAGTGATTGTTTGCTTACTTGCAAAAACGATTATTATTGCGTCTATTTTATATGTCAGTGGAGACTGTACGCGAATTTCGGATTAGGTATGGTAACATTGACTGTAACCACCAAAAAGAAGAAAACACGTTAAACTTGACGTGGACTAAAGTAGCTGGCCCACTTTGCTAAATAATAATGTGTGAAACATTCTAAGTAATTACTGATTCTAAGTTAAGGGATACGCCAATTTAAAGGGCTGGATGTTATTTTGTGACACAAGATGGGGTATAATCTCGTAAGTGCACAGTTTTTTGGAAAACCTGACTACTTTTTGACAGATCGATTCTGGATACGGTGATGTTATTCGTGGCGAAACGGGTGTTTTACGTTGATTTTATTGTTGTAATTCACAGAAAATGTACGGTGTATTGTGCTTGGTGTTACTGCCGGTGTTCCTGAGCCAGCGAGCGGAAGCTGCGGCGGTGATATCTATTGATTTTGGATCGCAATGGATGAAGATCGGCATCGTGTCACCCGGGGTTCCGATGGAGATTGTCTTGAACAAGGAGTCTAAGAGGAAGACGCCAGCTGTGGTCGCGTTTCGGGACGGCGTCCGGACATTCGGCGAGGACGCTGTCACTGACGGTGTGAAGATCCCGAAATGTTCTTACAAGTACCTCCTCGATTTACTTGGAAAGCCTTTCAACCATCCTCTCGTTCACGCGTATAAGTAAGTTATTAATTATCTATTATTTTTCCATCTTTTAATGTATATATATTCTATACATTGCTCTAAACATCAATATAGAAAAGTAGGTTATTTTTTATATATAAGGTAAAAATATTTAATCTATAACCACATGTCGGCATTGCAGTAATGAAATGTGTTGAATGAAAGAAATTATAAGTTCTTAAATATAGTTTCAGTGGTAACAAATGCAATGAGATATATACATTGCTTATCTATTTCCAATATTTAATTTAAAATTTCGCAATACACTTATTACAATGCAACCACGAATTATTTTAATAAAATATTCTGTTACTACCAAAAATAACCAAACCTACATAACAAATATTTGTAATTACATTTCTATTTAAATACACATACATAAACACACTTTCTACACTCATAGTCCCACTAGGATTTTCTTCTGTGTCGTGGGTACCATAGATACACACAAGACAAATACACAAACACACAGACCCAGGTCATGTTATTCTAAACTCACCATTTAGATACCTGTCTGGCCGGGAACCGAACCCGGGACCCATTGCGCATCAGACCGGTATGGTAACTGCTCCGCCACATGGGTCGTTAAAAATAAATAATTAATTTTACCTTAGTAATGTTAAATATTAATTTTATAACTTTTATGATTTCAGACAACGCTTCCCATATTATGAAATAGTAGAATCGGAGCGAGGTACACCTGAATTTGTACATGACAAAGACACCCGGTTCACACCAGAGGAGCTGGTAGCACAGCTTCTGGCCAAGGCTAAGGAATTTGCAGAAGTAAGCCATGGTAAGTGTTGTGTGGATTACTTTCTAAACTTTCTAAACTCAAAGTAGAACATTTTTTGTGTATTCAAACATAGTTCTTTTAAGGTAATAAATATCAAATAGGTATAATATCAAATTATCTAATTTGTCTGATTTATATATAACATAACTATGTATTATGAAATATTTTGACAATCTGTATGGTGCAGTAGTAGGTAGTTGATTTCTTAGTAGATTGCCATTAGAATGAGTATTTCAATTTGTGCTAGGTTTGGACACTTGTGTTTCAACATTATTCATAAATTATATTTGTTCATGGCAAGTGAACAACTTGCATGAATAGCTATTGATCTTAAATTGGAAGCATTTTAAATTAATATAGAGTTGAATAATAAACAAATGTCAATTTTAGATCTTTTAAAAGGTATTGGACTAAATTTTTCCGAACAATGTCTTTGCACGAGTAATCTGCAAATAACAGTTAGACATAATATAACACAATAATAAACAAGATAGAAGTTTTGTAATTGGATTAGGCAGTTTTAGGATTGATTTGGTTTATCATTAACTAACTGACCCAGCGAACTTTGTTCCCTCTAAGACTCAAAAATCGAAAAGTATTAGTGTTCCTCCACTATATTATGCATGTACTATACATAAAAACCGTCCTTTAAATGAAGCTATTTAATAAAAAAAAACTGCATTAAAATTCCTAGTGTAGTTTTAAAATCTACTACTTTGATTTATACCATGTAGTGATGGTCGGAAATTGTTTATGGAAAAGTAATACAATTCAACAATATGGTTACTTAGTCCCGTCATCTATGTAAAAGACTGTTTCTCTTGTCTCTATATTAAATTCTGTCAATATATCATGTGAGTCAGTAATTATTATGTTAATGATAAAAGTAAACATCTGCTCTGGGCTTTGTAACACTTGTGCATTCATACACCTTCAATTAAATATATTGGAAAATTTTAGTGTAGCTTGCCTTTTTATTAAATTTTTATTATGTTAAACTTATGTTATAATAAATTGGAGGTTAGAGGTTGGTGTTTTGTGCCTTGTAACCCTCGAGGAGGAAGAATAATTTAGATAGTCTCCCTTACTCCCTTCAAAACAGAATACATTCGCTATTAGGTAGAAATAGAAGCAGCTGTCATGCTAAAGGAGTTATGTGTATTATTAGCTATGCAAAGAATGCTTGAGCAGGTGTTTACATCACCTTTTGATCTACCCACTATCATCTCACTACCCACTGAAAATTGAGGTTTATTTCTTTGAAATGAAAATTGCAAATGAGCATATAGTCCATCTGAGGCCACTGGTGCCCATGGTCACCTGTAAGCAACTTCACATAGAACAGGAGTTTTATCTGAAGTCAATCACAGATACATTGTTACTTCTTGAGGACTAAGATGATTGCCTCCTGTAAAAGTGAACCAGCAATCACACTCTACCTCACTCTAATCACGCGCTACCAATATGTGTGGCAGTGGTACCTGTGCGGTCAATCTACACTGATTCTGGTTCACTACACCACCTGGTAGATTAGTAGCTTCTATCTACTTATTGGCCTAGTGGAACATGCGAGATGTGGAACTTTAAAGTGGAATGAGCTATAACATGCAAAAAGATCTCTTCTTCAAAACTAGTCAGAGTCAGAGTTAGACGACCCGCGTGGCGGACCCGGTTACCATACTGGTCTGACGCGAAATGGGTCCCGGGTTTGATTCCCGGTCAGACAGGTATCTGAATGATGAGTTCGGATTCCTGTTCTGTGTCTGGGTGTTTGTGTATTCGTCTTGTGTGTCCATGGTACCCACGAGACAGGGAAAATCCTACTGTGGGGCTATGAGTGTAGAAAGTGTGTTTAAAAAAAAATAAAGAAAAAAGTAATGCTTTAGCGAATCCTCTACTGTTGTTCATAGGCAATGGTCACTATTTTCCATCAGATTAATTTCCTTATTATTTATAGGTTCGTTTATAAAAAAGGGCTGAACACAAATGACGTCTGAATCATAAAGTATGCAATAAATGTTGCGGTTCATTTTGCAGGTCAACAAATAAGTGAATGCGTGATCACTATCCCTGGATACTTCAACCAGGCTGAGCGTAAGGCTATGAAGGAGGCGGCGGCTCTCGCAGGATTGAATGTTTTGCAACTGATCAATGACTATACAGCAATTGCTATCAACTATGGCATCTTCAGAAGAAAGGTCAGCTTTAAAACAATTTCTTATATTAGTGTCTATACAAAATTTAATTATATTTCGAAAGTTCATTGTTAAAATGTAACTTACAATTAAGTTATTTTGGCTTTTATTACTGAGATTTAGAAAAAAGAAAGTGTGTGTAATTATGTACAAATACATGTGCTAGAATTTATACTTTGGCAAACAAGATAAAAATGTTTTAAAAAAAATTATCTTTCTCATCATTTTTTCATAACGCGCCTAAAAAAGTTCAACTTCCAAAAAAAAAAACGTGCGGCACTCGAGGACTGCAGGGGCAAAGCTATTGCATAGCAATTTCATTTTCATTTCAACTTTATACTGTTTGATGAATCTTTAAATTTATTTCTCATAATTTTTTTACAATGCGCCTAACGAAGTATAACTTCAAAAACATATGTATGTCGGGAATGGTGACAAAATGGACCAGAATACCTAACAATATTATTTCATATGAATGATTTTTTTACAAGTTCAGTGATTTGATGATGTTTTCCTGCTCAAAATCGTGATATTTTCACTCACACTCGATCTCTCTTGTCCTATCCTAATCCTATCCTAATTAGAAGATAAAATGCTTTGTGTATATGAAAATCTCTACCATTGATATAAAACACTTATATTATAGTTTTTCCAAAAGTAATAAAAAAATGTTTGCAGGAAATCAATGAAACCGCCTGGCATACACTGTTCTTCGACATGGGTGCAGTGTCCACTAAAGCAGCCTTAGTGGAGTATAAGACTGTTAAGATTAAGGACAAGGGTTATGTGGAGACAGTGCCACAACTGCAAGTTATTGGTGTTGGATATGACAGGTAAATTTTACTACGTTTTTTATTGTTTATTTATGGTGTTAAAACGCAATAACTTAGGGCTACGACAATTTTCTTAAGCCTTTCCAAATAATATGAATTAGTTAATACAAATATACTTTATGTGTGAAATCAATTTCTAGAACATAGCATAGCAAATACTTTTTATATTACAGAAATTGTAAATTTATAATAAACATTTTTGACTATGTATGTGTTTGTTACTCTTTCTAAAAAATATCGGTGGGATTTTGCTGAAATTTGACACAGTTTATGGCCTAGGTATACAAAGGATACTCATACAGTGATAGACATTATCAAAGTGGGTGAAACCATGGAAATAACCTATAATACTATACAAAAACTCTTTATTGTACACCCAATACACATATATATCACAAAAATAAAAGACATAATGCAATGTACAAGTACCGAGTATTTACTAATTTGAATAAGATAATATTTTGTAATTGTATTCATTTAAATTTTTCTAGAACTCTCGGTGGTTTCGAAATGACGCTGCGTCTCCGGGAACATCTAATCAAGGCGTGGGAGGCGAATGGCGGCGGTGACGTCAGAGCCTCGCCGCGGGCTATGGAGAAACTGTTACGTGAAGCTGAGCGCTTGAAGATTGTGCTCTCGGCTAACTCTGAACATTATGCTCAGATTGAGAACTTGCTGGATGATAAGGACTTTAAGCATTTGGTAAAAACATATTTAAAAAAATAAGGGGGGTACAATCCATTATTGTCCCACTGCTGGGCACGGGTCTTCTCTCAGAATAAGAGAGTTAGGCCAAAGTCGACCGCGCTGGCCAAGTGCGAATTGGTGGATTTTACACGCCTGCGCGAACATTTTTTTAGAATTCTCGGGTGTGTCGATTTCCTCACGATGTTTTCCTTCACCGAAAAGCAGTGATAATTAATTTCTAATACGCACATAAATCAGTGGTGCGTGCCTGGGTTTGAAACTCGGAACTCCCGGTTGCGAGGGCAAATTTCAACCAATTAGGCTATGCTCTGCAAAAAATAATGATAAGTTGTTACATTCTTTGTTACGTAAAAAAGGATTTTTTCGAATCCTTTTTCTCCACGCGAGTAGTCGGAATGGTTGTTTAATTCCAAAACAAGCATATATGTACACTTGACACGTTGATTTCAGTTCAATGAGAGCTCTGATTTTTTTCTGTCTGTGCTTTTACGCATGAATTGTATGTATTGGATAGCATACGACTATCCATTCATACTATGCCGATCTAGTCAACACCAGCCGATATGCCGACCTATTCAGTACATGTAAACAGTGCGATGCAACGCAAGAGCATCGTTCGGGCATGTTTCGTTTTAAAAATGCCTCGTCCTTCCAGGTGACCCGCGTGGAGTTCGAGAAGCTATGCGAGGACCTGTTCGGCCGCGTGGCCGGCGTGGTGGCGCGCGCGGTGGCGGCCGGCGCGGGCGCGGGCGGCGGCGCCAGGCTCGTGGTCGCCGGCGGCGCGTCGCGCGTGCCCGCCGTGCAGGACGCGCTGCGGACCGCCGTGGGGCACGAGCCGTCCAAGTCGATCAACGCGGATGAGGCGGCTACGCTCGGCGCTGTTTATAGGTATGTTTGTGTGTGTTTGTGCATATGTGTGATTATTGAGGCTGGTATTGTGTCTGACTGCGCGGTCGCGGCGCCTTGCTCGTGGTAGCCAGCAGACTTAGCGCGTTCCCGTCGTGCAGGACTTTGTATACAAGTGCGTTGTGCGTACATGTGCGTTTGATAAGGCTGCTATTGTCGCTGTGTGTGCGGTTGCGGTGGGAGTGAATGCGGGGAACAGCGCCAAGCTCGTGGTCGCCGGCGGCGCGTCGCGCGTGCCCGCCGTGCAGGACGCGCTGCGGACCGCCGTGGGGCACGAGCCCTCCAAGTCGATCAACGCGGACGAGGCGGCTACGCTCGGCGCTGTTTATAGGTATGTGTACGTGTGTGTGTGCGTGCGTATGTGTGTTTATTGAGGCTGGCTTGTGTCTATGAGTGTGTTCAACAAGGCTGGTGTTGTCGCTGTGTCTGCATTCGCGGTGTGCTGCTTGTAGTCACCAGGGACGATTGCGAAGCTCAATGAGTCTGCTACGATAGTCACTGTGTTTGTTGAAAATATACTCTTTCACACTTTCATTCACTTTCACTCACATGTATAATAGCATCAAACCAAAACAAAAGAGTTTAATGGATTTAAACTACATTTATAGCCCATATGTCAGCTATCTACTCTAACTGATTAGTGTTTAAATTTATGTAACTTGTTTTTTAAAATGCGGATGAAACTGGATGGAACAGCTTATTACTAATGCAAACATTTTTTCATATACAGAGCGGCTTCACTAGCTACTGGCTACAAGGTGGCAGCGTTGAACGTGCGGGACGCTGTGTTGCTGCCCATCAATGTTGTTTTCACGCGGGGAACCAATGTGGACGGTAGTGAAAGAGTGGTAAGTTTATTTACATTTTATTATACGCTTTCTACACTCATAGCCCCACAGTAGGATTTTCTCCTGTGTCATGGGTACCATGGACACACAAGACGAATACACAAACACCCAGACCTAGAACGCGAATCTAAACTCATTATTCAGATACCTGTCTGGCCGAGAATAGAACCTGGGACCCATTGCGCGTTAGACCGGTATGATAACCGCCTCCCGCCATTATAGATCAAAGGTTTTAGAATTAAAAACTGCAGTCTAAATACACCGTGTTTGAAGTAAGCGAGAAAGAAATACTGTATGAGGCATTTGAAACGAATTCTTAAGAGTGATTACATGTTTGTGGTTGTCTGTAGGTAGGAAATAACGCATATTAATTATCAGTTGAAAAATTTTGTCCCACACTATCACTGGATCGGAAAACGATCCTAAATGAAAAGAAGGACCACAATACTATCCAGGAGTTTATTACAGACTAGCTGTACCCCACAGCTTCGCCTGCGTTAAAAAAATCGATGTATCGATTGTCGCGTGGGAATAAGATATTTTTCCACAGTAAAAAGTAGCCTATATGTTAATCCTGAGTATCAGATAACTCCCCGCTAAATTTTATGAAAATCGCTCCAGTCGTCTAGACGTGAAGAAGTAACAAACTTACACACACACTAACTTTCGCCTTTATAATATTAGTATGATATCCGTACTCTTGTTTAGTTACTATCAGAGATAGTACATGCTGATTTCCCATACATAAAAAACAATGTCGTTATTTTATGTAGAAAGTATTATGTTTACCAGTGTTACTTATTAGGGTTGCATATTCAATATAATGTCAAATATCTTTTATATGCTCATCATTGGTCTGTCCTGTTTCAGGAAACGGTAAGATGAATCCAAAACATTCCTCTTTATCATAATGTAATCAGGTTTGCGTATACTGATAAGTCATAGTAACCATTGTGGAAACTATTTCTATCTTAAACACAGTGTGCTGTTGTCAGTTCTATCGCGAATGCTGAGGCTAATGTATGATACATTATATGATCTATAATATACATTATATTAAAAGTATTTTGGTCCTAAGCTTCTTCTAACAATGTAGGAATAATTTCGTCTAAAACAAAACATACTTCTAGCTATTGTTGAATGTGTCAATCCCTTTTCACCTGTTGTGTGCTTTTTATTAGAATCTTGAACAAAGAAAGTATATTTTCACAATAACAATCAATTATTATTTAAATACAAATATAAACTATTTTGAATTTTTATTTAATAGGTTGATTATGATCAAAAGTTGGATCTTTAAATTAAGAGTGAAATATTTTGTTACAGATCAAAAGGATTCTATTTGGACCAATGAACCCTTACCCACAAAAGAAGTTGATAACCTTCAACAAGCATACTAATGATTTCTCCTTTTATGTAAACTATGCTGAACTTGATCATATTCCGGCAAATGAACTTGCAAACATTGGCCCTGTTAATATTTCCCATGTTATTTTATCTGGAGTAAGTGATACCATAGCTAAGAATACTGGAGAAAATATTGACCATAAGGGTATCAAAGCACATTTTAATATGGACGATTCTGGCATACTCCATTGTGTTAATGTAGAGTTTGTAGCTGAAAAGACCGTAACCGAGTCTGATGAAGACAAAGATAGCACACTATCGAAAATAGGAAGTACAATCAGCAAACTTTTCGGTACTGATCTAGACATTGACAAGGCTGAGGAGAGAGCAGAGGAAAAAGCACCTGAAAAGAATGATACAGTAAATGCCAATGAAACAACAACAGATAAACAAAATACAACTGAACAAGCAGAAACCAAACCAAAAGCAAAGGTTATCGTCTTGAAAGAACCTATTAAATCTGAAGAAATACTATTAAATTTACTGCCTCTTTCTGAAGAACAGTTTAAGGCATCCAAAACTAAGATAACAGAGCTGAACACTATTGATAAGAAGCGCGTTGAAAGAGAAACTGCGCTCAATAATCTTGAGGCCTTTGTTGTTGATGCTCAAATGAAGATCAACATGGACGAGTATGCTGAATGTGGTACCCCGGAACAGATTGAGGAAATCACTAAATTGTGTAGTGAGATTTCAGAATGGCTTTACGAGGACGGTTATGAAGCAGCGACTGAAATGTTTGAAGAAAAGTTAGCGCTTCTCAAGGATAAAACCAATTCCATTTTCTATAAACATTGGGAACACAGAGAGCGGCCAGACGCGATCGCTGCTTTACGCAATATGTTAAACAGCTCGCAAGAGTTCCTTAAAATGGCAAAGAACTTTACCAAGGAATCCAATGCTGAACGCGACGTTTATACTGACGTTGAAATTAATGTACTTGAAAAGAAAATCGATGAGACCAAATCTTGGCTCGACAAATCGGTGAAGGAGCAAAAAGCCCTCAAGAAGAACGAGGACATAAAACTAACTGTTGACAGCATTAGAGAGAAAATGCATGGATTGGACAGAGAAGTGAAGTATCTCGTGAATAAAATGAAGATATGGCGTCCGAAGAAACCGGCTAAGGCGAAGAGTGATAACAAGACAGAAACGGTAATAGGTAATGAGGGAAAAGATGCCGAGGAAGAGGTGAAAGCAGAGGAAACAGAAGAAAAGGTTGAAGATGAGAAACCAGTAGTTGAAGTTGAAGACGACTCCGGGGGAGAGACTGAGACACCACAATTAGCTGGCAATGAACATTCCGAATTATAATAGTGATGTGTGAGTAACGTAATTTATTTAGTCTAATTTATTTTTTACTGTGAAACTAGGGTTGTCGCGTTTGCTTTTTGTATTGAAACGTTGATATAGGATAGTTATGCACAAAACACTAAGTATGTTAATGTATAGTGTCTTTACTATGTTGTGATTTGTTCGTACATTGTTAACGTTGAAAGCCCTGTTACTTAACTATATTACGACCTGTAGTCGAGGGCTTCCTGTACTAGTGTTCACGGAGTGTTCTCCATTTCGCATTTCCAGTTTCTACTGTATATGTGAATTTCCTTAAAATGTATTCCTTTTAATATCGTTTGTTGTGAATGAACATTTATTAGAAATGTGTACAAATTGTAAACTAATTTTATTTACTATGTTAACTGTTATACTTATGAGGCTTCATTTCTCTTAACCAATGACGTCTATAGCTGATTAGGTAGAATGTTATAATTACGGTATAAAGAGCAAACGCCGCATTGAAATTCAATTTAAAATCTCAAATCTGTGACCGCTTTCTCAATCTCTGATGTTATTCGGACGCGATATTTAAAAGTTATAATCGATAAATAGTTTATACATAAATCTAACTTAAGGTTCAATGTTAAATGACGTAATTTTAAAATTTATTTGATGTTGTAAATTATTATTGCAATATATTGCAAAGAAAATCGAAAAAAAAGTAGCTTTTATGTGAATTGGTATGCCGTCTCGCGTCTGATTTATCTGGATAAAATTTATACTGAACTACATTTTCCTTTTTGATATTATATTAAGTTATATTTAAACTGAAGTAACGTCCCACTTTCCAGTCTGATCATCCTTAATTTTATACTTTTTCTATAAAATATATAAGGTTTTCTTTAACGTTCAAAACCACTCGACTCAACCTGACAGAATGTACATTGGTATACATTTTGAGATTTTGAAACTGATCTTGTTATGTTTGAACTACCTTTATGAATCCATGATATTTTTATGGGATTGTAAAAGTAATTGGTATTATAGGTATTTTGGTCTTGTTTTGGATTGTTAAGACTTCGCTATTTATCTATAATTATTGCAATGACCCCAAGTCGGAATGGAATGTGTATGGTATTTTGAATGTAAACATTAATGTGATATGTATAATGTATAAAATGTTTAGAGGTTTATGAGAGCAATGTCTTTTACGTGGTATAGTTCCTGTAATGGTTCTGGAGTTTGGTATAAAGTAGTGTTAACTCGATGTTCATCGATTATTTGTGCGTTTTTTATCTATATAGTATTTAATGACGTCTACTTTAACAATATCAAGCTAAATCAAATGTAATTATATTACAGAAAATAGGTACAAAACATAATTCTTACCGAAATACAAAAATCTTTATTTTCGCCAAATATTTCTAATTTAATATAAAGTGTACAAATATTTGCACTTGGCCAGCGCGGTAGACTATGGCCTAAGCTCTCTCATTCTGAGAGAAGACCCGAGCCCAGCAGTGGGCAAATAATAGGTTGGTGAGAGATACAAAAAATGTATTTATAAAATCCATATGTATACTCGCGTGCCACGGCATTCATTCTTTGGAACTTTGAAACTTACTCATTGCGTCATACAGCGTGTTCAACTGGAAAACGCATGACGTCTACTTAATTCAAAGTGCTCTAGGACCATGACGGGAGTTATACACGTTTGTGAGCAAGATTGTCGCGTTTCCTTTTCATTCGTAAGATAAATAGATTTAGTTACAGGCACTTCAGTACAATTAGTTACAGTAACAATATACATTTTCATCGTACGACACAACAAATAGTTTAATCCCTATTTCACTCAAATTATCTTCAAGTAATATTGGTTTTTCATAGTTATACTATACATTTAGTACTACAAATGGCCGAACGTGGTTGGTGTCTGTGTTTTCATGGATGCGTCACTCTACCAGTGATTTTCAATATAGGACTGGTGCTTTTTGAGATTACCACAATTGCTAACAAACTGAGTATCTATCCTGTTTAACTAGGTACTTAAAGTTTGCGAAATCTTCGTTCGCGACTCACTTGTACTATGTTATTTCACTAAGTTTATGCAAGTCCCAATTTGACCATGAATAAGCATCTTGTATGAATAAAACTGTTGTAAGGCTAATACCGCATGTGCGTTCATGCACTAGCGTTTTTAAAGGCACTTGTTAATGTGTTTATTCCTAATCTTCAATTTTGAACCGTATGTATTGTGCACTTGTGCCTCGTTGTGATAATTTTCCGTGACGAAATTTAAAAAGTTTTACTCTTAGAAAAATCGTGAGATGAAAAGCGCAACGTGGCCTTAGCCTGAGTGGTTTAAATGTTACATCTTAAGTGAGATTTGTTCAGTACCCAGTCGCAAATGAAAATAAAATATTGAATGAAACAAAGTGTAGTTTTACTTACAAATTATTACATACATAAATTTATCAAAGTTTTTCGGGTGCAGCAAATTTACGTACATAATAAGGTAAAGGGACATCCATTTATTACGTGAGACATTTAGCCCTTTTGCGCACTAGCGGTTAACCGCCGGCGCCCCTAACCGCGCGGCTAGCTGCTTTTCCAGTTTAATATGAAACCGCCCCAAAATTTCAACCGCGGCGGTTTAAAATTTTGTGGCGTTCGGGCTTGTGCGTATGGGGGCTTAGGGGGTGGGGTCTAACCTTATAAAACCTCACATAGGGGGAGGGGCGTCCCGGCATTACATCACATATTTTTTATCTGACTGTAGAAGTAGTCAGAAGAAGAATGTTTTCCGAGCGTATGTATGTTTGTACGTATATTTGTATGTATGTCCATTTAGGTGATTGCTACGCGCCATAGCCCAAACGGCTTGAAGGAATGTACCAAATGAAATATCATTTGAAACGACATAGTTCTGAGAGCTATATATACTTTAATATGGCACCTACGATCAGAGAGAAAGGAGGAAGGATGATTTATTTTTGACTATCCTATTAATACGGGTATCAAATAAAAGGTATTTAGAAAACAAAACATTGAAAATATAATATACTAGCTTTTGCCCGCGGCTTCGCTCGCGTGGAATTTAGTCTGCCACATAAAGTTTGCAAGGTGGTAGAGCAATGGTTCAACCAGGGAGTTATCACCGCCGCTCCTATTTCTACCGTGAAGCAGTTCTTGTGTTTCATTAGAAGGGTGTGCATGCCGGCTCACTTTTATATGAGGCGATCATCAAAGTCCTCGAGAGTAGCAACGCATCTGTGATTGACTTCAGATTGAACCCTTGCCCTACTTCCTAAATCTGTGTGTTCAAATTTCAAATCACAGGCACGTATATTAATTAGAATTAGTTTTGTCGGCAACGGATATTAATACTAATTCTGAAATTAAAAGTTTTAAGAAAGGGTCTCAAAACGCGTGACGGTTACCAACGCGCAGTTGGCTAGCGTGGTCAACTACGACGTAAACTACTGCTAATCTGACATATGTGCCGAGTTGTGTAACATTAAAAGGTCGATGACGATTGAATGACTTATCTAACCGTTTCCACTGTTTCATTCTTATTGACCTTTTTTTTGTCGAGGGGGAAACCTTTAAAAGGTACCATACGCCGTGGGAGTGACGCAGGGTTATGTGGGATTTTTATCGCACCAGGACTCCGGGATCTTCAAAGGAACGCAACTGGAGTCCTCTGAGTGCATTGCCTCCTCCTAAGTGAGCGACTGGGTCCACCACTCCTTCTAGTCTTTACCACGATATGCGACCACACGTATACCACTATCCTTCCCGGGATCGCCTGGCTGGACTGTTCAAGCTCCTTGCATCCTGGCTCTCACGACGGCATGCGACCACACATGCTGACATCTTTCCCGAAGTTGCTGACTGGGTGTTTCGAGCTCCCAGTCTAGCCGCACGCAACCCCGAAAGCCCCCTTTTAGTCGCCTCTTACCACAGACAGGAGATACCGTAGCCTTATTCTGATCCCGGAACTACAGGGACGTCATTCACATTGACCTTTCCCATTTTGCTCCGTGATTTATAACCATTTACCTAAATATTAATTTCATATAACTTCGTTGTATACGGCGGCGGCGCACGGCGCGTACTGCCGGTCTATCAATTGAGTACGCAATATGTTATACTCGTAATATCTTCTAAACTACTTATCCAATTTACATGGTGTAAAAAGTAGATTTAATCTGTATTAGATGCTTGATTTTTTGAAATAATTTATTTTGATAAGGATTCATATTTAGTTTGTATAAAACCCATGGAAACAGCAACTTCATATTTTTTTAATTTTCAAAGTATAAAAAGAGTTATTGTGGGTTATACATAAAATATGGATGGATGCTGTCGCGGACTTTTATTTAGATCTAAGTGAGCCAAACAATTCCACCGTACATTATATTTGGATATCTCCAACGGTTTAGGCAGCGTACGCGAAGATAGCTCTCAGAGGACAACTTTTTTGGCGACTAATCTGATATTTCTCGTTATAGTATAACCTTATTACAAAAAAATCGGTATAAATTATAGTCCATGTGTTATTCTGATGTATAACCTATATTACTATAAAGTTTCAACCAAATCCGTTCAGTAGTTTTTGCGTGAAAGAATAACAAACACACATACATCCTCACAAACTTTCGCATTTATAATATTAGTAGGATAGGATAGGATGTATACTGTTTTACGCAAAATCCAACAAAGTGTCAAATAAATTACTACAAAAGCAAAAACCGATGGATTCGTTTCTAAGCAGTCAGGTTGTTTTAAAATTTTAATAATGTTATTTGTTACTAACAAACCGTGTAACAGTCCAAGAAGAGTGAAATAAATAAAGTTAGGCATGTTTATCTTTTGAACAATCACGTGCGATTAGTCTTTAGGTCGGCAAAATCCTAAGTACTTCCTGCCAGTATGAGCCTTTAAATAAAGAAGGGTACGGTAAGGGAATTCGTCAGATTAGAAAAATAAATCGATTCACATTCACAATAAGATAAGATTACCTGTCGGTAAAATATGTCAAATTTCGCTGACCGCAGGAAAAAAGTATTAAAAATTATATAGTCTACGTCATTCTCACAACTGAACAGATTCGAATGATATGTGAAATAAATGGACAAACATACGTATACAATATATATACATTTGAAGGTGGTCGAACCAATGTAGTTCGACCGGGGAAGTACCACCGCCACACCTATTTCTAGCGTGAAGCATTTCTTGCGTTTCGATGGAAGGGTGTGGTTGCCGGCACACTTTTATATGAGGCGACCATCCCGAAGACTATCTTCGGGAGCAGCAACGAATCTGTGATTTACTTCAGATAGAACCCGTTTTCTGTATGAAGTTGATTACAGATGTCCATGGGCGGCAGTGTCCACTTACCATCAGGTGGACTGCATGCTCGTTTGTTATTTCATTGAGATAAAACAAAAACGCTCGATAAACATCACAAAGAAACAACAATCAAACCCTCCTTCTGATGCAGTCCGGTATATAAAACGTGCATCGAGGGTAAAAGGTAAAACACATAAGACAGGGCATGATGTAAAATGTAATTCCTCGACAGTATATAAAATACTTGATAGTGGAGGAAATCTTGACCGTCGAGGACAAATTGGGTAGATTAGTTGATAGGAAGATTAATAGACACTCTTTGATTAATTTAGAGCAGTGATAGCTTAATGGTTGAAACTTTCCCTCTCAATCGGGAGGTCCAAGGTTTAAACCACTGATTTATGTGCGTATAACACTATTTTTCGGTGAAGGAAAACATCGTAAGGAAACCTACACACCCGAGAGTTCTTTAAGAAAAATAACATGCGGCACTCGCGGACGGCCTTGGTAAAGCTATTGCATTGCATTTTAATTTTTTTCATTTTCATTTTCATTACAATTTCTGAGCAGCTTGTCTTGATCCGTTCGAGCTTCGTACTATCGTACCATATACATACACGTTATGCGAACGCTCGGCCGCGCTACATGATAGGCGGAGTAGGGGGTCTCAAGATTTTTTCGTTACGGAATTTCTTGATTCGGTCGCCGCGCTCAAAGCCCGCGATAAAAGCTATGCAATAACTTAAAAAAGTTCTCGGAAGTGTGTGAAGTCCACCAATTTGCACTTGGCCATCGCGGTGAACTATGGCCTAAAACTTTCATTCTGAGAGAAGACCCGTGCCTAGCAGTGGGACAATAATGGGTTTTACCCCTTTGATTAATAGTTGTGATATATTGAAATTAAAATAAAGTTGTATATTTTTTTATCATCAGTTCTTACGAGACAACGAACAAATCGTTCAATTTTCACGTCATTTAAAAATGTTCTATTCACATAAGAGTGAAATAAATAGGTACTACTTTTCACTTCGAAACTAATTTTAAGGAATTGTAAATGCAAACTAACACTAAATATAAAAATAATACTGTAATGGATTTCTTTTTTCTTCATAAAGAAGCTCTGAACGTTTGAAAATTATTACTTGCTTGTTTTGTAAGCTGACAGCTCTTTGTTAACTTTTGCATAGTAAATAAGTGCAACAATTTGCATCAAAGAACCCGAAGCATAGTCATTTCAATTGTTTTTTGCACCTTGAGTATCAAAGAAAGTACGTAAGTTAGCGGTCAAAACCACGTATTACAATTTACTTATTTTCGTAATAAGTAAATAAAACGTAATCTTACGTATCATTAACAGTAAAAGTGTAATTGTAACGTCCGCTAACACCGTTGAAATATAAACAATCAATTCATATTTAGGTATTTAAGTATATTTTTATGACGTTATGCTAATGCCAGCACGATTTAAAGTGCTGTGGATTGGACGCTTTTCGGAGTATAGAAAATAACATTACTTTTTTGGGATCAAACTAACCTTAAAAAGGTCATACCTGTCAACCAGTAAGGTATTAGAGATAGAGCAGGGAAAACAGCTTTTCAACTGTCCTTCGCTTAAAAAGAGAGAATACTGTAACGATTTCTCTATCATCCCAATCTCGCGCGCTTATTTAATCGCGCACACTTTTATCGCCGCAATCTTATTTCCGTCGGACGATTACGCTCACAGGCAGCCCTATGTCTCTCCTACTCTATACATAATAGCTCTACTGGCACCGCGTATATACCTACTAAGTATATAGTTTACTAGCTGAGCCGGCGAACTTCGCTCCGCCTAAAAGTCAAAAATCTAAAATTATCAGTGTTCCTCCACTATATTATGTATGTATCATACATATAAATCTTCCTCTTGAATCACTCTATCTGTTAAAAAACTGCATTAAAAGCCGTAGCGTTGTTTTAAAGATCTAAGCATAGGTACATAGGGACAGACAGCAAGGAGCGGCTTAGTTTTATACTATGTAGTGATTTGGAATGGTCGTGTTATACAACGCTTTTTCATGTAATCAAAATTAAATATACAGACACACTAACAAAATACATTAATATCAGAAGCTTCTTCAAGTTTCATTCATAAATTGGCCTACTCATTTGTTATTAATCCGATCTTATACATTACATGTAGGTATAATTACGACTTTCAACTTCCATTTTTGTGCAATAAACAATTCGTAACAAAACAACACAAAAAGTCTTTCCAAGTTAAAGTGCACACCAACTAAGTGTCGAAGAAAGTACGAGGCGAGCGAATTCTTCCTTTTTCGTTGCAAAAAGAAGCAATGGTTTTCTAAGTAAAGTTGCCGCCAAGTTTATGCAAACTGCAGTTTAATCTAAACGTACAAAGTTCTGACATCCAGATTGTCTCCCGCGATACCTAGTTTTTTTATTCTTACTTTAAAAATATGTGCTAATACATGTTGAGATATTTTTCACTTATAAGAGATCAACTTGAAACGTAATAATAATCTTTGCATTAGGAAGTAGGTATGAATCATAATAACAAAGGCATGTAGACAACTAGTCTACACTATAGTATCTATCTATAGCAGGAGTGTGTGCACGAATAATTTAACATAGATAACTCAATAACATTTTCAGAATTGTCTTGCTAGTCAGTAACTAAGTAACTACCTAAATATAATTACCTTATGGCGGATTCAGGATTTTTATATGAAGGAGGAATTGGGGCATGACTTTGTTTAAGTAATACATGGATATTTTTTTATCAGACTGAAGCAGCAAACGAGCATGCAGTCCACCTAATAATAAGTGGTCACTGCCGCCCCTGGACATCTGTAATCAATTTCATGGATTCCATCTGAAGTCAATCACAGATGCGTTGATACTCCCGAGGACTATGATGGTCGCCTCATATAAAAGTGTGCCGGCAACCACACCCTCCCATGCAAACTCAAGAAATGCTTCACGCTAGAAATAGCCGTGGCGGTGTTACTTCTCCGGTCCAACTACACTGGTTCTACCACTTTCAAAATGGATCGTTATGGAAATTCAGTTCCTATTTCATTTATGTAACTGGTGACTGCTATTAAATGCTCGATAAATTACAATTTGCAGTCAGATTAAGCAAAAAGAAGTGACAAAATATTGTTCAAATAAAAAGAGAAAATCTTGTTTTAAAAGTTGCTACAACGCGACACACAACTTAGCGTCCGAGAATGCTATCGTAGCTAATCTTGTTTCCTTGCTGAAAAAGACTTCTTTTGTGTCACCTAGCACTTTCCTGGTGAAGTTTCGCAACTTGGAATTGTAGGTACAACAGTATAATGTAGAGTACAGGTCTAAACAGCTTTCTTTCTTTCCAGAAAACACGCAGCATCAATACTCCAGGTTACGAGACCACCTGTCTGTGCATTACTTGCGCATAAAAACTTGTTTGCGTGAAGAAAATGCTTGTAGACCGGCGGCCTGCTCTTTTTTAACGAAAGTTACACATTTCCTTACCTTATTAGTTGCCAGTCTCTTAATTACTTTGATATTTAGTTTTAGATAAAAATATAAAATACACTCGTGAATTAAAAGATAGGTACTTAAGTTTTCTTATTCGGAGTATTTAGAGCAAATGATTTGATTTATTCCATCAAAAGCAGTTTAGAAAATAAAAATATATTTCGGAATCAAATATCAAAGCTGAAAGTCGTTAGCGATATTTAATATAGCTCCAAAGCTTATTTCAATAAACTAAACATGTCCTGATTGTAGCTGAGATGGAGCACAAATGACTTCACAAAGGCCCTTTGAGAAATTCCTTGTTGATGTTTAATTAGTTTAAGATTGCTATTTACGGTAACAACAATCATCAAAGCAAAAAGTAGATTATTCCTCGAGGCACTTGACAGAATTATCACAGCGATCTTAAAATGAATTCGTCGGAGGCCGAATGCGCTGGCACTCATAAAATTACAGTGGACCATTAAAGTTACTTTTTGTCGCAATTCCATTGGGTATGTCGTCTTCCAAAGACCTAAATTGTAGATTTGCTTTACGCAAGTCAACAGCATTGAACGCATTGCAAAACGCGTTTGTAGTGAAGATGAAATATGTGAAATCTAACGAGCTTGTTGATTTTATAAAAAAAGTAAAATAATGTACTTACTTGCTGGGCACGGGTCATCACTCATCTAACGAGCTTATCGGGCTTAGTGAGAATTGGTAGAATTTACACATTTGAGAACTATGTTTTTTTTTTTAAGAATACTTAGTTAACCTGCTCTATTATATAAAATGTTAATTAATTAGTTGCTAATAGGTACGCAACTGCAAAAATTAGAGGAGAGTGATTAGGATTCAAAGAACGGTTATGCCATCTGTGATTTGAGTGAGAGGCAAGGTTTTGAACGACAGCATTATCACAGGTTTAAAAACTAACTAGTTGAAAATCTTTTAAGATACGATCAAATAGCTAAAATACCTATTTAAATACTTATTAACGGCCTTTTTAATCGGAAACGGCCACCATACTTGTAACTACATACTGCACTTTTTAAGAAACGTTAATTTTGTACTAGATTTATCTCTGTTCACATTCCACGTCACATCTAGCGATTTACATCCATGCCTTTTTTCGTTAGCATTGTAGGATTACATGCTGTGTTCTAAGAAACCATACGACAATATTAAAGTTGTCAATCGTTTTTACTGTTTGCGCAGATGTGCTGGCGAAAGCTAGATAATAGTGCAGAATTTGATTCATGATTTCCAGTTGTGTGATTCACCCGGAAAAAATATATGTTTCAATAATGCATTGCGGATGTGCCGATGCTAAAAGAAACTAAGAAATCTATCGGGATCACGTTCTAGTTAGTTATTGTATCACCTGTGGCAGTGTATTTAAAAAAATATTATGGATTTCAGAATTCATAATATGGGAAATCGAGCAGGTCGATAAACTAAATACAGATAAAATTACTAAGACCTATTCGTGTCTCTACTCGCAGCGTGGGTAGAGTTGACTAGTGGGACTAATATAAATTGGCCTCATTAGATAAACATGATTATTTTATTTTTTAAATTTTAATATACAAACTATCTTACTTTCCCATTAAATATGTTAGTATCGGTTTAGTTAGCATTCCTAATAGTAAATTTATTATTGCCATGCGGTCACACAAACAGCCTGAAGAATTGAAAAACTACATATTTAATATGTACTTATATAGTAAAAGCTCCTTATTCACGGTTTCTTCCGCCTCCGCATTTTTAGTATTCGCAGATGTAGTCGGTACAAGTAAAAGATTCGCAGCCTTTTTTTGCGCATCAGCTTACTTTGAGTATTGCTGGTCGTTCACGGTTTTATTTTCGCGGAATGTGAACGGAACGTAACCCCGCGAAAAGGTCCTTACCTTTTAATGTATATCTTTGTAAGTATTATGTTTTCGATCAACATAATTGGCCAAAACTTTTTGGCGCAAGTTAGCAAGTAAGTAGTTGGTGAGAGATGTGTGTATAGGGCATATGTCAAAAGAGCGAATTCAGGTAAGTATATTTTTGTTCCGATTCTGAGTCTAATATTTATGTAGAGACTTGTCCCAAAGTGTGTGTTCACAGCACTGACGACAATAATAAAATTAAAATAGAATATTTTGAATTAGAATGAATTTTGAATAATAATTAACTTTAAACGCCAAAAAGCTAACACCGGTAATTGTACATTTGTTAGGAAGCGGCTTTGGAGAGTTTAATAATACAGATTTACAAATTGAAATTTAAATTAAAGGAAGGAATTTTTGCTCGAGCGATTTCAGTTTATCCACGCGTTTTTATCGTTTAGGGGAATATTTCTGTACGCTATTTTCCTTTTTCCTATTATATCATAAATTTAAAAGTTTGTGAGGATGTATGTGTTTGTCACCGTTTTACACAAAAACTACTGGTGTAAAACTACATTGGATGGAATATTTATTACCGTAGTATATGTGACCAACGCGGACGGAGACGCGGAAATAAGCTAGTGTCACATATAGTGAAACCTTCAATAGAACTATGAGATAAGAATTGTTATTTGAAATCTTCGTAATATTTAGAACGCATTTTACTATGAATATTAATTTCCTAAACAAAAGGGCAATTAATTTTATATACTTAGCGTTACCGTTATCAAACAGAGCATCATCGTGAGAGAAATGGTTGGCTAGGCTAGCCCGGGTTGGCTACCTCACGATTAGATCTCTTGGCCACGCGTGGGAGTGATCGAATCAACACTTCGAAGATTAACGTGTGAACGGAATCTTTAATAGGCATTACCTACGCATACATTCCTTTTATCTGTAACTCTACATATGATATACTTACTAAATATTTTGAGTGGACTAGTTTTATTTCTTTATATATCTATCTATTGACTGATATTTAGCAGATCAATAGGTAGATAGATTAATAGTGCTAATTGATATTTAAAGCAGTGCTTTGCTTTTTAATAAAACTACTTCTTCGAACTACCTTCAAAGAAATAATACGTTAAAGAAGGACTTATCGATGAAAATGTCCATAACTTAAAAACCGTGACCATTTAAACAGGCTACAAAAAAGAAGAACAAACAGGGTTGATATGTATGATGCAGAGATAAAATTCCACGAGCAGATATAAATATTGTCGTCACATTTCTTTCAGCATTTATCTACTTGTTTTAAAAATATTTACCAGGTAATGACACGCTTATTTAACATTTATTTTAAATCACATAGTACTTGACGGTTGACGGGCACCTGAGGTTTCAAGCCCCATTAACTGTAACTTGTTTCAATAGAGCTTTGTTTTGTTCGAACCCATCCCGAAGGAAGGAGTCGGCGCCCGCGCAGCGCATTGGCGCCTTTCTCTGAGAGAACGAGATAGCGAAAACTCCGCCTGGAGTTAAAAAAGGATAGAACAATAGCATTCCGCGCCGGACGGACAGGCCAAATGAATCCAGTTTGGTTGTTATACGTCGGGCTTTCGGTTGTGTATGTTATTGCGCTCCGGTTTTCGGCAGTGATGTCAAACAAAAGATCATAATTTGCGCGTGTGTTCAAAACAGTTATATGAAGTGACACCTGAAAATGTGCTAGGAGTGTGTCGTCAAGGTAGTAGTGATGGATTTAAACGGGAAAAGGTAAGAATAACTAAGAATGCAACCCATTTATTCCCTCTCCCGTCCCTCTTGGAAGAATGCAGTGCACGATGCCCGACTCGAGCGCACCTTGCGTGTGAGACTTTATCGAAAAACTGCTGAATCAATACATTTATTCCTCTGATCGATTTTATTGTAGCTTTACGAGTCAGCTTTGCCTGCATCTTTTGTTTCGTTAGTTGTTTTTTACCTTCCGTATTTTAATTGGTAGCTTAAAGGTAATAAAATATATATGAACTTGTTTTCGTCTGATACTCAGTAACTCTAGGTGTAATAGGTATTAATTTGGTGATCTAGTGTCATTATTGCTTTTAAAGAAAAAATATTTACAAACAACACGCAAATCGGCATTTCGAGACAGTTGTTTATTTGTTTATATTTTGTAGGTATTTGTAAAACAAACAACAGAAAGCATGACAGGACTTCGAATGTCTGTCCTTGTGTTAGGTTTAGGTTAAGGTGAGTTTATTTTAATTTCGGAAGGTTTTTTCTATTTCGAGTATCTAGAAAACAGTATCCCGTAAATCCACTGACATCAAAACCAAGCCCAAATAGTTCAAGTGTGCTACCTGGGGTCGTCCACATTCTTTTTACGAACATTGCAAAGATTAAGGATTACGGTTATACATACTTAACGCGACCATTTCTGTTTTGACTCAAAACGGAGGATCGCTTTATGTCAATTAGTATGGTTGATACATAAAACAAATTATTGACATTACCACGCGAAAAATAATCTGTAAATACTCGACTACGTATAAATGGTCTATTTTTGCGAGAACGATTTGAGAAAATGGGATAATTTTGCAAAAATGTACTTATCTTTGGGACCACACTTTTTTATGGATGACGCGGGACAATTAGCTACAAAAACGTCCCGTTTAAAACACGACGTATGGTCACGTTATACATACCATACCTTCAAACTTAGTAGATCAGCACAACACTGCTATTGTAAGTTAGTATAAAAAATATTCGTTAAAAAACATGTTTGTGACTATATATAAAAAAAATATCTAGAATTAACTCTAACATTAAAAAATTGTTTCCGTAATTCAATAAAATAAAAGCTCGCGAGCGCCGGTACAAAACTACTTTATGTGATATGTATAGAAAGTAATACGTCTACCAATGATCATAGTTAATAATATAGTTTCCAAAAAAAAAAAAACCTATAGGATGTATCTCACTAAAATTCAATTTCAGGATATAATCTTGACATAAATATAGGTAACACTCGTTTCTTTTCTGCAAATAAGCTTTGCTTCGTGCAAATACTATTGAGGCTCCGATGTCACACTCAGGAAGGCACGTATGACAGGCTGATGCCATAAAAAGGCAGCAAAACTACAGATCGCATTACATGAGTAACGTCCATAGTGAAGACTTCTTGGAATTTTGTTGGTGAATAGTAATAAGAATATTTTTTACTCACTACATTATACCGGCCTTTAGATATCCCTATTAAACGTTCCATAGGGATATCTTAAGATCATCACCAATCTATACAAATATAAACACGTGATTATATAAATTCTATGTTACTTAATCACGTCTTTATTAGAAAAAGAAAGAAAATCATAGATGGCGATACACTGGGTATTGTTCATATTTTTTATGCAAATATTGTTAGGGTTGTTAGATACCGCTGTCCGGCTATCCATCTCTCTATCACAAGGCGTATCGCATGTATCGTGTAAGCTATTACTACAAAAACTAAAAACAGAATTAAAAAAAAGTATTTAAAAAAAATACTGACGAGTTGAGAACCTCCTCCTTTTTGGAAATCGGTTAAAAAGTGGCTTTTTTGCCTTTTTAATAGATAATGGTACGGAACCTTTCGTACGTAAGTCCAACTCGCACTTGACTGTTTTTTTATTTGATCACGTACATAGAATTTGTAAATTATTTTTAACCACGTTGCTCTAGTAAGATAGCACCAAAGTGATGAACAGATTTTTATTGTAATAAGAAGACGAGGACTCGTGATGTATTTTTTTAACGAAATAGTTTAAATCAAAAGTAGACTTGGGTTAAAACTCTCTCATTCTGAGAGAAGACCCGTGCCCAGCAGTGGGACAATAATGGGTTGACGAGATAGATAGATAGATAGACTTGGGTATCAGTTTTTAACTGTTTCTAACGTTACTGATATATGATCTCAGATATCGGTCAATTGGAAGAACAAGCGACGTACCTACGTTTATTTGGAACTATTACCTTTTATACTTATTTGTGTGTATAAAAATAATACATATTTTTATTTATGAATTTATGGGCTAAAGTTCCATCACATTACTTCCTGTCTTAAGCTCGTCTTATATTACACGCCTGCCAAATTTCATAAGGATAAACAAATCACAAACCTACTTTTCAAAAACGTAAGGAAGGAAATACATTTTAAGTAAAATGCTTTTTGATTCTTCTCAAATTGCTCCAGTTTAAGGTTGAAATCTAAATATAGTAGATAAGAAGATTAGCCTTATTGACTTTTAGTGTACTTGAGGATTGCTCTTAGAATCTCCGAATATCCTAACCAGAATTCGCTTGATTCATTTTATAGTCCATTCGCTCAAATACTTTTCGTTTGTAGGGCAAATAAACCTTAATAATCACAGTAATTTCAACGCATTTTAAAGTTTTTTGATTCATACAGTGTATACGAATCGATCAGTACTACCATCAATACTACCATCAGTTATCACTCCCGGCCATAGGTATATTTAACACACGCTAACCTCTCTAGCGTGTCTGAGAAATGTAAGTTTTCCAAGATTTACCGACATTTATATTTTCGCTGTTGAAGTACCCTATTAGCAAATGTACCCCCATGTTACTCACCATACTGAACTTGATAAATTCTGATAAATGATCTGAATCGGGGATTTACTGGGTTCCACTTTAACTACATTGAGGGTTTTTCAGTTTAATTTGAAATTGATGATACAGCCGTTATAATTTTTTACATAAACGTTTTAAGATGAAAATCTTTTTGATTATACCTGCATATTTGACAGAAGCACAAATAGGGGATGTGACACGGATGTAATAGATGCCAATTTTATCCGCGAAAAAGTTAAAATACAAAAAAAAAGTTAAAGAAAATATTAAAAAAAAAATCATAGGATAGTAGGTAGGTATAGCTACAAGCTGGCGTATTTATCGATGTGTGCTCAGAATATCAAATTAAGTAGCAGTTTTATGAAAAAGTAATAAATTCCATGTTTAAATAGCCTGCAGCTTTGATATTATAGTCAAAGAATATTATGTGTCTATCGCTAGTTTTAATTAAGGCAGTTTCATATTACTTTCGTTTGCTTCACTCCGCTTCGACGTATTTATTATTTACTGTTGAACTATATTAATTTCTGTACACTAATTAGAAGATACGTATATATTATATAACATTAGCAAGAAAAGTTCTTAAAATATCTTCCTTATGAGGCGACCATCTTAGTCCTCCGGAGTAGTAACGCATTTGTGATTGACTTCAGATAGAACCCATGTTCTGTTTAAAATTGCTTACAGATGTCCATGGGCGGCAGTGACCACTTACCATCAGGTGGACTACATGCTCGTTTGATACTTCAATCGGATAAAAAAATCTTAACTTAAGTGAGAAGTAGCTAAGTGAGATGGTCCATGTTTTGCGGGCGTATGTATGTGCATATGTTTGTATGGATGACCATCTATTTTTGAAGATTATTTTAGAAACGCACAGGTCAAACTGCTTGACTGATTGTAATTTAAGACTTATCATTAGAATCGTAATAGTTGTAGGTTATTTTTTTTTTAAATACGCCTAAAATTATAAAAAAGAGGGGGAAGGGAAGTTTTTTACTGTCCTAAGAATATTAAAATGTAAAATGAATACTATCTTTTGTTGATATAAACCGTGTCTTGTCTTGGTAAATAAGTTGCGACTCTTACCTATATGTGAAGGTGTCTATATCAATAAAATATGTTTACTTTTTATTTGTATTTTTTAAATAATGGCATCAAAGGAAAGCTTGTTAAATAAACCATTAAAAATGTAGGTAGGTACATATTCTAACACTTATATGTTACTTTTTGATACCAAAACCAAAAAAGCGTTTAATTAAATAAATAAATTATTATAAAAGCAGAAACCCGATTGCTTATGCGACTATTTTTAAAGTGTATGTCCGTAGTACATAACTACTACATAATGGTATTCGATTACCATCCGGCGATTCTTTTGACCGGGCCACTTTTGAGTGGATCAGGCAAACATCGCTAATTGTCTTTTCCATTTTGTTTAAAAACATGAGTATATGGATTATATTTTGTATTTTGGAGAAATTGATATAAAAAATCAGATTATTAACAACACGTTTAATTCTTAGTAAATAATAATTATTTATTTATAACAAGATGTATTATTTAATTTAGTAGCAATATTCTTAAAGGATTAATAACGAAAAAAAACAAAAATATCAAATTGACAGAATTAATACGATAATTACGCTTGCAAATCTGCACAATAGCTAAACAACTTTTATAAGATTAAGGGCGTAAACTAAAAATAGTAGAGGACTGAACAACTATAGTTGAGAGAAAGTTATGTTTGTATGAATGTCATTAAAGTTAGGTATGAAGCAGTTCTAATGTTTCCGTGGAATGCTGTCATTGCTGACTCACTTTTCTATGGCGCGGTCACCTTACCCCTTGAAATTTGCAACACATTTGTCACTCACTTCATATACCTTCAAAAGGTATCCGACGTCGTGGGAGCGACGCATGGTTATGTGGAATTTTTACCGCACTAATGGTGGCCGTCCTCAGCGCTGCAAAGAGGACTCCAAGATCTCCTAAGGAACGCAACCGGAGTCCTCTAAGCGCGTTGCTCCGTCGGGCTCCCAGATAGAACCCCTGTTCTTTAGGAAGTTGTTTTTGGTCATACAGATGTAAATGGTCGGCAGTAACTGCTTATTATTAGGTGAACTGCGTGCTCGCTAGTTCCTTTCATAGTAAAGAAAAATATTAGCAATAAAGCATTTGCAGTTTATTCTCTATAAAACAGGGATACTTAACGACGATCATAGATGCCTGCACTCCTGAGAACTAAGATATCGCCGTAGGCCGCCGTATCATAGAAAAAATATACTTCCCCGGTCGAACTATACTGGTTATATTACCTATTATCATATCAATGAACCATAAATTAACGGAGAATTTGGTATTTAAAGACACATCGTCTTATTTATTTTAGGCGAAGACGCTATGTCTCTCAAATCACGTACGCATCTCCTTATCTAGCGAACTGTATTATAAACAATCGTCATTCATTACCCACTTATGTGCTCGGCGAATTACTACGTTTGCGTCATAATCACTTATATCTATATCATGTACCTAATATATTTGTGTTTGTACAAGTAAGCATTATTAGTTACAAAGTTGTTTTCGTCATTGCAAATACACTCCTTGACAGTTTTGTTGTATTTATGATATGGTCAACTTAGGACCGAGGAGGTATCTAACATTACCACAATCAATAACTTTGGTTTTCACCTAGGCTATAGAATGACACGGAAATACCTACAATACCCAGTGTTATGGGTTACACATAAAAAATCGTCCCTCCCCCCTGTTTTATCTGACCGCAGATGCCATATTGAAAAATATACATAAGTAGTCCACTGGCCACTCTCACAACTGTTCATATTCTCGGGATCGCCTGACCGAACGATTCGAGCTCCCACTCTAGCCGTTCGCAATCCTGGAAGCCCCTTTTAGTCGCCTCTTACGACAGGCAGGGGATACCGTAGTCCTATTCTTATCCCGGAACTACAGGGACGAACCTAACGTACTAGAACTGAGGAGCCAGAGCATGTTTTTATACCTAAAATGTAAAAATTGCTATAGCTCCTCGGTAGATTTGTCTTATACCTATCCAGCAAATTAAAGATATATTGTCCAAATTGGTTTCAACAATTTGGACATATGGAATCTAGTTGCGGTCGATAGCCAGCAAATCCAACATTATTTGCATCCAGAGAGCTAGTATTAGGGTGATTTTATGAACGCCCTAGTATGCTCGCAATTCGGTAAACCATGAGTACCTAGAAATCCCAGAAATCTTGGACCAAGTAAAACTCAGCTAACTACAACCGTTTAAAATCTCGCTGTAACTCGTAGTTATATATGCTCTTTTAGGAAAATCCAATTAGAAGACTCAGGAGAGCGGCCAGGTTGCCTTACTAAAGGGAGACTCTCCCTTACCAAAGTCTAATCTGCTATAACTCGCCTGATTATACATATGTGTATATATGTGCGTATTATGGTGACTTCAGAATTCGATTCTGGAGGCATTATCGCCGAAAAGGTGAACCACCTCTAAAAATTAAAATAATTAAAAAAACCGTGTAATGAGTATATCTTTTAATTTTAGTGTTATGGTTATGCCTAGATTAAAAAAAAATAGGATTGATAATTGCCCAACCGAAAATTAAACACGGAACCTTTTGCATTACAATTTTTTTTAGTCTAGTCACTATCGGCGGACTAACGGGTTCGCGGATGAATGCGAAAGCGTGCCCGTGTTCCCGCCGTACGGTGCGAGGAGAAAACACAGTGGGGGTTTAGCCGGTAAGAGTCCGGCATAACCCAGCATTGCCCACTTTTAAAAAAATCCACACGGGAAACCCGCGTGGCCTGGTGATACAATAAATAATTCTGTAGGCAAACTTATCGAATCATTAATTAACCGTCAGAAACTACTCCAGTATAAAATGTGATAATATGACATGTTTTATTAGGAAAACAAAATGATAATTAATACCCATGCTAGTATCATGCAAAATTATTATCTTTGTTAAAGAAGTAAAGAAGTATGGTTACACCTTTAATTTAGCGAAGGTAAATAACATAAGATAATTGCTATTTCTTCGAAAATATTAGTAGTAATTTATCGTACTCTTGGTATTGTACACAGAATAAATCAGTGTTCTATTTCTTAAGTGTAGCTTTGAGACGCTTTTAATTAAACTACGTTATGTGGGTAAAACAATGCATCCAATTACTTTATAAACCCGTATTGAATTATCTGTCTAGACACTAAAGAATAGAGAAAACGGTATCTTTATAAATGTCAAGATAATAGTTTGTAAATGTACCTACATAACGCTAAAATGTGATATTGAACTGTCTTACACAAACTACAAAAATAAAAATTGATAAATGAATTGCAATAACAGTTGATAATATAATATGAAGTAATTATTATCGATAAAGCTATATAGGATCGTGAAATCGTAATTTAGTAAAATATGTAAAATTTAATATATAAAATTCTCGTGTCACAGTTTTTGTTGCCATACTCCTTCGAAACGGCTTGACCGATTTTTACTAAATTTTATATGCTTATTCAGTAGGTCTGAGAATCGGCCAACATCTATTTTTCATACCCCTTAAGGGTTGTCCACCCTTAACATTTTTTTTTATTTTTTATATGGCAAAACAACATTTGTCGGGACAGCTAGTGTATTTTATAAATAAGTAGAACCTACAATATTATGTTGACTTCATAATATGTATTTTAAGATTTACTTGAATTTTTATATTTACGAAGCTTGTCCTAAATACCAGAGGAACATCATCAAATTAAAATTGAAAGTATATTTTAATTAAACAGTATACATCTAGTATATCGAATATTACACAGAACCTCACGATGCTGTTGTTCGTTGAAGTTAGACTTGTTTGGCATGTAGATTCTGTAACCGTATGACCCGGTAATGCAACAATAACAACACTGCAATAGAAAGACAAATTAAATACTTCTACTCTAATTGGTCTTCCCTCTGAAGTTTCATAGTCTACCACCTTCAAAGCCAACTCTACTTTATATGTATATTAAGTCTTTGTGGTACGACTTCGGAGACGCTACATTTATGCCCAATAACGCGGTGCTAAGCGCTGTGTTCTCGTTATAAGGGTTTTTTTTATCTCATTGAAGTAGCAAAAGAGCATTCCACCTGATGTTAAGTGGTCATTGCCGCCCATGGACATCTGTAAGCAACTTCAAATAGAATGTGGGTTCTATCTGAAGTCAACACAGATGTGTCGCTACTCTTGAGGACTAGAATGGCCGCCTCATACAAAAGTGTGCCGGCAATCACACCCTTCTATCGAAACGTAAGAAATGCTTCACGCTAGATATAGGTGTGGCGGTGGTACCTCCCCGGTCGAACTACACTGGTTACTATTAAAGGGTATTAAAGGGTGTGGTAAAAGAGACATTTCCATGCTGACATGCGGGAAAATTGTAATCTTATTTGGACTTGATTAGGAATGTCCATTAACAGCATTAGCCATTTGCCATTGAGTAGGCTGCACGCCAGTAAGTAGACCGGGGCGGTATTAGTGCGATAAAAATCCAACATAACCCTGCGTCGCTCCCACGGCGTCGGGTACCTTTTGAAGGTTTCCCCCACGAGAACAAAAAAAGACTGCACGCTCGTTCATTATTTGTATGTCTAACATAAAACAACAGGAACTATTGGTACAGAAAAATATAATTGTAAGTTTGCAAGGTGGTAGAATGTACCTATGTATATGGTTCAACCGGAGTGGTACCACCACTACCACCGCCACACCAATTTCTAGCGTGAAGCAATTCTTGCGTTTCGGCGGAAGGGATACCAGATCATTTTTATATGAGCTCTAGGGAGTAGCAACGCATCTGTGATTGACTTCAGATAGAACCCATATTCAATGCGAAGTAGCACTTACCATCACGCGGATTGCATGCTCGTTTGCTACTACAATCTTATAGAGTGTATCTTGAACTGTCTTTGGGCTTGTATGTTATAAAGTTATACTCATATGAAACGGAATGAGGGCAGAAGCACCGAGCGCTATCCGGCATCCGCTCGACAACTGTAACGCGATCGCTCCTCGCAGCTGTGGATGATGTTTCTACATCAATTGAACGGCGCTAGTTACCACAGAGGAGCAAAATCGGAGATTTCTTAAAACTCCCAGTTTTGGCGTAAAAACTTGTACATTATTCATCAAACATCATGAAAAACTTGTAATTTGTAGGTCGGGGAGCTATTTAAGAAATTCTAAAGTTAAAAAATCTACCAGGTGGTAGAACCAGTGTAGTTCGTTCGACCGGTACGTACCACCACCACACCAATTCCTAGCTTGACGCAATTTACTTTAGATGAAACCTTTGTTTCGTATGAAATTGCTCACGTACATGAGCGGCAGTTTTCACTTATCATTAGGTGGACTGCATGCTCGTTTGCTACTTAATCTTATAAAAAAATGTGAAACGTTAACGCCATATATTATGGTTCAAAAAATATGGCTCGTACTTTAGAAGGCCTAAGCACTAAATTTACACTTTTGGTATCAGTGTAAATACTAATATTTTTTGGGGTTTACCTAGCTGCAGGTCGTAGAACCAGTGTAGTTCGACCGGGGAAGTACCACCGCCACACCTATTTCTACCGTGAAGCAGTTCATGCGTTTCGATAGAGAGGTGTGGTTGCCGGCACACTTTTATATGAGGCGACCATCATAGTCCTCAGGAGTAGCAACGCATCTGTGATTGACTTCAGATGGAACCCATGTTCTGTATGAAGTTGATTACAGATGTCCATGAGCGGCACTTTTCACTTATCATTAGGTCGACTGCATGCTCGTTTGGTACTTAACCTTATAAAAAATTGTGAAACGTTAACGCCATATACTATGCTTCAATAAATACAGCTACGTCGGCTAAAGCGGGGTATTTTAGGAGGCCTTTTTTTTTTTGTTTTCGAGGGGGAAACCTTCCAAAGGTAAATTACATTTTTAATATTAGTATAAATTCTAACATTTTTGGAGTTTACTTTGCTCGTACCCATTTTGAGGGATATGGTTATCAGAATATGTTAAAGTACGGATAATATCCATTGTAAAAAATCGAAATTAGACACTTTTCAAAGACACTCTTCTCAAAAATACCTACAACCTGCAACACTCCTACCGTTTACTGGCGCATGACGTTCGTTTGTATTGTCGCTTGTCTTTGTCCTGTCTATACGATCCGCACGCATTATTCACATTGAACGGATTCAAGTTTTGTTTACGAATTTCAGAAACCTGTCCCTTTAGTATGAGTTTATAGGCTTTCTCGAAACAATCATTGTTTACGTTTTGCAATGAATGCAAAACGTTTTCAGAAATGATCCAATTTGACCATCGATGTCCATGCATCTTTCCTAATACAATAAAAATTTGACATCGCACTAGTTCATAGCAATTTACGTAATATGTCACAAGAAAAAGAAATTGTCAACTTTTATTCAGTAAACAGCGAGTAATAAAATTAATAACATCATTTACTTACAGCATAATGTTAGCATTGACGTAATTGGGAAGGTGGTCTAGTTGTGCCTACTTTACAAGTTTAGGCCTTTTTTTTTTTGTTTTCGAGGAGGAATCCTTCAAAAGGTACCCGACGCCGTGGGAGCGACGCAGGGTTATGTGGGATTTTTACCGCACTAAAACCCCCCCGGTCTACTTAATGGCGTGCAGCCTACTCAATGGCATATGGCTAATGCCGTTAATGGACATTCCTAATCAAGTCCAAATAAGATTAGAATACCGCCGTCCTTCCCGGGATTGCCTGACCGAACGGTTCGAGCACAACTTTAGGCCTGAGTTCACTGCGGTACTCTATAATTTCTAACAGCTCTTTGAATGGTAATTACCTTACTGTGACGTTCCCGTGTACTTCAGAAGTCCTGCTACTATGGTTGCAACCCATTAGTGTCCCACTGCTGGGCACAGGTCTTCTCTCAGAATGAGAGAGTTTTAGGCCGTAGTCCACCGCGCTGGCCAAGTGCGAATTGGTGGACTTCACACACCTCCAAGAACTATTTTTGTTTGGGAACTCTTGGGTGTGTAGGTTTTCTCACGATGTTTTCCTTCACCGAAAAGCAGTAATAATTAATTTCTAATACGCACATAAATCAGTGGTCAGCCTGGGTTTGAACCTCGGACCCCCCGATTGAGAGGGCAAGTTTCAACCCTTAGGCTATCACTGCTCTACAATGCAACTACTATGCTGAAGTTCTTTAATCGTAAATCTTACAAGTTTCAAAAAAATACTTCAATATTTTCAATATTTATTGGTGTCTATATTCAGACACCAATAAATATTATTAATAGGTATAGACTGATCAAGAAAATCTTTAAAGAGAAAAAAGTAACGTTTATAAACAGGTAACAAGTGCTTGCTTCAAGTGATTAAAAGTGGAGGGAACAAACAAAGATATTTTAATTAATAGATATTTTCCTAAGTAATTAATACTGGGCGGAGATGGAAGTAGGAACTATTTAAACAAAGATCTGCCGGGATTATGAACAGGGGGAATAACGTTCTGGTTTTTATTTGAAAAAACATGCTATTAAAATGCATATTTTTTCAAGCTTTTGTGGTCGTGTTAGGTGTTTGTCAAATAAAACTATTTTGGACTTGTGGTATAAATATATTTTAGTTTAGTTGTAGATATAGGATTAAAGTCCATTCGCTTTACTAAAATATTTTAATGACTTACTTGTATAATGACTTAGAAATAATCGTGACCAAATTACATGCCTGAGAGGTATTCCTAATATTCTTAAGATATGTAAAGTCTACCAAGGTAAACTTCGACGGTGTTGTGCATAAATACTCTTTGTGTGAGAGGTCACATGCCCAGCGGTGAGACAGTAATGTGGTGATGATTATGGAGAAATTAGAAGAAGAGACAATTCATTTATATCCATAAAAAATAATTACATATTTGTAAGTACTATAGCTTAAAGACTAACACTATTTTAAGGCATCGGTGTTCAGTAAATCTGTGTTTAGTAAGAGTTAAAAGCCCTAACTTTTAAATAAAAATAAACTTAACGTTCCGCATCGTGAAAATAAATTGACCTAATAAATCCTCATGTAATTAAATCAACGGCAATTGCAACCCATCTGTTTGTTGCTAATTGTGCTATATTGCTTCATATATTTCAATTATCCGACAACAACCGTCCAAATCCGGTGAAAAAGTTCGTTTCGGAGTAGTGCTGGGTCGCAGATGTCGCTCGCTTACTTAAGCGAAAAGGTATTATTTACTAGTCGTGCCCCTCGTACCTCTATACCTCGTACCTCTATACCTGTCCTTTTTTTGTTCTCGAGGGGGAAACCTTCAAAAGGTACCCAACGCCGTGGGAGCGACGCAGTGTTATGTGGGATTTCTACCGCACTAAAACTCCCCCGCCGTCCGTGGCCGTCCTCAGCGCAACAAAGAGGACTCTGGGATCTCCAAAAGAACGCAACCGGAGTCCTCTAAACGCGTTGCCCCATCGGGCTCTTCCCAGGTGAACAGCTGGGCCCACCGTTCCGTCTGGTCTTTACGACGGTATGCGACAACGCATACCGCCGTCCTTCCCTGGGGTTGATTCACAGGCGTCCGTTGCCATTAACCATCAAGTGGATTGCATACTTGTTTACTACTATGATATAAGTGTAATTAACGGCTAGGTAAGACTCTTCGCTTCAATAAATGTCTTTGACATAATAAAATGAGTACGGATTTTGAAAAGAGGCAGAACCAGAGTGGTTTTACCTTCGTTGCACATATTTATAGCGTGATGCAGTTCTTGCTTTTACTTTAAAGGGCGTGGATGTCGGGATGGCTTTACGTGGGGCAATCATCTTAGTCCTCATGGACATAACCATAGGCCGCAGGGATAATTTACCATGTCGTCGTTAACCCATTATTGTCCCACTGCTGGGTACGGGTCTTCTCTCAGAATGAGAGAGTTTAGGCCACAGTCCACCGCGCTGGCCAAGTGCGAATTGGTGGACAATTGTAGTGATTGGTAAATAAGTATGTTATTTTTTATACGATTGAAGTAGCAAACGAGCATGCAGTCCACCTGATGTTAAGTGGTCACTGCCGCCCATGGACATCTATAAGCAACTTCATATAAAACATGGCTTTCTATCTGAAGTCAATCATAGACGCGTTGCTACTTCCGAGGACTAAGATGGTCGCCTCATATAAAAGTGTGCCGGCAACCACAAAAAGTTTTTATAAGATTGTGGCAATATTAGATGTAGTGATTCTAGTTTTACCACAATCTTATAAAAACATACCTATATTGAAATAGGTATTATAACTTCACGATAGTAGACTCTATCTTTTCGAATTTATTTCCAACTTCAACAATAAATTAGGCCGTACAAATTATGCGGCATGTAATTAAATCAGCGACAATTGCCGTTGAGTAATTGATTGAAACAGAATTAGCTATTACCCATATCGCACGTGCATTATTACTATTATATCAATATCGTTGAGTACATTGTTAATAATCGCTGCGAATATGGTAAACAACTTTGTTCACTTTTGGCTATAGGTTCAGAAATAACCGACAAATTTAAAAGCTTGATTTATTGATTTTCTTAAGTTAATAGCGTTTTGCAAAGACAAAGTAATACGAGAATAGTTCGACCAGGACGATACACTTCGCTATACCTGTATCTCAAATGAGTGTATGGTTACCGGTTCACTTTTTTGAGGCGACCTTCTTCGTCCTCGGAAATAGTAACTGTGACTGACTTTAGGCATAGAGCCTTTTGTTGCTTGTAGATATCTATGAGCGGCAGTGACTACTACAGCATGAGCTGGATGCCTCGTTTGTTATTTAATGTTATAAAAAACATGTTCAATTGTTTGTGTAAAAGCTTATAAAAGTTTCAAGTAAGCTCTGAAAATTTATTATAAGTTAACGCTTATTCCACCGTATCAGTCGAAAGATTACGTTCCTATTGTGTGTAGATATTACTTGCATGTCTATTGTATATTGTCTGTGTGATGGTAATTAAAATGTGAGAGTCAGAGCAGTGATAGTCTAATGGTTGAAACTTGCCCTCTAGACCGGGAGGTCCGGGGTTCAAACCCAGGCACGCACCACAGATTTTTATAAAATTATGTGCGTATTAGAAATTAATTATTACTGCTTTTCGGCGAAGGAAAACATCGTGAGGAAACCTACACACCAGAGAGTTCTTTAAAAAAAAAATTCTCGGAGGCGTGTGAAGTCCACCAATTCGCACTTAGCCAGCGCGGTCGACTATGGCCTAATCTCTCTCATTCTGAGAGAAACCCCGTGCCCAGCAGTGGGATAATAATGGGTTGACGAGAATAAAAATGCCGGTATTTAACTTTCTGAATGAGGCTTGAGCTTCTTTTAAATAATTTCTATCTCAAAAATAAAATATTTCGCATTTCAATCCTTACCGAGCCACAAATTTCGGTACAAATTACAAGTTAGATCCCTGAATTAGGCAGCGCATACGGATAATTGAATAGGCCATCATTGTAATCAAACTCTTTGTCACTAATTGTACTATATTGCTCCATTTACCTAATTTAATTGCTTTGATATATCGCTAGCGTAAATCTAACGCACGGGCGGCCAGATGCTGTATGCAATTTTAAGTGTAAATTGCAAACAGGTGTTGAAATTAACCGTTATTAATTAAGTTATTCATTTATTAACCTATATTAACTGAATAATGAAGAATTCTTGCGTTCAATTTCAAAGCAATAGAAAGCTGAAGCCTTCTTGCGTTTCGATGGAAGGGTGTGGATGCCGGCACACATGAGGCGACCATCATAGTTCTCGGGAGTAGCAACGCATCTGTGATTGACTTCAGATGGACCCATGTTTTGTATGACCACTTAGCATCAGGTGGACTGCATGCTCGTTTGCTACTTCAGTCAGATAAAAAAAAAATACATTTCATTACTAGTTAGATAGTTTTTGCTAGATTGTATTATTATTTTTTTTCATCCGACTGAAGTAGCAAACGAGCATGCAGTCCATCTGATGGTAAGTGGTCACTGCCGCCCATGGACATCTGTAATCAACTACACAGAACATGGGTTCCATCTGAAGTCGATCACAGATGCGTTGCTACTCCCGAGGACTATGATGGTCGCCCCATGTGAAAGTGTGCCGGCAACCACACCCTTCTATCGAAACGCAAGAAATGCTTTAGGTTAGAAATAGGTGAGGCGGTGGTACCTCCCCGGTCAAACTACACTGGTTCTACTACCTTGAAATGTATTAGAAGGAGGGTAACATTTTTGAGAGTATCTTTGAATATATGCATCATACATTTATTTAGTACGCTTTATCGGTTTTACTACACGTCGTTGGTTGTTCGCAATTGACAAAGTGAATATATATATGGTTATATGATATAATTGATTAAGAGAGGCAATATAATTTTCAAATATGATGCATTCGAAAATATATTATTAAAACTAATAAAAAGACAATTACAAAAATAAACAACAAACGTGCGGCACTCGGGGACTGCCGTGGTAAAGTTAATGCATAGCATATAGCATTTTTATGCAGTTATGCAGTTATATTTATTTATTTATACAGTATTTTTTTCTTTGATACTATATTCTTTCTCACAAACAGCTGCTTACATATTCGTCCGATTTCGGCGTACCGTGTAGGTACATACACGTTAAGCGAATGCTCGCCGCGCTGCATGATAGACGGATTGGGGGGTGTTACGTTTTTTCGTTACGGAATTTCTTGATTCGATCGTCGCGCTCAAAGCCCGCGATAAAATCTATACAATAGCTTAAAAACAAGTTAAGGCAGTCCACAATCGGATATACATAGTGTCTGAATGGCGGCGAAAAAGCCGTTCCAGGAAAACCCGCGGGCCGCCTGGAGGCGATCGCGAGCTACGGGTTGCTGTCCGCTTATTGTGATATAATGCGTTGTCATAGCAATTAAAATTTGTGTGTGTTTCTTCTCAAGCTGACATTTAGTCCACTTGGGTAGTCAAGTGCAGATTAGCATACTTCACGCATCTTTAAGAACCTCTTAAAGAAACCTCTCAGGCATGTAAGAGTTTCCTCGAGTTGCTTTTATAGTGCAAAAAACTGTTCAAACAAGCCTTACGGTTCAACCTCAGATTTCCAGATTTCATGTTGAATTTCAAACCATGAGGCTATCTGGTATTATACCAATATTTCAATGACCGTGATATATAGTGAGTGTAACTTGAACAAGCTCGCTCGGAGCGGGCCGCAGATGCCGCTCGCTCGCTGTCTGAAACGGACCGTGTAGCGGAACTGCTACATGGAAGACACAAATCGAGTAGGCATTTTATTTACGATTAGCTGTATTGGTTAGCTGTAAAATTGGAATCGTGTTTCTAGGTTTCTGCTGTAATGTACGAGTATAGAACGGTTCATAAAATTTCAACAGTTATGTTTGTTGTGTGTTTATGATAGTTTTTTAAATTTTAAGGAACTAAAAATGCATAGTATTGATACGGTAAACATAATAATGTAATAAATAAGTAATTCCGAAGGTGGTACCTTGCCTGATTCTACTCCAGAAGCACCTCCATCACACCCATTCCTTTCTTGAATAATAACAACAGCGTAATGTGCTGCTACTTTCTAATTTAGAGGGTTTGGGTTAGGAAGACATAGTTAAAGACATTAAAGTATTTAGCCAACATTAGGTAGAATTTCAATCTTATCTAGTGTCGATTATATTATACTTATGACGGACGGTGTTACTTCCTTGGGAGCACCATACCCGTACTATATACGGACTATATACAATACGTACGTACGTGTACGTACTATGTATATAATATTTGATAGTAGTTCAGAATAATATCTTGTGACCAATATTTGTCCGTCAATTCATTTATCCATCAGCCTTTCCAGGTCCACTGCTGGACATAAGCCTCCGCTAAATTGCGATTCTCAACATCACCACTAAATACGCCATCCATATAAAAACTACTAATTTTTGTACTGTAACTAATCTTGCAATATAATTTAAATCGAAAGCTCGTTAAAAGTGAATGTCGTGTGCTGCTAAGGTTTTCAGAGAATTTCAATTTAGGGAAAACTTCTTAAATGCCCTGGTATTGTATCGTAAGATTGACAGCCATTATGCTGGGTTGAATGATCGGTTATTAATGAACCAATTTATTGCTAACTTGAGTCGTTTTAGGTTGTGTTCACACTGAGCAGATATCGTCCTTTGTCCATTTATTGACGTTTTATTTATGAGTCGCTATATATGAGTCAATAGTTTGCACAACTCCAAGTTTTATATGTGGATTGGGCCTTTTTATCAGGTCATCAGTAGGTATATTTTGATGCAAAATGTATCCCCTTCCTTTTGAAATGATATAAAATTTAACGAAATTAATTGAAATGAAACGAAACGTAATAAAATAATTATAATACCAACTGTTCAGTTTTATTGTATTGTTAGTGTATTTGGATTACTTTTAATATTTATTATTTCCTCTAGCTTTGCGACGCCCTACCAGGGCATCACATATTTCTTGTAAAGTTATGTGTGTATTATGCAGTTTTAAATCAAAAATAAAAAAAAAAAAATTCTATAGACTTATGTATGCACTTCATTTTTTCTTGCAATAGCTTTTCTTACATTACCACCAGAACGGAGACGGAAGACGATCTCAACTGAAAAGGTATTCATTAGACACACGTGTTTTCAGAGATTAATTAGTTTGTTCCTCTCTTCGACTACGACTTACGACTAAGCTTCCTAATCCGTTTGTGACAAAACCGTCAAACAAACTGCTCAGTGTAATCACGACCTTCCTTGCAAAATTCAATTGAAGACTGGGATCAAAGCGTTCCTCCGACACTCAAATTTGCACACAAGGCTTCATGTCCTACTTTCCTCTCATTAGATAACTCTTTGACTTATATTGATTATGATGCTTTGCACACGGACTCAAATCCCGACCGATATTTAATATGGATTTGCAATTGTAGTACACCAATTCGCACTTGGCCAGCGCGGTGGACTATACCCTAAACTCTCTCATTCTCAGAGAAGACCTGTGTCCAGCAGTGGGCCAATAATGGGTTGATGAGGAATTGTAGTACTTTCGTTTTGTAGTCTGTTGTATTGTAGTACTTTCCGATTTTTTTTTAGATCCAAGTAGCATACGAGTATTCAAGCTGATTGTAAGTGGTCAATGCCGCCAACTTGTAACTATAAAGAATAAATGCTACACAAAGAAAATCACAAATACGTTGTTACTTCTCAGTGCTAAAATGATCGCCTTATATAATTGTGTCGGCTGGTATTCATATACTACCACCGAAGCGCAATAACTCCTTCACGCTAGAAATAGGTGTAGCGGTAGTACCTCAACGTTCGAACCACACTAATCTACCTTTAAAAGTTGGATGTCGCTGAGTGTAGACTAGATCTCTTAGTTAGAAGGTATATAACGTTAGGGAATACTAAATTGTTAATATTAAATTAAGGAAAATGGATGTTTACGGATAAAAATGGTCTTTATAATAAAAATATATTGAACGAACAAACAACATACATTAATTCGATTCTCAAGCGGTTCATAGACTAATGTATTTATTCTCGGGTGATTTACCGGGTTGGATAGTCATAACCCTCATTATTCATCAGCGTTCGCATTTGTATTTCAAATTGGCGTCGCAAATGTAGAGCCATATGTTGTTTGTCAAATTAGTTAAACAGAACAAAATAATTCATATCATTTAGGAAATTCTGTATAGGCCGATTCACTTATATGCACGTGGTTCTGATCGGGTTAATTAAGTTAAATTATACATTTTCGTATGAATAATTAGGTGTTGTTTTCAAAAAAATAATCTAGGTATATAAGTTTCTTCTATAAATGCTTTGCTCTTGCAACTCATAAAGATTTTCTTATAAGTTTATCGTCTGTAAACAATCTTAATAAGAATTCTTAATTTATTAATGCTGGTAATTATAACATTCGAGTTTTGCTTGGCTTTATGGTAGAAAAATAGAAGAAAGCTCTACAATATACGAGGAAGAAATAAGTTTGCATACCATGCATATGATTTTATATTATGCATGCAGTCCACCTTTTAGTGATCACTGCCCCTATTAGTAACTGTCATTAACGCTAAAAAAAATAGAAGTCGGAACGCCCCGGAACAGGAGGTCCCCTTTGTCCCTGTAGTTGGGGTTGTCCCGGGGGTTGCGGGCGGTAAGAGTGGGTGCTTGGACCGTTCAGCTAAGTGACCCCGGGAAGGACGATGGCATATGTGGCCGCATGCCGTCGTAAACACCGAGAGGCACAGTGAGCATCAATGGACCACCGAGGAAGGGCCCAAAAGGGGCATAGCGCTTGGAGGGCTCCGGAGTCACCATTTTTACCGCACTACGGTGCTCGGAGGGGGGGGGGTGCGGTAAAAATCCCACATAACCCGGCGTTGCTCCCACGGCGTTGGGTACCTTTTGAAGGTTTCCCACGGCAGCGGGTAACTTTTGAAGGTTTCCCCCTCGATAACAAAATAAATAAAGGTCCCCTTTGATACACCCAGACCAACGGTGCTTAACATTGATATTATTAGGCAGAAAAAGGACAGCCGATGGTACTGCCGGATCCAAACCACAAAGATATCAAAACGACTATTTTGATAACTTTCTCTCTACTTCTTAGTTTTTTCATCAGTCAGATTTCATTTTAATTTAATAAACTTTATTAAATGACCCTGTTCTTTGTCCTGGCCAAAAAAAATCAAGTCTGTAGTTTGGACATCATGTTCTTTTAATTAACTTAATTAACATTGTAATGATACTTTAGTTTTCTAAGACTCTAAGAGATGGCGTTAGCGTAGCGAAACGAAATTATTTTATTTCATTTTTATATGAAATCGTATTTTAATGAGTTAGCCGGTACTGCTTCTATCTAAAAAGGCCCGCATGAGAAAATCAAGCACTACGTTTGTTTTGGAAAGATATGCTAATTGCTTGTCGAGAACAGGTTTTCATGAAGATGGCGTCTAAATACAGCTTCGTTTTGGCTTCAGTATATTTCGTGAGAAACTTTTAATTACATACTCTTTAATCTTTAAATGGTATTGTGCCTTAAATTTAATAATATATTATTTGTAATATGATAATATAATATTTTTTTAATATACTTTCACAAGGTGTCTTTAAGATAAATTTGAAGAATATCTGACAGGAAAGGATTTTCAAAAAGGCACATAGAGAGTCCTTTGTGTGTATTATGCTTATGTATAAAGATAATTATGGTGAATACCTACGCAACGTTAATAAGTACGTACCTACGTATATACTTCGCATCTGAAATACCAACGCTTAATTTAACTTATCTAACACGCGGTTAAATAAAAAAAATACATTTGTTTACCAAATCATTACGCAAGGATAAATAATTATATTGACTAGAATTTTATTGAATACAAATATCTTAACAATTTTAATGAACTTACGCAAAATTTCAAACATTGAACTTATTGATCTCTTATCAGTCTATGCTTTATATATTATTTAAAGAATGTGCTCTGTGTCATAATGCAGAGTATTGTAATCAGGCTAAATATAGTTCCAGTTGCTCATATGCAATCAGCTCAATATTAATCTGACACAACTCAGACCCGACGAGTTGTCTTACCGCGGAACAATGAGTTGTTTGCGATGGACAGGTTTTTAATTAGGTATAGAAATTGATAATGGTAGGAAAGATATAGTACCTAATGGCGGCAACTAGTAATTAATTGCAAGATGGTAGAACGTATTTTGGTCGATCGGGTAGGAAACACTGTCACATATTTGAAGTGGTTCTACCAGGGTAGTTCGAAAACGAATGAAGCAGTTCTTGCGATTCGGTGGATGGGTGTTGTTGCCGGGTCAGCAATGCGTCTATGATTGACTTGAGATAGAACCTCTGTTCTATAGATATAAAATAGATTAGATAGATAAATTATTAAATCATGTTATAGATAAAAAAAGATACCGACAGCCAGGACCAACCTTTTAGCTAAGGCACCTTTCACCCAAGCTCTCTGTACACTCAATCAGGTACATGAAAAACTAGATATCAATTCATGTAGCTTGAGTGAATTCGCAAAAGTTGTTTTTAATATTTTATCTTACAATAATATATAGTTATATTTAATAATAATAAAAAATAATGATAACCTTTTAAAAAAAGTAAATAATTGTCTACGCTATCGTATTGGGTGCTACCTGTAATGATAGACGTAGGTAAGTCTGATGAAATAAATAAATAAATAACTACGGACATTATGATCTGATTGATTGAATTGATTGATTGATTGAACCATAAATGATCTGATTTTGAGTATTGTGATGTCATTGCCGCCAATATATAATAAACATCCCTAAAATAGAATTGATGTATCTGCGGATTAGGAATTAGCCTATGTCGGTCATTTTTTTCCAGATTACTTCTATCAATACGATGTGAAAGTAATTCCATGAAATACACAAGACACTACTAAATCCATATCCATATTAATATTATAAATGTCACATTTATAATTTTGTTTAGTAGTAGGCTACTTTTTACACCGCTCTCTCATTCCCATGAGAAATTGATGTTTTGTTAGTTGATACATATTTAGTAGTTCCAGAAGTTGTTAATAGATGGCGTTAGTAAAATTCATTTGCAAGTTCTGAATCACGCTATTAAATGCTAATGTCAATTCCCTTTGACAGTGCGAAGCCGCGGGTAACAGCTAGTAGAAGTATAACTGACAGAGTCTATCCATTTCCTTCTAATCTGATAATGAAGGCTCGTTTCTCTTCAGTGTTAGAGCAAGTCTACTAAGATCTTCGGTGTCACATAACCCGTTTATCTATACGCAAGATAAATTATTTACAGACATCGCACATACGCCGATACGCTTTATCGTAAGTGCTTGATAATACAATTAACCGATGAATTAATTATTGAATACATTTGAATTGCATGTTTGGAAATTGGCGTGACAATGGTAATTTTAGGAACTTCGTAATTACTGTTAATAATTCAGTGGATTCAAGTTTGTGGAGACGTGTGGATTGATAATTATTGCTCTGAAATGTAAGAGATAGTTGTTCTAAGACTATGTTTATGAAGGCCGTAGAAATCTATAATTCCGAATCCGAAGACGTCACTACCACACTTTATTTGGCCTTATATAGCAGTGGCGTGCTTTGGTCTGAAGGATAAGTAAAACATAATTATTCTAGGCCTTTCAACGTAGTGCTCAGGGGTTTCGCTGAATCTGTTTTCAACAGCAAGTAAGACTCTGACCATGGGTTGGTTAACCTGACTCAGGGTTGGTTACACATGTCCTTGGGTGGCAGTGGCCATATATAATAAAGGTAAACTTTTTTTTATCTGATTGAATATATGAAGTAGCATGCAGTCCACCTGATGTTAAGTGGACACTGCTGCCCATCTGTAAGCAACTTCAAATAGAACATGGGTTCTATCTGAAGTAAAACACAGATGCGTTGCTACTCCCGAGGGCTAGTTGCCGAGGGTTGGTTGCCTCATATAAAAGTGTGTTGGCCTTCCATCAAAACGCAAGAAATGCTTCACGCTAAACAGGTATGCAGTGAAGCGCAAACTCACTTGCTACTTCCATACTTTAAAAATAATTTTCGTATCTAGTCAGTATTTAGGTTTATTTTCTCGCTGATTAACTGAGAAATTGGGTATCCACAAAATTACGACCAATAAAGTCAAGAGTCACACTAGCAAAGACGAGATGTTTGTGCCATTTACAATTAAATTATCTTTTCTTTAACTATGTACATAAAATCTAATTTCTCACGGTTCAATGTAGTAACTAAACCTGTACCTATAATAGTGCAGACTATAAACTTTAATACGCATGCATTTTATATGAGCGTTTGCTTATGTTACATTCGAAGTCAAACTTGTTAGATACCTATAAAATTTTATTGCTAACTGATGCTAATTCATCAATTAGTTACGTTTATGAACGCGTGGGAATAGGTGAATTATAATGTAAGATGCTAACGCTTTAAAACAATATGTAATTGCTAGATGTAAAGGTTTTCTATTTAATTACCCAGAGGCAACAGAATAACTAGCATGGTGAATTGTAACCTTTATTTTTGAAAGCATCAGTAGGATAGTAATGGACTGGTGATGATTGTCACAACATTATTGCCCCATTCTGGGCACGGGTCTTCTCTCAGGATGAGAGAGTTTTAGGCCATGGTCCACCGAACTGGCCAAGCGCGAACTGGTACAATTCACACACAATTGCGAACTTTCTTTTAAATTAATCTTAAGTTGATGGAAAAAATGATCGTGAGGAAATCTACATAAGATTTCTTCACGATGTTTTTTTTTTTTTCCTTCACCGTAAAGCAGTGATAATTAATTTATAATATGTACATCATTACAGCAAAATCTGGGTTGTGTTTCTGCGATTTGAAATCAGACGTCCCGATCAGTGCCGGATTAAGCCAGTAGCCTGTAGTAGGCCTGTAGCAACGTCCCTGTAGTTCCGGGATCAGAATAGGGCTACGGTATCCCCTGCCTGTCGTAAGAGGCGACTAAAAGGGGCTTCCGGGGTTGCAGGCGGCTAGAGTGGGAGCTCGAACCGTTCGGTCAGACGATCCCGAGAAGGACGGCGGTATATGTGGTCACATACCGTCATAAAGACTAGACGGGGCGGTGGGCCCAGCCGCCCATCTGGGAGGAGCCCGATGGGGCAACGCGCTCAGAGGATTCTGGTTGCGGTCGGACCGAGTTCCCGGAGTCCTCTTTATAGCGCCGAGGACGGCCACCGGGGGGTTTTTGGTGCGGTAAAAATCCCACATAACCCTGCGTCGCTCCCACGGCGTCGGGTACCTTTTGAAGGTTTCCCCCTCGAGAACAAAAAAAAAAAAAAGGCCTGTAGCAAATTCTGACAGGAGGCCCATAGATTGCCTTAAGTAAGGGTATTAAATAAAACAAAACTGTTACTGGTAAAGTTTTCTGGATTTAATCTGGGAAAATTTAGAGATGACACGTTCTATATCTTCTTTCAGTTTATGATTTTTAGTTGGACCGCGGGGCCCCTCAAGTCGCAGGGCCCTTATTTTTTTTGTTCTCGAGGGGGGAAACCTTCAAAAGGTACCCGACGCCGTGGAAGCGACGCAGGGTTATGTGGGATTTTCACCGCACTAAAACCCCACCGGTGGCCGTCCTCGGCGCTAAAAAGGAGGACTCCGGGATCTCGAAGCGACTTCAACCGGAATCCTCCGAGTGCGTTGCCCCATCGGGCTTCTCCCAAATAAGCGGCTGGACCCACCGCTCCGTCTCGTCTTTACGATGGTATGCGACCACACATACCGCCGTCCTTCCCGGGATTGCCTGACCGAACGGTTCGAGCTCTAGCCGTCTGCAACCCCGGAAGCCCCTTTTAGTCGCCTCTTACGACAGGCAGGGGATGCCGTTGCCCTGATCCCGGAACTACAGGGACGAAGTCGCGGGGCCCTAGCATTTTCTACTCTTGCTATGTGGCTAATCCAGCACTGCTCCCGATCGAGAGGGCTGGTTTCATTCAATAGGCCATTAGTGATGTTCCGACTTAGAATTCGAAATGCAGAATGTGATCATGAATGTTATATAACTTACACTGGTGCATTCGTTATAGGTACACGGTTTATTTATTTATTTTTTTTTTTTATTTTTTTTTATTTGGGAAACGAACAGCAATTTACAGTACAGTGAAGTGTTGCAGTTGAAATATACTTAACGCAATACAGTTTCCACTTATAACTAATGCTTATTGTTAATTGAGCATTATATTTGTATACTAATTAGCATTATACAAAAAAAGAAATTAACTATGACAACTAATTAATTTAACTAATATCCACCAATTTCAGTTAATCGTTGTCTTATACTCATCTTGTATCTCCCTAAAGATAAGGCGAAGGGATCGATGCTGTGTAGGTTTTTATTATAAAAATTGCAGGAACGCCATAGAAATGAGTTCCTTGTGTAGTTTTTTTTAAAGGGAGGAGCATAAAACAACGATTTGTGACGCGAGCAGATACGGGGGCAGCTAAAACTAATGTGACGGAGAAGAAAGGGTGAATCTATATAATTATTTAAAATTTTGTACAAAAATATTTGATCTTTTTCTATTCTCCTCTTATAGAGTGTTGTGGTTGGAAGTTCTAATTTATACCTAAATTTAAGTTGTCTATTATATAATTTAAAAACTCGATCTATCTTATTTTGTTGTGTTTTATATTGCGGGTTCCAAATGATAGAGCCATATTCCAATAAACTTCTTACATATGCATTAAATAAAAGAGAGATAGTTGTACTCTTTTTAAAATCTTTACTTATCCTTAGAATAAAGCCAAGCATACGGAAAGCCTTAGGAACAATATAATTAAGGTGTTCATTGAATGACAATTTACTATCAAGAATAATCCCCAGATCTCTTATCTTTGTTACACGACTAATCACAATATTATTAAGTTGATAATCAAATTTCACGTAATTAAGGCTCCTTGAAAAAGAGATGACATTGCACTTATCGATGTTTAATTGCAAATAATTAGTTTTACAGTAGTTTATTAGTTTATTTAAATCATCTTGTAACTCGACACAATCAGATATGGTATTTATTTTTTTAAATATTTTCATATCATCCGCGTATAACAAGAATTTAGAGTGGTTAAAAATTAATGCAATGTCATTAATAAATAGATTAAATAACAGAGGAGCCAGATGTGAGCCCTGTGGTAAACCTGAGGTTACTGGAAGAAACGAAGAGCAGTAACCTTTCATGGTAACCGCTTGGCTACGCTCTCGAAGATATGAAGTTACCCACCGAAGAAGATCACCGTGTATACCAATGGCTTCGAGCTTGCGCACCAAAACCGAATGTCTAATTTTGTCGAATGCTTTGGAATAATCCGTGTAAATAGCATCTAGTTGAGAGCCAGATTCCATAGTAGAAGCGACGTGATTTACAAATTCACACACATTACTTTCAGTAGATCGCCTATCAATGAAACCGTGTTGTTCATTAATTATTAGAGGTCGCAGCAGTGGATAAATATAATTATATATAAGTTTTTCAAATATCTTGGCGACAATATTTAATTTAGATATTGGCCTATAATTAATTATGTTGTGTTTGTCTCCGGTCTTAAAAATTGGAACAACATAAGATTTTTTCCAAATAGGAGGCATTATACCTGATGTCAAAGACAAGTTAAAAAGAATAGTGAGGGGAACGGCTAGAGTTTTATGACATTCTTTAAAAAGAACGGGGGGTAAGCCGTCAGGTCCACAACCTTTTCTGATGTCTAAGTTCTTTAATAGCTTATCAACATTTTCTGTGGTGACAGTAATAGAGCAAATAGACGTGGAAGCAGAGTTATGGGCAGACATGCCTAAGGGTGAGGGGTTTGTATCGACTTCAAATACGGATTGAAAATAGTTGTTAAATAAGTTACAAATTTCACTAGCGTTTGTTGATGTAATGTCTTTTAGGAACATAGTGTCAGGTAGGGTAGACCCAGCTTTTTTACTTTTAACATATGACCAGAATGATCTGCTGTCATTTTGAATGTTACATTCAGTTAAAGAGATATATTCATTATAACAGATCTGTTGAATGCGACGTTTAATCGTTCTTAGGAGCATTCGTATTTGTAAGATCGGCTCGGATCGTGTTACAGACTGACATGTAAGTACATGTCAGTCTGTAACACGAGGAACATTTAGGTATTCAGTCTTCAAATAGTTGATGATACAAATGGTGCATAGTCTATCTTTTTCTCTAGATATTCTTTAGAATCTTAACAATACGGATTTCACAAGTAAAGGAATCTTAACAATACAAAGGTAAACTTCTAGGCCTTTAATAACATAAACGAATATTTAAGGCCTTTGTGAGTTACATTTCGTAAATTTTGTCCTGTTTTAAATTTTAAAGTACTTTATTCATACAGATTGTTTGATACTGTGTGCTTAGACAAGCAGAATCTAAAAAGTACTTTAGAAAAAAATAGTACTTTAGTTAATGATACTTCTCAAAGTATACTTCATACTTGTATAAGTAGTTGTTCAAATATTAAGACATTGTATAGTTGTTTGGATTGCATAATTACACTACTTAAAATGTTTATTATACACAAGAGTCGACAAAAAGTTAAATGATGCCTTTTATTATTTTAATGAATAAAGTTACTAAAATAAAAATTAAATGGCCGTTAACCAAATGCAGATAGAGCACTAAGTTTTCAATATTTGGCCTCTTTTAGGCAAAATTGTGTCTTTATCTTAAAGTTGCTATGGTAAATTTTGGATTGTACCGGAATTCACACAAAACAGCGATATGTACATACATATAGCTGATTCGCGTAATTAATATCCAAATTCACCCAGTTTAAGTTAAAGGCATAGTTTATCGAAATAAAGCCCAAATTTGGAAATCTTGGTGCTCTCACTACATGAAACATAAAAACAAAAAAATATTGTCTATTTTTCACTTGGGCCTCCTGTAAAAATTGAGTTTTGTTAATATTCAAAACCGCCAAGAGACCTGATAAATTAGTCAGTCAGAATAAAACCAGGTCATTAGGAGTGGGTTATACGACCATAAAACAATCGAAGCAGTGAAATATGTTTTAGGGTAAATAGTTCATAACGTGTACCAAACCACCAAGAAACCTGATAAATTAGTCAGTCAGAATATAACCAGGTCATTAGAGGTGGGTTATACGACCAGAAAACAATCGAAGCAGTGAAATATGTATTAGGGTAAATAGTTCATAACATGTACCAAACCGCCAAGAAACATGATAAATTAGTCTGTCAGAATACAACCAGGTCATTAGGGGTGGGTTGTACGACCAGAAAACAATCGAAGCAGTGAAATATGTTTAGGGTAAATAGTTCATAACATGTGCCAAACCGCCAGGAAATCAGATAAATTAGTCAGAATAAATCCAGGTCATGAGGGACGGGCTATACGACCAGAAAACAGTCGAAGCAGTGAAATATATTTTAGAGTAAATAGTTCATAACATGTACCAAACCGCCAAGAAAACTGATAAATTAGTCAGTCAGAATAAAACCGGGTCATTAGGGGTGGGTTATACGACAAAACATAAACAGGTAACGTTAAGTCAGTCATGCTCAGTGAACCGTGGACGCGTAAAGCTGTCGCCTCGCGTTAGGGATGTTGAGGATATGAGATCGTGGATCGGGATAACGAGATCGTTAACCGGTTTATATTCTTGTTGTGGAATAAAATAGAGATAAGATTAGACTAAGTTTTTAATGACACGTTTTGGAAATATTTGTCTACATATACATATACATCTTAATTACATATATGGTTAGATATTTCATGTTAAGAATCTCGTCGTCAACCCATTATTGTCCCACTGCTGGGCACAGGTCTTCTCTCGGAATGAGAGAGTTAAGAATTTATTTAGAAAAGAAAACTAAATTATCTACTGACAATACGTCGTAAGGAAAACTGATTTAACTTAGTCGCGGGCTCTGCTAGTCACTAATAACGACAATAAAATCACGTTGTTGTGTGTTATACGATGAGCGAAAATGAACCACCCCCTCCGTCATATGTATACATCAAGTGAAAAAATTTCAACTGTCTAGCTATCATGGTTCATGTGATACAACTTGGTAACAGACAGTCGGACAGATGGACAGAGGAGTCGTAGTATTAGGGTTCCGTTTTTACCCTTTGAACGCGTAAATAGAACTCCGTATCCCTAGAAGACGCTTTCTACTCTCATAGTCCCACAGTAGGATTTTTTCCTGTGTCGTAGGTACCATGGACACACACAAGACGAATACACAAACACCCAGACCCAGCACACGAATCTAAACTCATAATTCAGATACCTGTCCGGCCGGGAATTGAACCTGGGACCCATTGCGCGTGAGACCGGTATGGTAACCGCTCCACCACGCGGGCCCTACAAATAGTGCAGGAATCACAGATATATCAAGCTTCGGTTACAATTACGAACATTGGAAACAACCCTGCTCTGTATATACATTTTAATAAGATTATGCGGTAGTGAGGCGTGAAGGCCGCATGCATTATGATAGGATGAAAAACGTTTCTTACGCAGACTTGAAACTTGAGACTTTTTATTTCTTTTCTCCATACTTGATATAAGGCTTCGTGCGACGAAGGCGAGTCTGTTGCTTTTTTATAACGTTGTTTATAAAGCAGTATGTAAATATTGTGAATGTACACAGCTCGTAGCCCTATTTAAAATTAAAATTTCTTAATATTCTCTAGTTTTTACGAGTATGTTGAATAAATGATGTATAACTTCGGTAACTTTAAATAATGTTCTTTTAATATCTTTAATAGTGATGTGCTTCGGAAAGAAGATATCTAACGTACACGTCGTAATTAGGTACATAGGTCTACTGCATCACCAAGCTCTATTAATATGTACCTATTTTGAAGGTGGTAGAACCAGTGTAGTTCGACTGGGGAAGCACCACCGCCACACCTATTACTAGCGTGAAGCATATTTTGCGTTTCGATGGAAGGGTGTGGTTACCGGCACACTTTTATATCAGGCGACCATCATAGTCCTCGGAAGTAGCAACGCACCTGTGATTGACTTCAAATAGAACCCATTTTCTGTATGAAGTTGTCCACAGATGTCCATGGGCAGTCTTTCTGAAAGAAGATTAAGCTCTTTCTGATTTGTGCTTTTACGGTTCTCAGTACATTATATTAAAACTTATATTTCCGTCATATAAGGGCGTCTAGTGGAACTTCCTACTAATATTATAAATGCGAAAGTTTGTGAGGATGGATGTATGTGTGTTTGTTATTCTTTCACGCAAAAACTACTGAACGGTTTTGGTTGAAACTTTACAGTAGTATAGGTTATACATCAGAATAACACATGGACTATAATTTATACCGATTTTTTTGTAATTAGGTTATAATATAACGAGAAATATCAGGTTAGTCGCAAAAAAAGTTGTCCTCTGAGAGCTATTTTCGCGTACGCTGCCTAAACGGTTGGAGATATCCAAATATAATGTATGGTGGGATTGTTTGGCTCACATATATCTAAATAAAAGTCCGCGACAGCATATGTCTATATTTTATGTATAACCCACGCTAACTCTTTTTATACTTTGTAAATTTAAGAAATATGAAGTTGATGCTTCCATGGGTTTTATACAAACTAAATATTAATCCTTATCAACATAAATTACTTCAAAAAATCAAGCATCTAATACAGATTGTATCTACTTTTTACACCATGTAAATTGGATAAGTAGTTTAGAAGATATTACGAGTATAACATATTGCGTAGTCAATTGATTGACCGGCAGTACGCGCCGTGCGCCGCCGCCGTATACAACGAAGTTCTATGAAATTAATATTTGATCGGTTATAAAACACGGAGCAAAATGGAAAAGGTCAATGTGAATGACGCTCCTGGAGTTCCGGGATCAGAATAAGGCTACGGTATCCCCTGTCTGTTGTAAGCGGCGACTAAAAGTGAGCTTTCAGGGTTGACAGGGCGGTTAGACTGGGAGCTCGAAACACCCAGTCAGCACCTTCGGGAAAGATGTCAGCATGTGTGGTCGCAGGCTGTCGTGAGAGTCTGGATGCACGGAGCTTCAACCGTTCAGCCAGGCGATCCCGGGAAGGACGGTGGTATACCTGCGGTCTCATATCGTGTTAAAGACCAGATGGAGTGGTGGACCCAGCCGCTCACTTGGGAGAAGCCCGATGGGGCAGTGCACTCAGAGGACTCCAGTTGCGTTCCTTTGAAAATCCCGGAGTCCTGGTGCGATAAGAATCCCACATAACCCTGCGTCGCTCTCACGGCGTATGGTACCTTTTGAAGGTTCCCCCTCAACAAAAAAGAAAAAAAAAGGTCAATGAGAATGAAACAGTGGAAAAGGTTAATTATGTTATTCAATCTTCATCGACCTTTTAATGTTACACAACTCGGCACATACTCGTATGTCGGATTAGCAGTAGTTTAGGTCGTAGTCGACCACGCTAGCCAACTGCGCGTTGGTAACCGTCACGCGTTTTGAGACCCTTTCTTAAAACTTATAATTTCAGAGTAAGCATTAATATCTGTTGCCGACAAAACTAATTCAAATTAATATACGTGCCTGTGATTTGAAATTTGAACACACAGATTTAGGAAGTAGGGCAAGGGTTCAATCTGAAGTCAATCACAGATGCGTTGCTACTCCCGAGGACTATGATGATCGCCTCATATTAAAGTGAGCCGGCAGCCACACCCTTATAATGAAACACAAGAACTGCTTCACGGTAGAAATAGGTGCGGCGGTGATACCTCCCTGGTTGAACCATTGCTCTACCACCTGCAAACTTTATGTGGCAGACTAACTTCCTCGCGAGCGAAGCCGCGGGCAAAGGCTAGTCTCTCTATAACACAAACTTACTTGTAACACAAACTTACTTGTCCACCAATTCGCACTTGGCCAGCGCGGTGGACTATGGCCTAAAACTCTCTCATTCTGAGAGAAGACCCGTGCCCAGCAGTGGGACAATAATGGGTTGACACTTGTAACTATTTGTATCCCGCGGTTTTACTCCCGCGGACAAATGTAACACGACAATAATTAACGAAAAAATATACGAAAATGTATACTTTCATGACCAGAAAAATAATAGAATTCCTATTATTACTTTTTCTCACGAGATATTTTCGTTTTTTTTATGAATTATACGCGATGTACAGATAAGGAGGTTTTTTTATATATGGATAAGAGATATTTTTTACACTTTCGTTGCTATTCTTAATAAGTTTCATTAGTTTCAGTCCAGTAGTTTTCGCGTGACACCCGTACAAACAGACAAACATACTTAAACCAGATTGCTATACCAATTTACCCAGTTAAATATCTTAAAATTACTTACGAAATGTGCTAAGTGTGTTTCTACGTATTAATTCTCGTGTTATTTACTCACCATTAGTTACATGAGCCGTGTTGTTTGCAGACGAAAGTAAAAGCTGGAGTAAGGAGGTAATTAAGATAATAACAAGCAAAGATGATTAGGTAAGTGGTTTGTGGAGACTGTTATGTTATATATTATTATGCTGTTATTGTTATACTGACATAAGGTTGAAACATGTACGGCATTGAAAGATTATAGAGTTCATTGTGATGAGACTCTAGTATCAAACGATTGAGGAGCAAACACTTTTTGTATCATAAATTACTAGCTGAACTCCGCACCCCGAAACCCCGCTTCGCCCGCGTCAAAAAATCGAAATATCGATTGCCTCTTGGGAATAAGATATTTTTTCGAAGTAAAAAGTAGCCTATATGTTAATCTAGAGTGTCAGCTAACTCCCTACCAAATTTTATGACAATCGCTTCAGCTGTTTAGGCGTGAAGAAGTAACAAACATACACACTCACAAACTTTCGCCTTTATAATATTAGTATGAATATGACATATTTTCGAGTGGAGCAACCCCTGTTGGGTCCACAGTTGTGTAGAGTCGTCCATAGGCGGCAGTGACCACTTACTGTCAGATGAGTGAATGCTCGTTTGCTACCGATAATTATGATGATAATTGGCTATATTTGTGAATGAAATGTGAAATGTCTTTATTTTTTTGTATAGGCCTACGGGGGGACTTTCAAATTGACACTTTTTCCCTATTTTTTCACTACCACCGGGATCGGAACTTGTAGGTACATGTACTGTTGTAATGAATCTCAGATACGTTTAAAGTTCCACAGTAGAGAAAACCCGTAAATTTGGGTGGCGTAAATAAATGCGTTAAATCGACCGCTTAAATCACACGTGTGACACTCGAGTCACGAGCTATTGAGAAAAACCGGCGAATTTCAAAAGTAACGTATTCAATAGATAACATCCCTTAACTGTGAGGGTCGTTAGTCATACTTCCTATTTCGTGGTGGTCTTTACACAGGGAAAGTCGAAAATAGCACGTGGATGCGAATCGAGCCGGTAAGGGCTTTTCAGTTGAAGCGCTTAGGGCTCGTACATGTTGAGTTGAAGGGTTAGGGGTTGATACGATAGCATGTATCGGATTTAAAAATAATAAATCGTACAGTTAGTTCGTACGAACTGTACGATTTATTATCGTACAGTTTGCCACCAATTCGCACTTGGCCAGCTTGGTGGACTATGGCCTAAAACTCTCTCATTCTGAGAGAAGAGCCCCCATGCCCAGCAGTGGGACAATAATGGGTTGATTACATTGTAAGTCCTTAACTGTGCAAATATTTCATTAAGATATATCTTATAAACACAATCCTTTAAATTAAATACAATCGGTTTTTGCATATGCTTATGCATGCATAAGTATATGCAAAATTATGCATATATTTTAAACGCTACGTGCGTTTAAAATATATGCATAATGCAAATAAGCAACTAAAAGTTCTGAAAATTATAACAATTTTTATTGTTAAGTAATAAAATTATTCTTAGTCCTCTATACATATTTTTTGCAAACACAGGATAGGCGACGTATAAACACGCGTAACTTTTATTTCTATTACATGTATGGATTAAAATAAATGAAACTGATTTTGTCACAAGTGTATTTCTCGTCTGCAACATTGTGTACTAGTCCTTAGACCTGAGAACGCGGTGGGATCAGAAGGGCACTTTGCATTATGCAATCCGCACCTCATCTCGCTTTGAGGGGCGCTTAATTAAGTTTTTGTACATTCATTTAGCTGAAGGTTTGCTCGGATAAAGCTGTAATACAGCCACCTAAAAGTGGGGCTCGAGATTTGACGTAAAGAAATAATGTTTTCATATATTTTTAAACTTTCTAAAGGATGGAGGTTATCTATTCGTTACGCATTTTTTTGTATTTGAGGTTGGTGGATTAGTTACACTGGTGAACAGTATAGTAGTTTTTTATAAGATTGATGCAGCGAACGAGCATGCAGTCCGCCTGATGGTAAGTGGTTTCTGCCGCCCATGGACATCTGTAAGCAACTTCACATAGATATTTTTTTCTGAAGTCAATGACAGTCACAGAAGATACATCTCCATGGGCGCCAGTGGCCACTTACCATCTTGTGGATTGCATGACTGTTTGCTACTTTAATAAAACAAAAAACATGCAAGATCGTACCAGAAATTTCTATTATTTGTAACAAATATCACTGAAAATAAATATAATTTGCTTCGACGCTTCTTTGTAAATAATCTCAAAGGTCAAGTTCTCAACAAAATCTCAATGATGAGGTCCTTAAATTCGCACTTGTATTAGACCTTTACCACTTTTCTGAGAGAACTGAACTAAGTTATATAGTAACGTTAGGGTACGTCATTACTTCAATATTTTTTTATCTGACCGAAGTAGGCAACGAGCATGCAGTCCACCTGATGGTAAGTGGTCACTGCCGCCCATGGACATCTGTAATCAACTTCATACAGAACATGGGTTCTATCTGAAGTCAATCACAGATGCGTTGCTACTCCCGGGGACCATGACGGTCGCCTCATATAAAAGTGTGCAGACAACCACGCAAGAAATGCTTCACGCTGGAAATAGTAATACTAAAATAATGTAGAACAGCGCGGTGAACTATGGCCTAAACTCTCTCATTCTTTGAGACGACCCGTGCCCAGTAGTGGGCCAATAATGGGTTGATGCGAATGTAGAACAAGAATGGTTTGACCGGTTAGATACCACGATCACACTAATTTCTAGTGGAAAGTAGTTATTGCGTTACGGTAGTAGTTGCAGGCTCAACTTTATATTAGGTGACCATCTTAGTCTTCGGGGGTAGCAACGCATTTGCTATTGGTTTTGGTAGAACCTCTATTCTATATGAAGTTAGCACGCACGCACGCTTTCTACACTCATAGCCCCACAGTAGGATTTTCTCCTGTGTCGTGGGTACCACGGACACACACAAGACGAATACGCAAACACCCAGACCCAGAACATGAATCTCAACTCATCATTCAGATACCTGTTTGGCCGGGAATCGAACCCGGGGACCCATTGCGCGTAAGACTGGTATTGTAACCGCTCCGCCACGCGGGTCGTCAAAGTTAGAGATGGCTACGGACGGCAGGTCATACTTATTATCAGGTGGACTGCGTACTCGTTTGCTATTTCGAAAAAAAAGTGTCATATGACCTCAATAAAACTTCATCACAAATATGTCAGCCGTTTAGTCTGTTATCCTTGGTACTGTCTACTGCTATAGTAGTAGCTCTCAAACCGCATTAAAGTCTCGAATCAGACTAGTCATGTTTGTAGAAACAGGAGCCTGTCCTGTTGAAAGCTTTTACATAATGTACGTCAAGTTTAAGGTGAAGTTGTATGGAAATATGTTCACGCTATCTCAAAAAGTGTGTTGTTGAAGTAAAATATGTCGAATGATGTGCGATTTCTCGTATAATGTTTTGGCCCTTGCTTACAGTACAAGAATTTAATGAAGATTGTAGAAGAATAGGAAAGTAAACTTTAATTATTATGCTTAGGATTTTTAGTACGTGATTAATGGATTATGTTTCATATTTTATTTAGAAGAAAATCCTACATAAAGAGAACTATAGATAAAATCGTATAGTAATAAATACTAACATAAGTCGTAAAACTTAAAATAATTAATGTTTTATTTTGTTTTATCACTACTAATATTATAAATGTGAGTGTAAGTTTATTTGTTAGGCTTCCAAGTACTACAACCGACATTATTAATCTTAATTTAAATATTTATAGCGGTATTAGAAGAAAATTAGAATAAGACCGGTAGTTTACGACGTAAATCATTATAGACTCCCATTTATAATAACAATAATATAAGTAAATATAATACTACATTTCCACTATAACATGAAACACAATGCTTCACAAGAATAATGCCATGTAGGGAACATGAAGAAGTTACGTATGTTTCTGTGTACACGGAATCAAATTGCGCCACATAGTGAGCGCATTAAGAGCTTTTACATATCATACAAGCCACGACACGTTGTGAGCGGATGTGTTCACACTAACCATATATCGTTGTTTGTAATATACTACTTTTTTTTTTTTTTTAATTTTGAAACAAATCTATTTACACTATATACAAAACAAAATATTAAATATAAATAAAACATATTTTTTTTAAAAAAAGGAAATATTGTTAAGGAAAATAAAAAGAAACTATAAATAAAACAAAGAGTCCATATCACTGCCTCTTGGGAGAGTCCCAAGAATGCTGGCGGCGTTACCTCTTTGAATGGCCAAACTGATTCTTTGAAAAATAATAATAAAATAATAAAAATAATAGAAACTACTTTTTGTATTATTTTATGAAAAAATGTAGCATAATACGTAGTTTGTTTATAAATAATTTGAAAAAGATAAGTTTTGCCGTTATATGACAAATGAAAATTAAATATCACAAATTGAGCTAGCTTATTAGATATGAAGCTTTGGGAATAAAAAGTCAATAAAAGCCATTATTGTTTTTAACATGCTGGGCAATCCTAGAATATAATTAATTAAAACGTACAGTGCTTTTATTTTTGTGTGACAGTGATACTTCTTCGAATGAACTACATATATACGTTTAACTACCATGATAAAATAATAGGACCACTGCCCCGTAGCGTCTTTTATGGACTCAGACTATCTGTTGGGGTTAATTGCCTTTTTAATCTGGTCAATAAGTGATTTGTTGATATTTTTGGGCGTCCTTTGACATTCTCCCATTTAAAACAATCATTTATTTATTTATTGTATCAAAACTTATACCTAAAATTACAGGGTACCCTGATGTGTCAGATATGTACATAGCTTAAAATAATATTTATATTGTAAATCAATTAATAAGTATTTATAATATTATAAGTAGCCTTCGTAAACGTGCAGCAAGTTAGTGCGGGCGGCACCGCTAGAAGGCGCGCGGGCCGCCGCACTATGGACAATCGAGGTCTGTATCAGATCATAAATCGATAACTTTTTTATTTGTTAAGATAACCGATTGAATTTTTGCACAAGCATAAAATATTAAATAGCGCTTTAGGTAAAGTTCAGATATTATACTTTTATTGGAGTATATGTATATAAAAAAATCATGAAAAAAAAGTTTTTCACTAAACCCTTTTATTTAATTTCCTTAATCCACACTACTTATAGTAGTAATAAAATGTATTATTAAAATCAGTTTATTACAGAACAATGTTTCTTAAGCTGTTATTTATTTGAGAAAGAAATTAATAGTTATCATTACACATACTTATTTAAAAAAAAATAGAAAGTATACAATAAGTTATTTACAAGTAAAATAATATTAGAAATGATTGTATATTACACAATGAGTATATTATATTTAATTATACTAGGTGAACTTCGGGGTCCATAATAAGTTCATTCACTTTTAAAAGATCTAGGGTATCTTCATCAAGTGCCTTCACACTTTTGCTATATGTTTTTCTAAGGCTGGAAATGTACGGATCTGATGTGTAGAGAAGAGTATGAAATACATCTTCATTTGTAGCTGATCGAAAGCACTTCTTGGCATGATGTAGGTGAAATTTATCATAATCCTTATTACGGGCTTCCTATGCGTCTTCGGAAAGTTGACCAATTAATAATTAATTTAATAGGCACTAAAGAAAAAATAAACAAATTTGTATCGGAAACAAGTTCAGACTCCTCTGAAAGTTTTTGTTTATACTGAATTTGACCAGATGAACCATCACATCCCCATTTACTATATAAAACTAAATGACACAATCCATTCTTATACACCGAATCTATGGCCAAAATCCTAGCTGGTAGTGTGGTCCAATAAATCTTGAAGATATAGTATTTTTGCATGTGTATTAGTGATTTCTATTGATGTTGATGGTGGATAACATTACTGTTTGATTTCTTGTATTTTATAAAACGGTAGCAGTATAACACAGTCTCTTTCGTTTGTTAAATTCCTTAAATACTTGTGTTGCGCTTTTGTTAAATCCAAATCAATGAGAACACTCAATGCGTCTTGATCTGATAGCATTTTGCTCTCGCTTGAGTTTTCTATGATATTCAAATAGAGACATTGTATCATTGTATCTCGGTTAGCAAGCCTTAGGTTTTCCACGAGTTTTGCTTCTAATTCTTCTTCTATTGAACGTAAGCCCTGAACGTAGGCATTGCAGATGTGTTTAAAGCCATATTCACTAAATAGCGCGTTATTTTTTCGCCTCGTCGTTGATTCTGATGAATCCCCATAAGAGACACAGAGTCTTCCACATTTTTTAGAAGACGTCGATAGCGAGTTCTTAGGTGCTACTGCTTTAATGATTGGTAAGGTTACCAAATATTCAGAATCTTACCAATTTTCGTTCTTTTTTAAAAATGAATCCTTTTTCCGGGACGCTTCTGTCCATCGTTCATTAAAGGAACGAATGAGATTCATTTGAATGTCGCTGATAATAAAACATATACTGTCTTCAGAAACATGAAATTTTTCTTTTAGAACTGTTGATAGAGCTTCAAGTTTTTTTCCTCCTTTAACGTATGGGAGTAATATTTCACGCTTAGAACACTTGAAAGTTTTAGTCATTTTGAAATTTAGAGAAGACACTTAAAAATCAAACGTCTGTTAGTAAATGTAATACCAATTTGTAATAGTTTTAGTAAATTGATTCACTCTTTTTATATAGTTTCATAAATGAGAGTGGTGTGCATTTTATTCATAGTAACACCGCAAAATGTGTGCAAAATAAAAATAACACGTCCTTGTATGAATAAAAAACAATAATTTAATTAAAATTTACCGCTAACTTATCAATTAAATAGGACAACATCAGAAACCACAATAGATAAAGTTTTCTTGTTCCCTGTCTTGTATCGTAGTTTTCTTAATAACTTCTAAAACCGCACGAATCCGCAGCTGATTTTTATGAATGTTATTTATGAATATCTGGACTATAAAACAACATCAAATGTAAAGCGTCGAGAGACGTCGGTAACTGTCAAAAGTCTCGATGAATTTTAAACACGTACCTTTTTTCCCTTCATTAATTGTTAATATTTTTTTATAGGAATATAATCACAAAATCCGCAACATAATAATTGTTTTAAAATCTACATACTATAGGCTTTTTAATAATATATAACACTTTATACCTATTTACACAGTTTTTTAAGGAAATTATATTTAAAATATCGAAGCGAACAACCTGAAATAGACATTCTTACGTACTACAATTTCTCACAATAAAAAAAAAATATTCCAAATGTAATTCACGAAAAAATAACTCATTACATTAAAGTTCCACTATAAAACTATTAAAAAAAAACAACGTGCCTCAGGGACGACTTTAGTAAAAACGAATTATGATCTGCCGTTGTTCTACCATTGTCCATAGTGCGCCGCCGCGAATAATAATAATATAATATCATAATCATAACGAATTATAACCAGGGGATACAAATAAGACATTTATTTAAAGCTGATTAAATGTATATTTACAGTATGATCGCAGCCTTAGCACACAACAAAATTTGGGAGATGAAATTTCAAAGTTTAAAGTGGTTTATTCGACTTTAGTCGTTTCTTATGTTAAGTAAATTGTTTGGTTTGTACTTACTGAGTTAAGCAGTAGTGTAGGAACCGGTACATTTAAAACAATGTGTTTTCTTATTGTATAAAATTAGCATGGTCGTTTCGTTGGTAGATAGCAAGAAGTTGCGACGTGGCTGCCCGTTTTTGCGACTGCAAAGTTTGCGACAGAAATAGTGTTACTGCTTCGGCGTCGGCTGACCGGGATTCAAATTGTTTCACTTCGATACTGCATTTTGCGAGCCAAAAATAAAGCGGCAAGTATACGTACAAAAGAAACTTGGTAACATTTTTAACGTCGCTGTTGTTGCTTGTCTAAAAGTTAGCGTCTAACTCGAAACACTGAAAGTTAGTACCACTACAATGAGCTGTTTCAATGTGGGTATGTTATCTATTGGTTAACGCCACTGCACTCGAGTGTCGGCGAAGTTGCAATTCAATTGGTTCTCCCGTGAATGATATTGTTCTGCTCACAGTTCGATTAGTTTATATGAACTTTATGGATGGCTTACATTCAATTTAATGTAAAAACTTAAATGTAATTGAGTAGCGCCACTTCTAACTTCCCATGGATTTCGTAGGGGACAGCTAAGGCGCTGCTACCCATCTACTGGATTTTGTCCAGTAGATGGGTAGCAGCGTCTTGCTGTGGACAATCAACATTGTGTTTATAAGGCGCATGCTTAGCGTGGTGACTATTAAAAAAACAAGAACAAAAAATAAAAGTATTTTTAGCAACCTATGGAAATGTCTTCTTTAGCTATTATGACATCTGATGTAGGCTTTTGAACATGATCTAATATGACCATGCAAACAAAATTTACATTCGTGCAAACATAGACTTTTTCTAAAAATGCTTTTAACCAAAAGATTAACCATTCTCGACGAAAGCATTCGTATGAGTGCTTCGGTACTTGAGTACCATGATTAAACGACAATCAATAAAGTGGGTTGTTTATTTTGAAACCTGATCGCGACATCGATATTGAAGACCGACCACATGCCGGTTCCGGGTGCGTTCGGGTTACACGATTGATCGCTGTTTGCTAACGTTAGCTAACAAAAATTTAACAATAGGAATGTCTACTAACGGACAGACTACAAAATTCCGGATAAATATATGGAAAGTTTGATAGAGTTTAAAAGTAGGCTCCAGTGTCCAATTTTCCCTCCAATTCGGAGTCATAACTACAAGATCTATTACTTGCTAAATTATACAGTCACAATTATATGTCACTCTTCAAACTAAGACATTTTCAAGTATAATATTATAAGCCGTTTGAGCTGCAGCGCGTGCCAAATATATGGACGTATAGAAAAGTACCTACATACATATATGTTGGTACGCTCGATAAATTATTACCGTCCCTTAGACACAGTCGGGTAAAAGGAGAAAATGTAGATTTTTATAATATTATACCAGTAAAAGGCATGCCGAAAGTGTATACAAGTACGTCCGTTATTGTATACCTCAATGGGATATGGTGATGAAATACGAGATGTGATGTTTTTACGTTAAGGGAACTCTTCCAGCCGGCTTGTGCCACACCCTTTTCTTTCATATATGTGTGTTTGTTGTTGCTTTGCTTTTAATATGTGTTTCTATATGAAGTACCAACTTCCTATCCATCCATCAGTTTTTTGAGGTCCACTGTTAGACATAGGCCTCCCCTAAATGGCACCACTCCGGTCATGTGCCCTCTGAATCCAACGGTTTCCCGCTATCTTCTGCAGGTCGGTCCAACTGGTGTGGGGTGGGTGGGTGCGACCTATTCTCCGTTTGCCTAAGCGTGGTCGCCACTCACGAACCTTTCTCTCCCTATCGGTTATTGGTACTACTAGCTATGGCTTGCTAATTTTGAGAGCTATGGCGATAAACTTCGTTCGCTTACGGATTTAATCGATGCGAATCATGTCTCATAGCAAATTTCCGAGCATATCTCTCTCCATAGCACGCTGAGCGACCCTGAACCTTCGAATGAGGCCTATAATTGAAGAGCACGTTTTGACACCATAGGTCACCTGTGGCAATATACATTGCTCGAATAATTTCGACTACAGTCACTGAGAAATTGTGAACGAGAAGATAATACGTAAATTAGTACCAACTTACTACATGTATAATTTCATCTGCAATAAACGTTAGATATAAGACTAATGTCCAAGGAATGTACTATTTTATTTTATTTTAATATCAAGTAGGTAAGCTTTTATGTCCGCTTGCCTTATTACCATAAATAATACATTTATTATAATATACAATCAGCCGGTTACATCAAATTGCTCACATTTCGATGAGAACATTTTTAAAATAAACATTTATTCAAGCAGGTAACACCTTGTCATTGTGTGTTTTTTGTTTCTAATCAATATGCAATGGCGCCACTCGGCCACAGCTACGTTTAAAGTCAATTCAACTTTCGGTAATAAAATTATACTAAGCATAATTTTATTCGGGTCGTAATCAAAAGGTACTAACATTATTTCGGGTAACAATTACGGTTTAACCGTTATAAGAATTATGTCTGGTGTGTGTTTCATAATACATATTCGAGTTTTTATAAGTAGCTAAAGATTTATTAAATTGAAGTAGCAAACGAGCGTTCACTCCATATTTTAAGTGGTCGCTGCTGCTCATGGACGTCTGCTATCTATTTTAAATAGGTCTAGAGCTATACGTGAATAATTCGACAGATGCGTCACCGAGGTCTAAGTTGGAATGATTTCACAAATGTCTCTGCGCCACTCGGGGACTACCGCGGTAAAGCTATTGCATAACATTTTTTATCAACTTATGTTTAGGTAATGTAAAGGGTTACCTATACAGATCTGGGACTGTGGAATAAAATACGTGTTCCGTTAACTGTGTATATTTCAGACTGTGTACTTAAACGACGGACGCAGCCGTCTCTATATACATATTTTTTCGCTGAAATGCAACACTCACACTCTCACGATTCAGATGATCTCATTTTAATTGCTGACATGAACATTGCAATATTACATGTCCCTACACCATTCCCCCCTTAACAAAAAAAATGAAATAATATATATATTAATAACGAAAAACCTAAGAAAAATAAATGGCAGCGATGTATATGCTGACCTAAGTTGACTACTGGGGTGGCATAGGTCGCTGACCGTGTTTAATTTAAAACAATAAATATTTTCTAAAAATATGCTATATTGCATGAGTATTGTTGCATTGTGAGTGTTGTTGCATTGGCATTTTCATCAAACATGATTACTTACACTTTCGCAATATTACAATAAAATGAAATTAAAAGTCCTAGTATTATTAATTTTTATAAAAACGTAACCTAAAACAATGTATATAAAGTATAAAGTAAAGTCGCAAAAAAAAAGAGTAACTGACCTACATAATTATTCACATTTCAATACTCGTGTTGCATCAAAAATGTCTACTAAACAAAACGAGCAGGTGGCCTGATGACACGGCCGCTTCTCGATGTTTTAGGACATAGAGTTTTACTAGATGTGGCTGTGTTATTAGAACTAAAACTACTTTTATTCACGTTACAAAAATTATTAAAACTATTACTATCATTAAAATTATCTGACGGCATCTCGTCAAGTATAAAAGCAGGTTTAAGCCTATCGATAGAAATACAAGATTCCTTATCACCTATTTTAATAATAAAAGTCTTTCCTTTCCTACTAATTACATTATAAGGACCTTCGTATGGCGGCTGCAGTGATTTTCGCAGTAGATCATTTCTTACAAATACGCTCTTACATGTATTTAGATCGCTAGACACAAATAATGATCGCGAATTACCATGGATCTTTGGTCGCGGTTTTAATTTATTAATAGCATCCCTAAGCAACTGTAAATATTCCGAGTCCGAAGTACATAACTGAGTATCATCATAAAAATCACCCGGCAATCGAATCGCTTTACCGTAGGTTAACTCAGCTGCGCTCACGCCGCTGTCACTTCTAGTAGCTGAACGTAGACCTAATAACGCGATCGGAAGTTCATCTACCCAGGAATTGTTGCATTGTAAACGTGCCATGAGAGCCACTTTTAGTGCTCTATGCCAACGTTCTATCATGCCATTGCTTTGTGGATGGTAAGGAGTAGTACGAAGTTTGTGTATACCCAAATACTTCATGAGGTTATTAAACAAATCACTCTCAAATTGTCTTCCTTGGTCGCTTGTAAGCTTCGAAGGACAGCCAAAACGAGATATCCAACACTCAAATACTACTCTAGCTACCGTCTCCGCTGTGATATTCTGAACGGGTACGGCCTCAGGCCATCCCGTGGCGCGATCTAACATCGTTATGCAATATTTATAACCATCAGCTGATATTGGCAAAGGGCCCACTATATCAATATGTAAATGTTGAAAACGATCTACTCGTTCAAATTCACCTATACCCGAAAAAGTATGCCTATTAATTTTTACTTTTTGACAACGTATACATGCTCTTGCCCACTTAGCAATGTCTCGATCCATATTTGGCCAAAAGAACTTTTGTTTGATCATTTGTTTACTACTCTTAATGCCAGGATGGCTAAGGTCATGTACTGAATGAAAAGCTATCATACGAAATTTTTCAGGTAAATAAGGTCTAATTCTGTCAGATGATACCTCACAATATATTTGTTTCTCGCAATCTGGTAGGTAAAATTGTTTAAACTGTAAATTGTCATCCGATACTTGCAGCGCGTGCTGTAGGTATTCGTCACTGGATTGCGATTCCGCTAACTCAGTGTAATCTAATGTCGTGGGACAACTTATGGTTTCTATCCTTGACAACGCATCTGCTACTACATTTTGATTACCGTGTATATAACGAATATCAGTACTGAATTCGCTGATATAGGAAAGTTGACGAATTCGTCTAGGACTTTCCTTATCACTATTAACCTTCGTAAAAGCGTACGTTAAAGGCTTGTGATCCGTAAAAATTACTAGATTACGGCCTTCTAATAAATTTCTAAAGTGTCTGATGGCCATATATATTGCTAACAATTCCCTATCGTAAGTTGAGTATTTAACCTCTGTTAACGTTAATTTTTTAGAAAAATATCCCAACGGTTTCCAGCTGTTATTTATCTCTTGTTGTAAAACTGCACCTACGCTAGTGTTTGACGCGTCACACATTAATGATAAATTAGCATCCTGTAATGGGTAAGACAATGTAACGGCGCTTTTTAAGCTTTCCTTACATTTCTCAAATGCCTCGTTGGCCTTATCCGTCCACGTAATTATTGTTTTATCTCGCTTCTTAGTATTATGTAAATAACTATTTAATTCCGCCTGGCAATCAACTGCCTTAGGAATATGTGCACGGTAAAAGTTAACCATACCGAGAAAACGACGCAATTGCTCAACGTTTTCGGGTCTCGGAAAATTTACAATAGCTTGCACTTTATTGTCGAGCGGGCGAACGCCATCCCTCGAAACTTCATACCCTAAGAAGTCTAATTTGGACACCCCAAACACACATTTTGAAACATTAATTGTCACACCATACTCATTGAATCTTTGAAAAATCGCTTTCAGGTGCTCTTTATGAATTTCCGCTGATTCACTCGCTATAAAGACATCATCTATGTAATTAAAAACGAAATCGAAGCCACGCAGCACTATCGTATCCATGAATCTCTGAAACGATTGAGCTGCGTTGCGCAAACCAAACGTCATCCGCGGAAATTCAAAAAGTCCAAACGGTGTAATGATTGCGGTTTTTTCAACGTCCTCCGGGGCAACTGGTATAAAATGATACGCTCGATTTAAATCTAATTTACTAAAAATTGTTTTCTTTCCTGCCAATAAATACTTAAAATCGTTAATGCGCGGAATCGGATAACGATCGGGCTTAGTTATAGCGTTTAACCTCCGATAGTCCCCACACGGGCGAATTTCCCCATTTTTCTTGGGTACCACGTGTAAAGGACTCGCCCAAGGACTTTTAGATGGCTGACATATGCCTAAATCTAACATATTTTGAAATTCCGCTTTAACCTTCATGAAACGGTCTGGAGGTAGCGGTCTCGCCCTAGCGTATACCGGTGGCCCCGTAGTTTCGATATGGTGGAACACCGAATGCTTAGGTATGTCCTTATAAGATACTAATTTAGTGACGTCCGGGTACTCGCACAGTATATCATGCCAGATATTATTATTAATTACTGTCTTAATTGATGATTCACAATCATTATGACAAACAATAGAAGCGATCGTATTTAGACGCGTAAGTTGATCTACTAGCTTTCGCGTGCTTAAATCAACCAACAACCTATAATGGGTTAAAAAATCTGCCCCTATTATAGGCTGTTTGACAGCCGCTACGATGAATGTCCATCGGAAAGCTCGTCTTAAACCTAGATCTAAAATTAAATTACGCATACCATAAGTTTCAATCTCGCTTCCATTAGCCGCATAGAGTTTGTATTTGTCACTCGCGATATCCTTGGAACGGCACTTTGATACAGGAATCACGGAAACGTTTGCGCCAGTGTCTATTAAAAATCTTAGTCCACTGTTTTTGTCCAACACACAAAGGCGATTTGACGTGTTGATACAAACTTCCGCCACAGGTTGTATCACACCTAGTTTTCCGATGTGGTAGTGTTTTTCGGCTCCTTCCAGTTACACGGCTCGACACATTTGGTAGCTTTGGTACGATGCTTAAAATGATAGTAGCATAACCACTCGGGGTTGTTACGCCTTCTACTCACGGCTCTCGATCGCGACCTTGCTCGTCGATATCCGTTCGCGCCATCTCTGCCGCGTTGTGGGGTCCGTGAACGACGCAGCTCTGCGACTTCCATCCGTAACTTCTCCACCATGGCAGCCAATTCCGAGGATGAGCTGGAGTCCTTTGAGGTAGAAGTAGACCACACCGCTGCTATCTCACGTCGCTCCACTTTGGGTTCTTGGGCACGCATCGCAGGTACTCCTTGAGTGGCCATAGTCCAATTTGGGTCACCAGTTTAGGTACGTCACGTCACGTTACGATCACGTCGGGAGATGTATCACGTCGGGGTCACCAGTTTAGGTAATGTAAAGGGTTACCTATACAGATCTGGGACTGTGGAATAAAATACGTGTTCCGTTAACTGTGTATATTTCAGACTGTGTACTTAAACGACGGACGCAGCCGTCTCTATATACATATTTTTTCGCTGAAATGCAACACTCACACTCTCACGATTCAGATGATCTCATTTTAATTGCTGACATGAACATTGCAATATTACATGTCCCTACATTATGCAATTATAATTATTTATTTATGCAGTTTTTTTTTCTTTGATAATATATACTTTCTCACCAACAGCTGCTTACATATTCGTCCGATTTCGGAGCAGCTCGTCTCAATCCGTGCGAGCTTCGTACTGTCGTACCATATACATACACGTTAAGCGAACGCTCGGCCGCGTTACATGGTAGGTGGAATGGTGGGTGTTAGGTTTTATTCGTTACGGAATTTCTTGATTCGGTCGCCGCGCTCAAAGCCCGCGGTAAAAGCTATACAATAGCTTAAAACTAAATCCCAGCAGCGTTGAACTTTAGCTGTACCTAATAATAAATGCAAATCGTGGTCCTTAGTGGATAATGGACCACGTGAAGTAAGTTTGAAAGGAATTATGACTCAGGCTGGTTTTAGCGGTAGATACTACTGCCACGCCTAAATTTGTTCGTAGAAAACTTTGTAGGTAATACTCGTACTAACTTAAAGACATAAAAAGGTGTTTTAACATTTTGCTAAATCCGAGTTACATATATAGACGGATTCTGAAGAAAAGGAGTATCTGCCAACTTTTATGTTCTTCTGTCTAACTCTGTTATGTTTTTCTATTGTCAATCTATTATATTCTTCTATCTCAATGCACTTTTAACATAACTGTTAATTGTAACTTTGTTTTTCCAATTAAGTTAATAGTATTTTTCCCATCTCCTAATATACAACGGATTTTTAACAATTCTATAATAGAATAATTAAAAGATATGGAATACATAAAAATCATTTGAAAAAAATTAAAAAGGGTTTAGATGACCATCATTTTTATTTTTCAACGTTTAAGTTACTTGAGGATTTGTCGTTCTATTTACTTTACCATTTTTTTCTCCGCATTTCGATCTTTTGCTACATGCGCCTATTGGCAGAACAATACACCTTTAACTCTCCAAGGAGCGTTCTATAGGATGCAAACGCCATTCCATATGCCCTCATGATTAAAACAATTGCATTGCTAATTCTATGACCGATACTCAGATGCAAATACGTAGCGCACGACTATGACATATGCTCTGGCTAATTTATGATCCAGTTTAGTGCTTGTTTACGATGTATATGTTAAACAATTATAATCTAGAGTGATATTAGTCGCCATAAATTTTATTATCTTGTCGTAGTTCAATCATAAATCTTGTACAACTTGTATTGAAATTCGTGTGACCGTTTAATTAAAGCAATTAAGCGCGCATTGATACAGGAAAACAACAGATGAAACAAAAGGTTACGCTAGAGAGTTACGTTACGATCATTTACCAACTATAGCGACTGCCAGAAACTCCTCAAGAGATAGTCTCAATAGTATTATGATTCTTGCTATAAAAGTATTCTCAACATCTTGCATATATTCAAGTTCCGCTCTGAGATTGTTGGAGCTTGGCCTATCTCTCAGGAAGATCTCCCCCCAAATAATGATGCCTGGGAGAGATCTTCCTTTGCCAAAGATACTATCGTTTGAACTGCATGCGTATTTGACACATCAATTGTGAATTTACAAAAACTGTAGGCATGGGAATAAAACATACAAATAGGTCGAAATAGCTAAATTTCAACCATTCTTAAACCCGTGTAAGCATTCACAATACGCTTTTAGCACCAATAGGGCCGCAATATCCTCGTCAATTTCCCGGACGTCCTGTGGCGAGGACAACAATGTGTGCCAATTTCGAGCGCAGTTTAGAATACGTTTAACTTGGACTTAGATTTTAGTACAAAATTGTCTAATGTATAGCCTTTTTACGATCCGTTGCTGGGTATGGATTTCTATCCAAAGCGGGGGAGTCTGTGCAGACTGATCAAGAATTCTGACCGCTCTAGGCTAATTATAAGGTCGCGCCCAACCAGGTGTGTTACAATTGGCCTAAAAATATTAAATACAGCTTGTGCCGCAAAAAAAGGTCGCCAAATCTACATACTCCGGTGTGTTAGTGTTGTCTCGGGCTATTTGAAATATGTAGGGTAGATGCAATGATGCTAGATTATTATTGCATGCGAAAACACGATATCAGCACGCCCCCTCAATCCTCGCGCCCTAGGCTGCAGCCTAATTAGCCTAAGGGTTAAGGCCCTGAGTCTGTGAGACACCAATGGAGATCGGCATAGAAGATTTGCGGATGAACGGCCAGTAATTTGGGATGTTATTTTATAAGATTGAAGTAACAAACGAGGATGAGACCAATCTGATAATCAATTTCATTCAGAAACATTTTTTTTCTTTGAAATGAATAGACATTGGCGTTGCTTCTCTCGAAAACTATGACGGTTGTCACATGTAAAGTCGTAGCGGTAACTACACCCTTCATCCGAAACGCAAGAATTGTTGTCCGGTAGAAACTTGTGTGACGATTATACCTCCTCGTTGGAACAGTTGTACAGATGTACACAATATTGATGAGACGAATATTTGCATTCGCATTTGCAAATAATTGCATGTTTTTTCCTTTTTACATTCGCAAAGATTGTCATAATTATACAAGTACAAGCCGAACTGCGTTTTGTTTGCCAAATCTACATTCTACGGCACTCTACACTACTGTTATATTTTTCTAGCTGTACCCTGAGCGCGTTGCTACGCTATCACAAAAAAAAAAACCAGAAGCTTTCGCGAGCTCATGAACAAATGAATAGTTTACGATTCTATAGAGGAGATAAAGAAGAAGAAGATAGTGGTTATTCGTATCTTATAATGAATAGTATTCTGTAACTGCAGATGCACCTCACTGGAAATAAATCTTGCGGCGTCCATGTTGGTGTAAATTTAAAAAAAAAGACTTATATTTGCATTTGCGAATATCCGTAGGAAGTTTCAAGTAGTACATCGCTACATCACTAGTAGACAAGCCTACGAGGTATTTCTCGATGGAGCTATGCGCGCTTGAAACTTGTAATATACAAAATTAAGGTGACCTATAATATTTATCATAATTAGTCTAAAACCAGCTTGAGCTAATTAACGTGTCTTTACTAAAGAGTAAAGACATATAAGTTTGCAAGAAGTTTCATTACTTATTTTAATTTGTCCTTTATACGCTGTTACTATTTACTTGTTGCTCTCTAAAAAGCTTTTACTTTACTTGTAAATCATGATTTTGTGTAAAACTATATACCTTAAATTTTATGGAGACCAACTGGAGAATGGTTCCGACGTCCTATAATTGACTGGAGATACTTCTACAGACGTATTTTGGATTTTATAGATGCGGTGGTGGTTTGGGGGAAACTAATTAGTTAAGACAGTGGATAATACATATAAGTACCTACTACATAAAATAATTGTAATGACAATTATGCAATTTTGCCAGGTGGTAGAACCAATGTCTTTCGACTGGGGAGGTACCACCAACACACCTAATTCTTGCCTGATGTAGATCTTGTGTTGGAAGAGTGTACTTGCCGGTTCATTTTTATATGAAGCGACGATCTTAGTTTATGAGAGCAGCAACACATCTGCGAGCGACTTTGAGTAGAACCCCCATTCTGTATAAAGTTGCTTACTGATCTCCGTTGGCGGCAATGACCACTTACCATCAGTACTGCATGTTCATTTGTTACTTTAACGTGATAAAAAATCAAAAAGGACTGTCCAGCTTCTGCCCGAATGCTTGGACAATATGAATTCAATCAACATTGTTACAATTTTGTTTTATTAAACAAGCCGTTTGCGTACGCTTTGTTGGAACAATGTTATTTACGTACTTACCTATTAATTTAGGGAGGGTTCGTGCCAGAGAAATATGGTATTGCGGGATCCTACATAGTTTCTCATAATTACGACAAAGGCACATTTATTTTGTATACCTAGGAGTGTTTGTTTCCACATTATTACACTGTAGAGACGCAGTCGCATGAACCTTTTTTGCTTAGTTCGCGAGGACACGGTAGTCCATTCAGCTCTATTTAAATATACTAGCTTACTCCTGCAGTTTCGCACGGTTCGGTCACGTCTATCGCGGAATGGATATCCTATGTGTAACGCTGTGTCCCTAGGAGGCAAACTGTTCGCGGGCCACTATATTTGCGACGTATCGGTTTAGTGCACCCTGCAATATATTTAAAATGGAGTGTCCAATGTTTGCTAGTTTGCGCTCACTGTAGGCTGTAACGCTGCGACCTGCGTAAAGCATTGCCGCGTTGCAGCGTTGCCCCCACGACGTCGGGTACCTTTTGAAGGTTTCCCCCTCGATAACAAAAAAAGGTGTCCTATATCAAAATTTTCAAACCAGTACATAACAACATTACAATTTGTTACGTTATTTTTCAAATTAATTGGTATACCCTGTTTGTTACGTTAATTTTTTTCTATTTGTATCCAGAACGTACCAACCCCTTAAATATTAATCCATTGTAATAAATACAATCACATAAAATGATCTGCAATCATTATGGATTATATGAGCTTACCTAGAAACGGCAGAATTATACAATATGGGTAGAGAATAATTAATCTGTTTCCATTTAATTACTACGGATTATACAGATCATGCAAAACAATTTCCCAATTATTAATACAATAATATGTACCTTTAGTACATGCTACTTATATCCTTAAATCCCGTAAATTGCTTACAATACGATATTAAAGGTATTTTTAAATGTTTTTCGGGCGTATATTTTCAAATAGGGACGTACATATGTCCATTAATGATCCTTCGGAAGACCAGCGCTGGCTGAAAATAATCAGCCAGCATAATGCTGAGAAGGGTCCGTTTTGTGACGTATACCACTTACATATTGCATGTTAGCTGGTACTATATTATTATTGTGTCTATAAACTGTATGAGTGTGTACGCATTACGAATAAACGATTTCTTTCTTTGTTTCTTTCATTTCTTTGGCATAATATTTAGCCCCAAGAGCTTATCAGATTTAAACATATTAGGTGTCGTTGGATATTTATGACTTGCGGGAGTGACAAAGGCTATATTTTAGTTTAAATAAAACGTTTACGAATGTAAAACAAAAGGGTGGAGAGGACGACATTTTTTGCATAACAATATGAATATCTAACAAGTTTTAGTTGTAAGACCATTACAAAAAATATTTTGTAATATCGTATTATTAAAAGGTCAAGTTACGTAAATTTAATAAAAGTGAAACCCAACTATATAACTATAGTTTGTAATTGAATTAGAGATCAAAAAATTAAACTAGCTGTTGCCATTACATAGCTTTCAAAACAATATCCTGATTAGTGTAGTTGGAAATACACTAAGTTTTATACACCAGCAGACTAATTACAAATTAGAAAATATACAAAATTATAAATTATATGTGTATTATAAGGTATTCCTTTGTTTACGTTGTTTCACTAAAGTAGGTAAATAACAAGAAATTTCTGATTTCGCGTTTTTAGGAAAAAAAGCTAAATACACCTACGCGTTAATCCCATTTCATTTGAGCATCAACCGCATATCTTGCCTATTTGCGTTAACAATAATTTAATTGTAACCCTTTTAATATATTGGCTAATTAAAAACTAGTCATGTAGAACAATCGAAGCTCCATCGTAACTAGCATAAAAAGCACCGTCATAGATAAGCGTACGGCTACATAATTAGCCGATGTTCAACTGAGCGGGAACAAATTGGAGCTCGTGGGGCGAGCGAGCTGCCCATTATTGACCGGCTCCGAACTTCACTTCGCTCTAATTGAACACGCTCTGAACGGCCAAGTGGAAACTTTTCAGCTAGCCGCTTATCGAATGGATTAGTGTGAAAATTGTAGTACTTTTTTTGTCCAATCATTGTGGGGAAACAAATTTTAACGTTAATTTTAATATATCAAACGCATGTAACAACAATAAACCGTTACAAAAATACGATACGTTACAATACATCGATGTTACTATTTTACCTTTAGAAAAAAAACTAAGTACAACCATGCATTAAAAACAACTCATTTTAGAGGGGGCCCGATCGCATCCCTTGCTCAATTGAATTATCAAAAAAATATTTGTGATCATGGCTAACAAATTGGCTAATTAAAATTTATTTATGTAGAACAATCGAAGCTCCATCGTAACTAGTATAAAAAGCACTGTCATAGATAAGCGTACGGCTACATAATTAGCCGATGTTCAACTGAGCGGGAACAAATTGGAGCTCGTGGGGCGAGCGAGCTGCCCATTATTGACCGGCTCCGAACTTCACTTCGCTCTAATTGAACACGCTCTGAACGGCCACGTGGAAACTTTTCAGCTAGCCACTTATAGAATGGATTAGTGTGAAAATTGTAGCATTTTGTTTGTCCAATCATTGTGGCGTAACATATTTTAACGTTAATTTTAATATATCAAACGCATGTAACAACAATAAACCGTTACAAAAATACGTTGCAATATTTCAATGTTAATATTTTACCTATAGAAAAAAAATTAAGTAGGTACAACCATGTATTAAAACTAACTCATTGGAGTGGGAACCCGATCGCATGTCTTGCTCAATTGCATTAACAAAAAAATATTTGTGATCATGTTACACAAATTTTCTAATTAAAATTTATTTATGTAGAACAATCGAAGCTCCATCGTAACTAGCATAAAAAGCACCGTCATAGATAAGCGTACGGCTACATAATTAGCCGATGTTCAACTGAGCGGGAACAAATTGGAGCTCGTGGGGCGAGCGAGCTGCCATTTATTGACCGGCTCCGAACTTCACTTCGCTCTAATTGAACACGCTCTGAACAGCCAAGTGGAAACTTTTCAGCTAGCCGCTTATCGAATGGATTAGTGTGAAAATTGTAGTACTTTTTTGTCCAATCATTGTGGGGTAACACATTTTAACGTTAATTTTGATATATCTAACGCATGTAAGAACAACTCATAACTTTTTATTCACGTAGCACGTTCATAGCTTGCATCAATTATCTTTGGTCCTTAATTTATTGAACCTAATAAACATTTTTGTTAAAAAATGTACAGAAAAAAAAATAACTGAGATCAATCGTACTTCATTTGCTCAATATGCTACGGACAAAATGACATATTGCTATTGGACAAAAAGGCTTACGTAGAAGCGTGAACGCAAAACAAACATTGTAAGCACCGCAACCAGTCTTCTCCGGGCTAAGATCTTGCAAGAAAGTAAGTCGTTACAGTAAATGCAATCACTGTTATCACTATTATCAATGTTCAGCGGTAAGATGCACATTCTTTAAAATCCGTGACATGCACTTTGCATAGTCGCTGTCTTGCCAAATGCGTAACAACACATTCAGAATGTAACCTGCAGCCATTTAGCAATATCTTATTAAGTTATTGGTTGGTCTTCAAAGTCCTAAAAGCAGAAGTCATCGAATGATATACCTATGTCATTTTGTTCGTTACATATGTATATCGTTTTGTCTATAGATAGTGCTTTTTAAAACAATAAAATTTCTCAATAAATATACTAAAGGCTGCTTTCTAAAAAAAATATTTAATCCCTACTAAAATATAAATGTGAAAGTAACTCTGTCTGTCTGTATGTCTGTCAGTCTGTCTGTCTGTCTGCCTGTTACTTATTCACACCTAAACACCGAACCGAAACTGAACCGATCTTTATGAAATTGGGCACACAGATAGTGTTGACCTCAAGAAAGGGCATGGGCTGTTTTTAGCTTAGCGACCGGAGGGACGGGAGGGACCGGAGTGACTGGAGGGACCGGACGGACTGGAGGGACCATAGTGAACGGAGGGACCGGAGGGACTGGAGTGACCGGAGGGACCAGAGAGACCGGAGGGACCGGAGGGACCAGAGTGAACGGTGGGACCGGATGGGCTGGAGGGACCAGAGGGGCCGGAAAGACTGGAGTGACCGGAGGGACCGGGGGGGGCCGGAGGGAGTGGAGTGATCGGAGTAACCGGAGGGGCCGGAGGGACTAGAGTGACTGGAGGGACCGGAGTGACCGGAGGGACCGGAGGGGTAAAAGGGGTTTGATGATAAGACAAACATAATGGGTACTTACATCAGTAGAATCCTCTTCAACAAGGTCATCTTTGGACCCAGAACCCAAAGCTTCGAAGAATGCAGCGATGTCATCGTCAGACGAAAACTCATCTGAAACCATTAATTAATGGAGACATAATTATGTAGACTTTCCGCTATTCGACAAAAGATGATGGTATACATCATACTTCATACTAATTTTATAACGGCGAAAGTTTGTGAGTGTGTATATTTGTTACTTATTCACGTGTAAATCGCTTGAGCGATTTTCATAAAATTTGCTAGGAAGTTAGCTGACACTCTGGATTAACATATAAGCTACTTTTTGCTGTGGGAAAATATCTTATTCCCGCGGGACAACCGTTTTTTGTTAACGCTGACGAAGCTGCGGGATTCAACTAGTTTAGATATAAGGGTTTAGAGAAAAGAACAAATGCTATATAAAAAGATACAATAGCTATAACTCGTGACGTGTGAATATTTGTCATCGGACATAACATCAAGGGCGCGTTCCAGATGACGCTCACAAAGCCCCAAACGCCCAAAACGTTGTTCCACAAGACGACCGTGGTCGTTGTGGTCGCGGCGATAACGTCACTCATGACGTCATGACTTACGCCCACGCGACGCTCACGACGATCGACTCATCTAACAAGGTGGGTCGAAGTGATCGTTCCAGTAGAGAATACGTCAGTGAAACTCACAAGCTAATGGAACGGGAAAAACTGCGGTCGTGAGCGCGCGCTTTGAGAACGTCTTTTTTTTTTTGTTTTCGAGGGGGAAACCTTCCAAAGGTACCCGACGCCGTGGGAGCGACGCAGGGTTATGTGGGATTTTTACCGCACTAAAACCCCCCCGGTGGCCGTCCTCGGCGCTGAAAAGGAGGACTCCGGGATCTCGAAACGACTTCAACCGGAATACTCCGAGCGCGCTGCCCCATCGGGCTCCTCCCAGATGGGCGGCTGGACCCACCGCTCCGTCTAGTCTTTACGACGGTATGCGACCACACATACCGCCGTCCTTTCCGGGATTGCCTGACCGAACGGTTCGAGCTCCCACTCTAGCCGTCTGCAACCCCGGAAGCCCCTTTTAGTCGCCTCTTACGATAGGCAGAGGATACCGTAGCCCTATTCTGACCCTGAGGCTACAGGGACACTCTACATACTCTTTATACGCTTTGTGAACGTCTAATGGAACGCACCCCAAGACGAATGAAATTGATGTTTTCAAAATTTTACGGATGATAGAGTTCCGATATGGCCACGTGGTGTCATTGTCAGTTTAGTGTTAAAGTCCCCCAAAATCAAAACAACCCGCCTGTATAGTTTTGTACATATACGTCATTTTGTACGTATATCCCCTACAATTTAAAGTTATTTCAAATTTTATATAGTAACTAGGTTATATAGGCTATATAGCATACAGGCTCGTATATAGCATACATAAAATCTATACTAATGTTATAAAGCTGAAGAGTTTGTTTGTTTGTTTGTTTGTTTGTTTGTTTGTTTGTTTGTTTGTTTGTTTGTTTGTTTGTTTGTTTGTTTGTTTGTTTGTTTGAACGCGCTAATCTCAGGAACTTCTGGTTCGAATTGAAAAGTTCTTTTTGAATGTTCTTTTTGAATTGAAGTTGAATAGACCATTTATCGAGGAAGGCTTTAGGCTATATATATATATATATATATTATAAACGCAAGTGAAACCGCGGGAACTGCTAGTATAGTATAAAATTTCTAGTATGAAAATTTAATGAACACAGGTATAAATAAAATCTGTTATTACCTACTTGATATTTTCGATATAAAATGCCAATGGTTGGAATATTTCCCGCATGTAACTTACAAATCCTTTACAGCTCAGAATAAATGAAATTGTATTACTGGTAAATAATTCACTAGAATGCTACGGAAATTATACCAGCCGGATTCAAAGTCACAAATGCAGCTTAAATGCTATATTGAAGCCATTATGAGCTCAATTAATTAATTGAACCCGTAAAAAATCACCGCCACGCTATTTAAGCCTTATAAGTTTTCAATATTCAATACTAAATAGGTAATTTCATTTCATTTGAAAATGTTCAGCGGTTCTGTTTTGATAATATTTTTATTCATTACAAATTAAAGTAAAAAATGACACGCAAAATATAATGGGATTTATAATAATGGTAGTAAAAAAAGGATCAATATGTATATACTAAATACATTCGAAGTTTTAAGTGGTGTTCAAAGCTCCAACTCAAACCTTAGATATTACATACATAGTTATAAGTACATGTACCACAGCTATTTAGACGTAGTATCCTAATTTAGTCCACTATGGTAAAACTTATGTAGGCCTCTAATTTTTGCTGACCCTTGATTTTGTGTTTTGTATCCGTAGACAGCAGAAGGCACTAACCTTCAGGTGGATTGTATAATCGTCTCCTACTACTATAAAATAAAATAAATGTATAAATACTCTAAGCACTATGCGAACAGTAAATTTTATCAATCAATCCCGACAACCAAAAAATGCAAATATACTGAAACGAATGCGAAAACGACCGTAGCATTTATAACCATATCGAGAAATAAAACAAGAAATAAGAACGAGTTTCTATAGAATAATCCATCAGGTCATTGGTCAGTGCGATTCATTTCAATCGTTTAGCAAGAACAATTTGCGCGCAGTCAATTGAGCCAGATTGTGGCTGGCTTGTGTCGTGAGAGAGTGCATCTGATCGAGTGCTTTATGAACCCTCTTCAGTTAACCCTTATTGGACGGACATACTTCATATTCTCTCTCTTGAATCTTTATTGAGAAATTATACGTTTGTAGTTTAACTGCTATGATTTATTGGTTAATATACTGGTATTTTTTATGATTCGTACCCAAAGAGTAAGAACGGAACCCTATTACTAAGACTCCGCTACTTACTACATTTGGTACTTTTCGTCAGGTGCCGATTTCTGTAATATAAAAAGAATATAATTATATACTCTAAGCACTTTAACATATGCAAACAGATAATTATTAATCAATCACGACAACCAAAAAATGCAATTATACTGAAACGAATACGAAAACGACCGTAGCATTTATATAACCAAATCGAGATATAAAATAAGAAATAAGAACGAGTTTCAATAGAATAATTCATCAGGTCATTGGTCAGTGCGATTCATTTCGATCGTTTAGCAATAATCAATTTGCGCGCAGTCAATTGAGCCAGATTGTGGCTGGCTTGTGTCGTGAGAGAGTGCATCTGATCGAGCGCTTTATGAACCCTCTTCAGTTAACCCTTATTGGACGAACCTACTTCATATTCTCGCTCTTGAAGCTTTATTGAGAATCATACGTTTGTAGTTTAACTGCTATCGTTTAATATTCTGGTAATCTTAATGATTTGTACCTAAAGAGTAAGAACGGAACCCTATTTTGACGACCCGCGTGGCGGAGCGGTTAACATATCGGTCTGACGCGCAATGGGTCCCGGGTTCGATTCCCGGCCAGACAGGTATCTGAATGATGAGTTTAGATTCATGATCTGGGTCTGGGTGTTTGTGTATTCATCTTGTGCGTGGCCATGGCACCCACGACACAGGAGAAAATCCTAGTGTGGGGCTATCAGTGTAGAAAGCGTGTGTTTATTACTAAAACTCCGCTATTTACTACATCGTCAGTTGGCGACTTCTATAATATAAAAATAATATATATACTCTAAGCACCTTAACATTTGCGAACAGTAAATTAGGAATAAATCGTGACAGAAAAAATGCAATTGTACTGAAACGAATTCAGAAACATGCGATTGACTTTATAACCATATCGAAAATTAAATAAGGATTAAGAACGAGGTTTCCAATAGAATAATAAGGTAATTTGTCAGTCCGATTAATTTCGATCGTTTAGCAAGAATCAATTTGCGCGCAGTCAATTGAGCCAGATTGTGGCTGGCTTGTGTCGTGAGAGAGTGCATCTGATCGAGTGCTTTATGAACCCTCTTCAGTTAACCCTTATTGGACGAACCTACTTCATATTCTCGCTCTTGAACCTTTATTGAGAAATTATACGTTTGTAGTTTAACTGCTATGTTTTATCGTTTAATATACTGGTGTTTTTAATGATTCGTACCCAAAAAGTAAGAGCGGAACCCTATTACTAAGATTCCGCTACTTACTACATTTGGTACTTATGGTGAGGTGGCGATTTTTGTACTATAAAAATAATATATAAACCCTAAGCACCTTAACATATGCAAACAGCTAATTATTAATCAATCACGACAAACAAAAAATGTAATTATACTGAAACGAATGCAAAAACGACCGTAACATCAAAATCTTATTGAGAAATAAAACAACGAACAAGAACGAGATTTCCAATAGAATAATACATCAGGTCATTGGTCAGTGCGATTCATTTCAATCGTTTAGCAAGAATCAATTTGCGCGCAGTCAATTGAGCCAGATTGTGGCTGGTTTGTGTCGTGAGAGAGTGCATCTGATCGAGTGCTTTATGAACCCTCTTCAGTTAACCCTTATTGGACGAACCTACTTCATATTCTCTCTCTTGAAGCTTTATGGAGATATTATACATTTGTAGCTTAACTGCTATGTTTTATCGTTTAATTCATATTCTGGTATTTTAAGGATCTCTACCCAAGGAGTAAAAATGGAACCTTATTACAAAGACTTCGCTATTTACACATTTGGTACTTATCTTCAGGTGGACTGCATAATCGTTTGCTACTTCTTTAAAATATAATATATAATTATACTTTAAGCACATATGCGAAAAGTAAATTTTATCAATCAATCACGACACCCAAAAATGCAATTATATTGAAACAAATGCGAAAACGACCGTATTATTTATAACCACATCGAGCGATAAAACAAGGAATAAGAACAAGATTTCCAATAGAATAATACACCAGGTCATTGGTCAGTGCGATTCATTTCGATCGTTTAGCAAGAATCAATTTGCGCGCAGTCAATTGAGCCAGATTGTGGCTGGCTTGTGTCGTGAGAGAGTGCATCTGATCGAGCGCTTTATGAACCCTCTTCAGTTAACCCTTATTGGACGAACCTACTTCATATTCTCTCGCTTTAAATTATACGTTTTTAATTTATTTGTACGTATCATCGATAATATAAAGGTATTATTTCATATACAGGTAGGAAACGAGCATGTAGTCTACGTAATAGTAAGTGGCCATCTATTGACATGTGTAATCGACTCCAGGTGACATGAGAGTCTCACCTGAGGTTGGTTACACATTTGTTGTTGCCTCTGAGGACTAAGTTGTATGGCTCGGATAAGTATTTTCTTAGTTCTTACTTTTGCTTAGGCCAGAACAAAACCGCACTTAACACTGCGTTATTAGGCAGAAATACATATGTTTTTTGTTCTATTGTAATGTTACTATCGGGTGTTTCGTCCTTAATATAATCGTATACAAACACGATTTTTACACTCATAGATTTTGATCCTCCTTGACCCATAGATCCACACTAGGATTTTGTCCTGTGTCGAGGGTACCAGACACATACACAAGCCGAATACACAAACACCCAGACCCAGAACAGGAATCAAAACTCATCATTCAGTTGCCTGTCTGGCCGGGAATCGAACCCGGGACCCATTGCGCGTCAGACCGGTATGGTAACTGCTCCGCTACGCGGGTCGTCAATATCATACGTATATTATGTTTCTATTTTAAAAGCTTGAATGGAGTGCTATACGAACTGATGCTGTAGGCAGAATACATGATACAACGACATTTTTACGTCAGACAGGAAATATATCCATTAAGTTCTCTAGATCTGGGTGTCTACTAAAAATCGTCGTTGACTACGAAAAGGTAGTCATCGCGCTTGGCAGTGCGTATTGATGACTGCTGCAGAATAATATCAGGAACTCGTTGCAATTCGTCTCTCGGATATGACCCCTTAGTCGTTTTTAAAACAATAACGAGGTGGGAAGTTGCTGTACGGTATAATTGACTAGCCGGATTCATGGCTTTTCTCTCCATTTCTCTTATCCAGTTTAAAATACTACGCTCTTGTATTTATATTATTCTTAGAGGCACTCCTTTCTGGCATTGATATAGGAGTGACTTTAGCGGTAGCGTTTCTAAAGTAGTTTAATCAATTAGCGTTTCGTAGAAGTTGATCGATATTTCTCAACTTGTTTTATTTTTCATTCTATCTAGTTAATGCTTTTTAAATTATTTTTTATTATTAGAACCTTAATTAACGCCACACACCGAGACTACAGAAATAAAACCTTTTAAACTCTTCGAGCCCTGTATATGATCGTTTGTGAGGGCATAAAACTTTAACGATCATTCGCGAAGTGAGATGAATATGCGGGCATCTTTTGTTTTATTGAATGCCATGAACTTTAAGTACTTTGTAAGGGCCTTGTTGTATAGTCGCTGTAGAAAGGTAAGAATTGAAGCGAAATCATTGTATAATTAAGAAGCTTATTACCACGACTCGGCACGGTCATGTTTATGAGAGTAATGAGTATTCTATGTGCTAATCTAGGTCATAAACTATATGTGTACCAAATTTCAGCTAAATCCGACCAGTAGTTTTTGTGTGAAAGGGTAGCAAACACATCCGCATAAAGTCTCGCACTTAAAATATGAGTAAGATTATTATTATATTTAATAGTAAACCCTTTGTGGTTCCACTCTAGTTACGCCACTGCCACATCTATTTCTGTCTAATAATGGCAGGATTTTAATGTATATACCGTTTTATAGTTTATAGGGAGATATACTTATAGGCGTTCCAACTTACAAGTAAGGACTTTCTGGGCCTGGCCAATAACAACGGACGGACAGACTGCTCATCTGTACTCTTACGACCGTCCGTCCGTGCTATTGCTTTTGCTCATACATAACAATGTAGAATGCATGCTTACCTTCCCGTTGTCGGCCATAATTTACAATGAACTTTATGATGAGCGATAACAAGAAATTGTTCTTGTTTTGCGTAAACATAGTAAACTCGTGCTAAGGGTTTTACCAACCTCAGATAACGTATCACCTCAGATCTAGACAGTTTTTCTATATTATAAAAAATAAACTTAGTTCATCGCATATAGCTCATCGCTTACTGTCGCGTTAGAACGAGTCTGGGTCGTTCGCATGAGAGTTAATAGTCCTTCATGATTTAAAAATGCTTTTATTAAGACTTTTTCAATGCTAGTCTAATGTCTTTCTATACTATTATGGGAATATCGAGCTATACACGCATCCTCTTTCCTGTTTTAACTTGATAGGTACTTGTTATGAATATGAAAATTATGATGGTAGGTGGTCACACTGTTCATGGGAAAGTAGCGTTTATTAAAACTGTAATTTAAATTAAAAAGGATGTATTATGATGAGCAAATTTTGAATCGGATATTCTTGAAGTTGTGTTGGGAAATTTAGATGGGAAGTGGGGAAATTGGAGTGGAGTAAAGATATTAACTATGGAATTTTATAACAGAAGTATTAAAACAGAGGAAAGATATTTTTAGATTGACGTAGCAAACGAACATGCAGACCAGCTAATGGTATTTTATAGGGTACCTAAAGTAATAAGTGACGATTGATAATTGGATTGAATAGTTGTCTAGTCGACGAACTGCGTAGTGTGGTGGTCACTATACCGGTCTGACACTTAGGTACGTTAGGGTTCGATCCCTGGCCAGACAGGGATTTCAATGACGAATTTGAATTTCTGCACAGACTTAAGAAATTTTAACAATGCATATTGTTATAAGGTAATATTCGATCCGTTGTAAGAATCAAATTAAATACCCAGAGTGACCCAGACAGTGCCACGAAAGAAAAGCTAATCAAGAAGAAAATAATTTTGTATTTTGTACTCCCGACGACAGCCTCGTATTACATTTTCCTTTTAACTCTTCTTTGAAAAGAATTACATTTTCTCCGCGTTCCTTCATTAACCCCAAAGGGTTAAGTTAGAAACTTCGGACGTGCAAAGTTACAGTTATATTTACTTAACTGTTTAAAAGGTTTTTTTAGTTTCACTTTTGTAATCTACACTACTCTGGGGACAACATAATTCTGCTTAATAATAAAAGAAATTAAAGGAAATAACAGACTTGGCTAGTGTTTTAAGGCAAACATAAAAACATTACGGCCATTCTTTACTATGACACAGTCTGATATAATTATTAGTGAGTTAAGTGAAAGTACCCCTTAATTTTTGTTTTAAAAAGATGTGAATTTGAACATATATTTAAATGCTATAATGTGAAAATAAAATAAATTAATTCAGTACCTACCAACTATTTTAATTGTATGGACTCCAATATTAAGTAGTAGGTAGTATTTTTATATAATTATAAAGATATATCGCAATAATCCGTCATTGTTTAATTAGATATAAATATGTTCGTTATTTTATAACACTTCTAGTGTGAATACCTTATTAATATTAATTACAAAGTTCTACATTGCAGTGATCCATCGTTCCCTAACATTTCATTTTAATTGGATAGAGACGTTGACTAACTTATCAGTAGTTGCTGCCACTTCATAAATGTAAAATGTTTAAAAATAGTATATGACATAAGTAATAGGTATATGTATGACCCTCGAAACTGGAGCAGCGATTAACATATGACCTGAGCATGTAAATGATAAAGTATCGTACATTATCTCTTCATTAATTCAGGAGTTATAAACAAACATTTGTTATCGGAGAGCCAACACGCATTCACCGATCGAGATGCATTTCATTATTGTGATTTTTTTACTCAATTAAAGCTGCAAACGGGCATTTAGTTTTTTATCTGACTGAGATAGCAAACGAGCATGCAGTCCACTTGATGGTAAACGGTCGCTGTCATCCATGGACATGCAGGTGGGGAAGTACCACCGCCACACCTATTTCTAGCGTGAAGCATTTTTTTGCGTTTCGATGGAAGGGTGTGGTTGCCGACACACTTTTATATGAGTATCATAATCCTCGGGAGTAGCAACATTTCTATAATTAATTAAATATGGTAAATTGGTAATTTGCCTTATAGGTAATAAGAATATTTTGAGAATTGATACATTTATTCAGTTATTACTTATTACATGAAATCGTTTTCGACCATAATCAAGTTGGATATTTATATTCAAGTTATATATTCTATTTCAGCATTGACATGCAAAGATGTCAGTCAATCTGCCTATTAAATAAGTTGGCATACATCCAGGAAGTACCCTAGGCTGTTCTATGAATCGCTGTAAAGTTTGGTCGTTGGTTGGCAGTGTCAATCTATAACCGTTTCAGAACATGCTATTCAAATTTAATAACGGCATTGAAATAACTTAAAGATAAGCTTGAAGTTAGCTAGACTGACGATGCTATGCTGTAATCGATTATTGGAATCGAATCTTACCGATAACTGAATAATGACATAAGAGAAAATAATACTTTGAGAAAAGGAAGACACTATTTTCGTGTTGATGATAAAAATTGTATGATTATTAAGTCTAAGAGCTCATTACCGGTCTCTAGCGTGAAGCATTTCTTGTGTTTCGATAGAAGGGTGTGGTTGCCGGCACCTGTAATTGACTTCAGATAGAACCCATATTCTGGATGTAGTTGATTACAGATGTCCATGGGCGGCAGTTACCACTTACCATCAGGTGGATTGCATGCTCGTTTGCTACTTCAGTCAGATAAAAAATAAATACTATACACTAGCTTTAGGACATAATGAAAACTATCAGACATTAAATATTTCTACACTATATTTTTTAGTATTATAAATTGGAAATTAAGCCTGACTTACAAATGGTCATGTTAGACCTAGGAGTGGCAACAACCTTTTGATTGAGTGATTGACTATCCGGCGGTGGTCATAAATGTGCTCATAAGTAACACTCTTATGTGCTTGTGATCACATACCATCGGATGAACATCATGCTCGATTGCTACTTCAATCTCGTAAAAAAATGGGATTGGAATTTGTGCCAATCGCAATTCATTCGCATTACCATGGTCGATGTTACGTCAAAGCTTAACAAGTATTTAGAAGGGTATTAACGGTAAATAAAGCTTGTGGTTAATAGAAACCAGTTGGAGATAGCGATTATCAGGTATTAAGAAAACTGGAAACATTGGTATCCGATCGCTACTGATATTCTTGTTAGTACCTTGAAGTTTTACAACTGGAGAGTTGTTTGAACTTATGTACTTATCAAATAGTATTTAAGGTAACGGGTGTTTTATAGTTCATCTTCAGTGCCACTTTTGTCACACTTTTATTCACTTTGTAAGCTTTAGTGTTGACATGCTGGTATGGGTCTTCACATACTGTAGGATTTTGTATACCTAGGTTAATTATTACTGTAACGTGGGGTTGGTGTTAAACATTACTTTGTCTTCTCCGTGGATGTCATAGAAGACCTGCTGTTTGTCCTGAAACACCTTAAAACCTGTAATTGACTTAGAGAGATGTATTAAATACTTTGAGATATTATTCTCAGGTAACTTCCATTTTTTGAAAATAACGGCCAAACGCTTCGCTAATAAAACCAAACTGTGCATTAAACTAAAGCGAAAGCTCGTTTAATAATCATTTAGATAATACCAAATCTGACTTTTCGTGAGTCCATTAACCTCTAACCTTCTAACAGCGTTTAGTAACTCAAGTTCGCCGTAAGATTATACGATCAATCAATCTTAGTATCGCGTTACCAAGTTGAGTTAAAAAAAAAGAAAATTTAAATTTACTTAAAACAATTGAGAGATTTATTATATTTCGTAGTTATTTATATATTTTTATCTGACTGAAGTAGCAAACGAGCATGCAGTCCACCTGATGGTAAGTGGTCACTGCCGTCCATGGACATCTGTAATCAACTTCATAGAGAACATGGGTTCCATCTGAAGTCAATGACAAATGCGTTGCTACTCCCGAGGACTATGATGGTCGCCTCATGTAAAAGTGTGCTGGCAAACACACCTTTCCATCGAAACGCAAGAAATGCTTCACGCTAGAAATAGGTGTGAATATGAATTTCTTTTTATATTAGATAGTAAAGTTTGTCGTACATCTTCAAAAAAATTGCGATAGAACCTGGGTATCCCATAAATGTCATTATTTCGTAATATTTTTTTTATGATCTAAAGCAATATCTCTCAATAAGAAATATCTCTACTATCTAAAGCAAGGTATAAATGAAACCATTTTCATGAAATCGAGGAAGCATCCATAAAATATTTATATTTAACTTATTTATGCATAATTTTAACACGGAAGCTCTTACTAGGATATACCAGGTATTCCCTTGTGGGATATGTTCTGAGAATCTTCAACGATATGACATTCGGATGTCTTCTTTCGGAGTTTGGTTTCGTATGTTAAGTACGTCCAAATAGTAACCGAGTCACGTGCTGTGTCAAAGTAACTCTAGAAAGTGACTTGGAATTCTTTAAAGCAATGAGTAAGCTTTTCTAGCTACATCTCGGGCCGCACTTTTCATCAGTCGAGATGGAGGCCGCCTATTACGAAATAATGAAAAGGATTTTTTGTTAGGTTCCGTTATTACGTAATCATTACACGAGGAGCATTTAATTAAAATGGTATTTATTTAAGCTATTCATACTTAAATGATGATACAATGAACTTTAACTGTTAATCTTGAAGTTGTTAATCTTGAATCTTGTACATTAATTGATGGTTGTGTGCGTTTACCAAGTAACATATCGCGCACATCAAATTAAAGTTTTATTCTATAAAAAAATAACGAGAGAACCTGCGGGTTATCCAAAAATATTTATGTACCACCTATATAAATGTTCCTTGTTATAAATATAGATCTAGAGTAAAATCTAAGTAAAATTCAGACGATTTAATAGACCAGATAATAAAAGTTCAGGTGGATTGGATGGATTCAGTGGATGTAGATTGCAATAGAAAAATTGTGAACAAAATTATCCTCTACCGTAAGCTTTTAATATACAGATTAATAAGAAAAAGGGAACAATTCATTACTTTTGTGTACGTATATTTTACCTGTGTTGTTTTAAGCGAACGGGCTCAATATTAACAGCACACAAAGAACGGTTAATTAATTTACGTCCATCTTTTAAAGAGAACTGTCACTTGAATCGGCTTCTTGGATCTTGATTGAATCTTGGAGGATGTATTAAATTAAGGCCAGTATAACTGGCAGATCAGCGAGGAAACGTCAGTGTTAAGTCAGAAATACGTCCGCGGACATGCCTTCGTGGGGAGAATATTAAATCAGCTTATGGACGCAACGGCATAAAGCATGTACGTGGACCACATTCAGCAATAAACAATCCGGACAGTGTTGATGGAGTCATTGTATGAATTAGGAATGAGCTTCACTGGATCTGAATGGAGTTAGAATGTAGTAAAGAAGAATGGATTAATGAGGAAGTGACGCAAACGATGACTATGGATTAGGTCACTAGGAAGGCTAGTGTTGTTAACCGACTTCTTTTATAATACGAATATAACATGTAAATCTACACGGAAAATTCATCCTGGTTCTTTTCCAAGTTTAGATTCGATATTCGACATTCGATATTACGCCAATGTTTTTTTTTATCTGACTGAACTAGCGAACGAGCATGCAGTCCACCTGGTAAATGCCACTCAGACATCTGTAATCAACTTCATACAGAACATGGGTTCTATCTGAAGTCAATCACAGATGCGTTGCTACTCCCGAGGGCTATGAATGTCGCCTCATATAAAAGTGAGCCGGCAACCACGCTCTTCTGTCGAAACGCAACAAATGCTTCACGCTAGAAATAGGTGTGCTGTACTTCCCCGGTTGAACTACACTGGTTCTACTACCTGCAATGTATCAGTATCAGGTACCCAAAAGAGACGATCATTATAAGGAAAACTAAACTTTACCTCTTTTCAATTCTAATTCCCTGTTATAATTATCAGACTGTGTTATCTTACTTTTCACGGGCTTTACTTAAATACAAAATAATATTTTTTTTCGTTTATTTAGCAATACCTTAGTAAATTGTTTCGTTTATTCTTTCCCAGCGAAAAATATGAAACATAAACGACTGAACAGCAAGTTTGTCGTAAAAGTTTGCAATTAAAAAACATCTTGCCCTGTACACACATCTGTTCCGTTTCCGTATACTTTTCTCGTCTTATTTTTCGCTCAAATAACTCTGCTGAGAATTTTAGCTTTTCATTGAGGCACCGCGTTTGTATGAAGAATCATTTTGTGTCGGAAATAGCTGTTATTTTACATGTAAAATGCTTCCCTTTTTTAAATACGAAGTTAAATTACAAATATAAATTTGTATTTGATCCACAGCATAGAAAAAAAGCTAGGTGTGATCATGACAAAAATGATACTGTAAATTAAATAGTGAATCGTTAAAAACATAAAAACGAAATTATTAAATTATGGTCAATTAGGACGCGTACAATACTCTATGATTCTGTTATGATCCAATATGCAACAGTTGCATAATATTTTTGTTAAGTGATCACCGATCAAAAACTTAGTTGGGCTGTCTAAAAGAAGTACTAATATAAGATCTTTAAGACTAGTGTAGATGTCCAATGTAAAAATGAGATAATAAACTAATCTTCTTATTATTTGTAAGTGTCAAACGGCAAACAACGTACCTACTGGTAAGTGGTCGTTATTGCTTACTAGCCGACCTGGCGAACATCATCCCGCCTAAAAGTCACACATCCAAAATTATCAGTGTTTCCCCACTATATTATCACTCTTGAATCATCCTATCTAGTAAAAAATCCGTAGCGTAGTTTTAAAGATCTAAGCATACATAGGGACAGACAGCGGGAAGCGACTTTGTTTTATACTATGTAGTGATGATACTTTAATCACCAGCAGATACGATCAGTCTTATATGAGTTAGGCCGCAAATAACTTGCTAGCCCTAAGGACTTAGTTAAGATGTTTCAATTTTTTTATCACATTGAAGTGGCAAACGAGCATGTAGTCCATCTGATGGTAAGTGGTAAGATTGTCACTACTGCTCATGGACATCACCAACCAACCAATCAACTCTACATAAAGTGGGGGTTTATCTGAAATCAATAACTGATTGTTTTTCACGATGATGATGAGTGGTTACTACCGCCCATAGACAACGAAAGCAACTTCGTAAACAAACCAAACTATTTAAATCGCAGATGCGTTGTCATTTCCAGGGTCTAAGATGGTCACCTCAAACAAAAGTGAACTTCTCTTAACACACTCTTATAACCAGATCGCAGCAGCGTTTAACACTATTATTAATCAGCAATAAGCTTGGCATTGATGGTTTGAACAACAATGAGACCTTCTAACTGAATGAAAATCCGAGATGATAAACATGAATCAACTACCAATGGTGTTAGAGTTGACATCAGAAGCACGTGACAGGAATCACAAGGGTGAGCCCGTTAAACCTGAGCCTAATTTAAATAATAACATGCTTGAGACGGAGTAAACAAACCGCTTCTACCTTACCCACGCATATTACATCGATTATAATCCAATAGTATCTGAGCTGTTAAATATTATTTTAGGGAGTCATGTTTCTTTTTTAATTTGACGTGCTTTATAAAATAGTTGTGCCTAGTCGCAACTGTCGAAATTCGTCCGCAATTAAATTCAAAATTTTAACTTCACGTTTTCCAAAGTAAAATAATATTCGAGTTATTTTAAATACACCCTTTAAAAGTGAAAATAGGTTTCATTAACTAAGCTACATTTAAAGGCAATAGCGTGTATTTTGACAGACATCTGACATTTTTGACGTCATGTGTTTTATTTCGATTATTTTACATTACTTTCATTTATTTTCCATTACTTCTTAAATCATGCATATATACCAATAATTAGCATTTAATGCATGCATATATACCAAAATTGGTATATAGGTATGCATGCATTAAGTGGTAGAGCCAGTGTAGTTTTACCGAGGAAAATAAAACATCTTAGTCTTGGGGAGTAGCAGCCCCTTCTTATATGAACTTGTTTATAGATGCCTGTATGTGGTAGAAATTAATTACCATTTGGGAGAATCGCCCGCTTGCTACTTTAATCTAATTAAAAATATATTTTTTGAAATATGCTTGACTAATAGATAACCTCTTTTTGCTAGGAAAGCAAACCGGCTTTATAATTGAAAATAATTGCCGTTGCCTTATCCACTCTATAATTGCAGACCTTTCTTAACCAAAAAGGGTCGGCAATTATAGAGTTATAATATAAATTGACAACTTGGATTGTTAGGTAGACACCTTGTGCAAAATAAATTGATACAAAATCATACTAATACTTATAATTATCATAATAATATTCATACTTTCATACTAATATTATAAAGACGAAAGTTTGTGAGTGTGTGTGTATGTTTGTTACTTCTTCACGTGTAAACGGCTGGAGCGATTTTCATAAAATTTGGTAGGGATTTAGTTGACACTCTGATTTAACATATAGGCTACTTTTTACGTGGGAAAATATCTTATTCCCACGGGACATACATCGATTTTTGTAACGCGGACAAAGCTGTAGGGTTCAGCTAGTTATAAAAGTGACAAAAACTAAGAGAAATTACTCGCGATGGACTTGTACTGCGGCCGGTTATTAGCTGTAAATAGCGATTGATTTGCAATTTCTATATTGCTTTATTGCTTGCATTAGTGTCAGGTACAAGATGTATCGTTCAAGCGGCTTTTTGCCTCAAAAGCGATCGCGATATCTTATAAACTTCGATTTAATGTGGTCTTTAACTTTTCCGTTAGCTACTGATTGATTTTCTAGTTTATAGTGTTAATATCACCTCTATGGATATATTGAAGTGGACAATTACTTTGCATTCGTTGGCAATTAAGAGTATTGTTTAGTAATAATTAAATAACACGTTTCTGCCTATCATAGTTCATGAGATACCTTCACATAGAAAGACAGAGCGAAGTCTTAGTAATATAGTCCCTTATTTGCTCTTTGGGTACGAAACTGTAAAAATGACATATTTTCATTTATATGTATATAATTATTTTCAATATGAAACTATACATTTTGATGTAAAGTAATACATGTCATAGCTTATAACGGTTAATTAATCCATAATGGTTAAGCCCTTATCCTTGGTCTACTGATGATCTGTTCATCGGGGAATCATCAAAACTGCAAAACATTTTTCAGTGACATAGTTTACGTTTTACATTTAGGATTTTACACCAAACTACAGCGAAAAAGAATGGTTGATTTCATAAAATCCGAAAGCGATGTAGGTAAACTTTGTATTTGTATCTACTTACTAAATATACTCATCCTTAAATTATTCGCCTTTCCAATTAGTGACATTTTTATTCATCCTGATATTGCTTATATATTTTATCCAGCCAGAATGAAAGTCATATAAAAGTGATTGATATTTTATTAAATAGTGCATCCGAACATTTGTTTAGGAGAATGATGCCAATGTGTTATTTTTGCCACAAATACGCGAGAAAGCACAACAGAACATCAATTTAAAAATAGAACGCATTTGAAATTCGAAACCGACACGTGCTCCAAGTGCAAAAATATCTCACCGCTATAAAAATGTCACGTTACCCCATAAAGAATAACAAAAATTTAAGAAAACAATAATGTATGTTTAAAAGCATATTTAAAATTTTAAAATTTAAAGACTGGAATGGCGTACAGATTATTATTATTGCTTGAATTTTTAGGTCATATTAAAAATCTTTACATTAGCCATGAAAGCGAAAAAAATTTAATAACGACATTGACATTAATTTGTAACTTTTTAATGTGTACCGCGCATGTACATTATAGAAATCCTAATGCTCTAATGGAATAATGTTACCAGATCAATAAATTAAATATATTATTAATCTGTAATAGAATTACAATTGTACACATAAAATCAATTACTGTCGCACGAGACGATTAAAATTTAAATGAAATTGACAGACATAATTGGGTTCCATGTTAGACGCCTAAGCGAGATGTTGGCGAGATTGCTACATACTGCGCGCCTAATTATTCAATACATGCCATTTAAATTTAGATTAGGTATTATTATAGCTAAATGGAATAGTTTAACATGAATAGGATGTCAAAGTTTATTTTATAGGGAGCAAAATAATGATATCTTTAGAGTACTGTTTTGAGTGAATGTGTTAGGAAATCATGGTTATTGAAAAGTTAAAAAATATGTATTAAAAATTAAATGGACACATAATTTTATATTTTTATATTTAAATTTTTTTAATTTATTATCTTTAATAATTATACACAATACACAGGTACATACATAATAATATATTGTATTGTATACCTACATAGGTACATAATAATATATTGTACCTATGTAGGTACAATATATTATTACATACATATTATATTTTTATACTCGTTGGTTCTACTTTTTATTAAAAAAAATCATAAACTTGTAGTTTTTCGATTTTTGTAAATGTATTTATTTTCTTTGTTATTAAAATGACATTTCTTTAATATTTGTATGTTTTGTTTCAGGAATGCAAAGATGGGGATTACATTATTCCTTCATCTGGTTCTTGGAGCTTTAGCGCCTGTAGCAGCTGGTAAATATACAATCACCTTTAGTATATATAACTTTAGATCTAAACTTTATAATGTAATGTCAAATAAAAGTACCCTTAATCTTATCACAATTGATTAGATATATAGGTATCTTGTTAATATTATAAATGCGAAATTTTCTGAGAATATATGTCTTTATCACTCTTTTAATTTTTTGGCACATATAGCAGCTGTAATAACCTATTGATACATATATGATATTCTCATACAATAAAATGATGCATGTGTTGAATTTTTTTTTATCTGACCGAAGTAGCAAACGATTATGTAGCGATGGTATGTGGTCACTGCCGCCCTTGTACATCTGTAATCAACTACTCCTGAGGACTATGATGGTCACCTCATGTGAAAGTGTGCCGGCAAACACACCCTTCTATCGAAACGCAAGAAATGCTTCACGCTAGAAATAGGTGTGGCGGTGGTACTTCCCCGGTCGAACTACACTGGTTCTACCACCTAGTAATTGGTATAAAGTCTGTTTATTAAGAATTCTAGGTATAATAAAAATAAATGTCAAGCAAAGGATGCCGCATCAAAGCCAGTCTGTTCTGTAAATAAGCTCTTATTTCTTATTTCACGATGCGGGAAAGCTATATAAAAGCCTCACAGTTATTACCGAATATTAGAAAATTCTGCGAGTATACGTAGCTATTCAATATGTAATTGAATTCTGTAGGTTATTTGAAGGTACCGCCCTATTCGCTCGTAAACAACTCATTTCAAAGTTAACGTTTATCTTTGTCCCTACTTATTTGACTTAGGGAACGTTCAATTTACTTACGAGTGCGTTAGCTTGGTAGTGTTGAAATAGGTTTTATGGATACCAGTTATTAGTGCGCATTTGCGAAATTGCGCATTTAGAATTCTGCGAATATTGAACTGCAGTTTGACGACTAAAAAAAGGTCGCCAAATCTACAGCCCTCTACACTACTCCTAGCGGCATCCATGTTGGCGTCTATTAAAAAAAACTGAATATTCGCATTTGCATTCACGACGATCCGTAGTGGATATTCGTAATCCCATTCGCATTCGCAAATTTTCAAATACTAACATTCGTTATATCATTACTGGTTATACTACTTTTTTTTTTATAATAACGAAGTAGCAAACGAGTATGCAGTCCACCTGATGGTAAGTGGTCCCTGCCGCTCATGGACATTTGTAAGCAACTTCATATATAACATAGATTTTATCTCAAGTCAATCACAGATGTGTTGCTACTCCCGAGGACTAGGATGGTCGCGTCAAATTAAGTGTGTAACCACACCCTTCCATCGAAACGTAAGGAATGCTTCGCGTTAGAAATAGAAATACCACCTTTTAAAATGCTACTTCTAATATCAAACATTTACCTCTGCTGTCAAGTCTATTGCTGGACATAAGTGTCTTATAGAAAGGGTTTTTGAAATCATTGTGCTTAGCACACAGTGCTTATAACGCAGATGGATAACACCGCATTAAGACGTTTTTGCCTATTTATGGGTATAATCTTAGTCAACTCTAGTACATGGTCCATGTAAGACGTTGCGCAGGCTTGTGGCAACTACGTATATAGTCGAAAATAATTTTATCGTAGTACCTACCGTACCATATTTAGGTCCTACAATTAAAACAAAGTGTAAATAGAATAAGATCAATTAAATATAGAAAAACAAAATTTACTTCATTTTTTTCTGTCTGTGTAACAGTTAAACTCTGCTATGTTCTGGTTTTAACTATTCGCAATTCAGTCCTCAGAGATTGATTTGTACTAGATGACGTATTATTACGGCAAAAATAATATTTTTATGGTATAATACTGATTTAGAAACAAATAATATGAATGACCCTATCTAAGTTAGGATATTAATATAATATTCATATTATTAATATATACCTAGTAAATACTTGCAGTCTATTACTAAATATAAATATATGTAACGCTCCAGTATGATATATCATAATGGAGCGTTACATAATTATATTTAATACATTAAGATGATATTAGTTAATATATCTACATTAAGATGATTTTAATACCAACGTATTATATTCAGAGCTCAGTCTGGGACCAATATCACGTAATTTATTTATTATTATTGGGTACAATAATGAACATGGCGCATTAAACTAAAAAGCAAAACAGCTTTTACGGCTCAAACTTTACAGACATTTAGATTATCCATTAGCCGCCGCCATTTGAACTCGGTATGCATTAAACGCAACATGGTATCCGAAACTCGATTTGTTTGCTCATTAAAACTAATTGCTAACAGAATTATTCACATTTTTAATCCCGGATGAATTGATGGGCCCTGTCTCCTTGGTTCCCCGATTACGATCTCATCTGATGGGCCTTTCACGTCATTCATTATCCATTGCCGTCGGAACGCAGCGGCTCGTCAGAAACAGCCTACAAAAAACGGCATTGTATCATTACGAAGTGGTAAATCCGGGTTGTTATTTATTTTGGAGCGGTTACCAGGGTTGCCAGCTAAATGTCAGGGTGTGATCCAAAAATAGTTGTACGCTTAACTCATGGTCGACGGTAAGGTAGTGGAATGCTTTATTTACTTTCATTTAATGATAGTACCTACCTGTTACAATGTTAACTTATTTATTACATTATAGAATGAAATGTTTCGCAGATTTGTATTAATAGTAAAAACGCACGCTTTCTACACTCATAGCCCCACTCTAGGATTTTCGCATGTGTCGGGAGTACAATGGACACACACAAGACGAATACACAAACACCTAGACATGAACATGAATCTAAACTCATGATTCAGCTACCTGTCTGGCCGGGAATCGAACCCGTAATCCATTGCGCGTCAGACCGGTATGGTAACCGCTGCGCCATGCGGGTCGTCAATAGTCTACTTAATTTACCTACTTCATAGACCGCTTTTGTCCTCGAATTTGCAAATAATCTTCATGCTCACTACATCACTATGCAGAAATCAACATATTACGTAACAATGCATCCTTATGGAAACAAATTTCTTATATGACGGTTTGCCTGTACACCTAATCTTTCCACAAGAATAGTGGAGTAAAGATTAGAGTAGCGTGTGTACGTACGCTCCAGAACTATTATTATTATTGTTTAAACATACTGAAGTAACATACGGGCACGGAGTCTACCTGCTGGTTTCTATCTGAAATCAAGCACAGATGCATTGCTACTTCCGAGGACTGAGATGGTCGCTTCAAAAGTGGGATTATAAAAATATTTTAGAGGAGCGATCAGCCATTACTTTAAGCTGAACGCCTATGCGTTCAATGTTCTATGTTTGTCTGTTCTATGATTAAAATAAATTTCACTCTCTCGATCATGACTATATTCGACCCTGCACGTTTCCATGCTACCTCAAAAGTGAGAAACAAAATCGGACTATGAAATATAAGTTATGTAGTATTATCTAATCTATTTACCGGGTCCGCGCACAACTATCCAAACATCAGTAGCCCTGTTAACCCACGGGTCGCTCCCGGCGGATACGGCAGGTAGTCACACACACAAATGTGTTTATTGTTGGTAAATAAAAGCCACTAATCCGTCCCGCCCTGTAGGCCCGAGAATTCCGGAGACGGAACTACATACTTTGCTATTTACTCAGTTGAGTGAGGTTACGTGGATGTTATTTTGTAAATATGAGAGGTTTGACATGTTAGGGATTTGCGAAAAATTACCCTTTTAATATTTTTTACTGTGCACATAAAGCAAAAAAAAAAAAACTACCATGTCAGACATATAGAGCTTAGGTAGCGGTCATTTTTAATTTTATAGAGTTAGGTTCTATTTGCAACATATTTCCATTTTATATTACTAGAGCTATAGTAACTCGAATTTCGTGTAAAAAGTTTATTCTCAATAAGAAAATGAAAAAATAAAACATGTTTCTCTTACTTCTTTGTGCCTTATTGTTGCATCACGAACGCGATATGAAGGCACCATTGAACTATTCTTTAATCTAAGTATTAAATGATGCGTAACAAAGTAGTAAATACAAGGACGGACTAAAAACAGGTTTGACAGAAATCCAAAAAGAAATACTACGTTAAGATGCTAATCCGTATGAATGAAAGCTGTACTTTTTCTTAAAACCCCGGGTCCCAAATCTCTACACATGTGTATACAAGCAATTTTACAGTAAGTCGTTATTATCCAGTAGTCTGAGAGCTTGCTGTGGTTTTGGAGGTGTTAGATAAGTTGTATTTGTATCTTACCTGAATGATACGTTGACTCTCCAAATAGTCGGCGTTGGATTAAAAACACATGGTTTGTTTTTAGTTTGTTGATGCGTGTATTTGTATTTTTTAAGTTTTAAGATTTCACGTTCACGTCTTAGATTTCGAGTAAAAAATTTTTGGGATTAAAAAAATATTTAAATATATATAATATGTTTGTATTGACCCAGCAAATGTAACAAATTTGATATTAACTTGATTCAAGCGTCGTCGTCGCGCCGAGGGACCGCTGAGTTAGGTCACTATAGGACTTCTGTTAGGATTAATTTCAAATGAATTGATTAAAAACTATTCGAGTAATCGATGCGGCCGTGGACCCTTCGAAAATATAAAGCTATTTGAGAACCGCTGGACAGCCGCAGTTTTGAAATATTTATTCTTGAACTATTACGATTAAAACATAAGTAACGTTAGTTATGTACAAAAAAACTGCATTTATATTGCATGTATTTTTGACTTACTAAAATAAAAATAAAAAAAACATAAAAATGCATATTTTTAGAGCCCCTAGAGTGGCCCATAATAATATCTAGTATAGCAGTACGGATACACAAGTACACACATGAAGTTTGTAATTCCTACCTTTTTGGTTCGGGATTTAAAATACTGTACCTGTTATTTAGCTTTTTATATCGAATGCCGCCTCCAAAACATCCGTGAGCTCTCGGACTATTGTCCTGTTTGTGAGGAGTCATTAGCGAAGGCTGCCGGCTACGATTTAACTGCTTGTTATATTTGACTACGTTTCCAATTTAGATGTTAAATAATATTTATTAGAAACACGAGTGTCAATTAGCAAGTAACGTTTATTGTTGTTCGAAAATTTCTTAACGACGATAATTTTGTTAGAAGTGGTAATGATACTTCCTGTTTGTAATAAATATATTTGAAGGAATGGTTTTTCATAGGCAATTGTTTTAACATATTTATCGCAAATAAACCAATTTGAACAGTTTCTGATTGATGAACTTAAAGTTAGATCTGCACATGTGGATCCAATTTTTGGTAAACGTGAAAATTCATGAGAAATACAGGTAATTTCATCTATAAATCTTAGAGATTTTTCATATTTAAATGTCATTGAATAATCATGTCCACATTTTCTTTTTCAATAAATATATCTAACAATGTCAACTTATATCAAACATGAAAATATAAATTATAAGTAATCTTTGACTTGAAAACATTTTAATTAAATATTTTTGTTAAGTTTAGTTCATCTCTACATTTTCATTTCCAATAAATTTTTTGAAGATTGTCGTTCTTCTTACCATCTTCATTAATATCGTTGAAATTTAAAATGCTATATAAATAATGCAGATTGATTCATAATATTTTCTCGTATAATAAAATGTATAACTTATTCCAAAAACTAACTATTAAAACAACTTTCGATGCTTTGAAGTCGAAGAAATTAACTTCAATCCGAATCGACAATAGTTAGAATTCCTTTTTAAAATGTCGTAGGCTTTTACGTAAAGAAGTTCATTCAATTCAATTCAATTCAATTTTTCAATTCAATTTATTTATTGCAGGAAAAGGTTACATAAGTTCTTTATAAATTACAGTTTTATCGTTCGCTTATCCTCACCAATAAGGTATGCAAATACAAATATAATTATAAAATGTCAAATTTAAAATTAGGTCAATAAAATCTAATAATTATCTAATAATAATAATAATAATTTATGTTATGAAATTAAATAAAAATTAAATTGGTGAATAGCTACTTAAATAACTATACAATATATTTCTATGATAATTTATAATAGGCAATTATTTGATAATATTTTGATTCGGACTTATGAGTAATTCAGAGACATGACGTTTTAAAGATTGTTTTCATTAAGGAATTCATTAATATTGTAGTAACATTTTTCAACGAGATGATTATGTAGCGTTTTTTTGAAAACACGTATGTTTGATAGGGTACGTATGGCCTTAGGTATTTTGTTAATTAACATAGCGGCCATGCAGAGTAGGCTTTGTCTGAAAGCATATGTGTTACTTCCGACTGATTGCAGTTTATCTTGAATCCGGGGACGTGTATGAAATTTGAAAAGTTCTGGGTTACGCTTAACGAATAAGGCGCATTCGAGAATATATAAGCAGGGCACTGTCAGAACATTTAATTTTTTAAAATATTGCTTACAGGACTCTGTTTGTTTTAATTTACATATAGCTCTAATGCATCTTTTTTGAGCTTTAAATATTTTCTCTTTATCTTGGGAGTTGCCCCAAAATATTATACCGTATCGGATTATCGCTGCTACATGTCCGTGATATGCGATCATTATTGTGTCGATGTTAGCGATTCTAGCTAGTTTCCAGAACACAAAAGTAAACTTATTTAAGGTTTGACATATATTATTTATGTGTGTCTTCCAATTTATCTGCTTGTCAATTGTTAGTCCTAAAAACTTTATTGTGTCTGTCTCATCAACACTTTCCCCAAGATAATTTATGTTTAAATTCAATGATTTGTTTGTCCTACGTTGAAAATTCATAATTTTTGTTTTTTTTAGATTAATTAGCAAATTATGACTATCAAACCATTGGATAATGTCATGTAGTGTACGATTTATGTCATTTTCTAATTTACCAATATTATCGTTGGTAAACAGTACTGTGCTATCGTCAGCGAATAATGTCATTTGGTGTTTAGTAATTTTAGTTATGTCATTAATATAAATTAGAAATAATAAAGGCGCTAGAACACTACCTTGAGGTACCCCATATACAACTTTGCGACGGTCCGAGTTATAATTTATTACTGTTTTATTACGAATACATATTTTGCTGATTTCGGTTGCTTGATCTCTGCCATTTAGATATGACTGGATAAGACTATGTGCTGTTCCCCTTATACCGTAGTTGTACATTTTATCCAGTAGTATATTTCGATCTACGTGATCAAAAGCTTTCGTAATGTCCATGTACAGGGCAGCAACTTTTCGTTTTTTATTCATGCTTTCCATAACTGTTAGTAACGAAGTGTATATTGCTTTATCTATAGATTTATTTTTACGGAAACCAAATTGTTCTGGGATCAAAACATTATTAGTCTCGAGGAAGTCATATAGAGCCGTGTAAATGGCTTTTTCAAAGATTTTTGAAAAAATAGACAACAAGGCTATTGGTCTGTAGTTATTTATATTTTTGACGTCACCGTTTTTGTGCAAAGGTGTTATTATTGATAGCTTTAATTTATCTGGGAATATTCCGTGTTCAACACAAAGGTTATATATATGTGATAGGATGGGAGATATAACTTTGGCGCTTTCTTTGACAACTTTGGTGGTGACGCCATCAAAACCAACGCTGTTAGTGTTTTTCAGCATGTTTATAATTCTGTATATATCTTGAGGTGTTGTCGGTGGCATAAAGATTGAGTTAGATACATTTATAACTGGACGGCACAAATATGAATTATTATTATTATTTTGTTTTATAATGTCAATAAAAAAATTATTAAATGTCATTGCAAGTTGCCTTGGGTCAGATATTTCATTGCCGTTAATATTTATTGTAGAGATTCCAGTTTTGGGCTTTATGTTTTTGAGGCCATTTATAACTTTCCATGCTGCCTTAGACTTATTCACAGCTGTTTTTATGAAAAAGTTATTTTGTGATTTTTGAGTTAGTTGTATGATTTTTTTTAGTTGTTGTGAGTAGGTCTTAAGTTTAAGTTTATTTATTTCGTTTGGCCAGTGTCTATACTTCCATAGTAGTAAACGTTTACGTCATGTTTAAATTCATTTAAACCTTGCAAGAATTTTAATGAGAAATGAATAAAGATTCGGACGCAACATTGAATTCATTGATAGATATTTATTATGATGACAAAAAGCTGGTTGTTCTGGAATTTCAACTCGTTAGACGGGTGGTCGCTAATATATGTGTGTACATTGATATTGTGAGATAGCGATAACTATGTGATGAAAGGAAATCTGTTGTGAGAACTCCTTGCGGCCCATTGGCTGCTGTCGCTTAAGCGATAGCTTTACCTATCTTGTCGCTTAAGCTACTTAACAGTTGCTTAAGCCCTGTAAGCTGCTCTTCGGGCGATTTGTTGCTTGAACGACCGATGAATGGTATATGTTTGATTATTTTGGCAAAATATTTCGACAATTTATTGTTTACGTGCATGTTTAGATGTTTAAGATACCAAAAATTTACTGAGTTTGACAGCAAATTTTAGGATTGTGGTTGACTTACATAAATAAACATTAAAGCTACTAGTTGCTCAAGACATTGTAGCCAATACCGCTAGTTTGATTAAACGGTATCACCTATATATAAAGGAATTTTAACTAAGGTCTCAGGAGTAGCAACCACACCCAAGCACGGTGGACCTTAAATAAGACAGGGTACAAGTCGGAGACGATTATATCATGTATTAGTATCGTCAACCCATTACTGTCCTACTGTTGGGCACGGGTCTTCTCTCGGAATGAGAGAGTTAGAGTTATCATGTATTAGTATGTAAGTTATATTGGCAGCTTTGTCTATTCAAGTGATTTTTATGTTCCTTTGTTTCTTATGTACGACTAATAATTAATAATCTTCAAGTATATTTCGTCCAAGCTTTTATTTTATACTGGTTAACATTTAATTTACAACTTTGCATTAATGTCATAAATTTTAACCACTTTTTTTATTTTTCATAATCTCTGCCTCGAAGCTACTATATGTAACCATTTGTTTTAATCTTCGTCCGAGTAAATAAACGAAAACTTCATAATCAACTTTACGAAGTATACCAACCTAATGCTAATGGGTTTATAGAAATGGTGTTTTTAGGGCTTATAAATAAGCGAATGTGTTAGAATCACAGCACGTAAATTTGTTTATTTGTACAGACAAGATTAATATATTTGTAGTCGGCATCTACCTGGGCAAACGCTGCTCGTGTCAGAGGCTACGGGAAAGTCATTCGTCTTACATAATCTCTAGCTTATTTCCCTCCACACTGAGCCATTATTATTATTACGCATAGCGGTATCTTGTCAGCTGCATACGAAGGCATATAAATAATTGTCTAATCGTGTTTCTTGGTGAGAAAATTCTAAGGTAACTGTTAATGTTATCTGCGTAAGTCGAAAGTTGCCTAATTAGTCGTAGCTTTTTGTTATGTATAAGTAGTCCACGCTTTCAACGCGTTCTATGTTACTGGTCCCTGCCACACATGGTTATTGGTAATCACTGGTAGTCTTACTCGAGGTTGGCTTTAGATGCTACGTCTGAGGACTAAGTTAAATGATTTGGAAAAGTATGTTACTCTTAACGTCCTATTAAAACCATAACACAGCAGCACTTAAAATTGTTATTAAACAGAAAAAGGTGTGGGGTTGGCTGATACCTGTATTCCTTTGTAAGTTATACCTAGAACTATTAAGCTATTGCATAGCTTTTATCGCGGGGTATGAGCGCGGCGACCGAATCAAGAAATTCCGTAACGAAAAAACCTAACCCTCCCCACTCCGCCTACCATGTAGCGTGACCGAGCGTTCGCTTAACGTTTATCTATGGTACGACAGTATGAAGCTCGTACGGATCGAGACGAACTGCCGAATCAGACAAATATGTAAGTAGCTGTTTGTGAGAAAGTATATAGTATCAAATAAAAAAAATGGATCATTTTGTTTCAGTTGTTCCTTCCAGTACTTATAACTGTTACTATGAAGCTATCAATCGTAAAGAAGTAAAACAAATATAAAATACTCGTGCCCAGAAATGGATTGGAGCGGACTGAAGCAATCTGACAAAAAATACTTCTACGTAGGCGATGTTTCTTATGTAGTTTAATCTTAGTTAAACTTTTTGTAGTTAATCGATTAAGGTGCAATTATGAGTTGTTCAGAATAAAATATCATTCAGATGAAATACTCAGATGAACCAATTGTAGCTAGTATAGTTGTTTAAAGTATATAGTATCTACGCGGAAAACAATTTTCATTTTGTTTTTTACTAGAGTGGTTTTCTAAATAAAATGCGTGCTATTTATGAATTAATTGTAATTTTGCTCGTTTAAATCTAACACTGCACGCAACGAACAACTACGCGCTAAAAATTGAGAAAAAAGAAACAAAAGAGCATCAGGAGATTCCATTTGTTTCGAATCAATTTAAAAACTAGTGGACTGTAAGAGTAAACATAAATGAAGCAACTGGCTGATGCGCAACTATACAATTTAAAAAGTTTGCTTATGTATTTAGACATTTATCGTGTCTCGAAAAACTGAATTTAAGTCAAATCACTAATATAATAATGGTTTATAGATTAGATATTACAGTTTTTAATATAATAATATATAGGTAGTTTAAGATGTAATAGTTTAGAATTCTTGATTGAGGTACTAGTAGACTAATTTTATTTTTTTATTGTTTGACTGAAGATTTCTGAAGCCAGATAATTTGGGATATGGTCAGTGGTGGTAGCCGAATATCACACTATAGATACTATACCAGTAATTGTTCTACACGGGTGGGTCCTTACCTGTTGGTACGCATATACGAGGAAACCATTCGTCTTGTATTATCTCTAGGTTATCTTACCAACGTATATTATCACTATGGCGGATACTATTTAGTTATGTGAGAGGGATCTTGTAAGGAAATCGCCAGATGAGAACGGCTAGATTGCAGTGATATGTTGATTTATTGTGTATAAGCCCATTTACATGCACACAATGGTTATAAAATAAACATATAGTACAAATAGAAGTTTGACGTGCCTGTTTATATTGTACACATTTGCAAAAAAGTGTTTCGTAAAACTGAGAATACGTAATAGTAAAATACTTTTCTATATTTTTTAGAAATTTTGTACGTCTGTTTCATGTATGTTCTCTTTGTGGTTAAAATTGCATTAAAGTAATACTTGATTTAATTCAATGGTTTGTATTCAGTATTACTTAGTACATAACTTTTTTTCACATTTCATCAATTTGCTCTACCAAAAGTTATTACAAATTAAACTTATGTTTATTTTTTAAAAACTATAGGAGAAAAATACTTTATACTAATGTCATCACCTTTTTTGGTTGGTGTTTCTTTGTTGTTGATTTATTGCAGCTTGCTCGCACATTCATATAAATTACTAGTTAGTTGCTACATTGATTAACTAGGTTATTTTCGCGTCTCCGCTCGAATCAGTCACGGGTACCATGACATTGAGTAACCTTGTAATCCAGATCAAAGCCAATTTATTATGAACCATGAAGGTGGTAGAACCAGTGTAGTTCGACCGGGGAAGTACCACCGCCACACCTATCTTCAGCGTGAAGCATTTCTTGCGTTTCGATGGAAGGGTGTGGTTGCCGGCACACTTATAAGGAGACCATCATAGTCATCGGGAGTAGCAACGCATGTTCTGTATGAAGTTGATTACAGATGTCCATGAGCGGCAGTGACCACTTACCATCAGGGGGACCGCATGCTCGTTTGCTACTTCAGTGAGATAAAAAAAAAACTATCTGCATGTATAATTTTATCGAAATCCAAACGGTAGTTTTTGCGTAAAACAGTAACAAGCACACATACAACTTCATAAACTTTCGTATTAAAAAAATAAGAGTACAGATTCATAATACATTTTAGATATGAACGAGTAGTTTAAGGTTTAAAATAGTTGTGTCCACATTCCCATGACAACATACAAGTCATTACAAGACGAATGCAAAATAGAGCAAAAATATTAAAGCATTCATGTAGCAAAAACTCCGACTGATATGATCTCATTCGGCAATAATCTTAATATCAAAAGTTGTCTGCATTCAAAGTGGGGAGGAGCGTTCGATTGAGGAAGGAAATTCTTAGACCACACTCGAAGTAATAGGTTCAATCATGCAAATTTAATAGGCGATCGTTTGCAAAACATGACTTTAATGACGTGAGCTCCGCTAAGAATTGGTGATGTAACGAATAATCGCATTCGCGTGTTTTTAGATATTCGCATAAGCGTTTGCAATAATTGGTGCGAATGTTTTGCGAATACTGAATTCAAAAGTCGCCAGATTTATCTAAATTGAATTCGAACTGAAGTTTGACAAAAAAAAGGTCGTCAAATCCAGATCCTCCGGCCCCCTACTCGAAATACTAAAAAAAAGAGGAGTCAAGGGACACTCGGATGGAACGAAGTCCCTTTCGATTAAGTAATGGAAAATATTAAAAAATAATAACGACAATAATTTTGAAAAATAATAACAATGATTATTATTACTTATATTTGTTATGTCCAAAAAAAATCCATATAAACTTAACAAAACAAAAATAATCGTCGCATTACTACACTAGTAATAGTAGTAGTAGTAGCAGCAGCAGAGAGACAATGAAACATGCACACGTGCTCTTTACTACACTATAGCAAAAAAAGTGTCGTCACAACTTTTCGTCTGAATTTTTTCCGTCTAGCCTCCTTCGCAAGGCGCGATAAGGAACTTCGTTCCAACAAGGGTAAGGGATATTCGCATTCGCGAATGTTCAAATAACAGCATTCGCTACATCGCTACTAAGAATATTTCACTTTTATGTGAGGCTTACCAAGGTTTATGAGGTGTGGCAATTGATGTAAATTACTTGGAAACGGTTAATTGCTTATATCGGCCGGCTTTGTACGGTTTATCGACGTTTTATTTTTATCACTAAGCCTTTTAATTACTAAGACATCATGAAAGCTGTTTTATTTTTCACTCTCCTTTTATGTTACTCTTAAAGCAAAAATGTTTTTACTTTTGATAAAACATGTAAGTTCGTATAAAAAGTACTAAAAAGGTCGTAGGATCCTAATATCATTTAAACTCAGCAATGATTCAAGCGATGAAGTTGTTATGTGGGATTCTTCTGAGTGCTTCCATTGGCATGTGAGATATCTTATACATTTGTTTCAAAACAATGCAAAACAATTTTAGTAAAAAGCAAACAAGCACGCTGAACTCTAACTTAAAGCTTTAAGGTTCTATTTTGTGTATGGTTGTAAAGGTAGATGTTTAATCGCGGATTGAGTGAGTCATTCAAGATCAAAATGTGTGGGGAAGAGCGTTCAAGGACGCCTGGATTTATTTCTTTCATTTGTATCCTCGACTACATGACTTTATTCGTCTTAGGTATGCAAATAAAAAGTCTCAATACGTTCCTACACCTTAATGTACGCTTTATATCGGCCGCTTAGCGAACAAAGATATTGCGGTGAACTTTCGATAAATAGTGTGGGAGCAACATGTTGCTTCGGAGCAGGTCGTTTATTTTGATACCGTGTGTTCTCTTTTTGCATAAAAAATCAAATATTTTATAAAGCGAAACAAAACCTAGATTTCACACGGCCAGCTTATATAGCTTATAGTAACTGGATTTAAGAGGTTATTACAGTTCAAATTGCCCACAAAGAGATCTATTTAATGCAATCTATGCAGTGATTACTATTCCAGCCAGCTACAAATGTTCTAGATCTGAGTATGTACTGATATCCTTAACTATTGATATCCTGGCGCTAATGTCGGAATTGATGATTAATGAAACTGAAGGTAATATTAATGTTGTTACAGAGATCGAAATGGAATTCACAAAAGATCCAGAATCGGTGATCGCGCCCGTGGGAGATGTGGTTACATTTGCGTGTGCAGTAAGGGTGCCTGGTGAGAGATTAGCCTGGCGGTGGAAACCGGTTGTTCCAAACGACGATTGGAATGATTGGAAAGACGTCCCTGTGACGGGTGCTGCTGAAAGCACTTCCACCAAACTAGTAGTGGAAATCAAGGAAGATACACCGACATCTTTGTATCAGGTAAGATATTTTTGTAATGCTATTATGGATATTAGCTTCTAAAGCAACGTAAGATTGAAACATAAGAACAAAAAGTACGTTATGTTAATTTGATGGTGACAAATTTGCAGGAAATACAACATATTTATAATCATCATAATGAGGAGTTATTATCTTATTTGCGATTGCTGGGTGGGTTAAATTCCGTTCAGAAAAATCTACTCAGAGTTTCAAAATTATGTCCGTTTTCGCAAGTTGCTTACTTTAAATTACGTATTTTAGGAGCGTCTCTTGTTTAAACCCTAAGCGTTACTTATTGTATCCATTCCCAACTTTTGATAAGCTTCTTTGTTTAAAATCTGTTTTGTTGGAATTTTAAGCAAATTAGTTTGCCGACTTCTAACTTCTGATCCTAAATTAGCTTTGAAATGTTAGTTTTAGCGTGGCTTAATCCTTAATAGACTTTTGTTTAAGATTTATTCTGTCTTAAAAACTTAAAGTAGACGATATATTATTATCATAATAGGATATTTGAAACACAAATTTAAAGGAATTTTAATTATTGGTTTAGCTCTGTTTTGAGTTCGGTAAAACCTTTGTACATTCAAATATTTGGGACAATGAATTGGATTTGATCAATTTGAGATTGAATTATATCAATTGACTATTTAACGTATTTTTACATTAAATAGGTTCGGTACGTACGAATAAAACCGTGTGATTTCATTACAAGAATAATTTGGTAGAATCGATAAAAAGTTATGATATAATAATTGCATAGCTTACCTCAGTCGATAGCTCTTCATGCACCATAATTAATAATAAAATCAAGTTTATGCGAGGTAAATTGATGGTAGATTTCAAGAGTCTTCAATTACTGGACTTTCAATATAAGTTCGATTTGAACGCGATTCGTTTAAATTGAAGTGATTGACCGAAGCCAATGATTGCTCCAACATTCGATTCAATGCGGCTTGCATCGATCTGTACCGAGAATGGGGGAACACAAGACGTAAGGAATGCCCAAAACGAAATTGGACTCGAGTTTCACAGAGAATTCTCGCAAGGAGTCCGTTTAAATAGGATATTCTGAATTTTCCGGCGTTTTGTCCTGGACATGATATCCGTTTTTATTGGATTACAAGTTATTTGCAATTTTACGCCTCCGAGCCGAAAAACAAAGTAGATATCAGCGTTCTTACTGAAGAGGCCTGATTTTGAAATTACGCGTAAATGTGAGTTCTCGGATTATATACGGTAAAAATAATTAAACATGTCTGTAAATGTTATTTTATATAATTGAAGCACACGACCTGATAGTGCGTAGTTCCTGTCGCCTTTTGACATCCGTAATCAACTTCATATAAAACATCTCATACAAAAAGTCAATTACAGATGCCTTGCTATTCCTGAGGACCCAAACGGTCGTCTCTTATGAAAGTGAGCCGGAAATAGACTATTTCACTCTAGAAATAGATGTGTATGTGGTGGTGGTACTTCTCTTCTACCACCTTGCAATTGCTTTAAGTATAAATACTATATTCACAAAAAATCTGTGTATCTTACGTAATACATAAGTTACAAATAGTTACTTATTTGTATACCTATAGCAAAACTACTATTTCCGAAATAATCTTTATATTAATACCTATACATTGATAAGCTAAATTTACGAAATATCTAGTTGTACCAGTTTATTTCTGCGTCTTCGCGTGTTTAGGTCATGTCTACCACAGTATTCTGTTTTTTTTTTATCTGACTGAAGTAGCAAACGAGCATGCAGTCCATCTGATGGTAAGTGGTCACTGCCGCCCATGGACATCTGTAATCAACTTCATACAGAACATGCGTTCCATGTGAAGTCAATGACAGATGCGTTGCTACTCCCGAGGGCTACGATGGTCGCCATGTAAAAGTGTGCCTGCAACCACACCCCTCTATCGAAACGCAAGAAATGCTTCACGCTAGAAATAGGTGTGGCGTTGGTACTTCTCCGGTCGAACTACACTGGTTCTGCCATCTTTCATGTGTTAATCTAGGTCATTAAGTGGAGTTGAAGGAGATGTGGTTTGGGTGTTCTGTTCGGGGACATCGAACGATATTGTAAAGTTTACTACGAATTAGACTTAACTTCTAGGTTTAACACTGTTAGAATAGTAAGAAGAATTTACTGTTTTGGGGTTTTACAATATGTATTTGATCCTATTATTCTGCGAATTCGAATAATATCAATAATGGTGGACGTGGTTATGTCGTAATAAATATGTAGTTTTATTCCGTTCATTGGAATATCTGATTTCAATTTGGATGGATAATAATATGCAACGCGACGACCTGCGGAAAGCGGTCTTGGTTGGAGACGCAATACGTTCTGGGTTCGATCCCCAGGCGGACTGATATCTAAATGCTGAATTTAGATGCCTGCTCTGGGTAGTTGCAGGAAAAAATCCTAGTGTGAGGTTACGAGTGGATAAAGCGCTTTTATGTCTTTAAATTATATCCGTGCCCTTGGCTTATTATGATTAATACGATTATGCTTAAAGGGATCGTTTTGTGGAAACATAATAAATTCCTACCAAGCTCACTGTTTCATAGTCAACTAAGCGCAACATGATCATTATTGTCTTAGGTTTCAAAAATTGTTTTCGTAGTGCCCATTTATATTACCCTGGATTTTTTTAAAAGATTTCATCAATTTCTGCCGTTCCATACGTATAGGGTAGTTAGTGATGGCTTGGGTACTATTTTTTTAACCTATGTAATACCCAACGATTGCAGCAGCGTTCAATAGCATGTTATGGTTAAAATAAAATTAGCAGTAGGTATACTTAAACTGTACTTGCTCGATACAGTACTAAATTGGCTGGCCGTTCAGAGACGGTTCTTATAGTAAAGCTGTATAAATTGGTTTTGTCATGTCCGATTAATTATTCATTCTATATCTATATTTGATTTTACATGTTTATCAATGTTTTTTGAGATAAAGCTGAAAATATATTATTATGTTTGGAAAATTTAAGAAAGAGGAATTAATTGTAAGGTAGTTTTTGGTTCTATCAAACACAATATGTATCAACATTATATGTAATATCTATATCGAACATAATATGTAACATATATGTATTCTTGTTACATAACCTGTTTGTAAAGCTAGCTGTACAGATATTTCGATACATGTGGTTTAACGATACAGTAGCAGCAGCTACCTAGAACAATTTCGGAGAATGCTCTAACAAACTTATGAGAAGCACTAATAGACTGGTATCCCAATGCAAGGTGCGATGCATCAGCAGCTAAACGCGTCATTTGATTTGGCAATAGTACGCCCGGCGAAGCAAAATAACAATGCGGTTTCCTGTCCACTAACTGCGGAAGGAAACCTTATGCAACGACGCACTCGGGCCGTCGTAGACATTATTTTTAGGTTGACACAGAAAGTTTTAAATAAAATTGTGAAATGAATGGATTTTTGTTCAGGAAGAAAGGCGTTGCTGATTGATATGTTTTAAATAGTTAATGTGGGTTAGTGTTAATCGGGGTATTCAAGGGTTTTTGATTGGTAAAAGCTACTAAATACTCAAAACAAGTGTTAATAGGTATTTCACAAAACAGACTAAAATAATTATAATGAACCTTTAATGTAATAATGATAGTATGGAGTAACATTTGGAAATTTGTAGGAGATTAATATTTAGTATCTGCGTAGACTAATGATGTTTTATGTAAGCAACTAAAAAGACACTTAGAAACTTTTTATTTTCTTAAAAGCTTTTTGAACATTCAAAGAGGAATCGCAGCCAGCATTCTCTAGTCTTTCCCAAGAGGCAGCGATTTAGACTCTTCGTTTAACCTGTAATTTGCACAGTTCTTAAAATGTCTTATTTATATTTCATTTTTTATTTGATTTGTAAATATTGTCCTTTTTATACTTTGTAAATAAAGTTTCAAATACTGTTAAAAGAAAAAAAATAAAACCTGAACTTTTGATGAAGGTATTTGTCTCATTTTTTTCAGTGCGTCGTATGGTACGGGGGCATTAGTTTGGTCTCAATTCCGGCTAAATTGACGATAGCTCGGATAGACCTCAGTCGGAACACTCCGGAGAAGAGGGTCATTGCAGCTCCTCTGCACAACACGGTGGTACTGCACTGCCGGGAGCCGTTGTCCGAGCCGCCCGCTGTACTGAGCTGGTGGAAGGATACTGGGAAAGTAAGTATTAGACAAGTGTTAAAGGATAGACAAAAACAGAAATATCAGAAGTTGTAGCATTGCCATGGATGACATTAAGACATTGCTTGCCATTACATCCACTATATTTAGTAGTGTTAGAATCCTGTTTTATGGCAATGACGCTATCACCACAATATAATATTATAATGGTAGTGTTAAATAAAGTACTACTGTATTTGAATGTAAGTTATGAAACATTTATTTGGTTGATCTCAGGTAGCATTGCAAGCTTTCATTGCGAATATCCACGGGAGAAGTGTGGTCAGTTTTAAGCGAAAAACAACGTTAATAGTTATATATATTGTGATGCTTTAAATACTTTAATCAAATTATTCTAAATCTCAAAAGGATCTAGTACTACTACTGGGTATACAACGTACATATGTTTTATTTATCCAGGGTGGCAGAAAACAGCTAGAAACTCCTCATGGAGTGCTGGTGATCCACAACGCGACGGTAGACGACTCTGGTACGTACGGGTGTGTGGCGACCAACGAGCTCAGTGGTCAAACTGTGGATCTGCCGGAAAAGACCTACTTGAAGGTTCAACATGAAGGCAATGGAGGGTACAGGTTAGTTCTGCAATTAGTCCTAGTGTTCTTATTTGAAGTGTGTGTTAATGCAGACTCAGTTTTTCGAGATGTTTTATTATTTTAGTATACTGTAGTGGTAAGATAGGTAATTCTTAGCTTAAATTATAGAAATGTAAGATCTGACTGTGTTTTATCGCCCTATTTAAGCGTATTCTTCGATAGTAACAAGTAAGGCAGGAATCTCGTCATTTCAAACCACAAAGAGGAACGAAGAATGAAAGACCTAGGAAAAAAATTGTCAAACAAAAAATGTTTGGGCTCTGCGGTATTTAATGCATACTGTAATTTTTAAAATAATTTAAATATACAGGCAGTATTGGAGATACAGATTAATGTTTGTCTTGATGATTCTGGTTTTAAACATCTCTAAGTCTTCGCCCAGAATTTCCGGCTCAACAAAGAAGATTAAAGCAAGAATTTGAAACATTAAGTAGCATGACTCCTGTATTGTTTCACTTAATTACAGTTTGCGACAACTTCCTCGTACGCGGAATGGAATTGGATTTATCTAGGACACTTTGCCAATTATGGACTTTCATTAGGCTTTGTTTTGCCAGCTGGCATTTTTTTCGATCGAACGCGTTTTATTTTTAAGTATAGATATATATGTTTTTGTTATGTTCTATTTGTTTCTAGTGTGCGATAAAGAGCATTCTATTCTATTATTTCTATTATTATATTCTTTATATTATTCTATAGATTTATGTGACTGGATAAGGAGTGGAGTAGGTTCTACGTTAAATGCTTGATAAAACTAACCTGTCCACAAATTGGATTAGTTATTATTTTTGCTTCATTTATTTTTGATCATTATGGAATTTTGAAAAAAGGTAAAAACTAGTCTTAGATAATTCTTACCGTAGATTGGCCATAGATGTGTTGCTGTCCTTGAGGACTTAGCTCGCATGAATTGAATAAGTGTGTTACAGTACACTTTAAATAAAAATACAGCAGTATTAACTAACCTAACCTAACATTGCTGTTATTAGGCAGAAATAAGTGTTGTGTTGGTGCCTTTGCTACACAATGGTTCAGTCCACAAAGTTTATAACACTTTATGGTTCGCCTCCACTGGCCGTTTAGAAATGATTAGAACTATCATTTTAACAATTGCAAAGCAAAGCAGAGTAATGGATGCATAAGATTTAGCTGTCAGTTATCATCCATCGATTATCTTATGATTAGCATCAACATTGTTTTTTTTTATAAGATTGAAGTAACGAGCATGCAGTCCACCTGATGGTATGTGGTCCCTGCCGCCGATGGACATCTGTAGTCAATCACAGATGCGTCGCTACTCTGGAGGACTAAGATGGTCGCCTCATATAAAAGTGTGCCGGCAACCATACCCTTCCATCGAAACGCAAAAACCGCTTCACGCTAGAAGTTAAGATAAATTATTGTTTAACAATATTAGTTACAATTAAGGGAAGGCGCAAGGCCTCAAACGTTTCATATGACTGTAAAAACTACATGTGCAAAGTGCAGTGCGGTGATATGATACTTACAAAGTTGGTGATCCAAGCTGCATACGTAACAAAGTTTGCAACTATCGGTCGCGGCGATACTGCAAACTTACTGACAAAGTCAGATTTCCCATTAGGCTAGTTGATCATGCTTAGGAAGTGGTCGAGCTCCTTTGGTCTAACTTTGAACTAATTCTGGCTTGGGGTGAGAACACGATGCATTCAATACAGTAGATATAGAGGATAGAGGATATAGAAATAGAGGATATACTAAATACATTAATTAAATATTATGAAATCGCGATTAAAAATTGCTTAGTTGTATGAAAAAAGAAATAGTGTTATTGCAAAAGTACCAATATATTCGGTTAAGCAATTTAAACTCTTTTTACTTTATTGAAACCGTCAATGTAGCTTATAGTCAAAATTGAAAAGAAAAGAACAGTAAAGTTAATAGATTTAAGCATTTCAAATAAAACTATTGCAGTATTTGCTTACAAGCGCAGATAAATAGATTATTTGCTTATGTAAATCCAACAGGTTCCTAGAGACAGAAGACTATGTAGGCACGATGGAAGACGGAGTTTTAACGAAGCAAGTGCGTCCAGACGGGTCCCTCAGGCTGTGGTGCGGGGCGGTGGGCACTCCGCCGCCCAAGTTCACCTGGACCAAGGAGGGTGGATCCAATCTACTCCAGAAACATGATCATCTGGTCACCGTCTCGCCGTTTATACCTGAGGAAGAGGTATTTGTTTATTTTATTCTTCATGTTTCCTTTTGTAGGTCGACTAGGTAATCCTTATGATTTGTCCCTGTAGTTCCGGGACCAGAATAGGACTACGGTACCCTCCGCCTGTCGTAAGAGGCGACTAAAAGAGGATTCCGGGGTTGCGGGCGGGAAGAGTGGGAGCTCGAACCGTCCGGCCAAGCGACCCCGGGAAGGACGGTGGCATGTGTGGTTGCATGCTGCCGTAAAAACCAGTAGGTGTGGTGAGCAGTTCACGCTCGTCGCTCCCACGACGTCGGGTACTTTTTGAAAGTTTCCCCCTCGAAAACGAAAAAAAAAGGTAATCCTTATGATGATGTAAAGGTTGTTGTTGTAATAGGTTGACTAGAATTGTTCGACCGTGGAAGTGCCACCGCCACACCTATTTCAAGCCTATAACAGTTCTTGCGTTTCGTTCGAAAGGTGTGGTTGCCGTCACACTTCTATGAGGCGACCATCTTAGTCCTCGGGAGTAGCAATGCATCTGTGATTGACTTCAGATTGAACCCATGTTCTATATAAAATTGTTTACAGATGTCCATGGACGGCAGTGACCACTTACCATCAATGGACTGCATGCTCACTTGCTACTTCAATTAGATAAAAAAAAACTTTATCAAGTCTTTTTGAATTTATTTCTAGGGAATTCATTGGCAGCAATGACTATTTTTATTTTTTGAACAACAGTTGTGTTTTCAGCACACGTAATAAACAGAAAACAATATATTTTTTGTAAAACCGTACTCTGTGACAAAAAAATAAAAAAGGCAAGTTATATGACATGATGTAAATACTTATTTTGAAGTGCACAATAAAAGCAAATTATAGTATTTCATAAAAACCAGTTGAAACAAATAAAACGAAAATATATCAAGCCGAAATTTAGCTTTGTAATGCATAATCAAACGGAATAATGCCAAAAAGATAACGTTTAAAAGCGTTTTGGCTTCAATCCAAATTCGCTAAAAAACCTTGTTCGTTGTTTATTCATTTTCCCGATGGAGCTTTACTTTAAAAATGGTCATTTTTAAAAAGAATTTAACATTTTAAAGTATTCGGGCTTATAATATTTTACGCAATGAAATTATGAGTAAAATGGGTGTTGTTGTAGTAGCAGATTTAATTATTCGTCGAATTCAATGCATCAATATATTGCAATATTCGTTGAATAAATTTATTTAACAATATACGTATTCCTTTTAGTGGTAAAAATGTTATTTTTGGTACTTTAAGCGGGTTACAATTGTATTGTTTATCATACACTGTTTTTGTTTCATTGACCCATATAAGCCTTAAACGAGCTGTTTTTAAATGCTGGGTCCTTCTGTAGTCTAGGTACCATCACCAAACCTATTTGTAGCGTGAAGCAATTCATAGATTTTAGTGAAAGGGCGTGATGGCCGTGATGCCACTTTCATATCAGACAAATATCTTAATCATCGGAAGCAGCAACGCATCTGTGATTGTGACCTCAGATAGAACACCTGTCCTACATGCCGTTACTTATAGATGTCCATGGGTCTTAGTGATCACTTGCCATCAGGTGGACTGCATGATTGTTTGCTCATTCTTAAAGAAAATGCTGGATTATTATGGACTATTACTACTATTATAGTGTTTATTCTTATGTCTTTTCCCAGGGAGTATATTCCTGCGCAGCAAACGGCATCCGCCGATCTTGGAAAGTGATAGCCTTGCAGCCCCCTCATTGGGAGGGTTCCGCGGCAAGTGAACGAGCCAATGAGGGAGCGAGTGCTCATATATCTTGCGGAATGCCGAAAGGACAGCCACCTCCAAAGGTCTACTGGTTGCTGAATGCTGAGGTCGTTAATGCGGGGAAGGGGATAACTGTTACTGGTAAGTTTAAAAATTATTATTGTCATGTACTACACTTACAGCTATTTCGATATCATAAATCAAGTTTCATGTTCATTCATTACATTCTATACATTCATTTATTTCTCGTGGATGTCATTATTTACCTTCTTCTTATTTGTCCACACGATATAGATTATGGTATCTCTGAATATTAAGTTTGGGTTCAGATTACTTATATGGCGGGTTTTCAAAGGTTATTGAAGCTGACATACATATTTATCGACTTTGAATGCTACTTACACTAAGTTTCTGTGCTTTGCTTTGACTTTGATTTTAGTGCTGTAATGACGAGAGGAGCGAAGATGAAGGATTATACGGTGTTAGTAGGGACAGTTAAACGTCAGTAGAATTCTTTGTGGTTTATTTATTTTTTCATTTTTTTTATATCCGATTAAAGTAGCAAATGGGCAGGCAGTAAACAGTAAATGATCACTGCCGCTCATCCGTAAACAACTTCATAGAGAACAAAGTTATTTTCTGAAATCAATCATAGTAGCGTTGCCAGTTCCTACGTCTAAGATTGTCGCCTCAAATTACAGATATTTGGCAACCTCAACCGTTTAACGCTAGTAATAGGTGTGGCGGTAATACCTTCCTGGTCGAGCCACATAAGTTACCACCGATATCTAATTGATGCTCCATTTAGTCGCACAAAGCGCTTCAGTAATTCCTTTTTGCTGCGAACTGCCAAGGAGTGGAACTCTCTTCCGCGTTCGTTGTTCCCCGACACTTATAATTTAGAAGTTTTTAAGACGAGGGTGAATAGGCTTTATCTAGGCAAGCATGTAACATCCTAGGCTGCATCTTACTTAACATCAGGTAAGGTCGCGGCCAAACGTTGGCCTATAATAAGATAAAAAAAAAAGTTTTGCTACTGGCAAAAGTTCTAGTCTGAGGGAGTTCCAAAGTTAGTTTTAAGTGACTGATCTAAATGAGTGATGTATGACAGAATCCGAGTTGCACATCGCGCGTGTGGAGAAGCGTCACGCGGGCATCGTGCAGTGCGTGGCGTGCAGCGCGCTCGGCTGCGCGTACGACGCCGCGCTGCTCACAGTCGTGCCCGCGCAGATCTCCGACCAGGTGCGCTGTGGGTCCCGACGGACCCAAAACACATTTATTGTTTGCGTGGAGTAGGGTTAGGTTAGGTTAGGTTAGGTTGGTATGTGAATCTCCGAAACTATAAACTTTAATTATTTTTTTTATTTACAAAATGTTTTTTACCCATGTACCCAAAAATTATAAATACTAATAATTAATTGTGTTACTTGATGTAATAATTATTATTAATGAAACAGCTTTTAAGTAGTGAAGTAACTTAATGAGGAAAGCAAAAGATTGGGCTCAGTGTTGCGCCTTGAGAGAGGCCTATATCCAGTAGTCGACTGATGTGGGCTGATGAGCAAACAGCTTTTTAATATGTTTCAATACCGAAATAATATAACTTAATTTAAAAAGATATATATGGATTTTATATTCTTATACTCGTTATTAAAATATTTATGGTGTCATTGTTTTTAAAAATGTTAAAACATTTAAGGTTAAATATTCAAGGTTTGTATTCGATAATAAACCAAATTTGCTATTATTCTCAATAATTTCATAATTATCTGTAGATGAGTAATGGTACGAAACATATATTTATTTTGATATACCTACTCGTATAAAATAGGTTTTATTATACACATAACACTATAATATTAAATCGTTCCGTTGTAGGAGTACTCCGCGGAAGCACCCAAGACAATGCACGTCACGCCGCAACCGAAAAGGCATCACAAGAAAGGCTCACGGAGAAATAAAGGTAAATAAAACATACTCGAGGGTCATAACGTAACGACATACGTTTGAGAAGGGACTTCGCTGTAGAGTTCAGTATCATAATGTCGCATTTAAGTGCAAATATAATTTCGACTAGCTTATTCCGGCAGCTTATTTATCCAAAATATTAATCCAGGTCATAAGTTATGTGTATGCCAAATTTCAGCGAGATGCGATCTTCAACTATTGCTTGATCATATACTATCATATTAATAAAATTAATAAGGGTTAATGATTATCTAGGAATAGGGATAAGCCAATCTACGAGTATTAAGAGTGTAATCTTAGAAAAGAAAAAAAAACATGCGGCTCGGGGACTGCCGCGATAAAGCTATTGCATAGCATTGTTTATCAAGTTATGCAATTATAATTATTTATTTATACAGTTTTTTTTTTCATATTTACTCAAGTTTTTTTCTTTGATACTATATAGAACAGCTGCTTATACATTCGTCTGATTTCCGAGCAACTCGTCTCAATCCGTGCTATCTTCGTAATGTCGTACCATATAAATACACGTTAAGCGAACGCTCGGCCGCGCTACATGGTAGGCGGAGTGCTGTTAGGTTTCTTTCGTTACGGAATTTCTTGATTCGGTCGCCACGCTCAAAGCCCGCGATAAAAGTTATGCAATAGCTTAAAAACAAAATAAAGTAGCTTTACCGTCAAATTATGAATATTTCGGGAGCAAGAGTAATATAAACAACAATACTAGAAACACGAGAGATAATATAAATTAATATTACTTTCCACATTACCATGCATGTAATTACAAGCTACGAACATTACCATAACACTACAACTAAACAAAGATTCCCACGAGCAAACGAGAAAGTTATTTAATGTCGCAAGTTTATCAACAAGTCATTAGTTTAGATCGTAATGTATACAAAGTTGGTGAGGATTACGAGTCAGCTCAACTATAAATCAGCGTAACACCGGCAACTTTTGACAATGTTTGTTCTTGAAACTTTAACGATTGTTTAAGTGACTTTCGCTACACGTATAAATATGAGACGTTTCACATTAGTACGTTGTTCTCGCATTTAATTATGGTTGTACGTTTAAATCTATACTGTATGGTTTTAGGTCGCTGGTAAAATCCGAAAATAACAATTAATTTTCAGCATATTAGGTGTAATAGTAGCAGGTGAAAATATAGATACCTCCATTTTCAGCGCAGAATACTTGGCGACCGATCAGCCTGTTGTACTTGCACTTTACCAATTTTATTATTATTTTTTTATTGTTTCGGTCAGTCCGAAACATGAAACATAAATACTAAACACTTACATAATTATAATAAAATATATGTGTGATTCAAATAAAATCTAAACAAAACAATGAATTTAAAGGATTAACGCTGTATTTACTTTATTTATATTTTTTTGATAACTACTAGCTATGATATTATTTTTAAGGTAGTAGAACCAGTGTAGTTCGACCACCGCCACACCTAATTCTAGCGTGAAGCATTTCTTGCGTTTCGATGGAAGGGTGTGGTGCACTTTTATATGAGGCAATCATCATAGTCCTCGAAAGTAGATACGCACCTGTGATTGACTTCAAATAGAACTTATGTTCTGTATGAAGTTACAGATGTCCATGAGCGGCAGTGACTACTTACCATCAGGTGGACTAACTCAGCGTAATCACAGGGCGTAGGTATGTGAAAAGCTAGAGAAAAATCTTTAATTTTAATGTTGTATTCACAACAATGTATTTATTATTCATTTATGTTTTATCCTCTGATATGCGCAATCATTTATTTATTTAAGCATATCATTTATATATTTATACGGGCGAACAGCACTCGAACAAAATACTAATTTACATTATGTTTCAATTTATTAATATTTAAACGCTCACATTGCAATTATTAAAATAAAAATATGACAAAATAACAATAGTAGGTACTTGTTTTATTGATGTGCTAGAATAATACAAGTACTATTGGTAATTTGTTAGACCATATACCCATATCTTTATACGATTCATTTCTTTCAATTTCAATTGATTGTTTTTAGTCAGACAGTCAGTTTTTTTTTGTAAAAATTTAGATTTTTTTATCTGTCTGAAGTGGCAAACGAGCATGCAGTCCACCTGATCGTAAGTGGTCACTGCCGCCCATGAACTTCTGTAATCAACTTCATACAGAACATGGGTTCCATCTGAAGTCACACACAGATGCATTGCTACTCCCGAGGACTATGATAGTCGCCTCATATGAATGTGTGCCGGCAACCACAAAATAATTATTTTTTTCTGTGTGCAAACCGAGTCGATTCCAATTAAATCTCATGTGTTACAATCCGTCAAGCCGATTGGGCCGTAGAGCGTGCACGCTCTACTGCCCAAAAATATAAAACTCCTTCTGAAATTTGACGACCCGCGTGACGGAGCGGTTATCGTACCGGTCTGACGCGCAATGGGTCCCAGGTTCGATTCCTGGCCAGACAGGTATCTGAATGATGAGTTTGGATTCATGTTCCGGGTCTGGGTGTTTGTGTATACGTCTTGTGTGTGTCCATGGTACATACGACACAGGAGAAAAACCTACTGTGGGGCTATGAGTGTAGAAAGCGTGTGTGACATAGTGGGGTAAAAACTCTCCTAATTTTCTATACTCGTGTTTCATCAAACTATGATAAGTACTGGGATTAATGGCTCTGAATAATGCGTGAAGTTACAATGTATCGAGCCAACGGAGCCTGTTGTAAAGTTGTAACTTGTTAGACAACGTAACTCGCACTTGCATTTTGTAGTCGTTTTACTCATTACATTATTGCTTTAGTTTAGTGCTTTGAGCATACAGTTACGAGCGAAAATGTTTTACAGACTTACGTCAACGTGGAAAGCAGTTTGGATTAAAGTTCTTGATCGTTGTGTCAATATTCCATTAATTTGATTTTTTTAAATATTTTTTCTATTTTTTGGTTTATTACCTTTTTATCTCAGTAAGCTTAAGACATGCTTACCGTAGACCAAAGTTATGTCGTCCCTGTAGCTTCGAGATCAGAATAGGGCTACGGTATCCCCTGCCTCTCGTAAGAGGCGACTAAAAGGGGCTTCCGATTGCAGGCGGCTAGAGTAGGAGTTCGAACCGTTCGGTCAGGCGATCCCGGGAAGGACGGCGGTAGGTGTGGTCGCTTACCGTCGTAAAGACTAGACAGAGCGGTGGGCCCAGCCGCCCATCTGGGAAGAGGCCGATGGGGCAACGTACTCAGAGGATTCCGGTTGAGCTCCTTTGGAGATCTGGAGTCCTCTTTGTAGCGCCGAGGACGGCCACCGGGGGGGTTTTAGTGCGGTAAAAATCCCTCATAACCCTGCGTCGCTCCCACGGCGTCGGATACCTTTTGAAGGTTTCCCCCTCGAGAACAAAGTTATGTAATGGAAGAGGAATTGGTGCCATTGTGGATATTCATTATGCATGTACTTATCTTAGTAATATTTTAAAGGCGAAAGTTTGTGGCGAAAATGTATGTATGTTTGTTCTTTTATTTATTTATTTATTTAAAAAGGGCAGACAACAAGACAATACATTACACTTACAATTAAAAACTACATTAGGCTTAAATTAAATGCTGTCTTAATAACAACATTCTTTTCTTACGGAAACACTGCTAGTCGGATTTTGCTGAAATTTAGCACACAGATACCTAGTTTATGACCTGCAATATCACATAGGATACTCATTAACGTGGCAAACGTGACCGAAGCCGGCTGCAGGGATAAGATAATATTATATATACTAATGAGCAGTGATAGCCTAATAGTTGAAACTTGTCCTCTCGATCGGGAGGTCCGAGGTTCAAAACCAGGCACGCACCACTGATTTTTAAAAAAAATATGTACATATTAGAAATTAGAAGGAAAACATCGTCAGGAAACCTACAGACCCGAGAGTTCTTAAAAAAATATTCTCGGAGGTGTGTGAAGTCCACCAATTCGCACTTGGCCAGCGCGGTGGACTATGGCCTTAAAATATCTCTCTCTCTCATTCTGAGAGAAGACCCGTGCCCAGTAGTGGGACAATAATGGATTGACGACGACTACTTATTGATGTTTTTATTTCCAGTGGTACTGATACCTCCCTCTCGTCCGAATGTGACGCGGATGTCTGACGAGAGTGTGATGGTGTCCTGGTCCCACGACAACCACGGACTGGCCATACAGTTCTTTAAGGTAAGGAAACAGTCATGTATCACCTGAATAGTACGGTGTTATTTTCTCTTCTATTTCATATTTCATAAAGTAGAAAATAAGCAAGTTTGATGGTAAATGGTCATAGCTGCTCGTGGACATCTATAAACTTCATATAGAAAAAAATCTATGTGGAGAGAATTACAGATGCGTTCTTACTCACGAGGGCTAAGATGGTTGCTTCATATAAAAGTGAGCCGGCAAGCACACTCCTCCATCGAAAGCAAGAAATACTTCACACTAGAATTAAGTACTACAGGCGAATTGAAATCCTATATTTTAAATCGTTACTTAATCTTATGTAATGGATTATCAGTGATTATAATATTGGTATCAACAGGTCCAATACAAGGAGGCAGGCAACTCTACGAACGCGCCGTGGCAGACGTCTAACTACGACATACCCTCACACATACACTCTCATGAGATAGACGGACTAACGCCTAACAAGTATTACAAGTAAGTTTTTTGAAGTCTACAGTAATGGGAATCACTTCTAGACTTTCAAGTGTTTTTTTCTAAGGATTATAAGATAGATAACGATCAGCGTGGCGGAGCGGTTATCATACTGGTCTGACGCGCAATGGGTCCCGGGTTTGATTCCCGGCCAGACAGGTATCTGATTGATGAGATTAGGTACATGTTCTGAGTCTGCGTGTTTGTGTGTTCGTCTTATGTGTGTCCATGGTACCCACGACACAGGAGAAAATCCTAGTGTGGGGCTATGAGTGTAGAAAGCGTAGTTTAAGATAAATGTAAGTTATTTTTTTAATTGATATAATAAATAAGCCTGCAATTCGACTGTTAAACATGGTCGATTAATCACTGTCAATCTTCGACATCGAATATAATTGAAGTTCTATCTGAGTTCATTTTTAACATAGAAGGAGCGAACGGATGTGTTAGATAGTCACAGCCGCCGATGTACATTTGTTATCAGCCAAAAACAGTCTTGTGAAGCACGTGTCTCTCTTCTGAATGCTCTTTGTCCAGACTACGGATTTTTTTTAGAAAGAGGCAAATATTGGAAAGTGTAATTTATATCTTCTGTGTATGACAAACGTTTGGGGCTTAGTTTAGCTATATTTAGATATTTGCTTTATTCACAACTCCAAACTAACTCTATTGTGAATAACATGGGGACACATAAACCTACACGAAATCAGCTAGGCGTCTGGCTGCCCGGAAATCGAATCCGGAACCTCAACGTGTCAGACCGTGGGTCGTAAATTTGCACCGATTCAGCACTAGCTAAAGCTAGTAAGCTTTGTGACCGAACAAAAAGGTGGAGCGGAAAATCCGATGTCGAACGAATTCGCAGTAATCCGTTGAGAGCTTTTAAAACTCGACACAGGATTCTATCGGCTCTGATGACCTTTGACTGGTACTACGATCTTTACATGTGTAATGCATTAGTGCTCATGTTTTTTGCTTTGTAAAGATAACGATCACTATGTGGCAACCTCCCGAAATTCACCAAGAGATGGCGCTACTAGTATTCTGAAACATGCTGTCAACCTATTCTCAATACCCTGAGAATAGGTCGACAGCATGTTTCAGAATACTAGTAGCATGTATAGAAGTTCCGAACAACAACTGTCGGAGCATGGCCGATCCCCAGGCATGATCTCCTAGCCTGGCGGGGGGTTCCTCCCGCCGCCAAAACTATTAAGGGTAGTAGAATCCTTTGTCCTTCGATTTCGGTCACGCTACCGCTAAACTTTTTTTTTTATACGATTGAAGTAGCAAACGAGCACGTAATCCACCTGATGGTAAGGGGTCACTGCCGCCCATGGACATCTGTAAGTAACTTTATATAGAACATGGGGTTCTATCTGTCAAGACAATCACAAATGCGTTGCTACTTCCGAAGACTAAGATGGTCGCCTCATATAAAAGTGTGTAAATTTTGGATTTACGGTATAATAAGTTATATGCAAACCAGATTCTAAATGCATCATTAAGATACGACTATTTGCTTAACAGGGTATCGAACTTGGAACGTTTCGAGCCGAAACGACATCGGAGTAAATATTTCGGTACCTTAATTAAATTTGATAGAGGCAAGTAGACAACTAAACATACTTCAGTGTGAAGACATTAGAATAAACTAACTTTATAAGCTGCTTGCAAACAAAATGTAGGAAGAAAAGGGACGAGTTTGATTTACTTAATGTTTTAAAAGCTTTAAGCACACTCTATGTCAAATAGACGTGTTTTAAGCTTCTTGTGAATTTCTATAAAATACTGGAATATAAAAACTAAAGTGTAAACTTTGAGAGGCCACAAAGTTTCTCTGAATATTTTTGGTAAGAAAGAATACAAAATAGATAAAAATGTACATATTAAAATTTAAGTTGTTCAGGGTTAGATTTTTATGAAAAGGTTAGTTAAAATTTATTATGACTTTTATCAATATTTAATTTATTTCATTACTATACAAAACTAGATACATATACACTCTCATGAGATAGACGGACTCCCGCCTAACAAGTATTACAAGTAAGTTTTTTGAAGTTTACAATAATAGGAATCACTTCTAGACTTGCAAGGGTTTTTTCTAAGGATTATAAGAAGTTAAACGGGGATTATTAGAAAAGATAACGACCCGCGTGGCGGAGCGGTTATCATACCGGCCTGACGCACAATGGGTCCCGGGTTCGATTCATGTTCTGGGTCTGAGTGTTTGTGTATTCGTCTTGTGTGTCCATGGTACCCACGACACACGAGAAAAACCCTGGTGTGGGGCTATGAGTGTAGAAAGCGTATATTAATGTATGTATCTATCTTTTAAGAGTTTTGTCAAAATCAAAGAAACAAAAGGCTGTAAGTTAAGTTTATGCTTCAAAGATCACACACGTGTCTTTTGAATCGCGCTAATGAAGTTTTTTAACACTTGCTAATTCGAATTTCAATTAATTGGCAAATGGAGACCCTATAGACACAATGATCTATTAATTTCTCAGAATAGGACCATAATCATGATAATATTAGGTGTCTTCAACCGTTTCTCAATTCGTAGTCATATTACGATTATTCATTCAAAGACAACAATATCAAGTAGCAAACAAACGAATTGTTTCCAAATCAATTATTAAAACAGTCATAATGTTTACTTACTATTAACGTGAATTGGTAGCAGTCGTACAACGAACCGTCGGTCGTATGTCAGATCAACCGCAATGGAGTTGTCCGTTGATAAAAATTAAAGCAATTCACTTTGCCGGTAATTGGATCTTTATTTGCGCTCTGCAGTAATAATAGTCCAAATATTTACACCAAGGACTGACGAAATGCAAGCTCGTTCGCTACTGAAGTGGGTACTTCAGTTCGTGAATTTACAACGAAACCGTAAACAGCAAAGGTGTAGGTTGGGTTTAATTATTGGTGGGTTGCATACTTTCAACACTTTTCCAGGCGAATAAGAACCTTCGATGTGTATAAACCTTTTTCCTTTATCATGGTTGCTATTGACACACTCAGCAATAATCTAAATTCATCATCTAGATGTATATATCATGTCCCTGTAGTTCCGGGATCAGAATAGGGCTACGGCATCCCCTGCCTGTCGTAAGAGGCGACTAAAAGGGGCTTCTGGGGTTGCAGGCGGCTAGAGTGGGAGCTCGAACCGTTCGGTCAGGCGATCCCGGGGACGGCGGTATATGTGGTCGCATGTCGGGTTTTAGTGCGATAAAAATCCCACATAATCCTGCGTCGCTCCCACGGCGTCGGGTACCTTTTGAAGGTTTCCCCCTCGAAAACAAAAAAATGTATATATGATAGATCCGGCAGCACTTGAACCCAGAACCCACTGCGTGTCAGAATGTTATGGTGACCGCTTCGACACACGGGCATATGTATGACGTGTTGTTGTATGTATGGCGGTATATGAATGACCTTCCCGCTTTAGTACTCGTATATTTCTTGTTCGCACATAATAAGAACTACCAAGAGGTAGATAAAAATTCTATTTTCGGATAATAGGAACAAAGTTCCTTGAAGCAGGTTTATTAAAAAATTCTTAAATGTATGCCCACAATGTATGTTTTACGACACAGTGAGCAGCTTAACAGGTATCAGATATCAGATATCATCAGTTAAGCTAGATAAGTGCAATGTGATAATTTTTTCATTAAACCTTTCTAGCCGTTGCAAACATTTTATTGTAGTCATTTTGTTTTGAAATGAAAAGAAAAAGCAAATAAATCGTTATTCATTACAATAGTTTATTTTATATTTCGTATTCATGTAGGGACACACTTTTTATGTAGCAGCTTTGATAGCAGCTCGAAATTTGCATTTTCTGAAAATAACAAAATTGTATTTTCATTTTCGGGAATTTGTTAAAGCGCGTGGTTACTAGAGGGATGTGAATTTTGTCATTTTCTACCAAGAAATTGCCATTTTTGATACGCTAGATTATAAACGACATTATTAAGAGTATTTTTTTAGTTTTTAATTTACTTTTACCGAAATTTTGAGTTCAGTCCTTTTTGTTCTCACGGTGCAAATAAAAAAAACGCTTTCTACACTACACACAGTAGGATTTTCTCCTGAGTCGTGGGTGCCATGGACACACATAAAGACGAATACACAAACACCCAGACCCAGAACAAGAATCTAAACTCATCATTTAGATACCTGTCTGGCCGGGAACCGAACTTGGGACCCACTGCGTGTCAGACCGGTGTGTTACCGCTGCGCCACGCGGATCAAATATAAAAATGTGTCAAATATAAAACAACATTTACGCAGTTCCGATGCATTCATTAATTTCCTGTACGCACAGCATTTACTGCGTCCATATATCAGGTTGCAGTATAACCTCAAGAGAGAATAAATAACAAAAGAGCATCAATAAAGTTACTATTTATGTAAATTGGTCGCGTCGAGCATCTGTCCGTCCAGCTGTACGTCAGAGGAACCGCAGTACAGCTGTCCGTAAATAAAATTGCATTCACTTGCCGGTAATTGGATCCATAGTGGACTCTGCATTCATTATTATTGTCGAATATTTACACCGTATTAACTGATGGTTAAGAAATTTTGTGGTAGCCCATATCATAGTGGCTGGAATTAGCCTTCTTGCGTTGGAGGTCTGGAACTTTGATTATTAGGCATGAGATTTTATCTAATCGAAATAGAAAACGAACAGGCAGCCCACCTAATGGTAAGTGGTCACTGCCTTCCATGTACATCTGTAAGAAACTTCGTATAGCCTATATGTTCTATCAGGAGTATAAAACACGTGTTTTATCTGAAGTAAAACACAGATGCGTTGCTACACCCGAAGACTAAGATGGTCGCGTCATATAAAATTGTGCGTGCAACTCTACCACCGAAACGCAAGAACTTTTTCACACTAGAAATAAATGTGGCGGTGGTACCTCCCCGGTCGAAGTACTGGTTCCAACATTTGGTAAATTTAAATTAATTATAAAGGAAAACACTCAAGGTAACACAAATGTCCGAAGAACCATAAGGACCCGTAAATTTACCGATCTTCATTTGTTCAGACTAATTGTGGGATAGTAATGCCTATTGTTATGAAGCAAAAACGTTCGACCGTAGAGACCGCCCGACAACCTTACTTTTCGCTTATAAAACCGATGTTTTTCGTACACGTATTAGTTATTGGAAACCTCACGTAGCCTTTGTAGTTTCTTATTCTATCCGATTGAAGAAACAAACGAGCATGCAGCCCACTTGATGGTAAGTCGTTACTGCCGTTTTTGGACATCTGTGCGCAACTTTTTTCAGCAGGTTCTATTTGAAGTCAATCATAGATGTGTTGCTACTGTCGAGGGCTAATTTGATCGCGTACTAAAATAGTAGTTTATCAAACCAGTATAAAGCATTATCACAACGTTGTTATTCGACACAAATAATTATGTGATGTCGCCACAGTCGAATCACGAAGTACTACAAGTACTTTGATAACGATATTGCTTTAAACATCAGATAATAAGCCTGCTAACGTGTTCACCACTGCCATCTATACGCCGCACGCATCGCTTACTACAATAATTGGCATCTCAATCTTGGTTCCCCCGTTCATTATTAACCTCTTCCACGCCGATAAACAATTACACTTCGTCTGCTCGCGAATGAGATAGTTCAGTCGTTGATAATTATCAGGGAATGTTTACCTCGGTATGCTGTGGCTTTAAGACAAGTTTAAACGTTTCCTAACAAGAAATGGTTAGAAAAACTCGAATTCTAAAACCGTTGCTGTGTCAAACTGTTGGTAAAAACAGAATCAAATCATTTGCGCAGATTGTTCTAACTGGATTGGTGACCGGCCATCCTGACGCCAGAATGGCCGGTCACCTTAAGAAGCATTTTATTTTTTTTAATTCAAAAGTAGCAATTATATAAAGATTATTAGCAACTAGTAGCAACTAGGTAGCAACTTTTAGTAACTATTGCGATGTAAAATATGGGTAGTGACCGGCCATTCTGACGGTCACTCAAAATGCTGTATTTACTAGCTTTTCTTTGATACCCATATTGTTATGGTAAACAAAAACGAAATAATCTATGTCACTCTGCATATTAAGTCGATTCCAATGATCTGTCACATGTCATAATCCGTCTAGCCATTGGGCTGTAGAGTGTGACAAAAAAATAGACATACGTACAAACATACACACATACGCGCGAAAAGAATACCTACCTTATAAAGTCTGCCCATACTTTGCAATGTAGTGTATATTGCAATGTATGGGCGAGTGTGTTTGTTTTACATTTTCGTTTTCAGTCATACCTTGGGCAATGGGTGAATTGGCAATGATTTGTTGAACACTATTGCAGTTAATGTAGCAATGTGTAACCGTAGCTTCGTAGCAGGGTCTACGAGCGCGATAAATGCTACTGCTGAAATCTAAATAGTTACATGATTTTGACTGAACAATTGTATGTAGCGAATGGTATTTATCGGGTACATTTATTTTCGTAGGTTGATAATATAACGGTAATTTTCGACAGGTAATTTATACAAGGTAAATTTTCGAAGACATCATTGATGCATGAGTAAAATATCGAAGGATACAGGTGTAGCGGTGAGTACACCTGTATCCTTCGATATTGTGTACCAACAGTATTATGCACTGTTGTGTTCTAAATTGAAGTGCTTTTAGAGAGATACATCAGTAGGAAACATTCCAGCTTAGTTCTTAGGGCTATTTTTTTTTTCAGTGCATTGAGGTAGTAAACGGTAACCTATTACTGTCCCTCTGTTTGGCACGAATCTCTATTCACATAAAAGAGATTTGGTCTATCTCGTTAGCTAAGTGCGAATTAGTAGACTTCAACCAACTCTCAGGCGTACTGGTTTCCTTGCAATATTTTCTTTCATCGTAAAGGAGTAATAGTTAAAAAACAGTTTTGCCTTGCTCGATCCTCGAGCCCTAGACTGAGTTGTCAAGTTATGCTATCACTGCTCCTTTGAAAGTGATGAAAGTACATCACTTTCATCTACTACTAATATCATGTATTTTCACCCAGGTTCCGCATAGCAGCAGTGTATTCCAACCACGACAACAAGCTGGGGAAGAGCAGCAACAAGTTCTTCCTGCAACGCGGCGGCTTCCAGAGCCCCTGTACTCCAGTTCTCGCTGAAGCCACGGCGTTGTCACCGCATAGCATACTGTTGAATTGGACGGTAATAAAACTTAATCTTCTTAGTCGTTACGCTTTTGAGAGAGCGGTCGTGGTCGTCAAGTCCTTTGGATGGCTGATGTAGCTTGCCTCACGATACCTCGTCAGTTTTCGCGATTAGCAGACATCCTGGTACACTCATTCGATGGGACGCCCACAGCAGATTTTATTTGGTCGGTCCATCGCGTGGGTGACCTTCCACTAATAATTATTAACTAAGAATACATTATAATACTTAACGGGTACTTACGATATGCGGTTTATGAATTCTTATAGAATTATTTTTGCCGTTAAGTTTATAATGTATCAATTCCACGATAATACTAGTCTAAAATCATATGACTAATAATAATTTAATGTTTGTATAGAATTTGGTTATGGAGCAGCGCGATGGTTTGATACGTAAAAGATTCCGGGTTTGATACATTTTCAGAAATCTGAATAATAAATTAAGATTGCCACAAGGATCAGTCCTAGGACCTTTACTATTTTTAATTTATATAAATAGCATTCAGGATATAGGGCTACAAGGTCATATCACTCTTTATGCTGACCATACTTGTTTATTTTACTTTGGATCTTCTATACATACACTTATCTCGCAAGCCCAAAAAGATCTCAATACCTTATCTATATGGATGCAACAAAATCTCCTGACGATAAATATTTCTAAAACATCTTACATAATATTTAAAGCCAAAAATAAAATTATACCTTCACATCAACAATTAGTAATTAATGGTACACCTGTACAACAGAAAAACTTTGAGAAATATCTTGGTTTACGTTTAGACACAAATTTAACATGGAATACTCATATTGAGCACATTAAAAATAAAATGATATCTCTCCTTGGCTCTATTCGTAACCTAAGTAGATGCATTCCTCGCAAAATAAAGTATACTATTTATAATACCTTAATTAAACCACATTTGTTGTACCTTATTGAAATTTGGGGTTGTGCCGCAAAAACAAAAATAGACAGTCTTCAAAGAATTCAGAATAAAATTATAAAAATACTTTTTCGATATCCATTTCTAACACCAACAGCTAAAATATATAAAGAAACTAAAATTCAAAATATAAAACAAATGTATATCTATAACACCTGCATATTTGTCAGAAAATGCCTTAATAAAAACATCCAAACCAGTATAAATTTTACAAAAGCAGAACCTTTTAGTAAACGGAGACACCGTAGAGCTAGTTTTCTTGTTCTTCCTAAAGTAAGAACAAATTTTGGGAAAAAAATGGTTACATATGAGGGAGCACAACTTTATAATAAAATACCGCCAAGTATAAAAAATATACACTTATTCAACACATTTAAAACTAAGCTAGCAGACTATATTTATACAAATGCACATTTATTTCATTGATTGTGTTGCCCCATGCAACATTTGTCATGAACATACTTTATATCCACTTATGTAGTAAGGCGCATGAATGTGAATATTAAATTAATTTAAGCTAGAAATGTTCTCATAGAAGTGACTTGTAATGTCTTATTTGAGAATAAAGATCTTTAAACCTAAACCTAAACCTAAATTAACATTTCTATTTTGGGTGATATTTGTATTTTAATCGTTTAATTCTTCATAATTATTCGTACATGACGTATACCAGATAATCTCTTATTATTTCTCACAATATATCCTTGTTTAGGGGGAAAATATATATTCTTTTAATGTGCAATTATTAAACGAGAGAGCAGTGATAGCCTAATGGTTGAAACTTGCCCTCTCAATCGGGAGGTCCGAGGTTCAAACCCAGGCACGCACCACTGATTTATGTGCGTATTATACATTAATTATCACTGCTTTTCGGTGAAGGAAAACATCGTGAGGAAACCTACACACCCGAGAGTTCTTTATAAAAAAAAAAAGTTCTCGGAGGTGTGTGAAGTCCACCAATTCGCACTTGGCCAGCGCGGTGGACTATGGCCTAAACTCTCTCATTCTGAGAGAAGACCCGTGCCCAGCAGTGGGACAATAATGGGTTGACGACGATGTGCGTATTAGAAATTAATTTTAACTGCTATTCGGTGAAGAAAAACATCGTAAAGAAACCTACACACCTGAATGTTCATTAAAAAAAGTTCTCGGTGGTGTGTGAAGTCTACCAATTTGCACTTGGCCAGCGCGGTGGACTATGGCATAAACTCCCTCATACTGAGAGAAGACTCGTGCCCTGCTGTGGGACAATAATGAGTTGACGAGAAATGAGTTTGTAGTCCATTTGATAGCAGGAGACCGATTGCTGATGCGGTGTTACCCCCGAAAACTAAATTGGAGATCCTTAACTAAATCTCCCTTACCACACCCTGCAGCCCAGAACACAGCGGCGCTTAACACTGTTGTATAATATTCTTAAATAGGTATGCAGGTAATGTCAAATACCTATAAGGGTTCTACCACGTTTAAAGATTGAGAAGAGAATTGCTAGACAAACATCCGTACGTGTTTTATCAAACCCAGTACATTTAAAGTGATTGCCGGAGTCCCAACGCGGATCCGCAAGACAAAGCCGCTCGCTTTATCTTTGCTTATTCGAACTGTCTTGCAGATCCGCGGCCGCACCCGCTGGGACACGACACACGAATATTTGATTCCGGATTGTGTATTCTGTCCCGTGCATTTTCTCTGAGATCGGTCATTTTTAAACTACCTTACATTTTTTAGATTTAAATAGTAACTTTATAGTTACCGTTTATAAAATTACCTTATTTATTTATATTAAAAGGTTAATAAAAAGTTTGTATACCTGTTAATAAATGATTTATTTTTATCTGATTGAAGAAATAAATGAGCATGCAGTCCACCTGATGATTAGTGTTCACCGCCGCCTATGTACATCTGTAAGCAACTTCATCTAAACAGGGTTTCTATGTGAATATAATCACAGATGCATTGCCACCTCCGGGAACTTAGATGGTCGCCTAAGACAAAAGTGACCCGACAACCAACCTCTCCCACGGAAACGTAGAAACTGCTTTAAGCTAGAAATATGTTCGGCAGTGGTAATTCCCTGGTCGAACAATATACGTTGTAGTACCTTGCAAATCAAATCTTATATCAAGCGAATAGCAAGACAAACATGTTTTATGTAACCCAGTACATGTAATACATGTAAAGTGATTGCTGGAGTCCCAACGCGGATCCGCAAGACAAAGCCGCTCGCTTTATCTTTGCTTATTCAAACTGTCTTGCAGATCCGCGGCTGCACCCGCTGGGACCCGACACGCGAATATTTTATTCCGCATTTGGTATTCTGTCTTGTGCAATTCATCTGAGATCGCTCATTTTTAAACTAACTTACATTTTTTTAGATTTAAATAGTTACTTTATAGTTACCGTTTATAAAATTACCTTATTTATTTATATTCAAAGGTAAAAAAAACTTTGTATACTTCTAAATAAAAATGATTTCTTTTTATCTGATTGAAGAAATAAACGAGCATGCAGTCCACCTGATGGTTAGTGTTCATTGCCGCCTATGTACATCTGTAAGCAACTTCATTTAAACCAGGTTTCTATGTGAATATAATCAGAGATGCGTTGCTACCTCCGAGAACTTATATGGTCGCCTAACACAAAAGTGACCCGGCAACCAATCTCTCCCACGGAAACGTAGAAACTGCTTTAAGCTAAAATATGTACGACAGTGGGAACTCCCTGGTCGAATCATATACCTTGCAAATCAAATATTATGTTAAGAAAATAGCAAGACAAACATCAGTACATGTTTTATCTAACCCAGTACATGTAATACATGTAAAGTGATTGCCGGAGTCCCAACTGATCCGCAAGACAAAGCCGCTCGCTTTATCTTTGCTTATTCGAACTGTCTTGCAGATCCGCGGCTGCACCCGCTGGGACCCGACACGCGAATATTTTATTCCGCATTTTGTATTCTGTCTTTTGCAATTCATCTGAGATCATTCATTTTTATACTATTTATTGTTTACGCTTAAATATTGACTTTTAGTTACCAATTACAAAATAACCGTATTTTATTTGTCTAAAAGTGTAAAAAATCTTATATGGTGCCAACTCATTATTGTCCCACTACAGCAGTGGGACAATAATGGGTCTTCTCTCAGAATGAAAGAGTTTAGGCCATAGTCCACCGACCTGGCCAAGTGCGAATTGGCGGACAGACATAGCAAATCTTGTATACTTAAACATAAATACTAATGACATGTATTTTATAATTATTTTAATATGATAGTTTGATATGTAGGGGATGCACCCTTTTCTCTCTCCCTGAATTTTGGCAGCATGTCGCTGTAGCCGTATTTTAAAACTAGTAAAACAAGTAACTACATAAACTAGTCACCCGTCGCAACGGTCCAAATTCGACCGTAATTTTAATTAAAAAAACTAAACTTCATATTGTCCAAAGTAGCACGATTTTAAAGTTATTTTGAACGCATTCGTTAAAGGTAAAAAGATGTTTAAAAGCAATAGCGAGTATTTTGACAAAGACATTGACATTTTTGACGTTATGTATTTTAGTAAGACATTGAATGTTCTATCTCGTTTATTATGTATGTGTTTGTTACAAATGCAAGGTAGTGTGCATGTGTTTTTAGTTGATTTTATGTATGTTTTATGCATTATTTGGAAAAAAATATTAGCATTGCGCAATCTTTCTCTACACGTAAACGAATCACAAATGTTTGCTTCACGTATTAATATGTAGATAAGTTTTATACTTAAATAAAAACAAAGACGTTACATAATGCGTTCTTTAAATCCCCCTTCTTCCTCTCCTGTAACGCATCGTAACGTTTGATAAGACCCGCCCTCCCCCAAATTGCGTTATGTACTTGAACGCTCCCTTATAGCACTCACTAAATAATCTATCTAATATCACGCGTGGTAGGGATAAGAAAAAGATGGCGCGTAACGGAAAAAAAAGATGGCGCGTAACGGAAAAAGATGGCGCGTAACGAAAAAATGTTACACTAATTTTTTTTCCAACCCCGATAAAGAAGTTTCACTTCAACAAAAAACAAAAAATCCTACTCTAGAATGCGTGTAGGATTATGAACATTGTCAAGAATATGAAAGCCTAAGATCCACCTAGTACATCTTTATAAGTTTACATGCTGTAATACAATAGCTTTGTAACATAATAAAACCCTTATTATCATGAAACACCTCTCATTATTATTTGTAGAACCCTTCTTTGTCCGTGAATATGCGGAAAAATCACGTCAGAGAAGAAAGTTGATGATAAAGAACAAACAAATAGGTGAACATACTCGTAAATTATATTTAAAAAAACCTTTATCATTGGTAATTCAAAACTCTTGTGGAACTCCTCACGTAAAGCACTCCTCTGGGAGTGGAGACAAGAATATTTTATTCTGAACCTTGTCTATCAGGATTCATTTTACATAGCTTTGGAACTTCAAAACAAACAGCTATTAATGTTTAACTTGTAACATGTATTTTTATATATCCCTAGATTCTTTTACAATACACTAGACGATTCTTAGTCACTTATAAATTCATTTTATAAATATTACTAGTTGGCGAACTTCGTTCCGCTTAAAAGTTGAAAATCTAAAATTATCAGTGTTTCGCCTCTATATTATATATGTATTATACAAAAAGCCTGCCTGTTGAATCACTCTATCTATTAAAGAAAACTGCATTAAAATCCGTAGAGTAGTTTTAAAGATCTAAGCGTACATAGGAACAGACAGCGAGAAGCGACTTTGTTTTATACTATGTTGTGAATGTTGTGATGAATCCGAAAGTTTGGGAGGTTGTATGCCTGTTTGTTGCTTTCACTCAAAAACTAAGGTTGTTAATGACCTCGATAAACTTATCCTATATGTGGTAGACGTGATCGAAGCACGCGAAGCCGTGGCTATAACCTAATAATAATTATTACAAATTATAAGTAGGGTTTGTGTATCGCTAGTACTAACGAGCTCATAGAGAACGAGCGAGTGGGAAGCGATTATACTTGTATTGACAACACACCTTTTTGTGTCTTATAATCACTCATGTAGTATAGTGGAGGGGATGAAAAGGGAGATATACTTACCTGACTCGGTTTTAGTCTCTAGGGTAGCAACGCGTCCGTCCGTGTCCGATTTCAGGTATGACTTTAATGTTATCAGGCGTTGATTATAGGTGTCCATGGAATGCAGTGGCCACGACACGACGTGGACTGCATACTAATATGCTACTTCTAGAATGTAATATCTATAACGTTCGAATAGTGTCATCTCTGAAATTTGTTTTTCTTTCTATCTGATGGTATAGCTCTAGTTGTGAACGATAATACATTTCGCTTAAAAACCTTAGGGTACCCTACTAACCTTCTTACTGAAACGAAAACGAGTTATCGCTCAAAGTTAGAGTTATAATATCATCAGACAGAAAGAAAAACAAACTATACAGATAACATTTAATGGTGAGTCAGCTAGCGTCTAATATTTACTCTAAATAAACTATCTTAACTTTGGACCGAACTCAGATTACGAGTTAGAAATTTGTTACTTGGAAATTTGTGACACGGTGTTGAAAATAGAGCTTGTTTTGAACGTGCATTATTGCAAATATTTCGATGTTGTTCAACATTCTCCGTCTAGCGGTATAACGTTACAGCATACTTCGAGATTTCGGACAGGCGAACACTTGGCAAGATTCTCTCCGTGATAGTTTAGAAATTAATAGGTAACACGATCTTACGATCATATCAGCCAACTATCCCGATCAGAATTCGGGAATTGGCCTTTTGCCATGCAATTTCTTGAATGGCCTAAGAAAAGTAATTTAGCGATCATAATTTTAAATTCTTCCCCAGATAATGAGGTTTGAAATTTTCTCGGAAATTGCCTCGAAAAATCTACACGGAAAGTCAAAGCTTCTTTGAGTTTAATAGCGTCCTAAAAGTTTTTGTTAAATGAACATCCAGTGTTTTATAGTACGGTTGTAGGTGTAGGCCTGTTTTCCTTTTTGTGGTGCCGCAAAACTTGTAAAATTGCTTTTGATAACTTTACGTATTCATGAGTTTTAACGCTATACTGCGTTATTATAAAATGTATTGTTTATTAATACTTAACATGTTTATAAACCAAATCTACTGGTAAACATTTGGTTTTAAAAATCAATTAAAGGCTCTGAGGAGATACGAGGATAATAATACAAGTAATTTAGTTTAATTTATAAGGATTATTTAGTTCGTTGTTTGTATGTATTTAGTTATGTTAGTAGTCTATGTTTGTCTAATTTATGTTGAAATACTGTAGATAATTGTCTGTAAATATTTTTTCAAGTGTACAATATGATGATATATCCACTGAAAATATATCTCTATAATTACTTAAAATTTATTTATATCCGTGAATGAGTTACTAACTTTGAATTTATAGTACCATATTTAATTTAGAAAACATAAGCTCTTGCGGCTGCTTATGTCTGCCCGTTGAGAAGCAGTTTTTCATATAATCAATCGTCGTTAACGCATTATTGTTCCATCGCTTGGCACGGGTGTTCTTTCAGATTTGTTTTATCTGACTGAACTAGCAAAGGAGCATTCAGTCCACCTGATGGCCACTGCCGCCTATGGACATCTGTAATCAACTTCATACAGAACATAGTGATGGTCGCCTCATGTGAAAGTGTGATGGCAACCACACCCTTCCATCGAAACGCAAGAAATGCTTCACGCTAGAAATATGTGTGGCGTTGGTACTTCCCCGGTCGAACTACACTGGTTCTACCACCGTGAAAATAAAATGAAAATGAGAATGAGAATGGGAGATGAAATTGGTCAAATGCAAATTGGCATACAGGCGAATTGGCAAATAGACTTTACAGAACTTTAAGATATTTTGTAATCAATGGTAATGTAAAAACATATAAGCTATGTCCTACGTCCTTTCGCAGTGGTCGAGCGAGGGTGGTGTAGAAGCGGAGGGTTTCTACGTGTACTACCGAGCGGTGTCATCAGCGGGCGCGTACGAGAAGGTGACCGCGCGGGGCTCCGCCCGGGGTTTGGTGTTGGAGCACCTCACCCCGGACACGGCGTACGAGGTCAAGTTGCAGGCCTACACCGCTCAAGCGCCTTCGGACTTCAGCTCTATACTTGTGAGTGTCTTAATATTACGTACTTAGCTTTATTGAAATTTGGTTATTTGAGATTACGCAGTTCTATTCTTGTGTCTTATAAGTGTTACAAAATTGTTTAGCTTTGTTGGGATCTGGTTGGAAGGGGTGTAAGGCAGTTTTATACTTGTGTTTCTATGAAACTTCGTTGTGTTTCGATGAAAATTGTTATAGGAAGTATTTAGGTTATTCAGATTTTGTTACCAGGGTATAGGGCTGACAGACACATGAGTCATTCCGACTTTATCCTCTAAGTTTGCATTGGTACAGTGATTTATCAGTTATTTTTTGAGTTCAGTATTTTATGTATTTTTGTATGTATACTATAGAAGCAGTGTCTAGTGGCTTTTTTGTTCTTATTAAAAGGGTGTAGTAAACTTACACGAAGTTTTCAACTTAGCCCTTATGGTAGCAAAACTAAATGTGATATAGGTACAACTTTATCATCAGGTGCATAATTGTTTGTTTTTTAAATGAAGCAGACAGATTAAACATGTAAAACTTTCATATTTGGATGTGTTTTTTCGAGAAAATATTAAATAAAGATTTTCGATCGTCATTTAAAGAGTTAGTATGAGTTTAGAGCATTTAAGTTAATACCAGCGAGAGTTTAATTAGTAGCTATACAGCATGTAGTATTATTTGGCAAGTGTATGCATTGGCAAAGCATATTAAATTAGTTTAGAATTACAAGTGTAATTTAATATTTGTTTCTCAGAACATTTTGAGGTACCTACGAAGTATTTACTCTAAAGTTCTAGCTTTGATCTAACGATTTTAGAGTTTTGAGTATTATTTGAAGCTCAGGAGAATACTATGATTTAAATAGTAACTAAGTTGGCTATTTAACTAAAACTTGCTCTAATTTTCGAGCGCATGTATGTAAGTTTGTTTTTAAGCAGTCGTCCTTGTTATATAAATAATTTAACAATGTTACTTGTTTAATACGTTTAATTATTACGGGTTTATTTATTGTAGGAGGTGTTGTAGTAACGCCTCCTACGATAACAAATAAACGTTCTCAGGTAGCAAAACCGAGTAAATAAATTAAAATTGTATCCCTAGGTGGCGAAAACGCATCGTCCGAGCCGCGCGGGCGTGAGCGCGAGCGTGCCGGGCAGTACGACGAGCGCGCCCGACGTGAAGCGCGGCGGCGGCGCGATGGTCGCGGCGGGAGGCGCTGCGGCCGCCGCCGCCGTGTTGCTTGCACTCGCTGTTACGTTGCCATTATGTAGGCGAGCGCGACGACCCGCTGCTGACAGTGAGTAGTTGTAGAATATTGTATCTGTAGGTAGTGATGACGCACTAATTGGCAACGCTGGTTAGTATGAGGAGCGCGTCGGACGTGTAGCGCGGTGCCGGTGCAATTGTCGCAGCGGAGCGTACCGCGGCCGCCACTGCCGTGTTGCTTGCACTCGCTGTTACGTTGCCGTTGTGTAGGCGAGCGCGACGCCCCGCTGCCGATAGTAAGTAATATTTAGGATAAGACGCACCGTCCGAATTTCTACTTATGTAGCTATGGTACGAGAAGAGAACAAATGTGTCACCGTGCTGCTCGGTCTGTTACATTGTTGCTGTATAAATGAACCGTGCGACCCACTACTGATAGTGAGTATATTTAGAGTATAGTATCTGTAGGTAGTAAAAATGCGTCGTCCGAGTGCGCTGGACGTGAAACGCGGCGGCGGCGCGATGTTCGCGGCGTGAGGCGCTGCGGCCGCCGCCGCTGTGTTGCTTGCACTCGCGGTTACTCTGCCATTATGTAGGCGAGCGCGACAACCCGCTGCTGATAGTGAGTATATTTAGGATATAGTATAAGACAAACCGTCCGAATGTATACTTATGTAGCCGTGGTACTAGAAGAGAACAAATGTGTCACTAAACCTAAATCGCCGCCACCATGCTGCTCGCTCTAACTGTTACATTGCTGCTGTGTAAATGAACCAGGCGACCCACTACTGATAGTTATATATTTAGAGTATAGTATCTGTAGGTAGTAAAGATGCACCGTCCGCGTGCGCTGGACATGAAGCGTTTCAGTGGTAAGTAATATTTAGGATAAGACGCACCGTCCGAATTTTTACTTATGTAGCTATGGTACGAGAAGAGAACAAATGTGCCACCGTGCTGTTCGCTCTGTTACATTGCCGCTGTGTAAGCCAAGCGATCCACTATTGATAGTGATTATATTTAGAGTGTAGTATATGTATATAGTGAAGACGCACTAATTGAGCACGCTGGGTAGTATGACGAGCGCGCCGGACGTGAAGCGCGGTAGCGGCGCGATGGTCAAAGCGGAGAGTACCGCGGTCGCCGCCGTGTTGCTCACACTCAGTTACATTGCCGTTATGTAGACGAGCGCGACGACCCGCTGCTGATAGTGCGTATAGGTAGAATATTGTATCTGTAGTTAGCAAGGTGATAGAACCAGTGTAGTTCGATCGGGGAAATACCTCCGCCACACCTATTTCTAGCGCGAAGCATTTCTTGCGTTTCGATAGAAGGGTGTGGATGGCGGCACACTTTCACATGAGGCGACAATCATAGTTCTCGGGAGTAGCAACGCATCTGTGATTGACTTCAGATGGAAGCCATGTTCTGAATGAAGTTGATTACAAATGTCCATGGGCGGCAGTGGCCACTAAACATCAGGTGGACTGCACGTTCGTTTGTTACTTCAGTCAGTTAAAAAAAAGCAAAGACGCACCGGCCGAGTGCACCGGACGTGAATTAATATATATATATTTTGTGAATGTATTTAAGGAAAAGAATATTTTATGTTGTAACGAAAAATCTGGTTTTTAAAGTTAATAAATGACAATGGTGCCAAGGGTTCTAGATTGAAAAATTAGATATTTTTAGTCACAGAAAAGTTTCTGGTTTAAGCTATGGGGTAGCTGTAATTTTAAAAAGAAAGCTTTAAATTTAGAAACTCTACTATTACCTATGAGTCGCAGGCTGTGCGCGCTGTAAGCGGACATAAAATAGTGTGAATTAAGTTAAAAGGAGTACCGTACGTCCGTTGTCGTGTCCCTGTGCCTCATAAATAGTTTGTTAGCATTGATTATCTTTTTTTAAGTTTTAAGGTCCTTTGAGCCGGATATCATTAGATATTCATATCTATGGCATTAATTCCTATTAGATATTGCAGCAAAAAAGTCAATGGGTAATTATCATTACGGAAATATCCCATCTAGGCCAAAGCAACATTTTTCAGCACATGGCCAGTACCTTCAAAGAAACACATTACTGGAACGTCAAGAACACCGTTGCACTTCTTTGATATCAAAGTCGACCACAGCGTAATTATCTTTGTGGCGTATTCTCATTGCGAACGCTGAGATTTATCCTTCAGAGATTCATTCGAGTTATTTAAATCGGTCGACGATACTTAACATCATTTATCTCCATAAATCCAAACATACAATAATAAAATTTCACGATGAAAAAGTAATATAAATTTCTATATTTTTTAAAAACTTTTGGTTTAAAAACTTCTGTTTGGCTGTGTCATTGAAATCACGACACTTCTGTGTTTAATTTAATGTATTTTCTTCTGTAACTCGATTATACAACTAGTCTTGGTATCATTGGGATCCATCTACAGTGTCAGAAGTTATTACAATTTAAAGTTTCATTTTCGTCAAGTATACTTATTTCCTTGAAAGCAAATAAGAAAATATTTTTAGCGTTAAGTGAAAATTCCCGCACTGAAATACTAAATTGCATATGTGCATTCATACACATATAGATGTGTTTAGGTTTAAAACTTCAAATGACTCTCTCACGATGTATATATTAAATTAATTATCACTATTTATAACCATAGTTTCGAAAAATCAAAGTACTGTAACTGCATAGAATTATAATCTCCCACCTTCAGTTTAATAGATACAATGGCACACAATTATGATATATTACTGCAAATCATCTAACTGATGTTATATGATCAATAATTATATGCCAGGTGGTAGAACCAACGTAATTCGACCGGGGAAGTACTACCGCCACACCTATTTCTAGCGTGAAGCAGTTTTTGCGTTTCGGTAGAAGGGTATGGTTGCCGGCACAGTTCTATTAGAGGCGGACATCTTAGTCCTGGGGAGTAGCAACGTAGTAACTTTAAATAAAACCTATGTCCTATATGAAGTTGTTTACAGATGTCCATGGGCGGCAGTGACCACTTACCAGGTGGACTGCATGCTCGTTTGCAATTTAATCAGATAAAAAATACTTTTGTTTAAAATAACATGTATTGATATCAGTCAGGAATTCTTTTGACGGAAAACTAAGTCAGAAGGCCTCGACACTAACAGCGTAACGACGTCGTTATGTGACAGATAGGATATCTGTAATCGGATTCGAGAGTTTTACCCTTCGGCTGTGGAGTGGGAAAAAATATTTATGCATTGAAACTAGCACAAAGATAGTCTATCTGATTTTAGGTGTTCACTAACATTTTGCTACTAATATGATATTTTATTATTCGATTATTAATTTGAACGTAGTAAAACTCTTTGTGGTTTGTTTTTGAAGGGATCACTGCCACACCTATTTTTGCCTCGTATCAGCAGTGTTAAGATCTCTTGTTTTTTTTTAGTTTGAAGGGTGTAGAAAATAAAAATTACTTCCAGGGCGTTTAAACTTCAACATGATAATGATGATAGTTTGGAGTTGTCCCTGTGGTCGGCTAGACCAAAACATCTATCTATCTTTAGCTTCTTGAGGTCTGCTGGACTTACGTCCTTTTTTTGTTATCGAGGGGGAAACCTTCAAAAGGTACCCAACGCCGTGGGAGCAATGCCGGGTTATGTGAGATTTTTACCTCACTAAAACCCCTCCGGTGGCCATTCTCAGCGCTGCGTGGAGGACTCCGGGTTCTCCAAAGGAACACAACCGGAGTCTTCCGAGCGCGATGCCCCTTTTGGGCTCATTCCTGTCAGCATTGGACACACTGCGCTTGTTGGTGTTTACGACAGCATGTCGCCACACATGCCGTCGTCCTACACGGGGTCGCTTGGCTAGACGATTCGAGCTCCCACTCTTACCGCTCGCAACCCCGGAAGCCCCTTTTAGTCGCCTCATACGACAGGTATGGGATACCGTAGTCTTATTCTGATCCCGGAACTACAGGGATACCGGGCGTATACCTAACACAGGTTTTTCACAGGAAGAAATGGAGTGCAACTCAATAACGGTGCACAGGCACAAATAAGATTATAATGTCGATTAACACAGTAGTTGAAATAAAGTTTGATAAAATATATATGGCGTTACGGCCTGCAAAGCACCTAAAGTACGGATAAAAGACAAACATTATGCCACTGCAGTCGAACCATGGATAGTGTTCTCACCTTCAAAACTTATGTCCCAAACTGTCGTATACGTCTACTATCCAACTTTATCGAGAGATAGCTTCCCAGTTAGGTGGTCGTGCTTCGGGAAGGTGGGAACTTGTAAAGTTTGAACTTCCGCGTTAGTGCCGAAAACCACAGGCGCAGTCTAGTTACCAACTAGTTTAGTGTGAACTGCCATTATTGTTTTCTATCAGGTGTTCAGGCCAAATAGATCGTCATGATCGTAGAACAGTGTCGGATCTGCAAAAATCATATTTTCCGTGACGGCCGTTTGAAGTTTTTGCAACGGTTTTTTGGTCATATACTTTTTAATTAAGAATCAAATGAGTTAAAAATTTACATGCGTCTTATAAAAAGGGTTGTTTTTAATTTACAATAGAAATAATACGAAATATATGTGTAGTTTTCCAGAAAATTCACATGGTTCGTTATACTTCGGAGTCTTAACAGTTGCATGATCTTAACCGACACTGTTCTTCGAAAATCTACGGTAAAAAAATGACGGATCTTACTTTAAGCTCTTGTTCTACCAACTTACGGTGAAATAATGTTGACGGATATGAAATATTTTTGAAAATTAAAAGAATCTTTCAGTATCTACTAAGTTTTATTGTTTTATACACTTTACCTAAGTGTATAAAACAACTGGAATAATATACTTTTATGTAATGTAAACTTTACAAGCTTTTATGAACTAAATAATATTCAGTTGTACCTACTTAAAAATACTAAGCTAAGCTATAAAGTATCTTTTACTTATTTGTAATTCTTATTTGCTAGTATTATTTTTTTTTGTTTTTGAAGGGGAAACCTTCAAAAGGTACCAGACGTCATGGAAACGACGCAGGGTTATGTGGATTTTTTACCGCACTAAAACCGCCGAGGCCACCTGAAGACGGCCACCCCTAGGTGGATACAGCTGCAATGAGGATTCCCGGATGTACAAAATAATACAGCCGGAGTTCTCTGAACGCGTTGCCCTATCGGGCTCCTTCCAGGTGAGCGGTGGGGTCCACTGCTCCAACTGGTCTTTATAATGGTATACGACCACATATTCCGCGGTCCTTTCCGGGGTCGTCTAACCAAACAGTTCGAGCACCCTCTCTAGCCACCCACAACCCCGAAAGCCCCTTTTAGTCGTCTCTTACGACAGACAGATACCGTAGCCCTATTCTGGTCCCGGGATTACAGGGATGTTGTAAGTATTACTTACATATACGTACTTACGTATGATATTCACGCATCATAAAGTTATATATTTAACTACATAACAATAAAAGTCACACAATAGAAACAATGGGATCATATTATTTAAAAACATCTAATAAAATAAAATTAATAATAAGTAGTAACAGTCCTTTTATTCGATAGGATTTACCTATTTCGATTCATTATCATTATTACAAACGTTTTAACAACGAATTTACCCTCGAATATTTCATGGTACCTAAGAACCATTTATTAGGTACTACCCTCGAATAGCAAAGACTTCAACTTATAGATACTGATGGGATTTGGGTTGGGTAAGCTTTGCATAAGCTTGGGATATTATAATTTTCTAGTCTCCTTTCTAGGAACTAGCATCATATAATCATCGCTTAAAGAGGACTTATATCGAATCTTGTTACTCCACGTTTCCTTGACATGCACTTCTTTGACCGGCTGTCAAAGAAGTCTATGTAACTTAATGGTTGTCGGTGTTCTTGATCCAATATTACCATACCATTATGAATACCACTTTAAAATCAAAAACTATAGTTTACATCTATAACTTCATAGAAAACCCGTCGTTATCTTTGCCTATCAGACATTGAATTTCCAATCGTCTGCCATGCAAATTATTTTATGTTCGGCGGGTCTTTCTAAAACGCTATGGACCAAATCTCCTCCATTTTGGATGTGCACCTTCTTCAGAAATCTATGTGTTATAGTCACACGAATTTTTTGGCTGCATGAGCAAACATAAAAAAAAAAACTATTCGGTTGCGATTCTGACCAGACTATATCCAATTTTTTTATAACCTTTTGTAAATAATATTTTTTTGTAAAGTCACACACGCTACTGGCTTCTTCATTTTTCCACCGTTTAGCAATACTTTAATTCCACTTAAATGAAATATTTTTGTTACTCTTGTATACCCTAGTATACATAACATTACCCTTCTTTGAGCAGTAGGTTGCTCTCATTTTTAGACGTTTTCTTTTAATTCCCACCCCACCTATTATTTTCGCGGAGACGTTTTTACCCCTATACCGGATGACAGGAGCTGGATATGACTGGCTTCGCTATCGCTTCTTGCTGGTGTTTGCATAGGTGTTCGCAAATTCTCGTTTGTTAGTTCTGGTGACTTATGGAGAGGTATCTAACGGAGTTTGAGGTGAGTTGATGTTTAAGGATTCAGCTTAAGATTGTCTACTGGAGGTAAGTTTGGAGTACTATTTATGTCTCACTGGCAAAACATGATCTCTATTTAGAATTGAACTCGGTGAGTGTATGTTTAAGGCTTAAATTTTCTTTATCTCATGGTTTTTAACGTATTCCACACACATGTACGACGTCATCTTAAAAGGTGTACTTACAAATTCTTTATTTTTTCAATAATATTATGAGGTGTTAGCGGTAATGGGGAATAATATTCTAAAAATAATATATATAATTTGTGTAAGTGAAATAAAACTGAAGATATATTCAGACTTCTTTGAGCATTCCATAAGAACACATTGTAGTTATGAAAATTATAACTAAAGTAAGAGCAAAATTGTTTTTAATTACAGAAAAAATATTTCATAACATTAAGTTACCAGGTGCAAAAAGGTTATTAAAAAAATATTTAAAATGTAGATTTTTTCCAGTAGAAAAAGGACGGATGTAAATTTCAGTTCTGAAAAAAAAGTTGGAAGTACATATACGACACTAAAGTTCAAAACCGTCTCCGCAGAACATCGTCGGCTGTGACCATCCATCTCTGGCATGTCCCTAGAAAAATGCTGTAAAATTACGTACACTACCAATTATCAAAAATTGTTACAAAAAACAAAACAAAAGCACTAATTAATCTTTACTGTTACTGCGTCAAATATAATATAAAAAAAATCAAATCAATAAATGATTAATAAACTTCCGTAGAAGAGTGGCGGATACTTAAATTCGACGTTTTTAAATACTTTTGTCATATTTTGGTACAAATTATTGAAATTGATAAAAGAAATAATTCTAACTAAATAACTCCTTAATCTGGAGTTCATGGTATGCATTCCTCGTCATCGTCGTAATAATCTTAGGTAGATTTTTTCAGTTGTACTTTTTCTTTTTTTTAAGATTCTTCTTACAATAATCTAATCATAGTTCAGCCTTCTTGATTTTATTTTTGGAAACCTTTTTAACATTTGCATAATAAATTGCAGATAACAAATAGTACAATATAAGGTAAACATAATTTTTTATAAGTTAATAACAAAAATCACGCAGAATGCGTGGGAGTCCGGCGGAAAGTGTCGAATGCGTAGGTCCGTCGGGCGCGGGAGGGGATGTTTCGGACGTTCAGCGCGTAATAAACAGTTGAACAAGCACACCCGCCATTTTTCTACGACCGCTAGTCAAATCCGTCGGTATTCCTGTTGTGTAATTCCAAAACTATGTGTAAAATCAATTTTTTTCAATCGTGGTATAATAATCCCTATTGTTTTCTATCGAATTAAAGCAAAATGTCATTTTTGGCATTTTGTCAAAACCGTCACTATTCTACGATCATGACGAGATACTTCATCTATGTCGATAAAATTTGTGCTACCGAAATCCATTTAAACTTCTCGCATAGCCTAATGTTACGTGTCGTAGTATGGTTGCTATGAGCAGACAAAGACATGAACATTAATACTTAGAACAGAATTTTTAATCAATTATTTCGACGTTTGTCGAATGTGGTACAAGGTGTGTTGTCACATATCATCGCTACTCGGAATATTTTGATTGTATGGAATGCTTTTTCGATTTTTCGAAGATGCTTTAACGACTGAACATGTCATCCAGTCGCCTCTAGTGAATACTCTAGGATTCTGTCCTAGTGACTAGTATTTTTTATTCTACGAGGAAAACCGAGCACACCAACGGCACCACAAACCCAAAATGCATATTAGAGCAGCGTGGTGGAGCATGCATCGGAATATTTGTTGCTCATTTTCGGATTTAGACCAGCTAAGTCAAATCCGAAAAGCGAATCCCAACACAAATTCTAAAATGCATTCGTACGTATCGTAAAATGCATGAAATATGAGCTGGAAATAACTGCCATGTTACCGCTATTCCATACAATTCTGCAGTTAAATTATTTAACAGTCGATACAGAATGTTTATGACTCGCACTGGGAACAATTGAATGAATGTTTGAACGAAGGAGCGGCAAGCAATCGAAGGGATAAACAAAAGTGGGTTATGTGAACGGATTTGCAATTCCAATGTGCGTTCCTGTTAAAGGCATGTGCTGAGCGCTGGCTTGTATTAACTTTGCGCCGGGAATATAAAATAAATAATGGGACACAATAAATTTTAATGATCTTCCTTTGCTCTGACATTTAATTATTTTTTAATGAGTGTACTGATCGGAAATGTTGTAAAGGTGTTTCGATTTTCAATGAAAGGTTGGTTTTCGTGTTGATTTGAAATATGAAACGTTTTGATTGGGAAACTCTGCTACCACCACACCAATTTCTTGCGTGAAGCGGTTTTTCATTTCGGTGAAGGGGCACGGAAGGTGACTGATTATATGAGGCTACTATCTTAATCCTTAGAAATGGCAATGCAGACTGATGGTTTCAGGTAGAACAGGATTTGTATATGGAATTAGTTTAGTAGGTTCATACGCAACGGTAACCATTTACCAACTATCGCTGGTCGTTTGCTTCTTCATGTTTATGTTATATTCTATATCCTAATATACCCACGTTGAGATACATGTTTTGTTGAGTGTGAGTGTAGTCTATGATTTATTAGCAACTATTTTACTAGTTACATTAAAGTGTAATGTGACAGTGAACGATTAAACTGTTTTGTATCCATACTAATATTATAAATGTGAAAGTGTGTTTGTTTGTTCCTCTTTCATGTCGCCACGTAGCCATTATATGATATGGTTTATATGCTGGGAGATACTTAGGAGGGCGGAGGGTGACGTAGGCTACTTTTTACTGTGCTCTCTCATTCTCATGAGAATATCGATGTTTTGTTAGTTGATATATATTTAGTAGTTTCCAGACGTTGTTAATAGATGGCGTTAGTTAAATTCGTTTGCAAGTTCTGAATCTCGCTATCAAATGCTAATGTTAATTCCCTTTCACCGTGCGGGCGAAGCTGCGGGTAAGAGCTAGTAGTTAATAAGAACAAACTAACATTATATTGGATTCGTTTAAATTTATTCGTGGATTCGTTTATACTCAAATCTGCACCCGGCGTATATTTCATCTAATATAACGCGGAAACAATGAGAAATAAACTACACGGGCATTTATATCTCGGTCGTAAAGCTAACCAAAATAGATGCCATAAAGTGTCAAGTGTACAAGTAATGAGGTCACGATCCTTATTTAGGCTAAGAAGACGCGGCTGCAGATAAATCTTGATTCTGTGTTTAAAGCAATTCCGAGTTTTAAGCGGAATGAGAGCTTACGCTATATTTTGGTATTGTTAGGATTTATGCTTCGTTTGGTAGGATTTTATGTTGATGTATGGTTTATTTACTGATCCATACATACAAAAAATAAAGTTACAAATGTGTGTACATTATTTAAAAAAACACGCTTTCTACACTCATAGCCCCACTAGGGTTTTCTCCTGTGGGTTCCATGGACACACACAAGACGAATACATAAACACCCAGACCCAGAACATGAATCTAAACTTATCATTCAGATACCTGTCTGGCCGGAAATCGAACCCGGAACCGATTGTGCGTCCGACCGGTATGGTAACCGCTCCGCCACGTGGGTCATCACATTATATTTTTAAAGTATTATTAAACATATATTTATTTCACATTTTGTCTGTTTTTTTGTTTTTGTTGTTCGCATCAAACCTCAACTAATATTTAATGAAAATTTTTCATAGTCTGTATCTTGAAGTAACTTTAATGTTTTAATTAATTAAAAACCTTTGAATGTAGCTGAAGTTTTTACAATTTAAATTAACATTTCATTTTTAGACACGGATGAACTACAGAACAAAACCTTTCGTAATTAAAAGATCATAAATCCCACTTCCAATGATGATAAGATAATGGTTAACATTATTATTCTAATACCGTATAGGGTGAAAAAAGCTTTTCTTCAAAGCCGGCGACACTTCTAATATAGTAAATTTATATCAGATATTCTTGTAAGATTTTCGAGCCCTTTGAATCCGGTACTCAATTTTATTTCTCCAATGCTTTTTTATCTGACTTAAGTAGCAAACTAGCATGCAGTCCACCTGATGGTAAGTGGTCACTGCCGCCCATGGACATCTGTAATCAACTACATACCGAGCATGGGTTCAATCTGAAATCAATCACAGATGCGTTGGTACTCCCGAGGACTATGATGGTCGCCTCATGTGAAAGTGTGCCGGCACCCACACCCTTCTAACGCGAAAAATGCTTCACGCTAGAAATAGGTGTGGCGGTGGTACTTCCCCGGTCGAACTACATTGGTTCTACCACCTTCAAATATTTATTATTTATGAACAAATGACCATTTACTGTTGTTTTTGCGATAGACAAGTTAACACACCTTTTACTAAGAACCGATTTGTGTTGTTTACCTTGTTTCTTCGCTGGTATTCTTAATTCAGGCTTTTATCCTTTATGATTTAGAATCCAGTTTTTAAGTAAGATTACTTTTCTTATTTAGCTCCCGAGGAGACTTGACACGGATTTGGAATTTGTATTTCCACCAACTTTAAGCTTGCCTGAAGTTTTGGCTACTTACAGTATATTTAGGACTGTCGTGTAAAAATATTTGCACGCATATACTTATGCCAACTGGGATATGTGCTTTGGTTCCTTTGCCTTTTTATGAGTAACTCTTTACTATTAGATTGGTGGTTAAAAGGTATTTAACTCAATATCACTTCGTGGTTTTATTGTAAAGGCATCTCCACTACACCTTTTTCAGCATGTCGTAGCAGCTTTTTCAGCGTGTCAAAACATGTGTCGTATTTTGGTTTATAGACACTGACGTTTCATTTAATTCTCAAAAATAGCGCGTCTTTACGGCCGATCTCAGGTAAGACCGTGACCTTTGGGGTCGCTTAGAGATCCAAGTAGTTATATCCGAGTGCTTGAATCTTGCCTTTTGAAGGAATTGGAACTTGAAACTCAATACCCGGTATTCCAGTATTCCGGTAATTGAAAAATCTATTTCAATTTTATGTGTTAGAAATTAATTAAACCCGTCATTTCGAAAAGAACTCAAGTCCATTAATTAAAACTTTTCAGGAACAACGAAAATATGTTTATTATAAAAAAAAGTTATTGATGGTGAAGAAACTGGACATAGAAGTAGTTATTTAAAAGAAATATATAATTTTTGTGACTATTATTTATAAAAAAGAACAGTTATTATAGTTTTTTTATTGAAGTTTATAAGGGATAATTATTATCCCTTGCTTTGTGACGATACCTGTAATTCAGAGAATTGTTGAACAAATTTTAAAAGCGAATTTTACAAAATTGTACTATGTTAGGGCGGTGGATGGTAAAAGCGCCTATACCATTGGCACGCGTATCATTGATGGCATTCATCACATTTTTCTTTCTTATAGTTGGGCCTAAAGATAAGGTAGATGACATCTGATGGAAAGCAATCACCGTCTCCTATGGACACTATATTTGCAACACTAAGGGAGTCGCCAATGCATTGCCGGCTTTATAGGAGAGCTCTTTTTACTTTTTTGAAGAGCCCCATGTCATTACGCTCCGGGAATACCTCAGGAGTAAGCTCATTCCACATCTTGCACGTCCGCGGCAGGAAGGCGCGGCATTGTTTTGGGCTCACCGTGACATCTTCTGCTACCTTTACCTGCGAGTCATAGTTTAAATAATGGTATGTTCATAGCCTCATTAAACATTTCTTAAGAAAGAATGGCACGCAATTACATAAAGGTTTTCCACCCCTGGCCTATACTTTTCTCACGCTGATACGCCCGTGTCCGTCGTGGCATGAAAGTCAGTTGATCATTTATTGTTGCGGTAGGTTTCCCTAACGAGCAAGTGAATTGTTCCTCCTCCATTTTTATAAAAAAAAATAAAAAAATATGAATGGCATCCGTATTGCATTTTACTATCGCGCTGGCACCACAGTCAAAGTACAGAGGTTTCTTTAGAAAAATCATATAAATTTACTCTAAATGTATTCAGAAAATATTTTAATACAGTGTCGAGTCTAGATGGGAAGTGGGTCACGATGCTTCTTTAACTCCAGTAGGAATAGACGAGACGGGGATAAATCTTGATTACGCATTTAAACTTACTTCAAGTTTATTCGACGTCGTGTTTAATTTCATTATTTTATTAAGCTTTACTATTTCTGGCTAATATTAGTGTTAAGGTCGGCTGTGATCTGGATTGAAGGGCGTTCTACAGGACACACACTTATCCAAAGATGGTTTATTTTATCCATCAGAGAAAGAAGAAACCAGAGAGGACTCTTCTCTTTGGTTGTTCACAGATTCTTATATGCGATAGTGGCTACTTTCAAATCCATTTATATTATAAAGTGGATACGATATTATTACATTTAATTACGTAAATCTTTTCATTTAACAGCTGGTCTAAAATACTATGAAACTAAATCTAAGTAGGTATTCGTAATGTCGCTTCAAATTGACTGGCGTAATACTTGAAACTAGTGTTTCATTGGGAGTCTAATTATACACTTAGTTTAAGTTCAATACGTTGACAAGTACAGCTTCGCGACAGCTCTTGAGAAAATAATGAGGTCACGATCTTCAGTATTTAGCGCGCGGGTGGATACGAATAGTCTTGATTTATATTTACGCTATGAAAAGTGTTTATTAAGTGTTTCCAACTGAAATGTTTTCACAGAGCGCGCTAATGCCGGACTCGGTGGAATAATTTGTTTTGTCTTTAAAATCAACGCGACAAAATGTAATTAGGTGCTCCAATTTGAACTTGTTTAGTTTTAAGCACTGTTGTCGGCTGCCCGTTACGTCTTGTAATCGAAATGTTTATTAATTTGTTGAAGTTTGAAATTAGGAAGTTCATTTATGGGCGGTTACATTCCATGTTACACAGTTGGGCATTCATTATATATTCAAGAAATACTTTAAGTATATCGGCATTATATTCTTTCTTGGCTGGAGATTAATTCTAAGTTTATGTAATAAGATCTTCAGGGAAAGTCGATGGCGTGTTTCAGAAAACTTTCTTTTACGCCATCTTTCGATCAGTTGCGGAAACCGATGATAGAAATACTAATTATACTCTCTTGTCCTCAGAGGAAAAAGCACCGGGTGAGAGTGGAGCTGGGAATGGCTACATACCTGCGAAGGTTCCCATCACTATAACTGGCAACCCTATGCACGCTGAGGTAAGTTTACCATCGACTATGATTTTCTACATATTTGAAGATGGTAGAACCAGTGTAATTCGACCGGGGAAGTACCACCGCGACACTTATTCAATGGAAGGGTGTGGTTGCCGGCTCACTTTTATATGAGGTGACTATCTTAGTCCTCGGGAGTAGCAACGCATCTGTGATTGACTTCAGATTGAACCCATGTTCGATTTGAAGTTGCTTACAGATGTCCATGGGCGGCAGTGACCACTTACCATCAGGTGGACTGCATGCTCGTTTGCTATTTCAGTCGGAAAAAAAAGTACCAGTAAAATAAGTGCAGACCTTTAGAAAGTTTCACTTAACCCTAAAGCGCTCCCATGGCCTCGGCTTTTGAAGGTTTCTCCCTCGAGAAAAAAATACCTTTAGTACTTTAGGCCTTTGGGCCTTTGAAGGGGGTGAAGCCTCCTGGGCCACTTATTCTATCGTGAATCAGTTCTTGTAATTTGGTGGAAGGTTCATGGGCGACAGTGACGTTGCGGACTGCGTACTCGTTTGCTACTTCAATCTAAAAATTATAGTGTAGTGCATCCACTCCAGTATCCAGTTATCATGTAGAAGCAAACAGGTATGTAGTCCACTTGACTGCATGCTCGTTTGCTACTTCCGTATTGCTATTACATCCATACAATCCAGAATATATAGTCCACCATATATGCCATTTTAATTGAATAAATCACATAGTATTTTGTCTTAGTCTGAGAACGGTTTAGTTGATCCTACGAATTTATTTAGACAGACATAACAACATAGTTTATGTTCGATACAGTAAAAAGGGCAAAATTACCGTTTTTGTATAGATTATTCACGATGTACGAAATTGCACGTCTAACAATCATGGTACGAGCAGATTACCCTTATTAATCCCTTGAACTATGGCCGCCGGACTCAAGGGATTTGGCGGAGCGAATCGTAAATTCTATTAACTGGCTCTCTAAGATCACATGCTTGTGGAACATTGTCTGGAGTCTGATTATCTATGATTATAGACTCGATTCTTTGAAGACTGTACATTTTTATGATACATTTTAGAAGATACCTCATCCACGTCATTGACTTATAAATATGTATATGTTACTTAGATAATAGTATATATAAGTTAAGTTTGATTTAATCTGAAGTAGCAAACTAGCATGCAGTCCACCTGATGGTAAGTGGTCACTGCCGCCCATGGACACCTGTAAACAACTTCAAATGGAACATGGGTTCTATTTGAAGTTAATCACAGATGCGTTGCTACTCCCGAAGACTGTGATGGTTGCCTCATTCAAAAGTGTCCCGGCAACCACACCCTTCCATCGAAATGCTTCACTCTGGAAATAGGTGTGAATAAGTTCGACAATGTACTCCTCGATAGCGCTACATCTGTGGTCTTCAATAAGTTGTCATCCTCACCTGTGATCCTGTTATTTCTTCTGGACAAAAAATGATTATAATATGTGTATGTCAGAACATGACATAATGGAACTGTCTATATTATGTTATCCATCTTGATTATACCTATATCTAATGACAAATAAACAATTTGAATTTGATAAGTTGCTACTCTAGGGTTTAGAGCAACGCATCTGTGTTTGGCTTCAGATATAAATGTAATTTGTTTCGCAGGGCGGGGACGCGGGAGTGGAGATGTCGTTTCTCCACAACAACAACTGCGGCGGCGCGAGCGACGACGACGCGCCGGCCCGGAAGCTCGCGCCCGCCCGCCAGTACGTCTGATGTACTTTCTGTCTGTTGGACACTTTTGTCACTATTGAAGACGAATAGATGAACCTTTAGGAGCAGTAGAGCGGATATTGTCAGGATTTTCCTTAAATACAATTTTCCTCGCTTAACACTGATTCGGTTCATTGACATTTGAGATATATTTGTGCCTCTAGTAATCTGTCGGCTGTCTGTAAAGTCGGTTTTTCAAAAGAAAATTTTAATTTTATTTGTTAAATAGATATTTTGTATGGATATAGAGAAGAAGGTAAAACGAATAAGTCACTATATCACTGAACATATATTTAAAATCGAAAGAATCATTACCTTTATCGCCGCAATTATCGTTGCTATAAACAATTGACACCACATTCACTTTTTACTGCACTTCATACTTTACGAAAACATGTGAATGTATTATTGTATGGCAGCTGTCCACGCGGACGCATCATTCCCTCAAGTAGGAGAGAGACAGATGTCGAACGTTGCCGAACGCGGAGGCCGATTGTGCCTTTTAGTCGCTCGATCCCCGCTCTCGCTTGCTCTTCAAGCCTTAAATGGAACGCCTCAGGGCGAAGTAACGCCGCATGAGTCATGTTTTTGGTGCGTGCAGCTGGCTACATCGAATTATAAGACATTGTCATGTCAAAACTTAAATCTTTCAATAGACCTAACACACATCATAGATCAACATTTACAAAAATACAGATCTTTCGATAAATCTCGATTCTTCTCGGTATTAAACTGTATCAATTCCGCGATAATATTAGTTTAAAATCATATATCGACAATGACTCAAAGATCTTACGATACCTACATCAATTTGAACTTATGTTTCTGTGTATGTATTTAGTCACAAACCTTAATATCCACATAAAATATTCTACTACTGAAATACGGTAGTTTTGACCCAAATGTGATATCAACTACATCGCCATATTTAAGAAGTGCACGGACTGAGAGTACAAAATTTTATTTATTAAAATAGTGGTTTCGTTTTGAAAATAAGTATGCAGTGCATAGTTTAATGTAAACTTTAATCAAAATATTGGGTACGAGACTTAAGTTAGAGGGATAAATTGCATTTAATTTAATCTACGATTTTTAAAATTTATTGTAAATATTCTAATCGAATTTGTTATATCTTATTGCAGTAGCATTGTTAGTGTTTCGTCATAAGTTCACTGTAGTAAGGTAACTTAAAAGACAGAATGGAACTTGGTATTTATTTATATAACGCTTATTACTTCATGCTATGATCTGAACTTAGCTATAAGATACTTTATAATGTAAACTTAATTAAATCTCTAATATAAGTAATGAAATATTTTATCAACAGATTAAGTCGTTGGCTATGTTCTGAAATTGACTTATTATTATTATAATTATATACAATTTGTATACAATGAAAATTTCGCTCGTTCCGTTGTTGTTTATTAAAGGATTAGTTATTAAATATTACACAATCAACATATCGCGCTTTAGAAAAAGATATTCGGCAGATTTCTGCTTTGTACAGCGCCGTCTCTATCACTCAAATTTATGTGATATGTTGTGACTTAATTTCTTAGTCATTTTCAAAAAGTTATAGAAAATTTCCGTGTAAATCGACAATTTACATATATCTATTTTATTAAACTTGCAAAATGTTATATATGAAAAACTTATTTGAACTTCATACATTGCATACATTTTTTGAGCAGTCAATGCAAAGCATATCTAACGATTTAAATCAACACAACAGTAAATAAAAAATACAACTATTAATATGCACATTGAAAAATATAATATACTATAACCTGAATAATTTATGCTCAGAATAAGATTATTTAAGAATAACACTAATTAGTATAAGTTAGGATAAGCTTATAAGATACTGTACTATAATTTATTAATGAAAAGACTGGCAACACTAATGTTGATATTTCAAAGTTTGGACATGAATCGGGCAATGTACTTAATAAAATTCTGTAATTATTAACCTAACTTAATTTTAATTTAGCTCGTTTTTACAATTAAGATAACCTAATTTGGCTGACTGTTCGCTTATTATTATTTTAATACTAAATAAAATACGAAATATGAAATGAGGTTGTGAAGGACTCACGCATTTATAGATTACTTTTTAATTTTAAATCTGTTTATTGTATGTATCAACCAATAATGTATGAATCTTCTAATGTCAATTATCATACACCTTGATTAAACTAAGTAATAGGAGTATAAAAGCAATCCCACTGTCCATAATCTCAATACAAATGGGATAGTTTCTTTGAACGAGATAGCCTTTTTTGGATAAGAGGGTTTAAGACCATATTCTATCGCATAACAAGGTATACTTCAAACATGAACCTGTTTCTTACGAAATCGGTTTATTAAGTCATTACAGGTGTTTAAATGTTATAACTTTTAGTAGGCTGCACATATTCAACCAGTGCGATGGTATGTCCTAACCCTCTTCAAAATTTTTGGAGCCGTCCATTAATTATATCGTCAACCCATTGTTGTCCCACAGCTGGGCACGGGTCTTCTCTCGGAATAAGAGAGTTTTAGGCCATAGTCCTCTGCGCTGGCCAAGTGCGAGTTGGTGAACTTTACACACCTACGAGAACTATATTTTTTTAAAGAATCCTCGGGTTAGGTTTTCTCACCATGTTTTCCTGCAGCGAAACTCAGTGATAATTAATTTTTAATACTCTCTCATTCCGAGAGGAAACCCGCGTCCAGCAGTGGGACAATAATGGGTTGACGATAACTAATTTACCTGGTGGTAGGAAAAGTGTAATTTAATGCGAGATACCACTACTCCACTTATTTCTATCGTAAAGCAGGTTTTGCGTTGCGGTGGAAGAATTTGGTTGCCGGCTCATTTTTATATGATCTTGATCCTTGGAAAGCAAAGCTTGTGTGGTTGACTTTAGAGCCCCTATTCAATATGAAGTTACTTACAGTTGTCTAAGGGCGTAACCACTTAATTTCATGCTCATTTGCTACTTCAATCGGGTAATTGAGATGAATTTATTAAAAAAAAATGAGATTAGTAAGATTTGCTTTGACCCGTTCAAGCTCGACGTAAATAATAGATGTTTCATTACTAAAAAAAGGGATATGTTAATCAATTAAGACAAAAAATATACACTTTCACTGTCCACAATTGACTTGTATATAATTTGTACGAATGTTTCTAATTTTCAGGTCCCTAGAATATTTTTACGAATCTAGACAGTAAAAAATAATTGAAGTTCGTCTATGAAATTTTCATTACTACTGATGACATTTACAGTCTAAGCTCCTTATTCACGGTTTATGCATTCAAGTTTTCAGTTTTTTTTTAGATTACAATTCACTACATAATATAAAACAAAGTCGCTTCGCGCTGTCTGTCCCTATGTATGCTTAGATATTAAAAACTAAGCTACGGATTTTAATACAGTTTTTTTAATAGATAGAGTGATTCAAGAGGACGATTTTTATGTATAATAAATGCATAATATAGTGGAGGAGCACTGAATTTAGATTTATGAGTTTTAGACGGAACGAAGTTCGCCAGGTCAGCTAGTTTGTAATCACCTTAAATTCACGAATGTGGTCGGTACAAGTAAAAAGATTCGGCGCCTTCTGTCAGCTATTGAGTACATTGGTCATTCGTTATTTCTGTATTCACGGCATACAAGCGAAACATAATTTCCGCGAATAAGGAGCTTTTACTATATAGTAATCAAATTGTCTTTAATGTATTAAAAGAATTAAAATATTGGTTTATTTTTGTCAATTTAAAGTGTTCAAATAATTTGTATGTGCACTTCATGATTGAAAGCAAGCGTTGTGATGTTTATGTAAACTGCGAAAAAATGAGAATACTTTAAATGATAATTGGTTTCTTTGTAAAAAGTAATTTAAATTCTGATGCAATAAAGTATAATTTACTTAAAATATGTTGTTTCATTATAATTTGCATTATCTATGTAGAAGTAGAAAGTGTTTGAAAAATATTAATAAATTTAATATATTAACAGTGAGTGCTTAATATCCATCTATTTTGAGGCTTCCAGCTTTTTAGTAGGTATTAAAAGCATTAGGCGTTTGCAAATTCCATCGTAAGAAGAGCTACGCTTATGATCCCCGTACCACGATTTTTCTCCCATTGGGTCCTATGAATGCAAAACAAGTTGAATACCGAAATACCGCCAGAACAGTATCTTATATTTATGATTTAATGATCTAAGCCTGGAACCCACTGCCTGTCAGACCAGAGAGGAGACCGCCTCCCCACGCATCACCTATTAAAAATTGGACGCTCTCGGGACACAATGAAGTGCGTGGTGTTAAATTAGAAGTGTCAAAATCGTTAAATAATACCATTAATATTTGTTGTAACTTGATAATTCTCATGTACTTAATAGAAGCAAATCACGTGATATGTTGTCGCGTTTTAACCACTAAACTCGGACCCCATAACATTCTCTGAAATACCTGCACGTATTTCACAAAGCAAAAAGTATTTGTCGTGGGTACGTTTAGTAAAAAAACTTTTGAAAAATTCGCGCTGCGTTGCGTAACAAACGGCGCGACACAGTTCGCAGTGGACGCGGCGCTTTATTCACAGATTAGCTTTTACGATCTGTGCTAATATGTTTGTAGATTACTTGGTTTTATTTATATTCATTACACTATGGCAGACTTTTTCACTGACTACATACTGTTTTTTAATTAGTTTTTGCCGATATTTGACCCAGTTAATATATCAATTCCGCTATATAATTATAAGACGTAATTGTAGTGTAAGACCATATTTTGTGTAGATTTTGACTAGTTACAGTGTTTACAGTTAAATGAAAAAACCTGTCTTTGCTATTCGTTGGTCTGGGCCAAAATTGAGTGACTAATTCTCAGACCTGGAGTACATCTAAATTGATCCATCATATGTTTTTCTGGCAGGGGATCGAGCATGGAACTTTCTGCAGGTAAGACTTGTATGACAACCTTCTATTTATTTTTAGTAAACTCTACCATATTTTTATTACCAACATTAAAAAAATAAACAACAAGAAAAATGCGCCATTTTAGAATACATTTCTGGAATAACATATAGGTACGAGTCGGTATATTTAAGTTAAAGTCAAATTCGAATACTGACTTCTTTAGGTTATCATTTTTATATCTTCTTTTGGTTTAATATTTCACATTAAGCCTATCATAACACAATACGAACTATCTAACTACACGTAAAACGTTTCTATTCATAAAATAGTTTTTCTCACAGTCGAAATACCGCATTCAAATATCCGCAGCTCACTATACAAACAAGCAAATAAAAACCTATTTACTCGCATACGCAGGGCCCTTATTTACCTTGACGAAAATAGAACATAGTTTTTTTCTGTAGCTTTACTAACATTGAGAGTTACACTAGTAAAAAACTTTTATCCCTCTTTAGTTCGTTTAGAGGACGTATTTTCGAAAATCGTAAGCGCTTAATTACGTTATAATTGTATGAAGCTTAAGGGTATTTGATGCTGATATAGTTTGTCACTTTATACATTACTTAATATTAATGTTTCTCTGTTACGGCCGCAAAATTAATTTTAAATATCGTATTTCTTATTAATATTATTAGCTGACCCGGCAAACGTTGTCTTTCCATATAAAAATAAAAATAAATGTGAAGGGTGGACAACCCTTATCACTAAGGGGTATGAAAAATAGATGTTAGCCGATTCTCAGATGTTCTCAATATACTTACTCACAAAATTTCATGAGAATCGGTCAAGCCGTTGCGGAAAAGTACGATAACTAACATTGTGACATGGTCATTTTATATATTAGATAAATTATGCTGAAGTTTGTGAGCATGTACTTACATGCGCATAAGAGTAACAAACACATATACTTATATGTGTTTGTTACTCTTATGCGCAGAAATTACTGGTCGGAATTCATTGAAATTAGGCACATAGGTACGTACACACATCAAACATACAACTTATGATAAAGATTAACACATAAAATTATGATGTTTCGTTATAATGCGACTTACAAAGAAAGATTTTAAAACTTATGGGAAATATTGTGTATTTATACTATTTGCAGAACTTCCATACTTGTTTTGCGTACATACCTATATGGGTAGGATGTACGCAGAACTTTTGTTTTTTGTATATTTATGGCAAAAAAAAAGTTGAACGCTGCATCTATGAGCTAAGGAAATACAACCCTGTAATTTGTGTACATTCTACCTCATGCGTAATACTAAGCAACATACAGGGTTCAGTGCTTGGACTGGTTGACCATGAGTGGTTAAACACTGTTGCTTTAGACGGCACATTATCCTGCCAGTCCAATTGGTTTTCATAGGAATGCAACCATTTAACCGTGAAGGCCTTTGGCGGTTTGCAAATCATCTTACACGTGTTTGCCTTTACATATCATGCAACATAAATCCACATTAAACCAGGTCCAATGCATGCCCGTGTTCCCGCCGTACGGTGCGAGGAGAAAACAAAGTGGGGGTAAAAGTTCGGCATAACCCAGCTGCTTCCCCGGGCGGCTGGGTATCTATGAGGGCCAGCCACTATAAAAAAAAGGTCCAACGGCTATTAGTTTTGTTACTTTTAGAGTGCTTTCTGTTGTATGAAGAAAGCCACGCTTAGCAGAGAAAAGGAAATGATTGATTTGTTATAATAGTTTGCAATTATTATTTTTCTGTATGAAGTTGATTACAGATGTCCATGAGCGGCAGTGACCCCTTATCAGCTAGGAAGCAACATCGATCTTATTTTTAAAATTCGATTTAAAACTACTTTTAAAAGGCATTCTTTTGAGTTATTACATTTTTTAACAATGAAGAAGCAAATGAGCGTGCAGTCCATCTGAAGTTAAATCACCACTGCTCTGGAACATAGGTAAGTAGATAACTTATTCCCGCGGTTTCGTCCACTTCGCTCATGTCTACTGCGTTATTGAGTGTCTTAATCTTAATTTTCAAGGTGGTAGAACCAGTGTAGTTCGACGGGGAAAGTACCACCGCCACACCTATTTCTAGCGTGAAGCATTTCTTGCGTTTCGATAGAGGTATAAAGAGGCGACCATCATAGTCCTCGGGAGTAGCAACGCTTCTGTGATTGATTTCAAATGGAACCCATGTTCTGTGTGTTGTTGATTACAGAAGTCCATGAGCGGCAGTGGCCACTTACCTTATCAGGTGGACTGCATGCTCGATTGCTACTTCAGTCAGATAAAAAAAAACTAGGTCATAAACTATGTGTGTGGCAAATTTCAGCGGAATCCGTCTGCTAGTTTTTGCGTGAAAGAATAACAAACAAACTTATATTGACATTTATAATATTAGTAAGGATAAGGGTTATATTTGAAGTCAATCAAAGATGCGTTGGTATTCTCGAGGAATAAGATGGTGGCTCTATACGACAGTGTATCGACAATCACTCTCTCCTACCAAAACGCAAGAAGTTCACGCTAGAATTAGATGTCGGGGTAGTATCTGCCCAATCAACCCATATTGTTTTTTTTTTTTTGGGTTATGCCGGACTCTTACTGGCTAAACCCCCACTGTGTTTTTTCCTCGCATCGTTCGGTCGAGGGAGACAGGGTGCACGGCAACGACACAACGAGACACCTCTCCTCCCGCGACCCCTCCTTGCTGCAGAAGCCAAAAAACTCTGTTCTCCGCAGCTCTTCGGACGCATCCAGTGCGGGCCTACTGCCAATCCCACTTGGAGCGTCTCATCCCTGGGATCCCTTCACCATGGTGGTCCAAGCCACGGTTACTGAGCCTCCTAACCACGATAAGGTGGAGATCCCGTCGAGGGGGATATTCCTTCTACCTGGATTAATGCTTATCCACATTTAAATACAAGATATCAGTATTTTTAATCAAAGCCACAAGGTTTATTGCTATTTGCTGCATAAATTCACGGGCTATCCCCGGCTTAGTGTAAGCCTTCTTGATCAAGGAGAGTAGTTCGCTAATTGGCGCATCGATTATGTTCATTGGCGGATTTACTGGATGGTTGAATGAACCGCAATATGAGAATTGCGAAAGGCGTTTAATTGTTAGCAGTTAGTAACTGTTGTTGAGTAGCAATATTGCAGTTGAGATTAGTTGTAGTTACTTATTGGTTGTGTTATTCATGCTGTTGTGAAGGAAGGTAATTTAAATAGAAGATTTTATGTACGTAGGTAGTGTCTTTCATTTATGTATAGACACAAGATATGTTATCTATAACACTCTACGTAGATTATTTGTTGATAAGTATTTGAAAAGGAATGCTCGTAATTTTATTTAAATGAATTAGATAATTTTTTTTTAAATTTATAGAAGCCTTAAGTATGACGTGGTGTAAAAGACTAAAAATCTTCTATTAAAATAATAAAGATAAAGCTAGATAATAAATGAATTCTTTGATACGTTATGCATACATAGGTTTTATGGTTCCTAAATCTTAACCTACCATCCTACATGACTTATGTCTTAGTAGCCATGTACTCGAATAAAGGTGAGTATACAAACAACCTGACATAGAAAAGAAGTCTTAAAAATTGAAATGATTCGTCTTTGACCGTCTGAATGGCTGGAAATTAAAACTGAAACTTCCGTAAAGAGTTATCTATTTATACATATAAATAATATCAATGGTGTATAATTTTACTTATCTCAAAGTGATAACCTAAGCTTTTATTTGCAGGGTGGTAGAACTTATGGTCCACCAATTCGCACTTGGCCAGCGCGGTGGACTATGGCCTAAACTCTCTCATTCTGAGAGAACACCCGTGTCCAGCAGTGGGCCAATAATGGGTTGATGAGTGAGAGAACTTATGTAGTTCTACCGGCGAGGTACTACCGCCACACCTACTTCTAGCGGGAATTTGGTTTTGAGTTTCGGTGGAAGGGTGTGGCTGTAGGCTCATTTTTATATGAGGTGGCCGTTTTAGTCCTTGCGAGTGTCCACGCATCTGAGAATGACTTCCGATAGAACCGTTGATATGCATGAATTTACTTACATATGTCTATGGGCAGCAGTGACTGCCTACCATCAAGTGGACTGTAAGTTCGTTTGTTACTTCAATCGTGTAAAAAAAACAGGAAAATCAACAAATAGAATTATTGAAAAAGTTATGTTATTCGATAATATAACTCAAGTACATGTTCGTGATTTTATTTACACTTATAATAAGCTCCTTTTCACTTGTATGTACTACCAACTATTGTGAAGGAAAGTGTGAAACGTCGTATCTTCGGCTAATGAACGTGTGTGGTGACGTCACCACACGATCGCTCTGCGCGGCAAGTCCATTATTTACTGCGGGCCGCTACTGATTGCCGCCCCACTGCCTAATTACTTCTCGGCTAGCTCCTATTATGTTTGGTCGTGTGAAAGCGATACAAAAGGACTTAATTGACTTGGGATGTTACGTCTAATGGCTTTATTTGTATATAAGTAGTTAAAGAGGAGAGATTTTATTTTGATTTTATTTTATTATAGTTTAGAAATTCAAAGAAGCGTAAAAAAGGCCTGGTATGAATTTTGAAAAATCGTCAATTCAAAAAATAAAAGTAGAGCCACACTAGAAGAAAAATATATGATTAATTGTAGCAATATTGTTGCTTGCGAGCTTCAATTCTACTTCTACTTCTCAGATTATAAGTAATGTAGATGACATTACTCATAATCTGGCACCTTTGTACCTATACGAATAAGGATTGGTATACAAACATCCTGACTTAGAACAGATATCTAAATTACTATTCTTAAAACGTCTGCATGGGCGGGAGTCCAACCTTAATCTCCTTAGCAAAGAGGATATACAGTTTTATATAATTTAATATATCTGACCTCGATTTTACAATCTTATTCAATAAGGGACATAATTCAAGATTTTAATGCAACCACCTATTGATAATGTTTGCATTGCATTTAAACTTTTACCCACATGTAGGAACAAATATTGTAAAGGAAAGTGTGAAACAGCGTATCTTCGGCTAATGAACGTATGTGGTGACGTCACCACACGATCGCTCTGCGCGGCAAGTCCATTATTTACTGCGGGCCGCTACTGATTGCCGCCCCACTGCCTAATTACTTCTCGGCTAGCTCCTATTATGTTTGGTCGTGTGAAAGCGATACAAAAGGACTTAATTGACATGGGATTTAACATCTAACGGCTTTATCGCTTGGAAATATATTAGCGATTTTATTTATGTCTTACGTATGATTAAATTAACTATTTTTTATTTATACACGTATTCTAAAATAGTAAGTTTTTAGTTGTAATTTTATTACCATGCATAGTTGTTTTCTAATAATGTATTTATACATGAAATGAAACTAAATTCCATCCCTTCAACCTCTTATAGGAGGTTTAGAAAGATAAAATTTACGTTTAATATGTTAAACAAATTACAACGTTCGTTATTCATATTAAAATTGACAATATGACATTACTCAAATGTCAGCTGTGTCAAAATTAGTTTAAACGTCGCCAGATGATCATGACAGTATTATGACCCTGTACCGTCACGAAACCCATCTTAATTACATATAAATACTACAAATGTAAATATAAAAAGTGAGTTTTTAATACATTTTGATTTCTAAATTAATTAATCAATTAAGTATTTTAAAAACAGAGATTACTTTAAAATCACCGAGACTGCCTCAAGATATTCCCATTTTAATTATTTACCTAATAAACAGTAGTTTCGTATTGCGCAATACTAATTCCCCTTTCGGGATCCAAAGTTATCGTTCCTACATATTTAACGCTTTATCGAGTCGAATGTCAAAAGCGAATGTCTTGGTTAAACACAGATGAGTAATTTCACGTCCAACGATTCAAACATACTGTTCCGTTAAATATCGAAAATTCAAGCTGTCTAGATATCACGATTCTTGAGATACAGCCTGCTGATAGACAGACGGACAGACGGACAACGAAGTCATAGTAGTAGGGTTCCATTACTCGTCCCTGTAGCCTCGGGGTCAGAATAGGGCTACGGTACCTGCCTGTCGTAAGAGGCGACTAAAAGGGGCTTCCGGGGTTGCAGACGGCTAGAGTGGGAGCTCGAACCGTTCGGTCAGGCAATCCCGGGAAGGACGGCGGTATGTGTGGTCGCATATCGTTGTAAAGATTAGACGGAGCGGTGGGCCCAGCCGCCCATCTGGGAGGAGCCCGATGGGGCAGCGCGCTCGGAGGATTCCGGTTGAAGTCATTTCGAGATCCCGGAGTCCTCCTTTTTAGCGCCGTGGACGGCCACCGTGGGGGTCTTAGTTCGGTAAAAATCCCACATAACCCTGCGTCGCTCCCACGGCGTCGGGTACCTTTGGAAGGTTTCCCCCTCGAAAACAAAAAAAAGGGTTCCATTACTACCCTTTGGTTACGGAACCCAGACTCGGGTTTATAACATGTTTTGTTATCATAATTAAATCAAATAGTTCGACCGGGGAAGTACCACCGCCACACTCATTTCTAGCGTGAAACGTGAAGGCACACTTTCACATGAGGCGACCATCATAGTCCTCCGGAGTAGCAACGCATCTGTGATTCACTTCAGATGGAACCCATGTTCTGTATGAAGTTGATTACACATGTCCATAGGCGGCAGTGGCCACTTACCGTCAGGTGGACTCCGTGCTCGTTTGCTATTTCAGTCAGATAAAAAAAAATGATACAGCCTGGTGATAGACAGACGGACGATAGAGTCATAGTAGCCTAGTTTTCAATAATTACCCTTCGAGGGAACCCTAACACGGGTTTATAATAATTATGCTTTGTTAGCATAATATTTTGCCTAATTAATCAGTTCAGAAAACCGACATCATTTAAAAATCACAGAGACAATCATAGACACATATATTCCCATTTTAATTATTTACCTAATAAACAGTAGTTTCGTATTCCGCAATACTAATTCCCCTTTCCGGATCCAAAGTTCCCGTCCCTATTTAACGCTGTATCGAGCCGAATGTCAATAGCGGATGTCTTGGTTAAACACTGAAGAGTAATTTCACGTCCAACGATTCAGATATACTGTTCCGTTAAATATCCAACTGAACGATATTACTGTAATTTAACAAACTAGTTTTATTATTATTTTGCATTGAAGGTGTGGAGTGAAGGGAAGATAGAGTGAATTGGAGTGAAGGTGAAATGCTTTTTGGTTTTATCTCTAGAGGGACTACTGCCATAGCTAATCCATTTTGAAGTGAAACTTCTTTAGGCGCATGAGGGTAAAATTTTTACAGATGAAACGTCACGCCGGTATGCAACGGAAGTGTCGGAAAAAAGAGAGAGAGAGAGAGTGATCGAGACCGATTGAGAGAGAGTAAGACAGGGCGAACGTAGCATGAGCAACTAGCCGTGGAGTGAGAGTAGGGAGCAAGCGAGTGAGAAAGATTGAGAGAAAAAGTGAGACAGAGCGAACGTCGTATCACGCCTTTTTCCCTTCCTCTTAATCTTGGAAATTTAAAGTTTTAGATTAGTATAAATATAAACAAGATTTATAAATTAGTTCGCCAAAGAAGTTTCACTTCTGACATGTGTACTTTGTACGCACGCGTGTTTTTTTTTTGTTTACGAGGGGAAATCTTCAAAAGGTACCCGATGCCGTGAGAGCGACGTGGGTTGTCTGGGATTTTTACCTCACTTAAACCTCCGGTGGCTGTCCTTAGCGCTAGGATTCCGGGATTCTCGAAATGAACACAGCCGGAGTCCTTCCAGCGCGATGTCCCTTTCGGGCTCTTCTCCGGTCACTAAATACGCTCACCGCACTTTCTATACTCTTTACGGCGGCATGCGACCATACATGCCGCCGTCTTTGCCGGGGTCACTCGGCTGGACGGTTCGAACTCCCACTCTAGCCGCCTGCAGGGGTTACCGTAGCCCTATTCTGGTTCCGGAATTACAGGGACAGCCACATTTAATCCTAAAAACAGTAGTGTGGAGTGGTACGGTGTTCTGATCTGAAGGATGGGGTATATATTTCTACTTTCGAGGCGTTACAACTTAGTCCTAAGGAGAAGTATTGTTAGGGTTAGTTAGTACCCATTTGTGGTTAACCTCAGATGAAACGCTAATTTTATCAGTTTACTAGAAGTTCATGGAAATTGGTCACTATCAGATGAATTGCCATGCTCGTTTGCTGCTTTCATATTAAATTAAACACAATTTTTTAGCAATAAAATGTAGCAACAATTACTTAACAAAAATGAAATCGTAGCTAATTTTAACTCATTTAATAAGTAACTGTACAAGAACGTTATGAGCTAAATTAAGTATGAACAAGGACTAACTAATTTTTAAAAAGCTTTGTAAGCAAACGAAACAAAACAAAACAGAGTTAAAAAATAAAAAGGTCTTTTACTTTCCACTGTTCATGACGGCCCTATACGCGCTACGCCATTTAAAATGTATTGTACCAGTTTTATTAAACTCATTTACAAGGACTATGTATTCGTATACATGTATTTTCATTTAGTCGAGCGCTTAGTAGGAATTTATAGTAAAGTCGGCCGTAATACTCTTTAATAGCCAGTGAGTCGGGAAAAAATGTTAGCGTTAGTTTCGATAAATAGTTTTTCAATATAATAAGAGCAGTGATAGCCTAATGGTTGAAACTTGCCCTCTCGATCGGTAGGTCCGAGGTTCAAACCCAGGCACGCACCAATGATTTATTGCGTATTAGAAATTAATTATCACTGCTTTTCGGTGAAGGAAAACATTGTAAGGAAAATTACATACCCGAGAGTACTTTTAAAAAAAAAGTTCTCGGAGGTGTGTGAAGTCTACCAATTCGCACTTGGCCAGCGCGGTGGACTATGGCCTAAACTCTCTCATCCTGAGAGAAGACCCGTGCCCAGCAGTGGGACAATAATGGGTTGACGAGATATAATAACAATAAAAGACCGTAAATGAGGTAGGATTTCAAATTTAAATGATGTTTAAGTGTATGTTTAAATGTTTTAAATGTATAATATATTTTTTTATTTTCTACTTTAAGTGGGCATGGTTTTACCACCATTGACTTATAAAATACATACTAAGTTTAAGAATTAAAGTTCACGTTCAGTTTTAGAATTAAAGGCCATGGTATTCATGGTAATGGTGCTATATAATTATAAGATTTGTTTGAAAATTTTAGTACCCATCTAAATATTTGCAGGTGGTAGAACCAGTGTAGTTCAATCGGGGAAGTACGACCGCCACACCTATTTCTAGCGTGAAGCATTATTGTGCGTTTCGATGGAAGGGTGTGGTTGCCGGCACACTTTTATATGAGGCGACCATCATAGTAGCAACGCATCTGTGATTGACTTCAGATAGTATGAAATTGCTTACATGTCCATGGGCGGCAGTGACCACTTACCATCAGGTGGGCTGCATACTCATTGCTACTTCAATCAGATAAAAAAATCATAAAAAAAATAAACATAACGCACACTTTACAACTGACTCTCGTACTCATCGAGAAATTAAAGAAAATCCATTCAGAGAAAACTTATCTTCCGTTCATTTTTCAGATCGCTTCGCGTGAAAACGTGGGTAAGTAGGGGATTCCGTCAGCTGTGCAATATTCAGGTTCGTTGGTTTTAAATCTCCGTCGAAGCCTCCAGAACCCGTCAAGTGTGGAAACACGTTTCGGAGAGATTTTCCTCAACGTCTATAAATGCTCATTGTTTTTATTCAGATCTTTAGGGATGTTTTGAGATCAATGTTAAGAACGCTTTTTGTAGATATTTGAATAAATTATTTATCGCTCTTAGTAATGTTGGTATATTTAGGACTTTCTAAGATTGTGGTTAAAATTATTCTTGCTTACGACGGTATTTTTTTAAAAAGGTCCTATGTGAACCGTGGTATATTTTGGTTCAAACGCCGCGATAAATTCCTACTTAGAGAAGTGGGAACTAATGTATTAGAAAGAACGTATGATAATTTGGTATTAAAAATTTAAACAAAAAAAAAATGAAATGAAATGTCTTTATTTTGTATAGGCCTACGGTGGCACTTACAAATTGTCAGTTACCGGAACACGACCTCAAATGAGAAGATCCGGCAAGAAACTCAGTGGGTTTGTCTTTTTTGTTATGTTGTATTATTTTTTTAAATATTTTTTCAACCATGTTTTTTTACATTGTACATAATGAATATGTAGCATTTATTAAATACTAAAACACATTTATTCAGTTCTATTGGAATGTAATGTCGATATTTATTTATGGGCCACAACGCTACCTAAGCTGCGGGTACAGTAAATTTATGTGGGTAGAACTAAAATTCCATGAACGTTCTTTCATTAACGTATCGTACGACCAGTGTCCGCGTTGCGTTCGACGAGTTCATACAAACGTTATAACGTTACGTTAAAGTATCTATAGCTCGATTCTAATCTCCGTACTGTCCTGTCGTGTGACCGAGCTAGTGTGTATCTTGTGAAGTGCTAATAAACCTCAAGAAGACTACTCTTCACGAAGATCAGGCGATGTGCTTTGAGCTACGTGTCACCGTCGTCCTTGTCATATGCAGATCGACGTGGCGGGCAAGGTAAGTGGCTAATATTACTAATCTGTTAGGATAAGAAATATATTTTGTCTTCTACGTATGCCTTTTCAGTCTATTATAGCCTATTATAGCCCAGTATGAAGTCACGCTGAAGATATTGAATTCCATTGCGTTACAGATGCATTATAGATTATGCATCTGATAAGCAATGGAATTCAATAATTTGTTTGATAATTAAGGTTTTTAGGGACATTTAAAAAACCATATTACTTTTAGCTTATGTTGTTATATCTTATAGCAATGTAAATATTATATTTAACTAATAAAAACTAATTCACGAAACTTGCTTTGCAAATATTGGTTACGTATTAAATGTATGAAAAATTGTTGCCCATTGGCAAAATATTTGGTTAACTCGTCTACATGTTGGTTGATTTTATCGTGTCGTACACAGAATTAACCTAACCCCTTTAAAATTATACTTTTCCTAACAAACTACTTTCGACGCTACCTCACCCCATTTGCGTAATTCATGTTTTATTTTTTCTGATTGCCGTGATTTATGTTAAACAAATTCATGGCAATTAGCCAGCGTAACTAATTTCCATTACGGTCGTTTGATTTAATTAAATCTTTTCTTTCGTTTGTTTCTGCCACCGCCGCCATTTTTTTAAGTAGCTTTAAATACTTTTAACATTACTTTTCACAGTCTGAAATATATGGATGAATTAGGTCACCATTATTGAAAAAAATAATAATATATACCCGTATATGTGAAGTACATATTTATATATATTAGTGTATATATCCTGATAACTTTTTGCTTAATTGCCTTTTTGGTTTTATATTGTTTGAGTTCATAAACACATACTTTAATGAATGTAAAACATATTTTTACCCAACTGTATACAACAAATGAAACGACTTAATATAAGTCATCATTATTGGTTCCCTACACCTACCTACTACCTTCGTTTCTTAATAAAACATATACCGAACTAGCTAAGAAAACATCATTTGACATTTTCCTTTTTATATTATTTTTTTACAAAATACAAAGAACATTTGACGACCCGCGTGGTAGAGCGGTTACCGAACCGGTCTGATGCGCAATGGGTTACGGGTTCGATTCCCGGCCAGACAGGTATCTGAATGATGAGTTTAGATTCATGTTCTGGGTTTGAGTGTTTGTGTATTCGTCTTGTGTGTGTGGGGCTATGAGTGTATAAATCGTATTTATTTTAACATACATCATAAAAGTACCTACATATTTGTATTTTAGTGTAGGTTTAATAATTTTCAGCACCTTTAAGTAAAACGTCCTAGTTGATTTTTAATTAAGTTTTTTTAGCAAAATAAAAGTACCGAAACTTTATATCTACTCAATTAATTGAATATTGACAAGAAACTGTTATACTTCCAAGAACAGCTTTACGGAACAAGTATTTTTGCGTTATCGAAATTGAAGCACAATGAATTTGCAAACTCATCGATCATTAACTTCCAATTAATAATTAGCAACTAATGCTGGATGAATCGCACGCATCAGATTCAATCGCTTTATCACTCAGCAAATTAAATTTGTTTCATTTTCTCTAATGCGTTATAGTCTCCATTAGGCCATAATATATTATCGGTAAACGATTCGCCCTAGTTCATTTCAAAATAGTTTTCACTAATAATCATACACAGTTAATATAATTTATCGTATTAATTTCGAAATAACACTGCATGGAAATACATAATCAAGTAAATAGACGTTCGTCCCATAGTAATATCAATAGCAATAGCTCTTCAAGAAAGGTGTAAAAAAAGCTCCTTCAAAGCCGGTGATGCATTGGCGACTCCTCTGGCTTTCCAACTGCCTTATCGTTAAGTGGCCCGTCGGCATTATCGTTTTAAAAAATAAAAAGTCATACAAAAATACAAAGTGAAAATGCGTTACAATGATGTTTTATGTGACGAAATTGCAATATGCAATAAAGATTCATTTTAATATATTACCGTGTTCTGAATTGTGTTAAGTCATTTTACGAAAGTTTGAATATTCCATAGATGGCATGTAGTATAAGCCATTAGAGATGTGCAATATATTGTATCGGTTTGCGACGTCGAAGCTAAGCTGCGAAACTAGTTAACCGATATCGACTAAAGGTAAGCGGGGAGGCAGTTCTATGAAAATGTGACACTTGTCGCGTATCTGTAGGTTCGACTACTGACTTGCATTCCTTATAAAATATATTTTAGCTTAACTGTATTATAGTTTGGTTAAAACTTTTACCAGTACTAAGCGAGGTCAATTAAAACAAAGCGATTCTATTGGTTGACGTTACATTCATAGCTTAGCTACATCGCACACGGCTGTTTTGTTCTGTAAATTCGTATTTGGCTTTTATCAATCACAAGCTGACCCGGCTAACTTCGTTCCGCCTAAAAATCAAAAATCTAAAATTGTATCAGTGTTCCTCCACTATATTATGCATGTATTATACATGAAAACCTTCCTCTTGAATCACTATCTATTAAAAAAAACTATATTAAAATCCGTAGCGTGGTTTTAAAGCAAACATAGAGACATACAGCGGGAAGCGACTTTGTTTTATACTATGTTGTGATATATTCAGACGTTTTTTTGTATATTCAAATACCTGTAGTTTATATATATTTGATATTTGGTCAAATCTCTACCTTATTATCCTAAGTAAGTGCAAAGAATTAACTTTACTATATAAAAGACTTTATTTGTTAGTTATTTTTATTGAAAACTCGTTTAACTTTTAATTGTGATATAGATAAAACGTTTTAAAAATGGAGCTTAATTTTATTCTTTCAATCTAATTTTACCGGCGTTGCGAAGCGGTCACCTTACAGGGGTTTGACCCCGCCAGACAGATCTTAATGACGAATTCACATTTCTACATTGGGTCTAGATGTTTTTTCTTTGTTCGTTAACCTAATTTTGTTACTTCTAAACATGATTTAGTTTGCAAATAAAATATATTTAAAAATGTTACTACATTAATGACCGAATTTTGACTACTAGACAAACATCATTGAATTGAAAATATTTTACCTCAGTACACTCGTACCGCTCCTAATGGGTATATCCATGGCATTACCCTTAGACTGTGTTTAATATGGTACAATCCATACTATCTATATCCATACTAATATTATAAATGTGAAAGTGTGTTAGTTAGTTCCTCTTTCACGTCGCCATATAGCTATTATATGATATGGTTTATATACTGGGAGATAGGAGGGCGGAGAGTGACTACTTTTTACCGCGCTCTTTCATTCCCATGAGGATATCGATGTTTTGTTAGTTGATATATATTTAGTAGTTCCAGAAGTTGTTAATAGGTGGCGTTAGTAAAATTCATTTGAAAGTTCTGAATCACGCTATCAAATGCTAATGTTAATTCCCTTTGACTAAAACATCGTATAAAACAATTTGAATACGTTTTCGCAAAATGTAAACATTTTTCGTACATTGCAATGTTTGTCAAAACGTAAACAATGATTGTGTTGAGGTATCGCAACTCGTACTAAGGACACAGGTGTTATGACACGTTATTAATAATCATATTGATTGAAGTACATGAACAACCTGTTTATACTAGTACTTACTGTTGATCGGCGTGCAATATGTCACTCGGTGTCACTGAACCACTGCACATGTGGCTTAATTAATGAGCCAATTCCGGCTTAATGCGACAAGCCTTGTCTTGCGAGGTCTTGTAATAGCTTCTAATTAAAATGTATCATTTACATGACAGATTATTGTTACAATTATAATAGTAATTTTAAAGGTGGTAGAACATTGTAGTTCGAACGCCACACCTATTTCTAGCGTGAAGCATTCCTTGCGTTTCGAAGGAAGAGTGTGGTTGCCGGCACATTTTTATGTGAGGCGACTGTCCTAGTCCTCGGGAGTAGCAACGCATCTCTGATTGACTTTAGACTTGACAAACATTGATTGACTTTTGACCTATATTCTATATGAAGCTGCTTACTGATATCCAAGGGTGGCAGTGATCACTTACCATTAGGTGGACTGCATGCGCGTTTGCATTATATAATAAACCCATTTTTCTTATTTCGTCATTGCTAAGCGTTTTATTAGTTATAAGGGCGTAGTAAGAGACATACTTATCCGTAGCGTTTTAACTTTGACCTCAGGGCATTCCTTGAATATTAGTGACTACCCTTAAGTAGTACGAATGGTAAGGATTGAGATTTACCAAATGGTCAAATGGTAAATACCAACAAGCAGACTGTGATCTTGTTCTACTTCTATATATATGTAATAAAATATCTTACGCAAAATTCATAGGCGTGGCTATAGCTTTGTTAAGTTTTTGACGGATGACACCTACCCCTTTTTTATATGATCATTAGTCTATCTGTCACCAGGCTATATCCTGAAACATAATGTCTTGATAGTTGAAATTTACACAAGCGATGTATACTTAAAATTATATGCGTTTGTGTATCATATACATGTTTAGTACAGCATTTTTTATTTTTATTTGACTAAAGTAGCAAACCAGCATGCAGTCCACCTGATGGTAAATGGTCACTGCCGCCCATGGACATCTGCAATCAACTTCATACAGAACATGGGTTCCATCTGAAGTCAATCACAGATGCGTTGCTACTCCCGAGGACTATGATGGTCGCCTCATATGAAAGTGTGCCGGCAATCACACCCGACAGTTAACAACACACAGCATACAGTCGACCTTATAGTAAGTGACCACTGACTTTCATGGACATCTGTAAGATAAGATTACAGTTTTAGGTTGTTAGCCTAGAGCTAATCTGAGATTAGTTATAGATCCGTTGCTACGTCTGAGAACTACGAGTAAGTTAGAACGCTTCAGGCAAGAATGCTCCTCAACCACATTCTTCAGATCAAAACACAGCAGTTCATCTTGCCATTGCTGTTATTGTCGTCAATCCATAATTGTCCCACTGCTGGGCACGGGTCTTCTCTCAGGCCATAGTCCGCCGCGCTTGGCCAAGTGCGAATTGGTAGACTTCACACACCTCCGAGAACTTTTTCTTTTAAGAACTCTCGGGTGCAATGTTTTCCTTACCACCTATAAATCAATCAAAGTATTATACGTTGGGAAAACTTTTTGACATGTATTTTTTATGGATTGTGGTTACGTTAAATAAAATATGTTAATTGAAACCAAGTCCGACCACATACCTACGTTAGATTGGAAATAATGCAATGTGCATTTGCCGAATTGGGTTACGGCTTAACTGGTAATATAGGCGGTGCAATCGTACCTAATCCTCAGGGTGGAGCGCCGTCGTCATATCTTCATTTAAAATTAATGGGATGAACTAAGCTGTGCGGGTATGATGAAATTTGAGCGAACAATACAGCTGATTCTCTAAAAGCTTGTGTATTTTAAAAGCTTTTATGTACAATGTTTGTGGGTAAGTAAGTAAATATGTAAATATGTAAGTGTGTGTTTAGGTCAAATCTTGCAACCTTAATTTAACCCAATTCTCAGTGTCCCACTGAAATTTGGAACACACGTATAGTTCTATAGTTGTTAACCAAAATGGCGGGCGCAACAAAATGGCGGATGACGTATTTTCGTACAACTCACCCGATATGGGTATCAAATAAAAGGTCTTAACAGCAAAAAATGAAAAAAAGCACAAATTCAAGATGGCCGCCATCAAAAAAATAAAAATTACACATATTTTAGTACAAGTCACCCAATATAGGTATCAAATGAAAGAGCATTACAGGTCCTGGGATAACTAAAAAAAAAATTATATAATAATAAAAAATATCTTTTTAAAAAAGTATTTACTATAATGGACTGAAAAAGAAAAAAATAAGCCGTTTTATATTTAATAGGTATTAATAATAAATGTTACAAAGGGTTGTAAACTCCCTATTTATAGGATTTTAGATCGTATTTTAAGTCTCAACTTATCAATTGGCGTAGTATTTTGATAACCATATTGTATTGATATTGAAAAATATTATCCCTTCCTCCCTTTTTCTTTGATTACAGGATCCGTATTTAAAATATAAACAGTCTATGTCACTTTGCAAACTAAGTTGATATCAATGATATGTTAAATGTTGCAATTCGTCAAGCCATTTGGTCTGTAGCGCGTACATTGTAATTGTTCATACAAATTGTATCGTACATACGCTCGAAAAAAATTTACCCTCTTTCTGATGCAGTCGGGTAATAGTCGTTCGTAAACCCATTATTTCCACCACTTATGTCCACCAATTCGCACTTGGCCAGCGCGGTGGACTATGGCCTAATCTCTCTCATTGTGAAAGAAGACCCGTGCCCATCAGTGGGACAATAATGGGTTGACGGAACGGAAACCCATTATAGTTCCACTGCTGGGCACGGGTCTTCTCTCAGAAAGAGAGAGCTTTAGGCCATAATCCAACGCACTGTCTACGTTCGAATTGGCAGACTTCACACACCTCCGAGAACTTTTTTTAAAGAACTCTCGGTTATGTAAGATTCCTCACAATGTTTTCAATCACTGAAAAGCAAGGACAATTAATTTCTAATACACACATCATTTTATAAAAAATAGTGGTGCCTGCCTGGGTTTAAACCTCAGACCTCCCGGTCGAGAGGGCAAGTTTCAAACATTAGGCTATCACTGTTCTAATTTTTATGAGGATCTAGGGTACATTACTGGGTAATTATTATGAGGTACTGAGGTACATTATCCTTTCAAGCTTGGATCCCAACGTTAAATTTACGGTCGACTGCAACCCTCCATCTGCATTGAAACGTAATACGACATGCAACCCCATCCAAGCCCGTTTCCTACTTCAATTGAAACATGAGTTCCTTAGCGAAGGTAGGCAACGGAGTGGCTTATTCCTTTTGAATACGAACTGTAGATTTTTTCTTATAACAAGTGTGGTTTTCCGTTGAAACTTCTGTAGATTCTTGCGTGCTTTTCCTAAATACGGCGCCGTACTGAAAATGTTAGGGCTTATTTATCGGTCTCGAAAAATGCAGTTTCGGAAAAAAAATTGAGTGCGGTAAAATTCACCTTGGATTTTTGCTTTCCATATAAATTAATAAAATAGTTTAAGGGATTTAACGCATACATGTAGTCAGGCTTTCATATTTTTTGGATAATTTTCTCTGGGAGTACAAAAAGTACCGCCTTACTTAAATATGAATAACTATTTTTATAAGAGCATATAAGTACTTCTGGGTAAGTTAAACTATTTATATTTATAATTAATCTTTACGACGTTAAAGCTTTACGACGTTAGGCTAAATTTAAGAAAATCTTTAGCTGCATTTTTATGGGGCATTTACATAAAAAATGACATAAGCTAATCCCTACTCTGAAAATAACCATTCTTGGGTAAAATATAAAAGAAATGTATTTCGACTGGTTTCTGTTCGCCATAATTCTAGTGTTTTTGTTAAAACATCTGCATTGTTCTCTGGGCACTTATCGGAGGCGTTTAATTTGAACAATAGTAAACTGACTGGCTTTTCGTGTATATTTTCCGAGCATTGCATCGTGGTTTGAATACAATATAAATAGCCACGTCATCAAGGGATGTTATTTCTATTAATTGCCGTTACATCCACCAACACGGCAATATAAATAATTAAAAATTAAAAAGATTGATGAATAAATCACCGTTTTATTATTATATTAGCGGACCCGCCGAACTTCGTTCCGCCTAAAAGTCAAATGTTTAAAATTATCAGTATTCCTCCACCATTTTATACATGTATTATACAAACAAACCTTCCTTTTATTAAAAAAAAATTCAAAGATCTAAGCAAACATAGGGACAGACAGCGGGAAGCGACTTTGTTTTATACTATGTAGTGATGCAAAAAAGGCAAATTACAGCAAATGGCAAATTAGAAAATCCAGTGGTTTCATTTTAATAGAGGTTAGTTATTAGATTAAATGTTAAGCTAAGCTATTTGCAGATATGTACTATGCAGATAATGCAGACTGGTCATCGTTTCGTATATTTTGTTGTTCGTTGATTGTTGAGAGATTTTGTAATATTTGTTTTGTAATATTGTATCAGTAATTGAATAACGTATAATTCTATTTTGGCCATATGATGTTTAAATTGTTATAATGCTATAACATAAGTAGCTGTAATAATATTTCGTGGTTTCATATTAAACATTATTAATATTTTGAAGACATCCATTATGAATCCATCCACGAGAAGAAAAGTGGACTCAAGATATGATGGCACCATACGGAATTTTATGTACAGCAGTAAAGTCATGAAATAGAAGGCATATTTTGTATTCATTTATAATAAATTTCTATTTCTTCATCAAATCATCGTTCAAGTAACCCATTAATATTCGTAAAGGCGTTGTGAAAGAGACGTGTTACTGTGGTAGCAAGTTAAATTAATGAATCTCAGTTTCGTGCATGTATTTAGTGTTGCACGAATAAATCTTACAACCCTAAGCGCGTTATACTATTGTATTCAATGAATTACTCGCTCGTATTCGTGTAGCGTGTAGAGTCTCCACGCCAACAATAGACGTCGGATTCGGGTTTATGTTTGGCCGGACAGTATCCTAAAGTCGGGCATATTATTTGATAATACATGAATTTTATGACATTTCAAAATTTAGTATGGGATTTTTATTGATCGTGTTTTATTTCAATTATAAGTTTTAAATTTCTTGATGTAATAAAGATGTTTTACGTCTCATGAGCGTGATTTTCACTGACATATATTATGGGTGATGGCGTTGAAAGAATTGAGAAGATATATCAAGCTGCTCTAATGGGTAATTGGGTAGAGGAAGGCATGGGTTAATTGACAACCAGTCACGAATGTTTTTGCAATTGCCTCCAAAGGCCACTGACAGCTATTCAATGATTGTACCCAGAGTTGAAGACCACACGATGTTACTAGCATTTAAGTAGTAAGCTGCCGACCACGCCTGTCGTTGCAAAACTACTTTTTTTTATTTGACTGAAGTAGCAAACGCAAAGTGGCCTGCATGCGGCCACCTGATGGTAAGTGGTCACTGCCGCCCATTGACATTTGTAAGCAACTTCAAATAGAAAATGGGTTTTATTTGAAGTCAATCACAGATGCGTTGCTACTCCCGAAGAATACGGTGGTCGCCTCATATAAAAGTGTGCCGGCAACCACACCCTTCCATCGACACGCACGAAATGCTTCACGCTAAAAATAGGTGTGGTGGTGGTACTTCCCCGGTCGAACTACACTGGTTCTACCACCTTCAAATATTTATTATTTATGGACAAATGATCATTTACTGTTCATGACACTCTACATGACACTCTAGATCAGTTCCAGTATACATTGCATTATTGTATCTATTTTTCAATTTCAAATCATAATAGTTTAATTTATGTTAATTTTAATTAGAATCTGTTTTATTACATGTGACATATTTGTATACCCCTTGGGATAGGATAGGAGCCCAGAATTGATGTATCTTACATATGTATTTCACCTTATCATGCAATAAATGAATTGAATACTCAAGCTATACGGGGCTATGCAGTATGCATGTTTCTTCAATGTCCGGATAAAATCGAACGCCTGGTAACCCTAGTTGTTCATGTTCCCGCGGGAATGTTTATACATCTAAGTTGCGCTACGTTGCACATCCCGTCTCAAAACATTTCCTTAGCAAGATGAAATTGTTAAGTACAAAACGTTTAGATGTTCAACATACATATAACATATGATGTTTAATGTGGTAATGTACAATTTTGCCTAATGTTTCTAGGAATTGTATAAGATTTCAAGCTGTATAACTGTTGATGTAATTAAAACTTGTAAAAACACGAATAACATATAACAAAACTAAAATTAAGAACACGAAGAACAAGATGTTTTTTTTTATTTTAATAATTCGGTTTTAATATTTTGTAGAGTTTTCGTGTCTATTAGAAGGTGTATCGAGAGATTTATTTATTATATTACATACAGCATAAATATAAGCTCTAGACACGAATAGCCACACATTTAAATTGAATTGAATTGGATATCATGGACACACAAATAATAAAAACAAAGATAAATTGTTTATTTGTCTATTTGTTAGTATAGATAAAAGCAACTAAATAAATCTTGCATGTAAGAATTTTTAATTCTTGCCAGATTTATGACGTCGCTGAGATCTGTAGTAGTTGATGAGAATGGGTAGGGAAGCTAACTGGTAGATATTCAATCCAGTTCAAGGTATAATGGTTTATAGCATTCTGTAAAGTTTTTTTTTTATTCAACTAAAACAACAAAGTATTGTTTTCGTACACATCTGCTATAGTAAAATTTATATTGCAGCGTTTACGTCAATTCTGTGTATTCTCTCTCATCAACCCATTATTGGCCCACTCCTGGGCACGGGTCTTCTCTCAGAATGAGAGAGTTTAGGGCACAGTCCACCGCGCTGGCCAAGAGCGAATTGGTGGTGTATAGATATAGTAAGGGTAAGCTAATGTCATTAGTCGTTAAATAGGCTTTATAATATTGATCTAATCAGGAACTGCTTGGTGCGACGCACTACCGCCCCGTGCCTATCACATATCACGATGTTTCATTATTTTTTATAATATAGCTCTTTACCGTAAAACGTAATAAAAATTCTATAGACCATGTCGATGCTCTCATCTCGCCTACTTATTGGCCACAACGGTTACAGATGACAGACAGCTGCACGCTGGACACTGTCGTCCACGGACATTGGTATACATCGCCAAATGAAAACAGAGAGTTCTGAGAATAGTTACGAACGCTTTGCTACCCTTGAGAAATAATTTGGAACGCTTCGAATAGTATATTTCCCTTTTCACAACTTCGGACCAAAAATCAGCAGCGCAACTTCCATTATTATAAAGAAATAGGTTAGGCGGTGCTGCTCACGAAGTCCTATAGTTAAGAGGTCTACCAGATTAAAAATGTAGTTTAATCTTCGAGTTACGCCGCAGTTTTCCACGTTCACCGCGAAATGAGCGCTCGCGATTATTTAGTTGGTCTATTTACCCGCGGCTCATAACCGCTGCGTATTATCTGCGATTTATGCCCGCGAGTAGAACGACGTGTAAGCACGCAGCTGTCTCCAGACGAAAGTTCTTTAATCCTGCAAATATGTGAATTTACGTAAAAACGACGTTATTTACAAACACATATGAACATACTTCCTACCGTTTGTGCATTAGATACATAATTGTTAAGTACATTATTTTTTATAAGAAGACCACTTATATATAATTAAGCTATTCCATAGCTTTTATCACAGGATTTGAGCGTGGCGACCAAATCAAGAAATTCCGTAACGAAAAAAACGTAATACCCCCACGCCGCCTATCACGTAGCGCGGCCGAGCGTTCGTTTAACGTGTATTTATACGATACGACAGTAGTAAGGTAGCACTCGCTCGCATCAAAGAAAAAAATTGAATTAAATAAAAAAAAAAATACTGCATAAATAAATAAGTAATTATAATTGCATAAGTATAAAAAAATGCTATGCAATAGCTTTACCGGGGCAGTCCCCGAGTGTCGCACGTTATTATTAATAACCTAGTATGTAATTTCTATTAATTATTAACATTAATAGAACGAACCTACTAAGTTATTCCTCCCCTCGTTTCGGTGACGTCAGAAAGGTAGTTGGTAAATCAGATAGGTGGTCTTTGCTTGAAGGAGTAACAAATACACTTGCAAATATTAACAAGATTATAAACTCCCATTAAGCGTGTGAAAATGTTTTCATGTCTATTTAAATATAGGTAAGTACGTCTTAAAAGTGTACAAAAATTTAAGAACAGCACAACATTAAGTTAAAATATGAACGCGATAGACCACAAGTAACGGGTTAAGAGGTTAAATAAAAATCAAAGCAACTGTTCCAAGGTTCGCACTAAGTGTTTTCGCTATGCCGCATATTTATGAGTTAATAACCTGCAGCTGTTATCATGCGCTAAATTATAACTCGATGTTTATGAAAAGAGTTGATACGATACTTCTTTGTTGTGCTTCTACTCCTTATAAACTGTTACTTCTAATTAAAGTTATCAATACACTCTACATTTGTACGTTATGGAAGTTAGGTAGAACAAATATGTTTCGAGGAGTTACTAATGAGACACTGCTTTCTAGCGAGAAGCGGTTATTGTTTTTTGATGGAAAGGTATAGTTGACTCAATTTTTAACAGACTTAACAAAGGAGAAGGTTCTCAATTCGGCCAGTATATATTATTTATGTATATTTTTTATGTATGTACAAGGATTACTCCGCCGTTAGTGGGCCGATTTTAATTATTCTTTTTTTATTGTGTAGAGACAAGCTGCGAATTAGTCCCACTTAAATATGGTTAGGATCCATTTATGGGTTCTGGAGAAAATGAGAGGAGCTCCTTAACCGATAAGAGTAATTGAGTTGTGTGTGAAGATATTTGGTGTAGGTTCGAATGAAATTGCAATGCCAGTTCATCATTGACTATTTAAGGGTCTGATAATGTGGCTCGGAGACAAAATATGTAACTCCTCAACCGATGGGAATAATTGAGTTGTATGTAAAAATACATATTTGGTGTAGGTTGTAATGAAATTGCAAAGCCCGTTCATCATTGACTGTTTAAGGGTCTGATAATGTGGCTCGGAGACAAAATATGTAACTCCTCAACGGATGAGAATAATTGAATTGCGTTTGAAGATATTTGGTGTAGGTTCTAATGAATTTTTTTTTTTTTTTTTATTTGACTGAAGTGGCAAACGAGCATACAGTCCACCTGATGGTAAGTGGTTACTGCCGCCCATGAACATCTGTAATCAACTTCATACAGAACATGGATTCCATCTGAAGTCAATCACAGATGCGTTGCTACTGCTAATAAATAAATAAATAAATAAATAAATACTCCCGAGGACTATGATGGTCGCCTCATGTGAAAGTGTGCCGGCAACCACACCCTTCTATGGAAACGCAAGAAATGCTTCACGCTAGAAATAGGTGTGGCGGTGGTGTGCAAAGCCAGTTGATTATTAACTATTTAAAGGTCTGACAATGTGGCTCGGGGACAAAATATGTAACTTCTCAGCCGATGGCTGTAATTGAGTTTTGTTTAAAGATTTTTAGCGTAGGTTCTAATGAAATTGCAAGGCCAGTTCATCATTGACTATTTAAGGGTCTGATAATGTGGTTCGGAGACAAAATATGTAGCTCCTTAACCGATGGGAATAATTGAGATATGTTTGAAGATATCTGGTGTAGGTACTAATGAAATTGAATTACTTACGAGCTATGATCAGAGGAACATACGTACTAAAAATGAAAAAAAAATTGGTATTGGTATTAAATGCTAATTAAACCTCTTTTTACCTTTAACGGGTGCGTTCAAAATAAATTGAAAATTATAACAATTTATTTGAATTTGAGAAATATACTACTTTGGACAATAAGAAGTTTAGTTTTTAATTTAAATTACGGTCTTATTTCGACCGTTGCGACGGGTGACTAGTTAGGACAAATACTTCAAATAGGAGCCTTGTTCTGTATGGAGTTACTCATGGTACGCCTATGTCCATGCCACCCATAGACAAAAAAATCGTGTCATAAGATATAGACTTATACGAGTCGTTTCACATCATTTGACAGAGATAGCAATACATCTGCGATTGACTTCAAATGAAACTTAATTATATGAATCTGAGGTTGATTAATAGCAATCCACGGACGGATATTGCCACTTTGCATAAGATAAACTCCATGCTCGTTTACTAAGTAAAACATTATAATAATAATGAATCTGCTATAAATGTCTCTTAATATTTTTAGGCTGAATACTAAAATAAACAAACTTAAACATTTAAAAATGTTTTTGCTACAAATAATTTACGCTTGCTAAATCCGCAATATTTTATTGTGTGTACCGCCCCATAATTAGTCCGTATAATCTGCAATTAACTTTTACTTTAAGCTTTATAACATTTTAATTGTATTTATGTACAATTACGTACTTGACCGCGATTCCGTCTGTGTAAATGATGACGCGGCCAAAACCAAGCGCTTGCCAAACTAAAGTGCAGTGAAATTGTATGCGGTATTTAGTAACTCGTAAACTTTAAACACCGTTTATTTTGTGGGTCGCGTTATAAAATTGTTGTTTGTTAAAGTTGATATCTACAGAGAATTAAACAGTGTTGTATAAGTATAGTTCAAATGGTACCTAGTTGTAGTTTATTGTCGTGTAAATTAGAACTTATACTTTGTCTCATGAAAACGGATTTAGTTCGAAGGTAAAATGAGTATGTTTCCGGTGAGAGGATGCTTATAGATGTTCTCTGCAGTAATGATTACATTCAGGTGGATTGCATGCTCGTTACCTACTTTAATATTATAAAATAGACTCTAGTAGGGCTTGTAGTTCTTTTATTTATTAACGAATAATCATAACTGCAATTATTCTCAAGGTGTAGTTCGACCGGGGAAGTACCACCGCCACACCTATTTCTAGCGTGAAGCATTTCTTGCGTTTCGATAGAAGGGTGTGGTTGCCGGCACACTTTCACATGAGGCGACCATCATAGTCCTCGGGAGTAGCAACGCATCTGGGATTGACTTCAGGTGGAACCCATGTTCTGTATGAAGTTGATTACAAATGTAAATGGGCGGCAGTGGCATCAGGTGGACTGCGTGCTCGTTTGCTACTTCAGTCAGATAAAAAAAATGCATTATTTACGGTCGTTAGCTGAATGATATGTGAGCATGTGGTTAAATTAACAACTCTTTGAAGCTTAGTAATTATTACAGTGGTAAGGCATATTAATTATTACAGGGAAATTTTCTAGTCTTTATCTGCTAAACGGCAACCTAGATTAATTAAGTTTCATTCACATACATAAGGCTTTTATGTCCTACAGTTGGACATTCTAAATTTATAATACAATTTAAGTTAGAATGCTTCATCATACTGGTCTGTTGAGAATTAGTTACTGTTATTAAATTAGGTCTTTTATTTTTGATTCAAAAGCGTAAGTAATATACGAGAGTTAGTTGAAAGATTTAAGGTACTTTTTGGTAAAAGTAAAAGGTTTCATTGTCCAATAAACATTGTTAATTCTTTTGTATTTTTTTAATTACTTGTTTTTAAATCAAAAATAAAATAACTAATGAAAAATGCATTTATATGAAAAAATAGTACCAATAGGCAATTTTTCGAGTCTAAATATAACTTATCGTAGCAAGATTGTATTTATTTCGCTGGTATTTACCGCAGCTCATAACGGTCTACGTATTATCTGCATGATTTATAGCCGCATGTTGAATGACATGCGAGCATGCGGCTATATTAACTACTCTGTAATAATTAGTAGTGTGGTGTATGTATTAATTGTTTCGTTTGTTGTAATTTATACATCTTATCTTTATTAGTAAAGTAAGCAATTGTAAAGAATAGGAGAATACAAATAACAAATTATTATAATTTATAAGAATATAATAAATTATTTTCTATGAAAATAAGTGCGAAGGAAGAAGACTAGAAATCGAAACAGAATTAAGGTAAGGGAAGTTTCAAGTTAAATATATGAGCATACGAATACACTCGCGGGCTAGTATTTATTTCGCTGGTATTTACCGCAGCTCATAACCGCGTTACGTATTATCTGCATGATTTATGGCGGCATGCTGAATGACATGCGAGCATGCAGTTATCTCCACGCGAGATTGAGTTTTCAGAATTGTTCAAAAATTTTTGGACTTCTAGTTTATATTGAAGATAAATTTGGGTTAAAACTTTTGAAATCAGTTGTGTACTATGTAGTATGGATTAATATAGCGTTTATCCACTTTATTGAATGCTCCTACGATGTTATAATCTGAAGCAGAAAGAAAATTATAATCATTATTAATTTCATATGGCACACCATTTGTATAAACGCGGAACGTATTTTAAGCTTTACTTCATACATAAAACGTGGTATTTGCATACATTATGATGAATTCTATTCTTTATTAAGCAATAAACTAAAAAATACGAATATTTCCAACAAGCTTACGTTATCGTAGTTAAGCAGGTGTACTGAGCTTCATGTCCTTTTTTTGAAAATTATTTTAGTTAAGTTGTACATTACAGCTTATTACTTTGAGATGTGCATTTGAGGCAAGTGAAATTACCTATATTAAATCGTATATCTTATACGTCGTAAATTTTAGTCGTAGTGATCGTATCAAATCTAAATTTTAATAAAACTTAACTACTACACTTATACTTAGACTACACTGTTTAAATCTTTGTAGATATCAACATTCACAAACAACACTTATATAATGCGACTCACAAAATAAACGGTGTTTAAAGTTTACGAGTTACTAAATACCGCATACAATTTCACTGCACTTTAGTTTGGCAAGCGCTTGGTTTTGGCCGCGTCATCATTTACACAGACGGAATCGCGGTCAAGTACGTAATTGTACATAAATACAATAAAAATGTTATAAAGCTTAAAGTAAAAGTTAATTGCAGATTATACGGACTAATTATGGGGCGGTAAACACAAAAAAATATTGCGGATTTAGCAAGCGCAAATTGTTTGTAGCAAAAATATTTTTAAATGTGTAAGCCTTGTTTATTTTAGTATTCAGCCTAAAAATATGTAGACATTTATTGCAGATCTTTATTTTTATAATATTTTACGTAGTAAACGAGCATGCAGTTTATCTTATGGAAACTAGCAATATATAATCAAACTATATTTATATAATTGAATCCCGTCTGGAGTCGATCACAGATGTGTGGCCCTCTCTGTCAAATCATGTGAAACGCCTCGTATATTTATATATCTTACAACACTCTTCCAACAGCAACTTTTATATATAAGTTTTTTTGTCCATGGGCGGCATGGACATAAGCGTTCCATAAGTAACGTTCGACTGAAGCTTCGGCTTCAGCCATCTTCGGCTAAAAAATCCACGTTCCGCAAAACCTTCGGCTTCGGCCAAAATGGACCGAAGGTTGGGCTGAAGCCGAAGGTTAGTACTAAGTATCAAAATTAAACAAATTGGAACGGTTAGCACATAATCGGGTAACAGGCTTTTTTTTTTGTTTACGAGGAGGAAACCTTCCAAAGGTACCCGATGCCGTGGGAGCGACGCAGGGTTATGTGGGATTTTTACCGCACTAAAACCCTCCCGGTTGCCGTCCTCGGCGCTGAAAAGGAGGACTCCGTGATCTCGAAACGACTTCAACCGGAATCCTCCGAGCGCGCTGCCCCATCGGGCTCCTCCCAGATGGGCGGCTGGGCCTACCGCTCCGTCTAGTCTTTACGACGGTATGCGACAACACATACCGCCGTCCTTCCCGGGATTGCCTGACCGAACGGTTCGAGCTCCCACTCTAGCCGTCTGCAACCCCGGAAGCCCCTTTTAGTCGCCTCTTACGAGAAGCAGGGGATACCGTAGCCCTATTCTGGCCCCGAGGCTACAGGGACGCGGGTAACTGGTTTGCTACGAATGTTTTTTTTTAATTAGCATTGTTTTAAAATGTTATTGTCTTTTTAGAAGTTGCTAAGTAATTGTAATCAGCTCTATGACTTGTTTTCTATTGGTTACAAACCTTATCGGCCGAAGGTTGTGGCGATAGCTAAATAATCTGCTTCGGCCAAAAATCGACCTCCTACCACCTGCATAATGTACAAATGTAGAGTGTATTGATAGCTTTAATAAATAAATGTTTATAAGGAGTACAAGCAGGCTAAAAGGTATCTTCTTTCATAACCATCGAGTTATAGTTCAGCTCATGATAACGACTGCAGGTTATTAACTCATAAATGTGCAGCATATCAAAAACACTTAGTGCGAACCTTGGAACAGTTACTTTGATTTTTCTTCGATATTTTTGATTTGATTTTACTCGATATTTATGACAAAAGTTGATACAATATATTATTCCTTATTTAGAAATTAGAACTTATACTTGGCTCAATCTAAGAGAATTTGTTAGAAGGTAGAATGAGTATGCTTCTACTGGGGAGGTACTGCCTATTTAAAGCGTGGAACAGTTCTAGTGATTTGGTTGTCAGCTCACTTTCATGTCTTAGTCCTCAGGATTCTCAATGTATGTGTGATTGACTTCAGATGGAATCCTTGTTCTACTGTGTTGCTTATGGTCAGTTACCATCAGACGGACTGCATCTCGTCAGCTACTTCAATCTTATGATAATATGCTATATATCTGATTTATTTACAGAGCGTCATAACTGCAATAATCTGCATGATTTATGGCCGCTAGCTGAATGATATGTGAGCATGTGGTTATCTTAACAACTCCATAAGGCCTAGTAATAATTACAGTAAAATTTTCTAGCATTTACCTGCAAACTACCTTTCATTTACATTTACATATGTCTGACGTACACGTCTTGGCCTTCTATGTCGTACTGTTGTTCACTTTAATTTTACAATTTAATACAGCTTAGAATTCTTTATTATGTTGTTCCTATACGGATAATATACTGTTATTAAATTCATTCTTTTACTTTTGATTCAAAAGCGAAAATAATCAAAGAAATATAATTGAAAGAATAAGGGTATTTTTAGTGAAAGTATAACAATACATTATTTCCAATGAATATCATTCATTTTAATAATCAACGGGTACTCACTATATGTAGTTTTTGAATTCTTTAAGAATTATTTTTGCTCCAGTGGTTAGTTTATGGAAATCACAAAAAGTGCAAAGTGTCGTACGTAAAGATACAGTTAGTGTAGTGTGTCGTGATATGGAACCTAAAAAAAGAAAAACGAACTAGACTAAGGGTAGATAAGTTAATCTACAATTAGTGCTTGTCAGCGGTTTCTCCCCGCCACCGCAGTTTCGCCGTGACCACGATCCATGTACCTGGGTCGAAATATCGACAAATAGTGAGTATCGTTGTACAAATGAGTATCGTGAGTACTCGTTAATTATTAAAATGTATCAATTCCGCGATAATACTAGTCTAAATCGAATATCATTCACTCTTTCAACTATGTCCCAGTTTTACATTTAACGTATTTTTATGTTTTTAAATGATTAATAAGAAACCTAACATGAAAATGTATTTATAGAGAAAAAAAAGTAGTATCGATAGGTAATTTTCTATGTCTAAATATAACATATGAAATACACGCTTTCTACACTCATAACCCCACACTAAGAATTTCTCCTGTGTCGTGGGTACCATGGACACATACAAGACAAATACACAAACACCCAGACCCAGAACGTGAATCTAAACTCATCTTTCACATACCTGTCTGGTCAAGAATCGAACCCGTGACCCATTGCACATCAAACAGGTATGGTAGGCGCTCTGCCACGCGAGTCGTCAAAATCGACGCATCGATATATCGTCGCAAGATGGTCATTTCGCTGGTATTTACTCATAACGTACGTATTATCTGCATGATTTATAGCCGCATGTTGAATGACATGCGAGCATGCGGCTATATTAACTACTCTGTAATAATTAGTAGTGTGGTGTATGTATTAATTGTTTCGTTTTTTGTAATTTATACATCTTATCTTTATTAGTAAAGTACGCAATTGTAAAGTTTAGGAGATTACAAACAACAAAGTTTACTTAAAAGTAAAGACAATATAATTAATTATTTTGTATGAAAATAAAAAGCAAAGAGGTCTAGAAATCGTAACAGAAGGTAATTTTCCGCGTCTGAATATATGAGCATACGAATACATTCGCGGGTTTGTATTTATTTAGTTGGTATTTACCGCAGCTCATAACCGCGCTACGTATTATCTGCATGATTTATGACGGCATGCTGAATGACATGCGAGCATGCAGTTATCTCCACGCGAGATTGAGTTTTCAGAATTTCTCTAAAAAATGTTTCAGTAGTGTAAATTAAAGATAAATTTGAGTTACAATTTACGAAAACAGTAATGCAACGTTAAATGGTTTATAAATAAATCCACAATACACTAGTGGATTACAAAGGGCACTAAGTTAGAGTTTCAGTTTAGATTTGTCTGTGTTAATTAACTTTATTCATTGCCACTATGATGTAATAATCTCAAGCGGAAATAAAGTTATAATCATTATTAATTTCGTATGCACACGTTTCCATAAACACAGAATATATTTTTAGCTTTACTTCATACATAAAACGTGGTATTTGCATACGTTATGATACATTCTGATGTTTATTAAGCAGTAAACCAACAAATACGAATATTTCCAGCAAGCTTACGCTATCGTACTTAATAAGGCGTACTTAGCTCTATTTCATTTATACTAATATTATTTTAGTTAAGTGTAGTTTATTCCTTTGAGAAATGCATGTAAGGCAAGTGAAATTACCTAGACTCGTCGGGAAAATCTTAGTCCCAGTGATCATATCAAATCGCGGTGCTACAACGCTAAATGAAAAAACCAAATAAAAATATTACATTATGGCAGTAATAAGGAGCGCCGTCAAGAGTTAAAAATGAAATATAAAAAAAAATACTACCCAAACTCAACTATATCATTCTTTAACTAACACCAACCTAACACCATAACTATCAACAGCTCATTTCCTCTACAACAGCCATTCAGTATAACTACCAAATGTGCACCTACCGCCATCATTACCACAAACTCGACCTTTCTGGCGTGATTGAGTAACAAACATCAAACCATGCATCTCTTCTCACAAACTTTCGCTTTTTTGATATTATTGAGACTTCAGATATATCTATAGTATTTACCTATGAAAATATTAAACTTAGTTTGTTGATGACGCGAATGTCGCGATTTTAGGTAAAGGGTAACGGGAATCGCTCATTTTTTTTATCTAAAAAGTTTCATCCACGCATCCATCAGCCCTTTGATGTCTATTGATGGACATAGGCCTCCCCTAAAAAGTTTATCCTGATTGAACTGACCCAATTAGTAGTAAGTAATATAGGCCTACGTTAAACAAAATATTTGTTAAGACAGGTGAATGATTTTGTAATAGCACTGTTAATTAAATACACCATAACCATACGATTTAGCCTTGCTATTCAACGAGGTAATGTTGCCAGCATTCTGGGAACTCATCCTAGGGACAGTAATTTGTGTTTTTTTTTACTTTCAAGTTATTTTTTTATATAAACATAAAGTTATAAAATTGAGTTATTTTTAGTTATCGTATCATTTTATAATTATTAAATAATTCTGTTTCTAGTAAAAAAACCATAACCATATTCATTATCCTACTCAAAGCAACGCTAAACTGTAGCGTTACGGTCGAAGCAGATTGCGTGATTATTCATATACGTTAATCGAATGTTTCATTTATCACGTCCTTATGTAACAACTAAGATGTAGTAAATACACCAAAGTTATCTTGAAAAAAAAAAATTGCCATCATCATTGTATTGGTTTATCCTACAGAATAATGGCGTCTACCGAAACCTATGTCCTGGATTATACTTCTTTGCTTAACTACTCTATGTATGGCATAATAAGGAGTTCTTAGTTATTTCTATTTTTAATTATAGGTACAGGTAGCAAAGTATCACGTGATTCCTTCATATAAAGTGGTTTCTGTCATCCATCTGTAATCAAACCCAGATAAAATTCTAACCTTATCTGGGTTAAAAATAGAAATCCAGGGCTGCTTGTTCTATTAACTTGCTTGCTTTCCTTGCTTAACTTAATCTTTAGGGATACCTAGGGGTTAACCTGAAATACCTCAGATAAGTATGTGTCCTTACCGCATCCCTTAAACAAAATCTAGTAACCCTTATCATAGCTGATATAAGGTTGTGTATTAAGAAAGGGGGGATGTCCCGCGAATCGAATTGAAGGGATTTTATTAGTTATTGTAATTATTTGTATAGGTTATATGTATTAGTTTAAGTTAGGTTATATTCTATTTAAATATAAAATATTTTATCTTAATTTAGATATTTATGTTGTTATTAAAAAAACTTATAAAAAAGCGATTTCTACCACCTCCAATTTTATATTGGGAACAAAAACAATTTGTAAACCTAATAAAAATCAAAAACGGCTTTTATTTAACGAGAATACAAAAACGAGCAAAATGCCGTATGCATGAAAATTATTCACACATTGTAGGCTTTTATACCAATGTTGTATTGGAAGCTTATTGTTTGAACATATTACGGTTGAATAGTTACATATTTTGACTTTTATTTATTTTAAATATAATGTTCTTTTCAGCAATAACTTTTGCAATGGAGATTAATTGATTGCACTTGTCTATATTTGAAACATAAATATAAAAGGTAGAACTCTTCGTAGTTCGATTCCCGAGGTCCGGGATTAGAATAGGGCTGCGGCATCCCCTGCCTGTCGTAAGAGGCGACTAAAAGGGGATTTTGGGGCTGCGGACGGCTAGTGTGGGAGCTTGACCCGTCCAGTCTTTCGATCCCAAGGACGGCGGTATGTGTGGTCGCATACCGTCGTAAAGACTTGACGGAGCGGTGGAGCCGCCCGTCTGGGAGGAGCCCGATGTGGCAAAGGGATCAGAGGACTCCCATTGCGTTCCTTTTGAGATCCCGGAGTACTCGTTGTAGCGCTGAAGACAGTCACCGGTGGGGGGGGGGGGTGTTAGTCCGGTAAAAATTACACATAACCCTGCGTTGCTCCCACGGCGTTGGGTACCTCTTGTAGATTTCCCCCTCGGGAAGTTTGATTCCGTAAGTGACTTAGCTCTCAGAGATAGTGACTCATCTGTAACTACCCTCACATATCTGGGTTTCATTATAAATCCATGTGTGGCAGTGACCGTATTACCATCTGGTGGCCTGCATGCTCTTTTAAAACTTCCAAATTGTATAAAAAAAGGAATATTCAGTTTAACAAATGATGGCGTGTGTATCGTCTGAAATGGATTGTCTTTATTTTGTGAAGTACGGAGGCACTTACGACTTGTAAGTTTTTTCTTAAACTACAACGAAATACGACTTCTATTGAGAATATCTGACAAGAAACTTAGCTATCTAAAGTTGTTCTTACCCCAGAGAGTTAAGTTAAAATGCTACATACCCTTATCACACTATATCTTGGTCTGAGTCTACTAAATGAACACAGAGAAGAGAGAAAAATAGCGTGCAAATCAAACAATAAATCATATTACAATATTAACGCGATAATCCATACTTCCATACTAATATTATAAATGTGACAGTGTGTTTGTTTTTCTCTTTCACGTCGCCACATAGTTTTTATACGATTTGGTATATATGCTTGGAGATAGTTAGGAGGGCGGAGAGTGACGCTGCTTTTTAACGAGCTCTCTCATTCCCATGAGAATATCGATGTTTTCTTAGTTGCTAGATATTTAGTAGTTCCAGAAGTTGTTAATAGATGGCGTTAGTTAAATTCATTTGCAAGTTCTGAATCACGCTATCACGTCTATTGAAGTTAGCTTAAAGCTCCAGTATGTCAGGGTACGTACACTTAGACAAAGTGTCAGTGTAAGTACTGACTTACACTGACACTTTGTCTAAGTAATGCTGACCAGTGGGTCAGCATTACCTCTGGTTCCCTAAGTATCTTCTAACTGTGGAACTGTCATTCATTTATCCACCAGAAATGTGTAATTCCCTTTGACTATGCGGGCGAAGCCGCGGGTAAGACCTAGTTCTAAGATAAAGAGAAACCAGGAATTATTCATACGATGATAAGTGAAGGATCTTCATATACATCAACGATCCCTTCGATTGATTTATTGTCTCCGTAATAATGGAGATGGGCGGGATTGTCACGAAAACCGTACGAAGATTTATTATAAGGACCGAGTTCGTTTGCAGATAAAATTTATTGGGGATCACAGATGTAGCGCCATTGAGGAGTAAGGATTGTTTAAGTAATCAGACTTATCATATCTTAAGTAGTTCACAGATACTGGATACAGATTTTTTATTCGTTTGAAGTTGGAAATGAACATGCAGTCCATCTTTTAGTTCCATTTTTTTAAAAACACGTTACACACACAGCCGTGCATTTGTCACAAACACAAATAATAAACGAAATAGAACATTCAATGTCTTACTATGAAAACACAACGTCAGAAATGTCAGTGTCTTTATCAAAATACCCGCTATTGCCTTTAAATTCGGTTTTGCTAATTAAACCTCTTTTTATATTTATCGGGTGCGTTCAAAATTACTTGACAATTGTTACATTTTATTTGAATTTGAGAAATATTCGCACTACTTTGGACAATATGAAGTTTAGTTTTTTAATTTAAATTATGGTCGAATTTCGACCGATGTGTCGGGTGACTAATATATAATAGATGTTCTAACTAAAGATTTAATAGGTGGTAGAACTAGTGTAGTTCGAAAGGGGAAGTACTACTGCCACACAAATTTCTAGCGTGAAACATCTCTTGCGTTCCGATGTTAGGATGTGGTTGCCAGGATACTTTTGAATGAGGCGACCATCATAGTACACGGGAGTAGCAACGCATTTGTGATTGACTTCAGATAGAACCCAAGTTCTGTGTGAAATTGCTTCCAGACCGTGGCCGGCAGTGACCACTTACCATCAGGTGGGCTGCATGCTCGTTTGCTACTTCAATCAGTAAAAAAAAAGATTGCGAGCTTAACCTCATATGATGACAAGCCGGCTACCACACCCTGTTGCACAAACTACTGCTTTGCGCTAGAAATAAGCGTTGAATGTCAGACACACGAAAACTAAATCTTATTATTTTAATATGTCCCAATCGTACGCGGTTATAAGAAAAAGCCGCGTACAACCAATTTTAAATAAAAATATAGGTAAGTTGAATGATAAAATAAACGTTTTACATGATAATATTCTACAGCGCATTGCGTATATGTCCCGTAATAAATTTATATCTTACGATCTTTTATTACTGGAGATTTCCGGTGCTAAGGATCCGGTATTTATTCAATCGTAATATAATTCACCACATTACATATATTCTCCTTTTCTCTACACGCGACGAATATAAACTGCTTTTGTACTTAGTGCGAAATGGTCCAACTTTCTAAGAGGATTTTGAAAGGTGATAGAACCAGTGTGGTTCCACTTGAGAGGTACCAACGTCACAGCTAGAAATAGAGGGAAACAGTTCAACCGTTTCGTAAAAGCAATGAATGTGGATGCTGTCTAACTTAAATATTAGGCTAATCTACTAAATTTGAATTTCCACAGCTAAAGAACTTGATGTGCAACAGGGATTCTATCTAAAATTAATCACAGATATGTTGCAACTCTCAGAGACAGGTCGTCGCTTTATATAAAAGAGAGTTGGCAACCCCTTCAGGAAAATGCAAGGATTGCTTTAAGCCAGAAATAACTATACTGGTTCTACCACTTTGTAAACAAGGTGGTAGAACTAGTGTAGTTCGACCGGGGAAGTACCACCGCCACACCTATTTCTAGCGTGAAGCATTTCTTGCGTTTCGATAGAAGGGTGTGGTTGCCGGCACACTTTCACATGAGGCGACCATCATAGTCTTCGGGAGTAGCAACGTATCTGTGATTGACTTCAGATAGGACATAGGACCCATGTTCTAAGTGTAGTTGATTGCAGATGTCCATCGGCAGCAGTTACCACTTACCATCAGGTGCATGCTTGTTTGTTACTTCAGTCAGATAAAAAAACACAATTAAACGTTTTTATCTTTATAACCTAACTAGGTACTTTATTATACGAGGCCACTAAAACAGACAAGACCAACCAAAACTGAATAAAGTTACTGCCTTAGTGATTCCGCTGCACAATGTTATTTATACGTAAGAAAGTTGGCCTCCATAAATTACGTGCCGACCGAGTAAGTTGGTGGTAATAAATCTATGCGCCGCCAACAGTCGCATCCGTGACAAATCTTGCCCACTCTTTAATAAACGTACTGTATTTTGGGGAATTAAATGTAATTTCTTTGAAAATATTCCAATTACGTCTATAGTATTTTGAAGTTTTATATATACTTGTATATTAAAGTATTTCTTCAAGATACGTGCGAAAAGAGCTCTCCTTCAAAGCCGTGCGATGCATTGGCGACTCCTCTGGTGTTGCGAATGCATCGCAAGGCGATGGTGACTACTTTCCATCAGGTAGCCCGTCTGCCTTATCGTTAGGTTAAAGTATAAAAAGTATAAAATTATTAAAATGTGAACACTATTGTCACGAATATGATAATTAATTCAGTTATTAATTATCATATTCGTGACAATAGTGTTCACATTTTAAAAAAATACTAGTCACCCGTCGCAACGGGCGAAATTCGACTATAATTTAAATTAAAAAACGAAACTTCATATTGTCCAAAGTAGCACCAATGTCTCTAATTTTAATAAATTGTGATAATTGTCAACTTATTTTGAATGCATTCGTTAAAGGTAAAAAGAGTACTAAGCTGCATTTAAAAGAAATAGCGGGTATTTTGACAAAGACATCTGACATTTTTGACGTTATGTGTTTTCATATTAAGACATTGAATGTTCTATTTCATTTATTATGTACATAATTATGTGTTTGTGTCAAATGCAAGGTAAAAAAGTGCAAAATGAGTGTAATGTGTTTTTATTTGATTTTATGTATGTTTTATGCATTATTTGAAAAAAATTGCATTGCGCAATCCTTCTCTACATTAACTATAACCGAGCTTAATTTCATACTCCTCCGCCCGCGGCAAGTATCTTAAAAACGAATTACAAATTTTTGCTTCACGTATCAATATTAAATATAGATTTACCGCTCTGAACAGTATTCAGAAGTATACAATATAAAAAGTATTCCACACTTACATTACTTTTGCAACGATTTACCGAGCGGCAGCAGCGATCGCCGTTTCCGCTAATGGCTCCTAAACTTCACTCCGTGTCGGAGATTAACGAGGGGAAAAAGTTTATAAGAAGGTCCGATGTCAGCTCACAACTCCCACTGCGCTGTTCGATATAACAACATTTTGTAAAAACAAACCGTTTCAATAAGTTGATACAGCTTAAAATGCTTTTAAAAGGGGTTACTTTTCATGCTTAAGTCTTCATGTGCTCAGAAACCTACCACTCGGTATATGAAGACTTAAAGACCTAGTGTTACTGTGGAATAAATCCGATCCCTTTCTGTCCGTAAATTTCTAAGGGGCAAAATCTTGAAAATGTGTTGAAATTCCTGTTTTTTTATTTAATTGTAATTGCAAACGAGCATGTATTCCAATTGATGGTAAGTGGTCACTGCCGCGCATGAACATTTTTAAGCAACTTCGTATAGACGAAGGGTTTTATACGAAGTCAAGGACATCGAAGGGTCTGTGGATGCATTATTTCTCTTTACTTTAATTATAAATAAGAGATCAAAATTAAAGTAACACTTAGTCTTATTTTGTTTTACCCATATACATGCTGATGATATTAATAATAATTATTTTATATAAAAGTTAGGGAAGTAATTATGTCGTGAATATTACTGCAGGTATAATAGTATTAACACTTTTTAAAACTGTATAAAAACGAGTAAGTACCTAGCATATTAAAAGATATTACTTTCCTATAACGTATTCTTATTATAATCCATACTAATATTATAAATGTGAAAGTGTGTTTGTTTGTTCCTCTTTCACGTCGCCACATAGCTGTCATATGATATGGTTTATATGTTGGGAGATAGGACGATGGAGACTGACGTAGGATACTTTATACCACGCTGTTTCATTCCCATGAGAATATCTATGTTGCTAGATATTTAGTAGTTCCAGACGTTATTAATAGATGGCGTTAGTAAAATTCATTTGCAAGTTCCGGTTCACGCTATCAAATGCTAATGTTAATTCCCTTTGACAGTGCGGGCGAAGCCGCGAGTAAGAGCTAGTTATTATATAATATTTTTAAACAAGTACGACTACCGTCGACCAAAGTCGTCAGTATGTTTCTAGTTCCTAGAGATCATCATATTTTAGCTTTAGTTTACGAAAACTTTTTCAAATTACCATACTTTTGCAGCACTATATTAAAATACAGAAAAAGGGATCCTCGAAGTTATCTAGGCTGCGCTAAAAGCAAAAGTTGAATCCTACATTTTTTATTACGTTTGATACGGAAAGTTTAAGTCCTAAACTCCGGCCTACATTTGTTCCGGTATAATCTAACTTTTTACAAATCGCAGGAGACATTCAGACTTTGTTCAGGTTACTTATTAAAACGAAAGATAGGTTCGAAGATGTGAGAATTCTTTGTGGTTCGACAATTTGAGCCGTTCTTTATATTTCTGTATTGTAAAAATAGTGTTAATCTGTTTTGATATAGCTTGAGGGGGTGGTAAGGGAGAAATACTTTTTAGAAGCTTCGTTTTCAGAGTTGCAAGTTTGTTATTATTTTATTTAAGACTAATTCTGTCTGGGGTCTGTTACGAGTCAATAAGCGGCAGTAGCCACTCACTCTTTTTTTCTCGAGGGGAAAACCTTCAATAGGTACCCGATGCCGTGGGAGCGACGCTAGGTTATGTGGGATCTTTACCGCACTAAAACCCTCCCGGTGGCCGTCCTCGATATCGAAAATTTATTTATTGTTTTGAAATCTGCTCATATGATCAAAGAATAATATAGCAGTTTAACTGGCATACATTGGTAACTATAACGGTCATTTGGATAGACAAATATTTGTTTACAAAAATAAATGTTTTTGTTGGTTTTGCTTGAAATACATATTTATGGATACGTAAAAATTAAAATATTAAATAACTAAAGGTTTACTATTGTTGGTTATTACGTGTATGTAAATATTTTTTTAATACTGATTCAATTCAATCAGATCAGAAGTGATTCAATATCTCTGTTAGGATATGTAAAAGTTTGATATGTATGTTACGAAAGCTAGTAAAACTGTTCCAAAAATGTATAGGTATGTAATTTTTTTTATGTTACTATTTTGACTATATACTATTATAAAAACGAAAAAAGACGACCTTATAAGCGATGAACTGAAACTGAACGCAATAAATCATCATTAAGCTGTCAGGTTATTTTTTTTTTACAAAGTTACGTGTTACTAGTTATTCCGACTACATCCGTAAAGAATTTTTGTGGCGAATACAAGAAAATTACCACACATCTTTAACCATGTATATAATGTGTAGAATATTGTTTATTTTATAGGTATTTTTATCAAAAGTTAAATAAATTTGTTTGTAGATAAAATAGATGTCATCTTCGCCTTTAAAACTTACTAAGATATATTTTAAAGTTTAGATATAGGTATATTTTTTCTTTTTTACTTGTGGTGCGGCTAAGTGTGAAAAAAAGGTCACACTTAGCGACACCCTAAGGGGTCACCACCCACAACTTCAAAAAATTACTTAAATAGACTCTAAATAATTACGCTTACTGCCAGATTTAGAATATTGCTGCATAACTCGAAGATAAAACTAAGTTGAATATATGTGATAGACACAAGCAGTAAGGCGTCGCAACTGCCGCTCTTGATTAGATCGTAAATATGCGGCGGCTGCAGCTTTGCCGCAGTTCATGCGCCTTCGGTTTTATTAAACATGTTTAACGGCTTACAGTCTGTCGTCTACGACGTCAGGGCTTGGATTTTACACAAACTTTGAAGGTGCACTTTGGAAATTGTCAGCTGTAACTTTTTAAGCTGGTAAGGTTTTTTTCCTATGTAGATTTTTTCGGTTATACGGAACTATTATTTGATGTAATTTCTTTGTACGCTTACTTATATTCATCCATCCATCCATCCATCAGCCTTTGAAAGTTCACTGCTGGACATAGGCCTGCTCTAATCTGCGCCACTGCGACTGGTCCTGAGCCATCTGAATCCAGCGGTTACCCGCCGTCTTCTTCGGGTCGTCAGTCCACCTGGTCGGGGGGCGGCCTGCACTCATTTTGCTTATATTATTTAACTTTATTAGTATGAAGGTTACTAAGAAAAATATCTTGTGTATTAAGCTCGCTGTCAGTGCTATAAAACTGCGGCAAAGCAGAGATGAAACTAAGTCGTGATATGTGATAGACACTAGCGGTAAGGCTTCACAACTGCTGCTCCTGATTAGATCGTAAATATGCGGCGGCTGCAGCTTTGCCGCAGTTCATGCGCCTTCGGTTTTATTAAACATGTTTAACGGTTTACAGTCTGTCGTCTATGTAGACTAAAGTTAGATTTTACACAAACTTTCAAGGTGCGCTTTAAATGTTGAAGCTAAATAAATACACATCAGTGATAGAATAATATTTGAATTTCACTCCTTGTAATTTAGTCGTATTAGATTATTACGGAAACCATTTTAACAATATTTTTTTACGATGATGATTGATGATGTATGCATGGTGAATAAATATTATGCGAAAATATTCATGGCAATAAGAGTACCGGAAAAAGGTCACAAAAGTGCTCTAAAATAGCAACGCTTAACGCTTAACGTTTTTAATTACGAGATGTAACTCATGCCCAGTAGTGGAACTTGATTATTAGGGGTAAAGATCACCACTTCCCTATTTTAAGGCAATTTGGGAACACCGGAAAATTCGTCGCACAGGCCGGTATTAAAGCTGTATTTTTACGTTTACTGAGCTCAATATTGGTGGACTACTTGAAAATACATTATTCATGATCCAATATCAATAGATTAAAATCCCAATCGAATAGATCAAAGTCGATTAAAATCGAAAAGAGACAAAATTCGATGGCGGCACAATTTGCGTGCGTCGAATTTAATAAAGAATGTCGTTTCAATCAAACACTGCCACTCGTCCACTGTTTTGTTTGATTGGTTTTTTGATAACTTCATAAACGTTGCACGCTATTGTTTATTTTTATTTACTGGTGTTTCCATGGTGATAGTATATTTGACAAAGGGAAATCTTTAGGATAGGTGAGTTTCGTCTCTGTAGCTCCGGGATTAGAATAGGGCTACGGCATCCCCTGTCGTAAGAGGCGACTAAAAGGGGCTTTCGAGGTTGCGGGTAGCTACAGTCGGAGCTTGAACCGCTCGGTCAGGCGACCCCAGGAAGGACGTTGGTATGTGTGATCGCATACCGTCGTAAAGACTAGACGGAGCGGTGGGCCCAGCCGCCCACCTGGAAGGAGCCCGATGGGGCAATGCGCTCAGAAGATTCCAGTTGCGTTCATTTGGAGATCCCGGAATTCTCTTTGTAGCGTTGAGGACGGCCACCTGGAGGTTTTAGTGCGGTAAAAAAAGGTGATCATGTTTGGGGAGCGGCAGCGCTTCGGTATCTCAGATTTTTTTAATAAGCAAGATGCTAAGATTACAGTTAGGGTGGTTTTGATTTCCTTTCGTTTCATCCGATTTGTTTCAATGTAAGTTGATAATGATTAAAGAGGATTAGTTGTATTAAAAATAATAAGTTAGTAAATTTTTGTACTTAGGAGTTTAAACACTGAAAATTCATTTTTTTTGATACAATTAAGATTCCTAAGTAGCTGTCAAACAAAAAATTGTGCGAGCGTTAAATTTATCGTTTTCAAGAAACATTATCAAGCAACAAATGTTTTTTAATGACTTCATAACCGTGACAGAGATAGTTTTATCTGATGTGGATCACAGGTGCATTGCTAACTCTGAGACTTTAGACTGCTTCATATTCATATATCTTCTTCCCTTCCCTTTCACACCAGAATGCACTAGCGCTGAACTCTGCTGTTATTAGGTAGAAATAGGTTATGATGATATGGTTTTTATAACTTAAGACAGTTAATAAAAATTATTATAAATTATAGCCAGTTGGCATAAATTATGACGTCCCATGCGGGAGTCCGCCGTTAACAGGTTTGCACCCCACATTTTTCAAAGTTATGTGCGTATTAAAATTGAATTATAACTCGATTACTGAAGAAAAAACTACCGGGAGTAAAATTACAACCTTTGGAGTTATTTATAATGTTTTCAATTGCATGTGACGTCAGCAGTACCTTTAGCGCGTCATGAAATGAAATGAAATGTCTTTATTTTCTAATGGCTTACGAGGGCACTTACAGCACTTACAATTGTCAGTTACACAATATAATATGCAATAACAATATGCACTATCAAACAACCATTTCTTTTATTTGTGTTCGTCTTTTTGGTCGTCTAGCTTCAACTATGACTGGAATTAGCGAACTAAAAGAACGAACTGCAAACTATTTACCCAATAAATATTATATATATGTCGGCGCGACACCGCGTATTTATGAAAAACACGTTGCCGATAATATTTATTTTATTTAGTTTAAAAATTGAATATTGTTTGTTTATTAAATTAGCAATATTTAGTGATTTTTAGAATTGTAATTTAGTCTACCCTCCATAAATCTGTTGTCTTCAACCCATTATTGTCCCACTGCTGGGCACGGGTCTTCTCTCGGAATGAGAGAGTTTAGGCCGTAGTCCACCGCGCTGGCCAAGTGCGAATTGGTGGACTTCACACACCTCCGATAACTTTTTTTTAAAGAACTCTCAGGTGTGCAGGTTTCCTCACGATGTTTTCCTTCACCGAAAAGCAGTGATAATTAATGTATAATACGCACATAAATCAGTGGTGGTGGTGGGTTTGAACCTCGAACCTCCCGATTGAGAGGGCAAGTTTTAACCATTAGGCTATCACTGCTCACCATAACTATAAATGTGTTACTTACTGCAAACGCCGGTATTAAAGAGATTCTTGTTTAACCGTCGAAGCGATTGGACCTTCTCAATTGCGAATAAATCGAAGAAGAATAACTTCTGTGTTTTACTTGAAATCTTCAAGAATGGACATTAATGAAGACCCTGAGCTTCCTGATGTCACGCTACCACTTCGATATATATAAATTTAGATTTAAATGTTGGAAGTTCAGATTCTTCTCTGACTGGGATCCCTTCCGGCTGGGGGCCTGTGGCATTTTGCCGACTTGCCACCCTGTAGTTACGCCACTAAATGTCACTATAATTATAACGACAATCATGCCTTACGGCTTAACATGTCATTGAAACAGAAAATAATATTTTAACGATTACCCATCTCTCTTCCGATCGCATAAGCATAAATACGTAAAGGAAAATGGGCATTGGGATTCTGTTATTACTTTGACCAAAACGTAAGTAACGTAACGTAATTTATAAGGTAGAGGACGTTACGAAAATATAAAGTATTTGACACTAGTTGACCCGGCGAACTTCGTTCCGCCTAAAAGTCAAAAATCTAAAATTATCAGTGTTTCTCCACTATATTATAAATGTATTATACATAGAAACCTTTCTCTTGAATTACTCTATTAATTAAAAAAACTGCATTACGATCCGTAGCGTATTTTTTAAGATCTAAGCATACATAGCGATAGACAGCGAGAAACGACTTTGTTTTATACTATGTTGTATATTGTTGTATATGACGGAGATCACGATTGAAAGTAATACTTATGCTTAAGTTTATCTTGAAACTCCGAGAACGGTGAAAATATCTTTTACTGGAATTTTATTCTAGCGCTATATGTAAAGGATGCACCATATTTTCAGTAGACTTTTCACTCAGGAAATTTTCGCTTCACTTCGGAAATTGGTAGGTAAATTGACGAAAATAAATTTAATGCACGATGCGAGCTTGATAGTGTTGTTACAAAAAATATTTAAAATTCTGTTTTTTAACGTTTGCTTATATTTTGTACGCTTTGAGCATCGTGCCGGTACTTATTATAAACGGTACGGTATTTGTTATACATGCGACACATTTGGTTCTATATAACAACAAAGAAAACAAAGGAAGACATACTGTGCGTTATGACAAATTTTTGGAGGGGGAGGGAGTCACAAGCTAGATACCATATACGGTTTATCACCCTTGAAAATAAAAGTGATCTAGCAACCACACTCGTCCACTAAAAAGAAAGAACAGATTCACGTTAGAAATAAGTGGTGGTGGTGTCAACCCATTATTGTCCCACTGTTGGGCACGGGTCTTTTCTCAGAATGAAAGAGTTTTAGGCCAAGTGCGAATTGGTAAAAATAGGTGCACCGGTCTAACGATATGCAATGTACCTTGTTGTTATTGTATGGAATAACAACTTTAACTATTTCATACAGGAGACGCATACAACTGTTAATAACTCACGATCTCCTCGAGCCCATTAGCGTGAACACGTGGTAATTTCTCACACGCGTTAACATGCCCAAACGTTTTGTGTTTAGTTTAATAATTTAATGTTGTGTTGCGATGTTGCTTTTGGATGGAATTTGCAATGTTGCCACTACCAAGATGAGTTAGCAAAACACCCTCTCATAGAAATGCAACAATTGCTTAACGCTAGAAATAGGAATAGAAGCGGTACCCTGTTTTGCTACATACATTCTACTACCATGGAAATAAAAGTAAGAAATTAAGCAAGGACCATATACGTTCTACCTTGTTATTGTATGAAATCTACCAACATTACACATTTAATACAGAAGACATACAACTGTTAATAACTCACAAACTCCTCGAGCCCATTAGCGAGAATACGTGGTAATTTCTCAAACGCGAGTACGTGTATTAACGTTAAGTTATCTAAACGTTTTGTGTTTAGTTTAATAATTTCATGTTATGTTGGGAAATGTGTTTTCGGATGGAATTTGAAATGTTGGAAACATGATGATCTAGTAAAACACGCTCCCATCAAAATGCAACAATGACTTCACGCTAGAAAAAGGTGCGGCGGTGGTATCTCTCCGGTCAAACCGTAGACGTACAACCTCGTTGTTAATTTTTGAAATATAACAACATCACACATTTCATACAGAAGACGCATACAACTGTTAATAACTCACAAACTCCTCGAGCCCATTAGCGAGAACACGTGGTAATTTCTCACACGTGAGAACGTGTATTAACGTTAAGATGTCTAAACGTTTCGTGTTTAGTTTAATATTTTAATGTTGTGTTGTGTAATGATCCATTTGGACGGGATGTGCGATGTTGGCAACATGATGTGCTAGAAATCACACTTCCATTGAAATGTAACAATTTTTTTTTTCTTTTTATCTGAGTGAAGTAGCAAACGAACATGCAGTCCACCTGATGGTAAGTGGCCACTGCCGCCCATGGACATCTGTAATTAACTTCATATAGAACATGGGTTCCATCTGAAGTAAATCACACATGCGTTGCTACTCCCGAGGACTATGATGATGGTCGCCTCATGTGAAAGTGTGCTGGCAGTCACATCCTTCTATCGAAACGCAAGAAGTGCTTCATGCTAGAAATAGATGTGGCAGCGGTACCGTACGGTTTTGCTACATACATTTTACTACCTTGGAAATAAAAGTCAGAAAGTAAGCAAGAATTGTTTCAAGCGAAAAATTGGTGCAACGGTGGTATCTGCCCGCTTGAACCATATACGCTCTACCCTGTTATTGTATGAAATCTAACAACTTTACACATTTCATACAGAAGACGCATACAACTGTTAATAACTCACAAACTCCTCGAGCCCATTAGCGAGAACACGTGGTAATTTCTCACAAGCGGGTACGTGTATTAACGTTAAGATGTCTAAACGATTTGTTTAGTTTAATAATTTAATGTTGTGTTGCGAAATGTGTTTTCGGATGGGATTTGCAATGTTGGAAACATGATGATTTAGCACGCTCTATTACACAATGATCTAGCACGCTAGATTACACGCTCCCATAGAAATGCAACAATGACTTCACCCTAGAAAAAGATTCGGCAGTGGTATCTCTCCGGTCAAACCATAGACTTACCTTGCTGTTATTCTATGAAATATGACAAAATTATACTTTTCATACAGAAGACACATGCAACTGTTAATAACTCACAAATTCCTCGAGCTCATTAGCGAGAACACGTGGTAATTTCTCAGACGCGGGTACGTGTATTAAGGTTAAGATGTCTAACGTTTTGTTTAGTTAAATAATTCCATGTTGTGTCGCGAAATGTGTTTTCGGATGGGATTTGCAATGTTGGAAACGTGATGATCTAGTAAAACACGCTCCCATCGAAATGCAACAATTGCTTCACGCTAGAAAAAGGTGCGGCGGTGGTATCTCTGGTCAAAGCATAGACTTATCTCGTTGTTATTTTATGAAATATAACAACATTACACATTTCATACAGAAGACGCACACAACTGTTAATAACTCACAAACTCCTCGAGCACATTAGCGAGAACACGTGGTAATTTCTCACACGCGAGAACGTGTATTAACGTTAAGATGTCTAAACGTTTTGTTTAGTTAAATAATTTCATGTTGTGTTGCGAAATGTACTTTCAGGTGGGATTTGCAGTTGCCACTAATATGTGTGCCCTGTTTCCTTGCTAATTGTTGACGATAACTTAACTTTTATTTAGAAAATCCCTTATTTCATTGTTAGTGTAATAATATGCTTTTTCACAGCTTCCCCAACTTCGTCCACGTCGACCACGATAATGAGCATTCTATATCGTCAGAAGAAAGGAAATAATGTTTAGTATGGGAAAGGAGGTTTAAAGTTTTTTTTTTACAGAAAACAAATTATGTCACCTTTCTTTTTGGTGGGATCATGTTGAGTAGTACTCCCAAAAACAAGATCCATCCAAAAATAAAGATTACATGATTATTTTTCTGTAAAAAAACTTCAAAACTCATTTCACACAAATGCTATTTTGGCGCTTTAGCATTATTTCCTTTTCACTGACGATATGTTAATGTAGGTCAATAACTGGTAACTATATGGTGTGCTGATTCAGCGTAATCCAACCGGTAGCTTTGTGTGAAAGAGTAACAAACCCACACTCATGTATGTTTGTTTCGCTTTCATGCAAAGACTACAGATCGCGTTTCGCTAAAATTTGGCTCAAGGTGGTAGAACCAGTGTAGTTCGACCAGGGAAGTACTACCGTCACACCTATTTCTAGCGTGAAGCCTTTCTTGCGTTTCGATGGAAGGGTGTGGTTGCCGGCACACTTTCACATGAGGCGACCATCATAGTCCTCGGAAGTAGCAACGCATCTGTGGTTGACTTGAGATGATTACCTATGTTTTGTATGAAATTGATAACAGATGTCCATGGGCGGCAGTGACTACTTACCATCAGGTGGACTGCATGCTCGTTTGCTACTTCAGTCAGATAAAAAAAAGTCAATCACAGATGCGTTGCTCCTTTTGAGGACTGAGATTGTCGCTTCAAATAAAAGTATGCCAGCATCCACACCCTTCCATCGAAATGCAAGAAAAAAACTAGTATAATTCATAAATATCCTTCATACCACAACGTAGCACATCTAACTCCACTCCTATTAATTAGTGTTGGGGTGTGGCAGTGTGGCGGTGATGCATCCGGAGTAGAATGACGAAAGCACCACCCCTTACGTTAGTAGTTTTAATGGAGACAGAGAATAGAGACAATCATTAATACCCTAACTAGTTTAGTTAACACCACATAGTTATTATAGCAACCATCTAATATTATCATAAAAGTAATACGAGGGTGCTGGTCAAACTTACAACGGTAAGTGCACCAGTTAAGAATTTCCCGAAGTGCCCTGAGTGGAGTAACGTCGGCCGCAAGCTGACGACATACGCCGGTGAACGCGACTGGAATACGCTATGGACATTTTTAGGAAATGCAGTTTGTTTGGCTGTTAGTGAATAGGTTTTAAGGCAAACTTGCCTCGACTTAAATCTTATCATTGCATTAGATGAGTTAAGATAGCGGTCAAACACATTCATATAACACATATCAACTTTTTAAAAATGAAAACTTCTCTTGGAGCGATAAGCCATTTTTGGTAGAGGTAACAGTTATGGATTCGCAACGTTTTCTTCATCAACATGCTAATATTTAAAGTCATAGCTATTACGTAAATGTATTTCATATTTTCCTACTATTCAAAATTATTACAAAAGTAATATGAGGACCCTGGTCAAACTTATAACTTTTATAAGTGCACCAGTTAAGAATTCCCCGAAGTGCACTGAGTGGAGTAACGTCGGCCGCAAGCTGACGACATACGCCGGTGTATGCGCATGGAATACGCTATGGACATTTTTAGGAAATACAGTTTGATGGCTGTCAGTAAATGCGTTTTTAAGCAAACTTGCCTCGCCTTAAATCTTATCATTACATCAAATTAATTAAGATAACGGTCAAACATATGCATAAGACACATATCAACTTTTTTTAAATCAAATCTTCTTTTGGAGCGATGAGCCACTTTCGGTAGAGGGCACACTTACGGATTCACGACGTTTGCATCATCAACATACTAATGTTTAACGTAACAGCTATTATGTAAATGTATTTTATGATTTCCTACTATTGTAAATTATTACAAAAGTAATATGAGGACCCTGGTCAAACTTATAACTTTATAAGTGCACCAGTTAAGAATTCCCCGAAGTGCACTGAGTGGAGTAACGTCGACCGCAAGCTGACGACATACGCCGGTGAACGCGCCTGGAATATGCTATGGACATTTTTAGGAAATGCAGTTTGTTTGGCTGTTAGTGAATAGGTTTTAGGCAAACTTGCGTTTTCTTAGACTGTGTATATATTAGGCTGAGATAATGGTCAAACGACATGACAAACTTTATTTGAAATGGAAACTTTTTAGGCGTCTTGGTCGACGGTTTACACTGATTGTTTCGCGATGTTTGCGTCATCAACATACTAATTTAAGACAGTTATTATGTAAATATATCTTATATATTACTAATATTAAAAAGGCGAAGCTTTGTGTGGACGGATGCATGGTTGAATGTTTGTTACTCTATCACTCCAGAAAGGTATAGATAGGTAGGGGTGATATTCAAACTTCGGACTCTTGATGAAGATATAACTGTTCATAACAGATGTGTTACGAAAACTTCAATAGCATGTTTCACAATATGTGACACCACTGCTTTTTGATTTTGGGAAATTACCACACGAGCTTCCAAACTTTAGAGAGCATGTTAAGTCGTCGGACAATTATTCCCATTGGTAGCATATTATAAGAGTGTGGTACGCTCCAGGCTTCATCCGAATGCAAGGACCTGGAATAGCTGTGTAATTTTCAAGGTGGTAAAACCAGTGTAGTTCGACCGTGGAAGTACCTCCGCCACAACTATTTACCTATAGCGTGAAACATTTCTTGCGTTTCGATAGAAAGGTGTGGTTGCCGGCACACTTTCACATGAGGCGACCATCATAGTCCTCGGGAGTAGCGACGCATCTGTGATTAACTTCAGACGGAAGCCATATACTGTATGAAGTTGCTTACAAATGTCCATGGGTGGCAGTGAACACTTACCATCAGGTGGACTGCATGCTCGTTTGCTACTTCAGTCAGATAAAAAAAGCATATTCCCCTAGAACAGGTATATTGAACAAAAAAGTCTCAGCTAGGTGGTCCAACTTCAAAATATTACATGTACAAATAAATGCTAGCTTCATTCTTTACATATCTCTATTTTTTAAGCTCACCGCAGGTATTTCATTAAGGTAGCTCACCGTAGATATCGTCCTTGGTTTTTTTTACGAAAATTTACTCTTGATAATTTTATTGTGCCAAAACTTTGTAAGGATTGATGGAAGTTTGTTGCTCTTTCCAAAACCAACTGATCGAATTTGGATGAAATTGAATTTGGTACACAGATAGTTTATGGCCCGGATTAACACATAGGATATACTGCGCGTGAAGGATGATCCAAGCGGATTGAACCGCGGAATAAAGTTAGCTAACATAAAAAAGGGCAGAACCATGAGATATAGCTAGTATATGTATTACGCTAGTATCACCTAAACTTTGATCATGGCATAAATAAATAACGAAGTGATAGCGTGAACGTCAGAATGGTCGAGGAGTCTTCATTACTGCCCATTCTTGAAGATTTCAAGTAAAACACAGAAGTTATTCTTCTTCGATTTATTTACAGTTTAGGAGGTGCGATCGCTTCAACGGTTAAACAAGAATCTTTGGTGAGGTGACAATAACAAATTTATGGAGGGTAAACTAAATTACAATTGTAAAAATCACTAAATATTGATAATTTTATAAACAAACAATTTTCGATCTTTAAACTAACTAAAATAATTATATTCGGCGATGTGTTTTTCATAAATACGCGGTGTCCCGCCGACATATATAACCCAGCTATTTAATAACGATAGTTTCACATTGCTTACTTGACGGCATGATGTTCACCGAAACAATTCAAAACGTATAAGTTTGGACGAGAGGGTAATTTTAGAAGCATTTAGAAAATCGGGTGCACGTGCATAGGGTGCATCCATTAGTCATCCCTAAGTACTCTGTGGGGATTTCTTCGTGGTTGCAATCTTCTGTAAGTACGTTCGTTCGTATTTATTTGTTTTTCGTAGCAAAACTTGCATCACTTTAATTTTGTACGTTTTTTTATTGTGATAGAAACGCAGATATTATAATAAAACGAAGTTAATTGATTTATTGTATACAGAGTAACGTAATTATACATCGGTAGATTTACCCTTCCTCCGGAAAGCAAGAACTAGAAATAATTGTTGCGGTGGTATCTCATACCAAAACATTTCTACTGACTTGAAAATCTATTATTGTTATTACACAGAAATAAGTGTGACAGTGGTGCCAAAACCAGGTCCATAAGAACCTTTATCACGTTTACCTGGTGGCACGGCCGTACCCCCGCCAAGTCGAGCAAAAAAGCGGCACGGTCGTACCATAATTTTTTCGAAGCAATTCGGGTAATTTTCAACCCCCTATATCTTCGTTCTGGATATAAATAGAAGACCAAAATTGTAATACCCAAGAAAACATTGTATGAACACGGTATATTTTAAATTTCATTCAATTTTAACCATTACTTAAAAAATTATGACGAATCAAAGTTCGTTCATTTTGTCACTCACTCACTCATTCATTGATTGATCACCAAAAATTTCAACAAACAATCTCATGAATATAACATATGTATTACTTGTGAGATTCATTGCGTTTTTATGCGATTGCCGAGTTGATCTATTTATTTAAAACGTTAAAGATTTTCATATCGATATGGTCACTAGAAGATGTCTTAAGTTATCTAACCTAATAATTAATAATTGCGTAACAAGTTAAGACAGAAGGTCTCTTAACTAGGCACTGAATAAATTAATAACCGACTTGGTATTACATGGATCTCACAACCTTTTTTTTATAGAAGAACTGAGTTGCAAGATTTCTGATAAGTATTGTTTTTTATGGAATTTTATTTACAGTTTATGCAAAAAAAATACGAAGTCGAAATATTCTAGCTCAAGTAACTACCGCCTTAAAATACCGTTATAACTGCATCGAAACCCATAACGGTATGTTGTATAGGCTAAGACGCCCTAAGGAGTACTCGTACTAAGAACTAATGGAAACCTCAGGTCATATTTTCTCATAAAATATTTTACAACGGCCAGCATCTATGATCGTTTCCGTTCCGTAACCGGAAACACCTTGTCTTTACTTTATAGATAGACACTGGGATTAATTCATATTACTATTGTTTACCATTCTATGATAATAATTAAAAGCTCCCTAACCTTATTCTTTTGCAAGTTCATGGAAAATTCTTTTTTTTATCTGACTGAAGTAGCAAACGAGCACGCAGTCAACCCGATGGTGGTCAGTGGTCGAGTGGTCAGTGCCGCTCACGGACATCTGTAATCAACTTCATACAGAACATGGGTACTATCTGAAGGCAATCACAGATGGTTTGCTACTCCCGAGGACTATGATGGTCGTTTCATATAAAAGTGTGCCGGCAACCACACCCTTCCATAGAAACGCAAGAAATGCTTCACGCTGAAAATAGGTGTGGCGGTGGTACTGCCCCAGTCGAACTACACTGGTTCTACCACCTTCAAATTCTACGTGTAAATGATCAACTCATGTTGCACGTTCCAAAGTTTTACTCTAAGGTTTACGGCCAAGCTCAAGGTCCGCTAATCAGTAACAACTAGAATCGACGATTTATCGAAGTTCAAAGAGTTCCCTTCGAAGTTCAAAAGTGCACGAGTCACTAATCCACTTCTGGACCTCTCCGTAACCTTTGTATAAGATCGAGTTAGCAAGTAAATATGCAGTTTGCTTGATAATTGGTGCTAGGTAACTAAGCCTAAGTTGGTAAGTGACGATTGCTATCCAAGGACACTCGTCACCAATTCCTTAACGAACAGAGATTCTGATTTGAAGTCGATCACAGGTGCATTGTCGTCCATAAGGGATAAGATGGTAGCTATATATTTAGGTCAGCATCCATATCCATTTCCAACGAAACACATGAAGTTTATATTAGAAATACCGATGACGATAATATGGTTATGGTTAATATATATTTCTTGTACTTTTCAGAATATTTAATGACTTTTATGCCCTGTTTAGTTAGGTTATACTATTTTTTCCACAAATATATCGCATCGAAGTTTAATTTCCACGGCTGCGAGTGTTTATGCATACTCATATTAATTTTAGTTAAAAGCATATGTAGCGGCCACTATTAATTCTTAGCAAGCTCTCCCCAAGGAATCCTGCACGGGAACAATTTACGGAGATAATATCGTCGGTGGTTAGAAGAATTCTGCATTTAATTAAACGGCTTCACAACGTTACTGTGACAAAGAGATTTGTTGAGTTTTCTCATGTACTGTTATTGCATTTGCGTTTGGTTTCTGTATTTGTTTTCTCATTATTTATAAAGCTTGCAGTGATTTTCGCTTGTATTTTTATATAAAACATTGTGAAGTTTAGAGTCGTTCTCGTTTCAACACCGCGTCATTAAATTATGTTCGTACTTACATTGCATTTTTATGAGATTTAAGTATAAAACCAGCATGCAATCCATCCGATGGTATGTGGTCATGGCCGCCCATGGATATCTGTAACCAATCTTCTATAAAACAGGAGTTCTATCAATCACAAATACGTTGCTAGTCCAGATAGTTATCCCATATTGAAGTCAACAAGCACTCATCCCGATCCATCAAAACGCAAGTGATTTTCGGTAGAAATATGTATGTTGGTACGTTCTCAGTCCAACTGTCTGCTGTTACAACCTTACAAAAATAAATTGTATATATAGAATTTTTGTATCCTTGTTGTTGTTGTTCTTTTACTGCGTTGCGTTTGGTCCAAAATTACATTTCGAAACGAGTAACGTTGCAAGCTGAAGTTTTCAAACACGTTAAAGTTTAGAGTAGTTGCATATGTTTTAAACTACGATTATGAACATCCCGTCGCAAGCATATGTTGTGGTATCCATTATTTCTCGGTAAGCACTCCAGGGAACTCTGAGTGGGTGCAATTTACCGTGATAATTTCGTCGCCGCTTGGAAGGAACCACGTTTAATTAAATGACTGTGAGCGTGATGACAAGCGGATTTGTTTTTCTCTTCTTCCTTGTGGATTTTCTGTGATATTCGTTATCATTAACCCATTTCTGTCCCACTCTTTAAGGTCTATAAAGATGAAATGATTATAGGTATTATCACATAGTCACGTTGATCAAGTGTAGATTTTGAGATTTTTAATACGAGTAGTTCAGAACTTTCCGCGTTAATTTTGATCAGTTGTAGTATGTTATTCCGAACACCTGTTTCTTTCAAGCTGATGACATTTTGAAACTAAATATAAAGTCTGTTTCATGATTGGGACTGATTTAACAACATCTAATACGTTAAAACCTCTTGTTAATATTTTAATGTTTGCTTTCTAAAAGGCCAATCCTGTTTGACCCAGCTACATGGATGGTGGTCACGGCGAGAATGACCATGATCACCGATTCGTCAAAAGGACGATCTCAGTAAGAATAATTCATAGTGAATTTAAAAACAGTATTCGTCAACGTAACGTAACAGTTTCCATCACTTGTTCAAATGTATCAATTTCACGATAATATTAGTCTAAAATCATACAAATGGGAGCAAATAGCCCGTGACAGCAGAATTATCGTATGTGCTGCTTTATATGGAATCACTTGTCCATTCAGTAAAACAATGTGAGATTAACAATATTGCATCGCGTGTTGCGGTGGTCATAAGTTCTCCGTAAGTACACTCCAGGGAATTCTTAGCCGTGCAATTTGCCGTGACAAGCTTCTCCGCTGACTGTTGGTACATTGGTTTAACAAAACGACTCCACGTTTGTGGCGACAGACCGATTTGTCGGCTGTTTCATCTGCGGTTTTGTTACTTTATTTCCTTGGAAATAGGTACTTTCGTTATTATTTTAATATGATTTTGTTATATGAGTGCAGAGTATTTTTTATTAATCTGCATTAGGGCAACTCTGTTAAATGTTTTTGATTACTGACGCCAACACTAGTATAGCGTATTTGGTAGTGCAGTGGATGTCAATGTCACGTAAGAATGACGCTGATGCCAGTTTTGTAAATTTTCTTCCCTAATTGAGGAAGCGGCACAATTCATCACACTGATACTAAAATTCATATGCATATCACGAAAAAGTATCAGAATATCACAAATCTAAAATTTTTATGTTATATTTGCATAAACACAAAGCGCATGCGCTAGGAGTGTATGATTAACTCATAAAACTTAATTCTGAGAGGACGCCCAAGCATTAGGACAGTAATAGGTTGTTAAAAGTGATGATGATTATGATTCATTAATTTCTGGCAGGTTACTATTAATTTACCGTGCTAAGTTCGTTGATTCTCGGTAAAGCATCGCATTTAATTAAACGGTGCCTCGTAGCCGCGCGGCGACAAACGAATTTGTCGCTCTTTTCAGCGCGGTCTCCTCATTGTACTGTATTTCTAGGATCCAGAAGATTTTAAGGGGAATTAGTAAGGTACTTTCATCGAAATTTACTTCACAAAAATTGTTTGGTTTCTCAGATATCTCTGGATAATGTTGTAGAAGTGACGCTTTTATAGTTTAATTTTATATTGAAGTCTTATATTTACATTAATGTCGAATTAAAAATAAGCAACTTGTTTTAAAGGTTAAGGAAAATGTCGTGAGGAAACGGATACCTGCATTCCAAAGGGTTCAAAAAGGGACTTTTCAAAGGTCCGTGGTGCCTTCTAATTTGCATTTAGCCAGCGACGATTTGAGTACAAAACCTAAAGGTGTTATCTTGTATAACATCAACATCAATTGGAGTCATCAACACGAGTGCCCAGCGCGATGACTCTTGGCAAAAACCTTTATAAGATAAAACTCTGCTATGCTTTTAAACCTCGACGGAGGGATATGCCTCATAGTTTTTAATCAGATAATCCCGTTTCATTTAATAATGCCCGGTAGCCCGGCTGTATACAAATTTCTCGTTTAATTAGCGGTCTACTTCTCGTTAGGTATTTTCTGGGCGCTGACAGTTTGAGGCAGTTAGCTGAACTCACTAAGGTGTTTGTTTTTACGATTATTGTTCATTCGTGCTGGTGAAGAGAACTTAATTAATGTTCTTAAATTTAGGCTGCTTATACCATCTACTCAAATGTGCAGTGACTATAGTAATTTTGTCGCCAAAACGTATTTTACAATGAAAGTGAATTAATATTAAGAGTGTCGAAAAAGCACACGAACAGAAAAAAACCAAACGAGCTAATGTGTCCTTGACGAACAGGCTATTGCCACCCATAAACATATTTTAAAATTAACTTCTGATTGTTATCCTATCTGTACCATTTTTACGAGTTTATCACGGTTTTTCAAATAACACGCTTTCTACACTCATAGGCCCACAGTAGGATTTTCTCCTTTGTCGTGGGTACCATAGACACACACAAGACGAATGCACAAACACCCAGACCCAGAACAGGAATCTAAACTCATTGGGCGACAGGAGGGCGGAGAGTGACGTAGTAGGCTATTTTTTACCGCGCTGTCTCATTCCCATGAGAATATCGATGTTTTGTTAGTTGATACATATTTAGTAGTTCCTGACGTTGTTAATAGATGGCGTTAGTAAAATTCATTTGCAAGTTCTGAATCACGCTATCAAATGCTAATGGTAATTTTCTCTGATTGTGCGGGCGAAGCCACGGCTAAAAGCTATAGATAAAAACGTACACAATGATTTTGTTGACGAAGCGTAATAAGACCAAATTGAGGGCACTGAACTCTCCTAAATGCCGTAGAGGACTAAAAGCGATTCGAATTGTTACTCTCCATTATGGCACTTATCAAAACATTAGCGCTGACATTACTTAAGTTAGAAATAAATTAATATTAGAATTAAGGTTACTATCATAATCTATTTGCCCATAACGTTACATTACAATACACTACCTACGTTCAGATCTTGAAATGCCAGCAATTTGTTGTAGGTCCTGATTATTTTAATGACTAACATTCCCTTACCCCATTGTACCCTAAATGGATCCTTACAGATCCACTTAGTTGCCGCGATCTCACCTGGTCGTACAGAAGCACCCATTTGTTTTTGTTAGTTTAAACTTAAAGGGTTTCAATTAAGTAAAGTCGTTTCCATTAAGTTCTCCATGTTACGTCTTACAAGGAAGTAATAGGCCTGTGGAAGCTGTGATACGTATGAGTAAATCTAGACCACACCGTTAGTAAAAGCGAAAAGTAACATTTGAGAAAAAAAAGTTATTTGTTAGCTAATTTTCTAGTCTTATTATTCCGTTCCTCCGTAGAATTGGTAAAAGGGTGCCAAAAATTCTGAGACTTGTTTCTTTTTGCTAACATTAGATGAATAACTTGTTTTTTAGATTTGGAGAGTAAGAGGAATGGATATTGCTAAAATTATTCCTTCTTCGAATGTGAAAATATATCGGGAAAATAAAAAAAAATCTATGAACATTTAAAAAGCGAACAAAAAAATTAAGAAAATATCTTGCTGAGGCCTTGATATGAAAATTGGACGTGAAAGGCGCAAATATGAATATTAAATTGATGTATGTAAATGTTCGCTATTGAAGGGACGATAAACGAGTTCTTTGAAACTGTATTTAGTCTTTATTTCAGAACCTAATGTAGATATTTTTTGTAAAGACTAGCCAGATGAGGAACAGAATAGACTGCTAATAACTCTAATAACGAATTGTGATATTAAACGCTTTCTACACTTATTGCCCTACAGTAAGATTTCCTCCTGTGCCGTGGGTGTGCCATAGACACACACAAAGACGAATACAGAAACACCCAAAGCTAGATCTACACTCATCAGTTTCATTTTGCAGGTGGTAGAACCAGTGTAGTTCGACCGGGGAACAACCACCGCCACACCTATTTATAACGTAAAGCATTTTGTTGCTTGTCGATGGAAGGATGTGTTTGCCGGCACACTTTTATATATGGCGACCATCATAGTCCTCGGGAACGCAACTGTGATTGACTTCAGATAGAACGCAAGTTCTATTTGAAGTTCCTTTTAGGTGTCCATGGGCGACATGACCACTTACCATCGGGTGGACTGCATGTTCGTTTGCTATTTCAATCAGCTAAAACCATATGGATACCTGTCTGGCCGGGAATCGAACCCAGAACCCACTGCGTGTTAGACCGGTATGGTGACTTAATTGCTACGCTGGTCGTCGGGATATACATTTATCTTTATGGCCCAGTTCTAAGGATTAGGGCTTAGAAAATATTGAAACTGTCCCTTAAACCCCAAATAGATACCGAGGTTGACAAAAGAGCAAAGAACAATATAAGAACGGGACTTATCAAGGAACTTAGAATGGACAATGGTCGATTAGCTCATATTAACACAGAGTTGTTCAAAGTGAAAAATAAATAGTAGGCATGGATAAATGTGCTTGTACATATATCCAAATATGAATATATGAAATATTTGCAGTATATTAGGTAATACAAATATATTTACGGTCTATTTCATTACTATGTCTTTGATTAGAAGTGAATTAGCGTTTATTTTCTTTTCATTTCTTTAAGTACTTAGGTACAATGTAATTGGTTGAATATATTTTTTACATATCGAGTTTTTATAAGGCATCTACAGAATACAATTCAGCAAATTACATTTTACGGCAATAATGCGTACGATACGAATAGAACATTAGATTCCGTTAATTATGTGGTTCCATGTTTGGTCCAGGTCGAGTAAATTTTTTTAATAAGGAATTAGGATAGCTATTCTGGGTCTGGGCGTTAATTTTATTATCACTGTGCATGTCTATGCTCTGTTATTTATATTTGTTTTTTTTTTTGTCAAATTGAAGTAGCTAACGAGCAAGCGGTCCACCTGATGGTAAGTGCTCGCCGTCATCCATGTGCACGGAGGACAAAACTGGGCTGGCAAACACACCTTTTTACCGAAACGAAAGAAGGTACCTCTCTGGTTGGCATGTAATGTATAATAAGCGTGAAGCATGACCCAAACGGGCAGGATGGCGGCTAAATCTAGTAGGACCTAAACTTTGATCATGATATATGTAAATTATGTATCTTCAACAACTCTCAGCTATTTATAACCATAGTTTCATAACATTGCTAACTTGACGGCGTGATGTTCACCAAAATACAATTCAAAACGTGTCAGTTTGGACGAGAGGGTAATTTTAGAAGCATTTGGAAAATCGGGTGCACGTGCATAGGGTGCATCCATTAGTCATCCCTAAGTACTCTCTGGGGATTTCTTCGTGGTTGCAATCTCCCGTAAGTTCGTTCGTTCGCATTTATTTCTTTTTTATAGCAAATGCATTACTTTAATTTTGTATGGTTTTTTAATGTGATAGAAGCGCAGATGTACTAATGTACAGCAATATATCTAAGTCAGCATCCAAACCCTTCCACCGAAACACAAGAACTGTTTTATACTAAAAATAGCTATGACGCTAATATCGTCTCAGTTAAAGCATTGCCTTGTTTAATCAGGTCATACTATTTTTTCCTAAATAAATTGCATCTAAGTTTAATTTCCACGGCTGCAAATGTTTATGCATGCTCATATTAATTTTCCCGGTTAAAAGCATATGTAGCGGCCACTATTAATTCTTAGCAAGCTATCCCCAAGGAATCCTGCACGGGAACAATTTACGGAGATAATATCGTCGGTGGTTAGAAGAATTCTGCATTTAATTAAACGACTTCACAACGTTACTGTGACAAAGAGATTTGTTGAGTTTTCTCGTGTACTATTGCGTTTACTTTTTGCTCGTAATTTATGTTTTATGATAATTTAAAATATAACATTTTATAGAGCTTACAGTGATTTATATTTTTATGTTCAACATTGTAAAGCTTAGAGTCGTTCTCGTTTCAACACCGCGTCATTAAAATATGTTTGTGCTTATATTTTATAAGATTTAATTATGAAACCAGGAAGCAGCCCATTTGATGGCATGTAGTTATAGCCACCCAAATCTGTAATCAATTTCACATAAAACAGAAGATCTATCAATAACAGATGCGTTGTTATTCAAGTGGATCAAGACAGTTGTCCGATGTTTAAGTCTACAAGCACTCGCCCCGTTTCACCGAAATGCAAGTGATTCTTGGTACAAATAATGTATGTATGGCGGCGGCACATTCTCACTCCAATTATACTCTTTTTACGACTTGACAAAAATTAAATGTGTGTAAATATTAATATTTTATTCGAATGCTCCTTTTTCTATCTTCATCATTTCTTGATAGTTGTTGTTTGGCCAAAAAATATATTTGAATACGAGTAATTTTACAGGCTAAAGTCTTCAAACGTTAAAGTTTAGAGTAGTTGCATATGTTTTAAACTACAATTATGAACATCCCGTCGCAAGCATATGTTGTGGTATCCATTATTTCTCGGTAAGCACTCCAGGGAACTCTGAGTGGGTGCAATTTACCGTGATAATTTCGTCGCCGCTTGGAAGGAACCACGTTTAATTAAATGACTGTGAGTGTGACGACAGGCGGATTAGTTTTTATCTTCTTTCGTGTGGATTTTATGAGATATTCATCATCATTAACCCATCTCTGTCCCACTCTTCAAAGTCCCTTAATGATTATAGGCGTTGTCATACGGTCATGTTGACCAACTGTAGATTTCGAGATTTTTAATACAAATAGTTTAGATCTTTCAGAGTTCATTTTGATCAATTGTACCTATGTTATTCCGAACACCTGTTTCTTTCATGCTGGTGACGTTTTTAAACTAAATATAAAGCCTGTTTCATGATTGGGACTGATTTAACGACATCTAATACGTTAAAACCTCTTGCTAATGTTTGCTTTCTAAAAGGCCAATTCTGTTTGACCCAGCTACATGGATGGTGGTCACCGCGAGAATGACCATGATCACCGATTCGTCATAAGGTCGATCCATGTAAACAGGTCGAAATTAAGAGACATTCCGTTATTTATTTTAATTTACTTCATCTATTTAAAAAAAAAAATCTGTAAGAATAATTCAGAGTGAATTCAAAAACAGTATTCGTCAACGTCATGTAACAGTTTCCATCACTTGTTCAAATGTATCAATTTCACGATAATATTAGTCTAAAATCATACAAATGGGAGCAAATATGCCGTGAGAGCAGAATTATCGTATATGCTGCTTTATATGGAATCACTTGTCCATTCAGTAAAACAATGTAAGATTAACAATATTGCATCGCGTGTTGCGGTGGTCATAAGTTCTCCGTAAGTACTCTCCAGGGAATTCTTAGTGCAATTTGCCGTGACAAGCTTCTCCGCTGACTGTTGGTACATTGGTTTAACAAAGCGACTCCACGTTTGTGGCGACAGACCGATTTGTCGGCTGTTTCATCTGCGGCTTTGTTACTTTATTTCCTTGGAAATAAGGGTACTATCGGTATTATTTTAATATGATTTTGTTATATGAGTGCAGAGTATTTTTTTATTAATCTGCATTAAGGCAACTTCGTTAAATGTTATTCATTATTGACGCCAACCCTAGTATAGCGTATTTGGTAGTGCAGTGGATGTCAATGTCACGTAAGAATGACGCTGATGCCAGTTTTCTAGATTTTCTTCCCTAATTGAGGAAGCGGCACAATTCATCACACTGATACTAAAATTCATATGCATATCACGAAAAAGTATCAGAATACCACAAATCTAAAATTTTTATGTCATATTTGCATAAACACAAAGCGCATGCGCTAGGAGTGTATGATTAACTCATAAAATTTAATTCTGAGAGGACGCCCGAGCATTAGGACAGTAATAGGTGTTAAAAGTGATGATGATTATGATTCATTAATTTCTGGCAGGTTACTATTAATTTACCGTGGTAAGTTCGTTGATTCTTGGTAAAGCATCGCATTTAGTTAAACGGTGCCTCGTAGCCGCGCGGCGACAAACGAATTTGTCGCTCTTTTCAGCGCGGTCTCCTCATTGTACTGTATTTCTAGGATCCAGAAGATTTTAAGGGGAATTAGTAAGGTACTTTCATCGAAATTTACTTCACAAAAATATTTTTGTTTCTCAGATATCTCTGGATAATGTTGTAGAAGTGACGCTTTTATAGTTTAATTTTATATTGAAGTCTTATATTTACGTTAATACTATTAAAAATAAGTAACTTGCTTTAAAGGTTAAGGAAAAAGTCGTGAGGAAACGGATACCTGGATTCCAAAGGGTTCAATAACACACTTTTTAAAGGCCTGTGATATCTTCTAATTTGCATTTAGCCAGCGATGATTCAAGAACAAAACCTAAAGGTGGCATCAACGTTATCGTGTATAACATCAACATCAATTGGAGTCATCAACAAGAGTGTCAGGCGCGATGACTGTTGGCAAAAACCTTTATAAGGGAAAAACTCTGCTAGTGTTTCTAAACCTCGACGGAGGGATATGCCTCATACTTTTTAATCAGTTTCATTTAATAATGTTTGTTAGTTGATACATATTTAGTAGTTCCAGACGTTGTTAATAGATGGCGTTAAAATTCATTTGCAAGTTCTGAATCACGCTATCAAATCCTAATGGTAATTTCCTCTGATTGTGCAGGCGAAGCCACGGGTAAAAGCTATTGATAGATAAAAACGTACACAACGATTTTGTTGACGAAGCGTAATAAGATCGAATTGAGGGCACTGAACTCTCCTAGATGCCGTTGAGGACTTAAAGCGATTCGAATTGTCACTCTCCATTAAGACACTTATCTTTTTTTTTTATAATTTAACCTAACGATAAGGCAGACGGGCTACCTGATGGAAAGTAGTCACCGTCGCCTATGGACATTCGCAACACCAGAGGAGTCGCCAATGCATCGCCGGCTGAGACTTATCAAAACATTAGCGCTGACATTACTTAAGTTAGAAATAAATTAGTATTAGAATTAAGGTTACTATCATAATCCATTTGCCCATAACGTTACAATGCACTGCTTACGTTCAGATCTTATAATACCAGCAATTTGTTGTAGGTCCTGATTATTTTAATGACTAACATTCCCTTACCCCATTGTACCCTAAATGGATCCTTACAGATCCACTTAGTTGCCAATCTCACCTGGTCGTACAGAAGCACCCATTTGTTTTTGTTAGTTTAAACTTAAAGGGTTTCAATTAAGTAAAGTCGTTTCTATTAAGTCCTTCATGTAACGTCTTATAAGAAAGTAATAGATTTCTGGAACCTGTGATTCGTAGGCGTAAATATGAAGGGACTTACCCCTTTAGTAACGGCAAAAAAAAATATGTTATTTGTTAGTAAATTTTCGAGTCTATTTATTCCGTCCTTCTGTGGAATAGGGTGCAAAAATTTTGAGATTAGGTCACCTTTTTTTTACCAACATTTGAGTAATAATTTGTCTTTCGGATTTGGAGAGTGGGGATGGCGGGATAATTCAAAAAATTTGCGTTCCCTCGAAAGTGGCAAAGGTTGATTATTTTACGATTATATCGGAGAAATCAAAATAGTATCGCAGAAATTAAAAATAAAATCTATAAGCATGTAAAATGAAACGAACAAAAATATAAAGAAAATGTATTGGTAGGGTAGGTTGAAAATGCTTTAAAAGGTTAGTATGAAAATACTTTTAAAAGCGAATTAATATTTTGCTGAGGCCTTGATATGAAAATTGGACGTGAAAGACGCAAATATGAATATTAAATTGATGTATGTTCGCTATTGAAGGGACGATAAATGAGTTCTTTGAAACTGTATTTAGTCTTTATTTCAGAACCTAATGTAGATATTTTATGTAAAGACAGATTAGGAATAAAATAGACTGCTAATAACTCTAATAAATAACTATGATATTAAACGCTTTAAACGCTTTTACACACAGATACGAATACACAAACACCCAGACCCAGAACAAGAATCTAAACTAATCATTCCGATCTGTCGGGCCGGGAATCGAACCCGGAATCCACTGCGTCTCAGGCTTGTATGATAACCGCACCGCCACGCGGGTCTTCGGCATATAAATTTAGCTTTATGGCCCGGTTCTAAGGATTAGGGCTTAGAAAATATTGAATCTGTCCCTTACATGGGTACAGATGATGACAAAAGAGCACACAACTATATAAGAAAGGGACTTATCAAGAAACTTAGAAGGGACATCGTTCGGTCAGCTCACATTGCGCATATCAAGGTAGAATTAAAGTTCAAAGTAAAAAATAAATAGTAGGCATGGATCTAATGGGCTTGTACGTATACGAAATTTATTTAATACATATTTGAGTCTATTTCATTACTATCTCTTTGATTCGAAGTGAATTAGCGTTTATTTTCTTTTCATTTCTTTAAGTACCTACTTAGGTACAATGTAATTGGTTGAATATATTTTTATATATCGAGTTTTTATAAAACACCCACGGAATACAATTTAGCAAATTATATTTTACGGCAATAATGCGTATGATACGCATAGAATATTAGATTCCGTCAACTCCGTGGTTCCGCGTTTGATCCAGGCTGACCCTGGACCAAATAAATTTGTATAAATTTGTAAAAAAATGAATTAGGATAGCAATTCTGGGTCTGAGCGTTAATTTTATTATCACTGTGCGTGTCTTTGCTTCGATAATTATATTTTATTTTTTTATTGGATTGAGGTAGAAAACGAGCAGATGTTCACCTGATGTTAAGTGGTCATTGGCGCCAACGGTAATGGGGGATAAAAGTGAGCAGGCAACTATACACTTTTACCGAAATAAAAGAAATGCTTTACGCTAGAAATAAACTGCCGTCCCAGTCGAACTACTCCAGTTGTATTTTAAACAATTTTTACTAGGATATATCGGGTCATTTAATTTTCTTCTTAAGATATACTAAGATCCCATAATTCGCGAATCCACTCATCCAGAAGCTTTAGATATTGGCATTGTGGGGAAAGTGCGTCATTTTCTTAATTCCCAGTCGTTTAACTAAATACCCGACTTTGTCGACTGCTTGGGACGCAGTCGCAAAGAAATTACTCAGCGTTTACAAACTTTATCTTTTCAATTAAATAATTAAACACACGCAACGGGATTCCTTTCGGAAGATTAAATTCGGGAAACGAGCGGAAATTTATATTTTTTCAAGCATGATATAAAAGTTTTTGGTTACTCTGATTCTTCATAATACGAGTATTAACTTTTTATAACACGGATTTGAGAGAATATTTAATACCTTAACCTCAGTGTAAATTTGCTTGCTGATTTAATACTTAGATATTTTTGTCACCTTATTTTATATTAAAAATATGTTTGAACAGTCTGTTATCGGGATATTTAGAAATAAGAGAGAGTAAGTGCTTAGATTTGGTTCTTCCATGAAAATATGTGCATGATTTGATATGTTTACGCTTACTTTGCTTTAATAAATGATGTATCCTAAAATCATAGCTTTTGCATATGTTTCTTGCTCATTACAAAGAAGACAAAGAGACAATTAAATGGATAATTATATTACAATATTTATATAAGTGATAGTTAAGTAGCTCTATTTTTTTATAAGAATTGTACAAATACTTAGATTTTTTGTTAATGTATTTCTTATGTATGTTGCCGGCTCACATATGATTGTAAAAATCATCTCAGTCCTCAGGACTAGGAGCACGTTTTTGATAGACTTCAGATAGAAGCTGTATGAAGTTGCTTACAGGTGTCTATGGGCGGTAGAGACCACTTACCGTCATGTAAACTGCATGCTTGTTAGCTACTTTCATCTTTTAAATAATCCTAGGAGAGGTGTATGTCCAATAGCTGGACTTAAAATACTGTTAGACGGATGGATAATTGATATAAGACAACTAAGGAAGTATATGTTATAGCGTAATACATAATGAGCAGCGAAAGCGCAATGGTTGAAAACCGCTCTCACAATCGTGAGATCCGAGTTTCAAATTCTAGACACACATCTGATTTTTCTAACATTATGTGTGTAAATGAAATATAATATCACAGTTTTTCGATAATGAAAAAAACATCGTGAGGAAACTCACACCCCAGAGAATACTTTAAAAAGTAATTAAAAGTGTCTGAAGTCTATCGGTCAAGTGCAAGTGGTTAGCATGGTGGGCTAAAGCCTAAAACCGTCTCACTTCTAAGGCTATGCCTCCAGTAGGCAAACTGTTCGCGGCCGACTGAATTTGCGACGTATCGGTTTAGTACGCCCTTCCATATATTTGGAATGGAGTGTCCAAAGTTTGCTAGTATGCACTAAATGTACGCTGAAACGCTGCAAACTGCGTAAAGTGAGCGCAAACTTACAAACTTTTGACACTCCATTTCAAATATATGGAAGGGCGTACTAAACCGACACGTCGCAAATTCAGTACGCCGCTAACAGTTTGCCCACTGGGGAGTTGGGGACACAGCCTAAAAGGAGACGTAGTGTAGTAGTGAGACAATAATGCGTTGACGACGACGATGACGTTATATGACGTTGTATTATCACGTGACGACATGACATCGTAACTTTACATTACGTCGATACATTATTCAACATTGTGACATTACATTAATTCATGACGTCACCCATTAGTAAAAAACTAAAATAAAAGAATTCGCCTCTACTTTTACTTTACTCCGATTAAACTCGATTTGGGTAACTTTGAACATTTTTTACAATATTTGTGATATTATAATCTGTTTTATATTAATTGCACCTTGTTTTTATTAAATGAATAGTGTCCTTTTTAGCTGGTTTATTAATCTAACACAATAAATTTACGAGGAAAACAATTAAACTATCCACAATTACCCCTAAAACTCAAATTCAAAGTTATCCTTAGTTTTGGGTAACTTTGAATATAATTTTTTGAAGATATAAAATCCGTCATTAATCGAATATTTTAAGGTCTGGGTAAAATTAATTAACATATTTTTGTTAATTAAAACCAAATCTATAAAAAAATACATTTATTTTAACATATCAATAGACAACTTGGTCTTGCCATATGAATCAAGGTCGACCAATTTGGTGGTGAAATAAGATACTAGTTTTTTTTTTGATTATTTATTCCGTCCATCCTATGGATGGATGGAATAAATAATCAAAAAAAAACTCCATCATAGGATCCATACATCCATCCATAGGATGGACGGAACATGGACATAAATAACATAGGCCTCCCCTAAATGGCGCCACTCCAACCGGTCCTGTGCCCTCTGAATCCAACGGTTTCCCGCTGTCTTCTTCAGGTCATCAGTCCATCTGGTAGGGGGGGGCGACCGGTGCTCCTTTTGCCTAAACGTGGTCGCCACTCGAGGACCTTTCTTCCCTATCGGTTATCGGTCCTACGATAACCGATGGGGAAAGCTTCGTTCGTCTACGGATTTCATCGTTGCGAATCATGTCTCGTAGCGAAATTCCGAGCATAATCCTCTCCATAGCACGCTGAGCGACCCTGAGCCTCCGAAAAAAAAAATATGATACAGGTAACTTTGAACCGTTCAAAGTTACCCGTATTACATCCAATTTCGACGTCGTCAAAAGTTTAACAATTTTACGCAATATTCAACATGGGATACGGATAGTACAGTTTCAAAATAATAATATACAATATACATTTTAAAGATAAACACCAAAACATACCTGTTTACGGTAAGTTTTATATTATAATTGCTATTTCAAAACGGAGCATCAAACACTTGCAACAACTTCACTACGGAAAAGGTGGTATTTTTTAAAATTATGACATTTACAGGTACCTTTTTTTTACTTTCATTGCTATTACAACATTTTGACGATCCATTTTACGCAGGTACGATATTGAAACTACAAGAAGTTTCCATGTAATAAATTAATATATTTTTTTCACAACTTTGTTCAAAGTTACACCGCAGTTCAATGTTACCCAAATTGAATGTACTGAATTTGATATTATTTTGTTTTATTATCTATTAGTATAGATAGAAATATAATATTGTTTTGCCCCTAATCTCATTATGAATACTATTTTCTGATGTGATTATTATATTGATCTTAGACACGGGAAAACTAATTATGAATATGAATATCTGCTCTTGGTCTGGGTGTAATGAACAGATATTGGTGTAAGTCTAAATATTTATTACAAAAAGTTTAATTGGTAATAAGACTAAAAGTTGTTTACTTTTTATAAGATTGTAGTGGCAAATGAGCATGTAGTCCTAATGGTAAGTGGTCTTTGCTGTCCTTGAACATATGACCACAAAAACTAGGATTTGATTAGAAGTCAATAATAGATGCTTTATTATGCCCGAAGACTAAGATGGTCGATTATATAAAACTGATTTCCTATTTCTAGCGTGAAACAGTTCTTGCGTTTCGATGTAAGAGTGTAGTTGCCGCCACACTTTTATATGAGGCGACCATCCTAGTCCTCGGGAGTAGCAACGCATCTTTGATTGACTTCACACAGAATCCATGGTTTATTTGAAGTTGCTTACAGATGTCTATGGGCGGCAGTGACCATTTACCATCAGGTGGTCTGCATGCTCGTTCGCTATTCCGGTCAGATAAAAAATAATGAGGCGACAACCGTTTCACGCTAGAAATAAGTGGGGTGCCAACCCATTATTGTCCCACTGCTGGGTACGGGTCTTCTCTCAGAATGAGAGAGTTTTATGCCATAGTCTACCGCGCTGGCCAAGTGCGAATTGGTGATAAGTGTGGTGATTCCCGTCTGAGCCATAAAAGCCCTACCACTTCAAATCGTCTATTTAAAAAGATAATTTATTATATCCGCTATCGCCGTTCACTTATACAGCTTGTCTTTATTTTGTAGTATGAGGAAATTCTTAAAACTTGGCACTGCTTGAAATTAACATCGTAAATAAGACGAAGGGCTCGCTGGTGTAACAACAATTATTTCTTTCATAACAATAATCCACGCAAAACGAATGACTGACTTGTATCACCGTTAGCGAACAACCAGTAAAGCGAGAAATGGTAAAATGTTAAACATTTAGTTTAGCTAATAGCCACTTTATTTTTTTTTTAAGATTGAAGAAGCAAACGAGCATGAACCACCTGCTGGTAAAATAAAGTCTTATATTACGAGAATATAAATCAACCGGCATTCGTTCCTTCTTCTAAAATTCTTGCGTTTCTATACGCAAGAATTGTTTTACGTTAGAAATAGGTGTGGTGGTTTTTCTACGGTTGAACCATAATGTTTAGCATCATAAGTTTTAGCACCCTGTATGTTTCTGAAGAACTCACGGCTTCATTAATACCTACTGGCATCACTGATAATTAAAAAAAATACTTCATAGGGTTTAGTCCGTCTGGCTAAATGTGAATTAATCTTTTTTTATAAGACTAGCTGAACATGCAGTTTCTCCTGCGTTGAAAAAATCGATGTATCGATTGTCCCGTGGGAATAAGATATTTTCTTACAGTAATAAGTAGCCTATATGTTAATCTAGAGTGTCAACAAACTCCCTACCAAATTTTATGAAAATCGCTCCAGCCGTTTAGAAGTATCAAACATACACACTCACAAACTTTGGGCTTTATAATGTTAATATGAAGTATGATTAAAGTAGTAAATGAGCATGTAGCCCAGCTGATAGATGGTTTGCCGCCCATGGACATTTGTAAGCGACGTCATATGGAACATGGATGTCGATCATACGTGCGTTGCTTTTCCTGATGGTGAAACATTCGTTTGCCGCTGCAACAAATATGAAGTCTAAATTACGTTAACATTTTTTTGCCAGTTCTTGTAGTTTCTTAATACCGGACACATACATTTGTTTACCAATCAACGTAGCAGCGACAAACGTACGACGCTTGAAGCGAATGCTTTCGTATGCATTGCATGCAGAAGCGATAGAATCCTTTATCATAATATTTTTGACGTTCACGGTAAAGCAAGCTACTTATTGTAATATAAAGCGTTTTTGTTTATTTTGTGTAAAACAATCTGAGTTGTTATCTTAAAAATAGAATAAGCAACAGTCTTGCTAACATTCTGTTTATTTCTAGGAGATTGGATTTTATGCTAATTAGATTTGAACAATTTGAAAATTGTAGACCCAAATTCTTGGTAATATTAGATTCGCCTCATAATATAGTTTTTAAAAATTTATTAGTTTTTAAGCGGTGTTTAAAGACTGGCACTAACGTTATTTTGTCTTGCCTATTTTATGCAAGTTTTGATGTTATATTCTCATACTTGTATAGTACAACTTAAATAAACAATAACTACATCTATGAACTAGTTTTCAGATGTGGTTACGCATTTATAATCAATTTTAAAATTGAATAGTTATTTTTTCGAGTCTAGTAAGAACATTAAAAAAATTAAAAGAAAAAATATATTTTCAATAAAAGTTAAATGGTTATTTGGCTTTATTTTAAATGGTTATAATAAAACTATATCTTAAAAGTGACAATAATTTTACACTATTAAAATAAATGCATGTAACGTATAAAGAATGTTCTTATCAACAAGTAATCTTCAATCAAAAGTCAACAAAATCTGTATCAAATTCCAATGTCTTCACTTCACTCTTAAAAATAATTATTACGATACAAACGACAATATCAGATAAAACCACAAGAGAAAAATAAGTTAATTTGTTCATAAAATCACTTTTAAATAGGAAAAAGGTAAATCTGCGTAATGTCCCTAATGATTTGACCACCTATGGTAGAAAAAGTGGGTCAAAAACTTGCAAGAAAGACACAAACATGTAAAAATAAAGATAATAAAAAATGTTTTTTTAAAGTAATTAACAAGAAATCCAATACAAACATAACAGTCGATAAAAAGCTAATTTATCTATTACTATGTATTACTACTATGTATGATCCTATTCCATAATACATTTAGTTCGTGATTGAGGGTTTTGATGTGTGAAAAGCCGTGGAATCAATGTAAATTTCTATTGGCATGTAGGTTTCCAATCCTATAACAAGAGGGGCGTATAATGATTATTGAAACAGAGCTCAGTAAGTTTTCCTAGCGTGTACGTTGTATTAAAATTGATTTACCTATATCTGTAAATATATAGAAATAATATGTTTGCTTGTAACTTCAGTTATTGTACTTTTTTAATATAAGCGACGATCCACGTGGCGGTACGGTTACCATACTGGTCTGACACGCAAAGGGTTCCGAGTTCGGTTCCCGGCCAGACAGGTATCTAAATAATAAGTTTAGATACCTGTTCTGGATTTTTGTGTATGATCTAGGTTTTTGAAGGTGGTAGAACCAGTGTAATTCGACCGAAGAATAACCACCGCCACACCTACTTCTAGCGTGAAGCATTTCTTGCGTTTCAATGGAAGGGTGTGGCTGCCGGCACACTTTTATATGAGGCGACCATCATAGTCCTTGGAAGTAGCAACGCATCTATGATTGACTTCATGTAAAACTCATGTTCAGTATGAAGTTGATTACAAATGTCCATGGGTGGCACTGACCACATACCATCAGGTGGACTGCATGCTTGTTTGCTACTTCAGTCAGATAAAAAAATGTCCATGGCACCCACGACACAGGACAAAATCCCACTGTAGGGCAGTGAGTATAGAAAGCATTTTAAGATGTATTAAACGCGTATGCAATTAGCCTAATGGTAAGTGCTGGTTATTTTTTTTTTGTTTTCGAGCGGGAAACCTTCCAAAGGTACCCGACGCCGTGGGAGCGACGCAGGGTTATATGGGATTTTTACCGCACTAAAACCCCCAAGGTGGCCGTCCTCGGCGCTGAAAAGGAGGACTCCGGGATCTCGAAACGACTTCAACCGGAATCCTCCGAGCGCGCTGCCTCATCGGGCTCCTCCCAGATGGGCGGCTGGGCCCACCGCTCCGTCTAGTCTGTACGACGGTATGCGACCACACATACCACCGTCCTTCCCGGGATTGCCTGACCGAACGGTTCGAGCTCCCACTCTAGCCGTCTGCAACCCCGGAAGCCCCTTTTAGTCGCCTCTTACGACAGGCAGGGGATACCGTAGCCCTATTCTGACCCCGAGGCTACAGGGACGAAGTGCTGTTTACCTGCTCACTTATATAAGACCAGCATTCTTATCCTCCAGAGTAGCAACATATTTCCTAAATTCATAACTAAGTACTGAACCAACATGTACATATAACCAAATTATTTGTTACTTTTTGTAATTTTGAAGGCGGTTGTATTTTTTGTTATATTTAAGTCGGTATAACGTAAAATTTACTCAATAATAATAAAAACGTGATACAAAATTAATGTGTCGTGATAAAAAATATTAAAAAATATATTATACAAGCAATGTTTGCGGAATTATAGTACGGGCGAATACACAGATCCTAAGTGTATTATAGGGGTTATAAAAATATTATTCGATAGTTGAGCGATGGAAGAAGACTACAGATTTGACGTGGGTATGATGTGTAAATATATATTGGTATATTTTGTATAGTGTGTATTCTATTTAAAGAGCAGTTATAGTTTAGAGCGGTAAATATCGACCTCTCACGTGAGGGGAGGGGTCTAAGGTTTAAATCCTTGGCGCACCTGTAATATCAAAGTCAGCTAAGTACTATTACTTAGGTATGTTATATTCATTTTAACGACGAAGAAAAACATTGCAAAGTTCACGCCTGTGTTTCTAAGATACCGTTTCTAGTAGAATTTAGCTATAAACCATTGTCAATCTTAGAGATGATAAGTACTTATCGGTGGGATCGTGATTAGTTGACAATAAAGTGTAAAACTAGCTCGGTGGACTATGGCCTCTCTCATTCTGAGAGAAGACCAGTGCCCTGCAGTGGGACAAGATTGGGTTGACGACAACAAAAAATGTAAAAAAACATTCAATGGGAATTAATACGCTTGGAAGTTGTCAAAAAATGTCAAAGATATGTGAAGTACCCTAAAACTGTGACCTAAAAACTCCCTTTCAGCGTGAGCAGACAGCCTTGCTCAGTTTAGGGGAAATAGGTTGATGGGAGCGCTTTCTACACTCGTAATCCGACACTAAAATTCTCTGTATCGCGAACACCTTAGACACAAATATACACCCAAAACCAAAAGTTTAATCTAAATTCATCATTCAGATTTCTGCCAAACCAGAGATCGAACCAACTATATGTGTATCCATCCATCCATCAGCCTTTCGATGTCTACTGCTGAACATAGGCCTCCCCTAAATGGCGCCACTCCAACCGGTCCTGTGCCCTCTGAATCCAACGATTTCCCGCTGTCTTCTTCAGGTCATATGCGGCAGGTCATTTGTTTAATAAACTTCTCATGTTTTTGATATATCCGTTAGTATCTAAAAATTGTTATTTTTATAATTTTTTAATATGTGTGTCTCTCTCTCTTGACATTTTTTTTCTCATTCACTTAGAACATTTTCTTCGTACGTAAATTTTCGAGACTCTTAGAAGCAAAAGCTCTATCAAAATTCCTTAATTGAGATTCTTTGATGACTTCTCCCCTTTTTAACCGACTTCCCAAAGGAAAGAGGTTATCTATTCGTCACGTATATATTTTTTTTTTTTTTTTTTTATGTATGTTCGGGCGAAATGGCTAGAAATCGTCGACCTACCGACACGATTCATACGACATTGTATGCGGCTAGTTTCACAGAAAATTGGAAAATGTCGGTTTCTTAAAATCTTGAATAACTTGGGTGTTTCTAAACCGATTTCCATTTTCTTTCTTTCATTTGATAGGAAATTTTGTCACGCAACTTTTTCTCTTGGACATCGGTATGCTGTGATGCTTAACTCTTTGAGTTATGGGGGGGAAACCACCACCACTCCTCAAGTTTTTTAGATAATTTGAGATAATTCGGCTTCTGCCGAATCGATTCTTATGAATCTTGGAATATGTATTAAATATCTATGCTTATATAGGTTAACGAAAAATTTGACCTTCAACTCTTCGATCCTGATGATGCAGGGTTACAGCTATCCTAAACTATAACATTAGCTGTTTGGTGCTTACATATATGTGATAAGACTACTAAGTAGAGACATGTGATGAAAAATTTGACCTTCAACTCCTCAATCCTGATGATGCAGGGGTGCCTCAAGCCTAAACCATAGGGGTTGACCATTTGGTGCTTATAGGTTTGTAATAACAATACTAAGCAAGGACATATTATAAAAAAATTGACGTTCAACTCCTCAACCCTGATGATGCAGGGTGCTGTAAGCCCAAGCCGTAAGTGATGGCCATTTGTTGCTTACGGATATATAATAAGATAGCAAGGCAAAGATGTACGATGACAAATTTGACCTTCAACTCCTCAACCCTGATGATGCAGGGGTACTGCAGGCTTAAACCATAAACGTTAGACATTTGCTGCTCACGGATTTGTAATAACATTGCTAAGCAAAGGTATACAACGAAAAATTGAACCTTCAACTCCTCAATCCTGATGATGCAGGGGTATTGAATGCCTAAGCCATAAAACTTAGCTATTTCATCCTTACGCATTCAAAATGATATTTAAAAAATGTAAGGTAGAACATTAGAAAAATGGTTGTATACAATGGAAAATTGGACCTTCAACTCCTCAATCCTGATGATGTTGGGGTGCTTCAAGCTTAAACTATAGGCGTTAGCTACATGATCTCTACGTATATCTGATAAGATTACTAAGCAAAGATAAAAGATGAAAAATTTGGCCTTCAACTCCTCAACTCTGATGATGCAGGGGTACTTCAGGCTTAAACTATAGGCGTTGGCCATTTGATGCTTATGGGTATGTAATATATTTACAAAGTGAAGACGTATGATAAAAAAGTTGACCTTCAACTCCTCAACCCTGATGATGCAGGGTACTGTAAGCCCAAGCCATAGAAGTTGAGGATCTGTTGCTTACGTGCATGCGATGAGATTACATAGAAAAGATATGACATGAAAAATTTGACCTTCAACTCCTCAACCCTGATAATGCTGGGGTCCTTCAAGCTTAAACCATAGGCGTTGGCCATATGGTGCTTACGTATATGTAATGAGATTACTAAACAAGGATATAACATGATAATGTTGACCTTCAACTCTTCGGCCCTGACGATGCAGGGGTACTTCAGGCTTAAACCATAGGCGTTGGCCATTTGATACTTATGGATATGTAATATATTTATAAAGCAAAGACGTATGATAAGAAAATTGACTTTCAACTCCTCAACCCTGATGATGCAGGGTACTGCAAGTTTAAACCATAAGCATCGGCCATATGGTGCTTACGTATATGTAATGAGATTACTAAGCAAATATATGACATGATAAATTTGACCTTCAACTCCTCAACCCTGATAATGATGGGGTCCTTCAAGTTTAAACCGTAGGCATCGGCCATATTGTGCTTACGTATCCATAATGTTGTTGTTCACAATACCAACAATGAGTTTCGGAGAGAATATAATTATGATCAAAAATTCCACTTTGAATACAATTACCTGGAAGATGCAAGAGTACTACCAACCTTTTTAAATTGGATGGGTTAGGTTAGGTTGGAACATGAAAGAAAACACAAAAACTAAGCGAGCAGGGCGCGGCAGCGCCCTGCGAGCGGTTGCGCTCAGTTCATACGCATTGTAACAGTAATGTAAGATATCGCTTAGGCTTTTGTTTGATTTGTCATATAAGGTTGAGTTTAAATTAACGTTTCCATTTATGCTTGCACTATGCAGTCTTATTGGTACTATGTATTACACGGTCTCGCATAAGTGAATTTATCGTCACTAAAAAGCGTGAAAAAAAAAATTTTAAACAAAAAAATACAACCGACTTCCATGCCACATAAAAGTAAAAAATAATTTGATTACATGTTGGTTTAGAGCAAACACAGTACTCAGTACATAGTTCCGAAGTCGGCGCTCATATATGACACATATAGTTTCGTCGTGATCCAGCGAAATATGGTGAGCGCCGATTTCGGGACTATGTACTGAGTACTGTGTTTGCTCTAAACCAACATGTAATCAAATTATTTTTTACTTTTATGTGGCATGGAAGTCGGTTGTATTTTTTTGTTTAAAATTTTTTTTTATGCATGACAATTACAACTCTTATTAAGAAACTGCTAGAACTGTAGCTCTGTCTATCGGTCCGTCACAAACATAATATAATTCGCTATATCGATGTATGCAAAAAAATGAAATTTTCGGGTATCTGTACATCGAATTTATTTCCAAAAACACGACGAAACTGAGCTTAGCTTATAATACAAATTCTGTTAGTGTGTTTTAAAAATATTTTGTCTCTCTTTGTGTTTAAAATTGCACCAAATCAAAACAACTGAATGTTCAAGTCTCAGACAAATATTTTTTTTGCAAATATGCGTTTTATAGACAGAAGCATTCATATTTATTATAAAGAACAATTTATCTAAGTGGACAAAGTCAGGAGCGAAGGTTCGTCAAATGAAAATGACGTCTAAGTAAGTGGGTAGTAGGCTATAGTGAAAACAGACGTTAATGGTGGGACAGCGAAATTCGTTCCATACATTTCAGGGCCGGCCGCTCCAAATAAATTGTTACGATTTTTCTTTGACGCCTCTAGAATGTTTCTTTAGCTATGGTCCAAGCCACGATTAGTGGCGGATTGGTATGAATATGTATATAATGAAGTGGATGTGAAATGTCAGGATGGTCGAGGACTTTTCATTACTGTCCATTCTTGAAGATTTCAAGTAAAACACAGGAGTAAACTTCTTCTTCGATTTATTCACAATTGACGGGGTCCGATCGCTTCGACGGTTAAACAAGAATCTTTTTCTACTGGCAGGCGCTCGCCTGTTTATAACAATGTTTGGTGAGGTAACAATAACAAATTTATGGAGGGTAAACTAAATTACAATTCTAAAAATCACTAAATATTGCTAGTTTAATAAACAAACAATTTTCGATCTTTAAACCAACTAAAATAATTATTTTCGGCGAAGTGTTTTTCATAAATACGCGGTGTCGCGCCGACATATATAATATTGGATTTATTACATCCTACAAACTTTAATTGTACAACTGACACATACGTCGTACATACATGCATATGTCATTAAAAAATTGAATAGGAAAGTTTTAACTTCTGGTAACCCTTCTGGTAACCCATCATAAATTTGTTATTATGATGCGCTGTTTGGATGTAATACATAATTATGTGCCTGTTGTCCTACTGATTTTATTGTAGTCGTATGGGACAAATTATATTTTGTGTTTATCTATTATTTATAGACCGTAAGAAAAATGATAAGCACTTGGAAAAATTGCTGTGTTGAAATTATTTTTTATTACTATGTGTTTATTTAACAGGCATATTTTAACAGGACTTATGCGCACTTGTTCACATACAAGTGATCCGTAACTTGTACCACACAGTGTTTATTTTCTCGCTTATACTTGCTTGCGTCTTTACTCACTTGGAATGCTAAGAATCGCAATTTTGACCTTATGTTTCCAGCAAAAGGCGTGGGTATAATTTTTAATGATACTTTGACCTTCGGATTGTATATTAATGATACTATTTTATCTTCGTGTTTTTGTTTTAAAACGTTTTACGCGTCATTGTGTAAGGCATTTTGGTTAAGTCATGAATAATTTATAATTGAACGAAGTATAAATTCAAGTTTAATGGTAGAAATTTATTGTATTATCTTTGTTGAGAAATAAATAAGTGGCGCATATAACAGTGTTTAATTTAAGAAATCAATTGGTCTGAGGAAATATGAAATTGAAAATTTGTTTTTTTTTTTACTTTGAAGTCACATACGAATTGGTAGAATCCTCTACAATACGATTGCGGTGGCTACACCTATTATTATCTAATAACGTTGACTAATAACAATGTTGACAGCTATTGCGTTTAAAAGGGTGTGGTAAGGGAGACATACGAGTACTGATACAAGGCGTTCCAACGTAGGCACGCAACCAATCTTATTCATTTAAGAATCTAATTGTACTAGTCACCCGTCGCAACGGTCGGAAATTGTTATCAAAATAAAAGTGATGACGTTATGATACTTATGATTCTTATAGATGTACATACAACGTCGTCAACGCGTAACTGTTCACTATTGGGTACAGGTCTTTTCTAAGAACTAGTCACAAGACCGTTGCGGGTCCAAATTCGACCGTAATTTAAATTATAAACTTAGCAGGAATACTTCTCAAAAGCACATCCGCCGGGTTTGGGTGTTATTCGATTCGTCTCTGTGTGTCTATGGTATCCAAAAGAGTGGTATAACACTGTTTGTCTTACTTACTTCTACGAGTTATCAGTATTGTAATATAGTGTCTAAGTCTTTTATTGTTAAATAACGAGTATGTGCCATACATTTAGAACGCTCTAGCTGGTATATTCAATTTTTGGCGCCCTTTTTAAACATTTCATGCAATAAAAATATTGTAAAAATTGACTAAATAAAAATTATTACTGTTATAATTAATCATCCATTCATCGGTCAGCCTTTAGAGGTCCACTGCTGGATCCCCCTGTGTCCTCTGAATCCAATGGTTTCCCGCTGACTTCTTGAGGTTATCAAATTGACCACCCGCATGGCAGATGGGTCCCGGGTTCGATTCCCGGCCAGATAGGTATCTGACCAATGAGTTTAGATTCATGTTCTGGGTCTGGGTGTTCGTGTATTCATCTTGTGTGTGTCCATGGTACCCACGACACAGGAAAAAATCCTACTGTGGAGCTATGAGTGTAGAAAGCGTGTTTTAATCATTAAGCTGTAACTGCTCGTAAAACATGCGAGTATATAGTATATAGTAGTATATATGGTATCATCAAAATCAGTGATAGCCTAATGGTTGAAATTTGCCCTCTCAATCGGGAGGTCCGAGGTTAAAATCCAGGCACGTACCATTGATTTATGTGCGTATTAGATATTAATTATCACTACTTTTCGGTGTAGGAAAACATCGTGAGGAAACCTACACCACCGAGAGTTCCTAAAAAAATAAAAAAGTCACGGAGGTGTGTGAAGTCCACCAATTCGCACTTGGCCAGCGCGGTGGACTATGGCCTAAAATTCTCTCATTCTGAGAGAATAGCCGTCCCTAGCAGTGGGACAATAATGGGTTCTAAAGGTGGTAGAACCAGTTTAGTTCGACCGGGGAAGTACCACCGTCACACCTATTTCAAGCGTGAAGCATTTCTTGCGTTTCGATAGAAGGGTATAGTTGCCGGCACACTTTCACATGAGGCGACCATCAGTCCTCGGGTGCAGCAACGCATCTGTGATTGACTTCAGATGGAACCCATGTTCTATATGAAGTTGATTACATATGTCCAGGGCGGCAGTGACCACTTACCATCAGGTGGACTGCATGCTCGTTTGCTACTTCAGTCAAAAAAAAAACCCGAGTATCAATTATTCCACAATATATATGAAAGGTATTATAAACCGCTGTGTCATACCGATAGTAAACTATATATTTGACGGTTACAATTTATCTGGCGACATGAAGAGCCTTTTATCCCTCGAATCACGTTTCTGACTCAATTTTCCCAGCTTAGCTTAGTTTTAGAAAAATGAAATATGGTTTTAAATATTTGAAAATATGATGAATACTAGTCACCCGTTGCAGCGTTCGAAATTCAATCGTAGTTCAACTCAAATTGAAAAGTAGTATGACCAAAGTAGCACGAATATTTCTCAAATTTAATGAAAATTTATTAATTTTAAAATTATTAACCGAATTTCAAAAAGGAGGAGGTTCTAAGTTCGTCTGTGTCTATATATTTCTGTAAATTAATACGTGAAGCAAAAACTCGTGATTCGTTTTTAAAATATTTGCCGCAGGCGGACGAGTACGAAATTAAGCACGGTTATAGTTGATGCACAGAAGGATTGTGCAATGCTAATATTTTTTCAAACAATGCATAAAATATACATAAAATTAACTAAAAACACATTACGCACACTACCTTGTATTAGACGCAAACTCTTACATAATAAACAAAATAGAACATTCAATGGGACTTTCACTACAGAAAAGGTTATGGTTTAACATATAGACTACTTTTTATCATACAATTCTCACTGAGTCGAGATTTGCGCAGGAAGAACTTTGCGATGCATTGATTTGCAAGCGGGGGAAGCCGCGGGTACGGCTAGTATACCTATACTCGTATATTGGAAGACTGAAAAGAGTACTGATAAATTTCTATATTTGTTTGAGAACATTTTGAGTGTCCGTTTGTCTGTATGTTTGAAATCGCGTGACAGCAACTACTTGATACTAATTCAAATCACTAAAAATATATTACCTACAATTACTCTTTATTTCCCCCAATTCGCAGTTGGCAAGCGCGGTGGACTATGGCCTAAAACTCTCTTATTTCGAGAGAAGACCCGTGCCCAGCAATGGGACAATAATGGGTTGACAACGACGACACTTTATTTCATTAAAATCCAACTACTGAATTATTTATTACTGACAATAAGCAGTTGCATATTTATCATGAGTAAAGCCGAGTCACAAAAATAGTATGTATTAATATTCTAAAATCTATTGACTGACAATTTACAGCTGAAATCGCTAGGTCTTAGGTATATACATTGTTCACCTACGCTTGTTGCTCAATTCAGCTCATTTACCTTTCCTGAAAGGAATTTAGAAAATTCGTACCCTAATGGGCTAAATATAGCTATGTATATAAAACCTTGGAAATGTGTGTTTGTGTACTAAACTTCCCGCGATAAAAGGTTCTTGCTTAATGATTCGGAAATTTTAGTATTCTAGACTCCAAACGAGGTCTTTCACGGTTCCTTTGTTTGAAATACCTGGAAAAATATACAGCAAAACATTCACATGAAAGGTTTCAATTTTTTTAATAAAAACGCTGTTATTAACAAGGTATCAAAAAATATCAAAAACCTAAATTAATATCAAAGAAAAAAACTGTATAAATAATTATAATAGGCTATTTGACAGGTTTTTAAAATCCATTTTATATTATCTAGCTAGGTTAAGGAACCAACCAAGAAAACAACTTTAATGGGTAAAGTTGTTTCTTTTTTTTAATTTTGGTACATATTTGCTGAAAAATATCAAATTAAAAATTCAATATTTAAATAGCGCGCAAAAACGCTACTTTGACAATATGGCGGGTTGGTGACGTCACTTGCCTGTATTGTCATCTGTGGCTCATACATTTGTTGTAAATCCACATACATTTGTTGTAAACAAAAAACGAAAGTTTACAAGCAAGTGACGTCATCATAAACCCGCCCAATCTGGAGCATCTTGTGTCACGTGACAAACGTTTAAAAAAATAAATTTTTATTTAAGGATTTTTAAATAAATTTAAATATTATTTTCAACTTATATTAATAAATAACCATTCTTAAACTCATAATATATACTGATAACAGTAATTGACACTTAATTTTTCGCATTGTCAAATAGCCTATTGCATAAGTTGATAAAAAATGCTATGAAATAGCTTTACCGCGGCAGTTCCCGAGTGCCACACGTTTTTTAAATGTTATTTTATGTTAGCTTATACTTAATAGTGAATCTACAAGGAATTTCAGTATAAAATAGCATGCTGTATTTCAGTATACTTCATCAATATGAGAGTAGACGACCCGCGTGGCGCAGCGGTTACCGTACCGGTCTGACACGCAGTGGGTCCCGGGTTCGATTCCCGGCCAGACAGGTATCTGAATGATGAGTTTAGATTCTTGTTCTGGGTCTGGGTGTTTGTGTATTCGTCTTGTGTGTGTCCATGGCACCCACGACACAGGAGAAAATCCTACTGTGAGGCTATGAGTGTAGAAAGCGTTTTTATTTTTTTAAGTTTTTTAAGTTTCGAACAAACTTCAATAAAAATGTCTTCGATCGTCTATTTTCGATTATCAGAGTAACTTCGGTACAATCAATCATTTTTCACGTTGTTCTTCACTATCGTAGATCAGTCTCTTTTTTCTCTAAGTATATCTTACGTAACGTACACGTAATATCTTTCTCTTTAATATTAAGTCACGTTTTATATACAAAATATTTAGAGTAATAGCCACTTTAAAGACTAAAATTGAGGCAGACGGTGATACAAGGCAATAAATACATAATTTTAGAAAATTACTACCTTTTTTAACAAACTAAAGTAGCAAATGAGCATGTAGTCCACCTGATAATAAGTGGTCACTGCCGCCCATGGACGTCTGTAATCGACTTCATACAGAACATAAGTTCCATCTGAAGTATATCACAGATGCGTTGCTACTCCCGAGAACTATGATGGTCGCCTCATGTGAAAGTGAGCCGGCAATCACATCCTTCCCCCGAAACCAAGAACTGCTTCGTGCTAGAAATAAGTGAAATGAAATGTCTTTATTTTGTATAGGCCTACGGGGGCACTTACAAATTATCAGTTAATTTTTTTTTCTTACATTACCACCGGATCGGAATACGACCTCAACTGAGAAGATCCGGCAAGAAACTCAGCGGGTTTGTCTTTTTTCCTATTTATATCCAGTTTTTCAAATATAATTTCAATCATGTTTTTTACATGGTAATGAAAGTTAGCTCCAGTATCTTGCCTTACAGTTAAATATAGCGATGATACCTCCCCAGTTGAACTAGTATTTTACCATCGTGTAGTATAAAATATTTAAACTAACAGCTACTTAAAAAACTAAAATGAAGGCAGACGGCAATACAAGGCAATGCATAATTTTGGACAATTACTAACTTAATACCCGGCTGGGAATACTTTGGTAGTTACGGGACGTTCCGACTTGACGTCCGGAAATTCCGCCTGCGGCTTATTTATGCAAAGTGAATTCCGAGTGCCGTTTTAATTGGATTATTCTATTACGGGCAGCTGATACAAATAGAACTGTAAACATTATGTTATTGTTTAAAGGGATTGACAGTTCCTGTTATGTTTAAGGAACCCTCCGTTATTTGAATGTAACACTATCGGCGTATCTATTTTGCAACTTGATAAATTCGTCTCATAACTAAAATGTTGGTGTGTAAGGCATACGACATGTTTGAAAGAAGTTCTTAGAAGTTGCAACGCTACTGTAGTGTTCCAAAGCTTACACGAAACTGGTGGGCAGTAGAACAATAATGGGTTGACGTGACTATGGAGTATCAGATAGACTTTATATTGTTTGGTACTTCAGTTTGTAAACTTCCAAATGTTGTTCTTCATATTTTAGTTTCCATTTCAGATCTGCATGAGATTTACACAATTTGGTTAAATATTAAGTAATTAGCATAAGTGCAGGGTATAATGGAGAGAGGATTGTTTGCTCGCGGTTTGTGTCTAGCGAATGTCCGGGTTTTGTTGCTGTAACATTGTCTACTCATTTCTATTCCTATCTTATATGCATAACGAAAGTTGTGTTTGTTACACTATACATTATGTTCATATATTAAGTGTACAACCAAGTATTTTCTCTTTTTTATTGTTTCTTATTTTATAGAAGTAGAAAATGAAATTTTAGTCCACATAATTCTGCGTTGAAGCTACCGACCGGTAATTTTCAAGAGACTAAAAATTACACACATCCTTACATTATAACCACAATAATATACGAATAAGATATAATATTTTGATACAGATTTTATTAGGTACCAGCTAACTTCGTTCTGCTTAAATTTATCAATGTCAATATCAGTATCAATGAAAATCTAAAATTATCAATGTTCCTTCACTATATTATGCATGTATTATACATTAAAACCTTCACAAACTATTAAAAAAAAACTGTATTAAAAGCAGTAGCGTAGTTTTAAAGATGTAAGCATACATAAGGACAGACACCGCGAAACGACTTTGTTTTGTACTATGTAGTGATACTATATTACAGAGCATCTGATTGGAATGTTGTTAAATTACAAGCACAGTTTACCTACTTTTATCTTTGTATGAAATAGAAGCAGAACATGAACATTTAGTCGATATAATTGTGCGTGGAAACTACCATCCATGGACAAGTGTAATAGAACCTTAATAGGGTTGGCATCAACCCCGATCGATCTGAGGTCAACCACTAATGTGTTGCTACCCTTAAGTTGGAACGACTTTTGTAAGTACCTCTCATAGTTGTATGTATTCAAAGTTATACAAAAAAATCGGTTGTCTGTAAAGTCGGTATACTGACGATAGTTGAACATGACAACGTCATAAGAAAATGCTTATGGAATGGTTGCATTTTTCATAAGAATTTTTTGATTTTGTTTAATAGATATTTTGTATGGATATAGAGAAGGAGGTAAATGGATATCACAATGGAATTGATCAAGTTACATTTATTAATACGCATAAATACAAACTTTTGAACTTTATTATTATTATTGTGTCTATTTTTTGACATGATTGTATATACAAAAATGTGCCGGCAACCACACCTTTCCATCGAAACGCAACAAATGCTTCACGCTAGAAATAGGTGTGGTGGTGGTACTTCCTCGGTCGAACTACACTGGTTCTACCTCTGCCACCTTCAAATAATCAAAGAAACTTCCTTTTTCTCTGATCGTAGGAGAAAATATTAAAAATATATTCTACAAAGCGAGTCGATTGTAATGACATGTTTTTATATACATATGAATGAATGCATACATATGCATATAAAAACTTCCATACATACGCTCTAAAAAGAATCACCTAGTTCTGACCCATTCGTATAAAAACGCCAAAATTGTATACTGCTTTTTATAAGAAGTAGGAGAGATATAAAATTAAAACGAACACGTATTATATGTTAAATTTATAACAAAAATAAAATACGTCAACTTAAACCATTTAGCACTCGACTTATAAAAAGTAGTAAACTATTACCCAGTAACCTATATCACGAGTACCGAGCAGAAAATAGCGGAATAAATGATGCAGTGTATAATTTAAAGAGGAAGGATTAAGTGGCCCCGCGGGTTCATGGTTTATTTCGTTCATTTTGTAACGCAAACAAACCAGCCGATCAAATATGAATGTGGCTGTTACGCGGTACTACCTTCGTACGACGTCATATGTAATTGAATTGTGAATGTTTTCATAACAGAAGAGATTACTAGGTTTTGTTGCTTTGTTGAGGCAGCAAATAAGCTTGCAGGATTTGTAGGAATAAAATGTTATTGTATTGAACGTTCTTCCATTATATATGGTACTAGGAAAATAACAAGCAGTTTGCCTGATTGTAAGTAGCTACTGCCATCTTACCTAAAGACAGAATTTTATCACTATGAATCAACTATGTTAGATCCAAATTATATGAAAATGTTGGAGTGTGTGAACACATAAAACTTATAATGTATGCATTTTTGTGCGAAAATAAAGAAGTTAGTAATAAAATTCTCGTTCATTCATTGGTATTGGAACTGAATTAATGGTGTAACAAAAATTACCAGAGATAATCGGATTAGTATTGATAAATATAGAGCCTTGAGTGTTTCCGGACTTGGCGTTGTGTAAATAGATACGGTACGGGATTTACCGCGACGCGCCGCTTCCTTTAATCGGAATAGCAAATCTTTTGTAAGAAATCCGTTACTTTGAATTATCTCAATGTAAAATATTAAAAAAAAGAATCAACCGTATCGTCATAGAAATGTAAGAAGTTTAAATAGTTATACGGTGTATGTCTTTGCATGTAATTTTAGTAAGAATTTTATATTTTAGCTAAAATTGAAATGAAATGTTTTTATTTTGTATGGGCCTTTCATGTTGTACGGGGGCACTTACATGTTGTCAGTTATAACACTTTTCTTACGCAGCTAACGGATCAGAACACGGTCTGAACTAAAAAAAAATCCAGAAAGAAACTCAGCGGTTTTTTAACTATCTTAGTTTTTCCGTCTACCTTAGTTACGCCGTGTGGTGTCTGTTTTGAATAGCACCACTTCTTACTTACTGTGGATATCGTCAGAGGTGACTGAGAGATAAATTCAGGAAATGGCGACCAACATTCACTGTGTTCACCAATGCCTTGCCAGACGCTGTGGATATTAACAAAAACTCTTTTTAGAGAAGTCATTGGATCACAAAAATCGTGATAGAAAATGCACAACCTATAATACCTAGTAGCACAAAGGACAAAACTAACAGGATTATTGAAATACCTAAAATTACTCATGCTTTTGTAACGCTAAATAAAAATACATTTCACGCTTCGATGATACTACTGCAAAGGATTTACTAACAGCTCCACATATAGTCTATGTGCGATTTCAAATAATTCTCTGTGCTCCCGAGCTCTTTGGGAGCGCATCAAATATTAACATAATTTTATTTATATAGTCTCCGTCTGTCCGACGGTCGCCACCACAAACCTAATATTTGCTAGCCTTTATTTATTGTGTGTTTGTGTAAGGTTTGGTTGTCGTGTGATGTCGTATAGCAATGTTATTCGCACAGGTAGGTATATACTTATAACTCAAAAAGTGACCAGGAAAAATTCCCGTTTAGAGAGAAATGCTCTCGTAAAGATCTGTTTTAACCAAGGCTCGGAACCGGTTTAAAAATACCGGTTAATTTCGATTAAATACCGGTAAATATAATCGTTCTTTCATTTACCGGTTAAACAGGTGAACGGTTTATAATTAACCCAAATGATAAAGGTTACCGGTTACTTTTGTACGATCGGTTTGATCACCCAAATTAACCGGTTAATTCCATAATACGTTTTTAATAAACTGGAGTGAATCGGATAGATTCATGTTTTGATATGTTTACGCCGAAACATCGCAACGGGCGCATACTATTATCATCCATTGTTGTTAGTTGGATTCAGAGGGCATAGGACAGGTCGGAGTGGCGTCATTTAAGAGAGGCCTATGTCCAGCAGTGGACTTCATAATTTGTAGCAAATTATTTTGCCTACCTTTGCCTATGATTATATAACTAATTGCCCTAATTTAAAAATTAAAGAAGTTATAAGCAAATAAGTAAGAAAATTTTTATATTTATTATATTTTCTTTTTTGCTCTAGGTATAACTTTAATATATGTTTTCCAAAAAAAACAAACTTCAGACCAATCTTGTAGATGATCTTTTGAGGAAAATACACGCTTTCTACAATCTTTCACACTATATTTCACACTATATACATATTTTATTAATTTCATACATCTTAAACGCTGCTACAGCGCTCCAAAGTTAACCGGATTCGCCAATGCTTATGAGAATCCGGTCAAAGAGAAATGTTATTTTTGATTTTTTTTCTTGTAAAATGTATTATCAGAGGTCGAGGAACAAGGGAAGATTTTAACTCTAAGACAAATACCTAATGGAGAAGTCTAGAGAATTTAACATCCCACTTTATATCCGTTTTGTAGACTTTCGTAAGGCCTTCGACACCGTTAAGTGGGATAAGTTATGGGACGTACTTATGCATATGGGAGTACCTAGCCACCTAATTCGTCTCATACGCCGACTCTACGAAGATGGCACTGCGACTGTCCGTATCGATAACATCGACTCGGAAAGTTTCCAGACACATGCTGGGTTCGACAGGGATGCATACTATCCCCACTCCTGTTCAACATTTATACATAGTGCATCATGAGAATCGTTTTGGAGCAATGGGATAAGGGTGTTTCGGTGGGTGGGCGGAAGACATCCAACTTGAGGTACGCTGATGACACAACACTTCTTACTCAAACAAAAGAAGACATGGAACAGCTGTTAAGACGCCTAGAGACAATTAGCCTCTACTTTGGACTCGCGATCAACAGAGACAAAATCAAAATGAAGATCGTGTACAGAGCTGAACTAAATCATCCTGACATCTACATGATTGGAAACTGTAAGGTTGTCCAAAATTATGTGTACCTCGGCTCCACGATCACGAACACTGGAGGATGTGAGGATGTACAAAAAACTTGATTTTTCTAATTTTCCTTTACGGCGCGGAAACGTGGACGGTTCGCCCCAAAGACCGACGCAAAATCGATGCGCTCGAAATGTGGTGCTGGCGCCGACTGCTGCGCATCTCTGCATTTCGGACCAATGTGTCAATACTAAAAGAGCTCAAAATCAGTGAGAGATTATCGTCGACAGTACAAATAAAAATCTTTAAATACTTCGGCCACGTCGTACGAAACCAGCACTCGATGGAACGACTCATTGTCCTAAGGCAAATGGAAGGCAAACGTTCACGCGGTCGATGACCTACGCCTTGGACAGACATCATAAAAGCAGCCACACAAACTTCCATTGTTCAATGTGCACGGGACGCTGAAGATCGTAGGGACATGGAGGCGCATCGCAAGAGTTGCAGTATCTAAGGATACGTCATCGTGAAACCACGACCACTCTGCCAAGAGTGAACGGCTAAAGAGAGACAACTTTGTAGGCGCGTTTTTTTTTCAGACTCTAACTCAACTCTTTTCCTTGCCACCTGCAAGGAAAAGAGTTCGGAACGAATAAGTAACAAAAATCCGGGAGAAGGGCAGCAGCATCTCCTTGCGTAATTGTTACACCCACTGCGGTCACCAACTCGCTCGCCAGGCGCGGTGACTATCGGCAAAATCCCCAAAATGAAAGGTGCAGAGAAACCGGCCCCCAGTCCTCGGCAACCCCGCTATTCGAAGGTAACGGCGGGGCAGGGGGTGTTAAGAATCTCCGGCAGACATCCGGCTACCGCAACCGTTGGAGTGTTTTGGGAATGTCTGTAGTCCGAAGACAGGGGGAGGACACGATAATCCTAAAATCAGGCAACTTGTTCTCTCACCGGGAGGGCGAACATCTGTCCCAGGGTGGTGTCGGGTTCCTCGTCCACAAATCCTTCGTCAACAACGTGGTAGCAGTTGACAGTGTGTCGCCAAGGTATTCGCTGAAGGTTATACAGGTACATACATATATGCGCCGACTTCGACACACCCAGACTATGAGGTCGAGATTCTGTATGGGGACGTAAGTAGAGACATACATACCTCAAAGAGGCACTTAACCGTTTTTATGGGGGATTTTAAAGGAAGACTAGGCACGTGGAATGATGGCGAGCGGAAGGAAGCGGGACCCTTTAGAATTGGACAACGGAACGCCACTTGCTTGCCAAAGTTCTTGGAGAGGGAAGACTTCTTTATGATGAACTCTTTCTTCAAGAAGAGGGCACAGCGAAAGTGGACATATTTATTGATGTCTCTGTGATGTCTTTAGGTCTCGGGTTATCTCAGAGCATACTCTCGGTCTCATGAGGAAGAAGCGAGAACTATGTGTGTCCAACCTCAATTTCGAAATACAGACTGCTCAATAAACAAACCTCTCAAAGCAGGCGACGCCAGTGGCGTGCTCATAACATCCACAGCATAAAAGACGCTATTGAGCGAAACCGAGGCTTAAGAGTGTTCGCCAGGGACCTGTGCGTTGGGCAGAGCCTGCTGACGAGGTTGAAGACCGAATCAAGCACCATAGTTTCGTCTAAACACAATATTCTGAGAGAAATTAAGACAAACTACGGACAGTTGTAGAAATATGGCGGACGACAAACGTGCCAAATTGACCCGACACTATACTGAAGACCCCCCGGATATCAGCATGTTCGAGATAAGAGAAGTTCTCAAACAGCTGAAAAACAACAAGGCATCGGGCGATGACGGAATCACAACAGAACTGCTAAAAGCTGATGATAAGTACTAGTGGCGCTCCAAAAGTTGTTTGATTCTGTCATCAATAGCGGAACCACCCCAGAAGCGTGGAGCAATAGCGTAGTGGTGCTTTTCGTCAAAAAGGGCGATAAAACCCTTTTGAAGAACTACAGGCCCATTGCGCTTCTGAGCCACTTGTATAAGTTGTTTTCGAGAGTCCTCACTAACCGTATTGCACGCAGGCTTGACGACTACCAGCCTCCCGAACAAGTCGGATTCCGAAAAGGCTACAGCACCATGGACCACATACACACGCTACGGCAGATTATACAGAAGACCGAGGAGTATAATCTGCCATTATGTGTTGCTAATGTGGACTATGAAAAAGCCTTCGATTCTATCGAGCACTGGCCGGTGCTGGAGTCCCTTCGGCGTTGCCAGATCGACTATAGGTACATCGAGGTGTTGAAGTGTGTCTACACAGCCGCCACCATGTCAGTCCCAGTACACTATCGAGGCACGAACCCAATCCAACTGCAGCGGGGAGTCTGGCAAGGCGATGTCATATCACCGAAGCTGTTCCACGCTGCGTTGGAAGATTTGTTCAAGCTAATGGACATGGATAATGAACATCAATGGCAAACACGTCACACCTCACACATACTCGATTTGCCAATAATATAGTTATCTTGGCAGATTCGCTGACGGCCCTCAGCACTTATGCTAGGCGACCTCAACAGTGCCTCACAATGGGTGGGTCTTAAGATGGACAAAACGAAAATCATGTCTAATGTCCATGTCACACCCATACCGGTAGTGGTTGACGGTACTCCTCTTAAAGTTGTTGACGCGTATATGTGCCTGGGACAAACGGATAGGTAAGTCCAATTTTGAGAGGGAGGTCACTCGAAGACACCAACTCGGCTGGGCTGTATCGGGGAAATTACATAGTATCTACTCGTCCACAATTCGATTCGTCAATAATTTCGAAATTTTTGTAGCAAGAGACATGATTCGAAATGATGAAATCCGTAGACGAACAAAGCTTACCGACATAGCTCTCAAAACTAGCAAGCTCAAGTGGCAATCGGCCGGCCACGTCGCTCGTAGGACCGATAACCGATGGCGAAGGAAGGTCCTCGAGTGTCGACCACGTTTAGGCAAAAGGAGCACAGGTCCTCCCCCCCACCAGGTGGATAGATGACCTGAACACTGTTATTCATCATAGGATTGTTACTGAAGGATAAAAGAGGGTGAACGACGATGTTGTACAAAATTGAAGCGCGTACGATTGCGTCTAAAAACTTTGTGATAGTGAGCGCAGCGTCCAGTGCATGTCTAAGATACGGTAGAATATTAATAAACTTGGTTTTAACCGGTTAATTGTTGCAACCGAAACCTGAATTCGTGAAAAACCGGTACTTCGCATTAACCGGTAAAAACCGGTTAGGTACAACCTTTAACCGATATTGATTTAGGTTTGGGGTCAATGACCGAAACCGGTTTAGAAATAGAATAGGTTTCCGAGCCTTGGTTTTAACGATGAAAGACACCATCGTAACAAATAACAAAATATATTTTGCAAGGTAGTAGAATGTATATGGTTCGACGAGGGTGGTGCCACCTAGGCCAAATAGGTATTGTCCCTGTAGTTCCGGGACCAGAATAGGACTACGGTACCCTCTGCCTGTCGTAAAAGGCGACTAAAAGAGGCTTCCGGGGTTGCGGGCGTGAAGAGTGGCAGCTCCAACGGTCCGATCAAGTGACCCCGGGAAGGACGGCGGCATGTGTGGTTGCATGTGCGGTGAGCAGTTCACGCCCACCAGAGAAGAGCCCGATGGGGCACACGCTGAGGACACCGGCGGCGGACAACTGGAGTTCCCGGAGTCCTCTTCGCAGCGTCGAGGTCGGCCACCGGGGGAGTTTTAGTGCGGTAGGAAACCCACATAACCCGCGTCGCTCCCGCGACTTCGGGTACTTTTTGAAAGTTTCCCCCTCGAAAACAAAAAAAAAGGCCAAATAGGTATGGTGGCACCTATTGGTTTTATCAGGGCGGTGCCGCCGCCATGCCTATTTCTAGTATGAAGCGTTTTTTCTGGATGATGATGGAGGGCACATTTTCCAATACTTTGTAAATGTCGGCACATTAAAGTATAATAGGTACATATACCTAGATGATGCTTTCCATATTTAGAAAATATAACTACGACTAAAACATGTGTCTAGTTTTTAAAGTTTAAACATATTTCTTTGACTGTATTGTTACCTAGGCATGATCCTCACCGCAGACAGCATTATCCTACTTGGAAACTTTCATCCTTTCTTTGAAACACATTTTTATCAAAGGAGAAGCTTTTAAATATAAATACTGTTTACAGTTGTTTTTTATGTTTATAAAAGAGCAAAGGCTTTGCCGTCAATTGGATATTAAGTGAAGTAAGATAATAAATATAACGGGAGTTTTACTCGAAACCAGTCGGACCTTTTTAAACTTTAAATTTGAAAGCTTATGAAGATTTTTAAGCAGAAGACAGAATCAAATTTTGTTATTAAATACATTCACCGGGTTACTTCCATATGAGGCGACCTTAGTCCTCGAGAGTACAATGGCATTTGTGATTCAGATAAAACCCTCATGGTCTGGATTTTATATTTAAAGTCCACGTTTGACAACTTTTAATAATACAAAAATAGCATCACGAACTACTGCAGTATTAGTTTTGTTAACCCGGAAATCTTTTGGTAACTTCCTGAATGCCAGTAGTACTTACGCGGCTATAAAGTGCTATGGAACCTCAAGTATCTACCGTTGCATAATCAGAGTATAGTAGATATTTTGTATGGTAAACGTAATATATTTTTGTATAAAATGCAACAAAGGAAGCGGGCAATAAACAGGCGACGTCCATGCTCCGTACTATATTCTGGTACAACTTTGCTAATATTTGGGACCCTGATTTTATTAAAACTCGCATATAAGGGGATTACACTCTCAGACTTGTATACGAGCCTGAAAGTATAATCCCTTTACATGAGAGTTTTGGGATAATATTTCGGCATTGGGAAAAACTTTTGGCAAAAAATATTTGGTAGCACATAGGAAAAGTCTACGAAAGCTTAAAGAATTAGGTTTAATTTTAATGTGGTCTAAGTCTAAGTCTTTGTAGTGTTAGTAAGGTGTTATTATATATTGTATATATCGTTTATATTATACATAGAAATAACATATGAGCATCCAGTCTACCTGATATTAACTGAACACTGTCGCACTTGGATATTTATAATCAATTCTAGGCAAGATTATGGCTCTACCCGGGTTGTATGTAATTATGTTGCTACCGCTGATGATTTATAAGATGTATAACACACAATCTTTAAATTTTAAGACCGACCAACCGATAGGCGTGTGTAGAGCCTTAGTGCGTTCCTTGGATGTCCGTGGTCAACCGCCGTTCGTGCATACATCCGTTAAATGATCGACCGTAAGTTGCCGCCAACAGATGCGTTACATTTCTGTATCTACGACAGCTGTTGATGCGTTTACCAGATAGCTTTAAAATCCTGATTCTGTGTTTTAGTAAGCTTATAGTCTATTTTGTAAGTTGTAACGTAGAAGTAAATGTAATTCACAAAGCAATAAACAAAACATTCAACGTCAGAGTTTGTCCAGAAAGTTGAATTGAATTGAAGTTTATTTTTTTTGCGCGAAAGGGTATCAAATACACACACCCTTATAAACTTTCGCAGTTAAAAGATAAGATATAATAGTAACATGTATCCATCTGTCTTGAGGGTGGTTAAATTATTAGCGCTGTTTTATTTATTTCTATTTTTATAAACGACGAAATATGTAGAAAACAAATATGTATTCGAAATAATTATGCGTGGACATTGGTATCCATGGACAAGTGTAATAGAACTTTAATAGGGTTGCAATCAACCGATCAATTTAAATTCAACCACTAATGTGTTGCTACCCTTAAGTTAGAACGCCTCCTGTAAATACCTCCCATAGTTGTATGCGTTCGAACTTAAACAAAACACATTGTTAACATTAAAACAAAAGCAACGACTGCTTAAAAAAACTATTAATTCCGTTTAGTTTAAATTGATTGTCATTAAGGGATTCTTTTTGTTATTATAATTTATTTTGTTCAGTGCTGTTTTAAATATTGCTTAAAATAGGAACATAATAGTGTTATAATGAACACATCATCATAGTCTATATACTAGACCACTAAAAGTGTACTATTTCAATTACTACCGTTAGTAATATATTGTTATGACAATAAAGAAAAACGTCTCCCCCTTTTTTATCTAGTCGCAGGAGTCTTATTTAAAAATTATGTTTTGCAAATTTAGACGATTGCAATGATATGTCATATACTCGTGTCGTATTTATGTGGAAACGTGCCAAAGAAATGGACTTACAAACATACATACGCTCGATAAACACTACTTTACTTCTGACACAGTCAGGTAAAAACACCAGTATTGGATGTTGCTGTTTTTCTATGAAGTATAAAGAGGTATAAAATTTAAACGAACACGATTTATATCAGGGTACAATTAATGACAAAAATAAAATAACGTCAACCTGAACCGTTTAGCACTCGACTTATAAAAAGTAGTAAACTATTACCCAGTAACCTATATCACGAGTACCGAACAGAAAGTAGCGGAATAAATGATGCAGTGTATAATTTAAAGAGGAAGGATTAAGTGGCCCCGCGGGTTCATGGTTTATTTCGTTCATTTTGTAACGCAAACAAACCAGCCGATCAAATATTAATGTGGCTGTTACGCGGTACTACCTTCGTACGACGTCATATGTAATTGAATTGTGAATGTTTTCATAACAGAAGAGATTACTGGGTTTTTTGTTGGTTTGTTGTAAACTAACCTGCAGGATTTGTAGGAATAAAATGCTGTTATTATTAATGTTATTTCATTTTAAATGGTAGTAGAAATAGCGAGCAGTTCGCCTGATTGTAAGTGGCCACTGCTATCCATTATTTTACTTAAATACAGAAATTTATCACTAATAATCAAATATGTTTAATCCATAATTACATAAAAAGGTTGGCGTGAATGAACACATAAAAATTATATGTATGCAGTTTTATTCGGAAAAACCTCGGCTATTTTATCGTAGGATTTGAAACTTAATTAATAGTATCACAAAACTTACCAGAGATAATCGGATTAGCACTGTGGGAACCTTAATAAATATAGTGCCTAGTGTGTTTCCGGACTTAGCGTTCCGTAAATAGATACGGTACGGGATTTACCGCGACGACCCGCTTCCTCCAATCGGAGTAGCAAATCTTTTGTAAGAAGTCCGTTAGTTTGAATTAACTCAACGCAAATGTTTAGAAAAAACAAATCAACTGTGTTATCATAGGAATCTAATTGGATTAGGTATGATAAACAAGATAACGTATTTATTTATTATTTATTATTAGGTATTATGTATGTAAATAATTAATGTTGCAATATTAGTATGTAACAAATTTATTTTTTGGTGGCAACTGAAATAAATTTTATTTTGTGTAGGCTTACGGATGCACTCCGAAATTTTGTTTTCGTTCCTAACGCCAACACCGGATCGAAAAACTGTTTCAACTGGGAAGAACCGGGAAGAAGTTCAGCGGGCTTGTATATTCTTTGCATATATTCCTTTTCTTTTTAGCAGTCTGGTTTTTATATAGTCATTAAAACTGACAATAATATGCACAAATAATATTCCATGCGGTATTTGTTTTGAATAGCACCAGTCTACCTCTATTACGGCATATACCGAAGGATATAGCAGTGATAGCCTAATGGTTAAAACTTGCCCTCTCGATCGGGAGGTCTGAGGTTCAAACCCAGGCACGCACCACTGATTTATGTCCGTATTATACTTTAATTATCATGCTTTTCGGTGAAGGAAAACATCGTGAGGAAACCTACACACCCGAGAGTTCTTTAAAAAAAAAGTTCTCGGAGGTGTGTGAAGTCCACCAATTCGCACTTGGCCAGCGCGGTGGACTATGGCCTAAGCTCTCTCATTCCGAGAGAAGACCCGTGCCCAGCAGTGGGATAGTAATGGGTTGACGACGACCGAAGGATAGATATGACGAAGGGACAAAATGCCAATTGCTGTGCGTATTTTCATTTCCGAATTATTTACAAAAACCGATTTTCATGAGACTTTTACTAAAAAAAAGGTTATGGAATAGCATATATGCTACTTTTTATCATAGAATTCCCACTGAGTCAAGATTTGCGCGGGAAAAACTTTGCGATATATTGATTTGCTCGCGGGCACGCGCACGAAGCCGCGGGTACAGCTAGTTTTATATTTAAAGAGTCCACGTTTGTGTTCCCCAAACTTTTAACAATACAAAAATAGTATCACGAATTTTACTGCGGTATAAGTTTTGTTAACCCAGAAATCTGGTAACTTCCTGAATGCCAATAGATACAGATTTATAAGAATGCCATGAAACCTCAAGTATTTGACGTCGCATAATCAAAGTATAGTAGATCTTTTGTATGGTAAACGTAATATATTTTTGTATAAAATGCAACAAAGGAAGCGGGCAATAAACAGGCGACGTCCATGCTCCGTACTATATTCTGGTACAACTTTGCTAATATTTGGGACCCTGATTTTATTAAAACTCGCATATAAGGGGATTACACTCTCAGACTTGTATACGAGCCTGAAAGTATAATCCCTTTACATGAGAGTTTTGGGATAATATTTTGGCATTAGGATCAACCTCTCGCAAAAAGTATTTGGATTCAAATAGGAAAAGTCTGCGAGAGCTTAGAGAATTAGGTTTAATTTGAACGTGCTCTGAGTCTTTGTAGTCTGAATATGATATTAAAATTGATACATTGTTTGATATTTTTATATATTAATACGTGAAGCAAAAACTTGTGGTGCATTTTTAAGTAATATGCCGCGGACAGATTAGTATGAAATTTTGCACGGTTATAGTGGACGTAGAAGGAGTGCAGAATGTTAATATTTTATTCAAATAATGCATATATCATATATATAATATAAACTACAAACACATTACATACACTACCGTGCATTTGTCACAAACACATACATAATAAACGAAATAGAACATTCAATGTCTTACTATGAAAACACATAACGTCAAAAATGTCAGATGTCTATGTCAAAATACCGCTATTGCTTTTAAATACGGCTTACCTAAGTAAACCTCTTTTTATATCTAACGGGCGTGTTCAAAATAACTTAAAAATTATTACAATTTATTTAAATTAGAGAAATATTGGTGCTACTTTGGACAATATGAATTTAGTTTGTTAATTTAAATTACGGTCGAATTTCGACCGTTGCGACCGACGGTTGACTAGTACGATGAAATCTTCGAATCCTAAGAGCGACATATCGACATGCACTCGACGAGCCTTAGTGCGTTCCTTGACTGTCCGTGGTCAACCGCCGTTCGTGCATAAACCGTTCAATGATTAACCGTGAGGTGCCGGCAACAGATGTGTTAAGTTCCTGTACGACAGTTGTTGGACGTTTCATAATAGTATACACTATAGCTTTAAAACCTGATCCTTTGTTTTAGAAGGGTTATAGTCTTTATAAGTTACAACGTAGCAGTAAATTAAATGCACAAAACAATAAACAAAACGGTCAACGTTGGAGTCTTTTGTCCAGAAAGTTGATAAAGCACGGAGCCGCTGCTACAACTTTGCTAATATTTTGGGTTTTGCTTTTAATAAATCGGAGTACACACGCCACAGGACAACGTATTTACATACATTTTACATAATTTTAGGACAATGGTTAACATATTTCTTAAGATAGTAGAAGTAGGAAACAAGCATGGTATTCCTTATATACCAACATTGATACAAAGCCTAGATTTTAAAACACAAATTTAAATCAATATTACCTTACAGGGAATAAAATTCCGTACACTTTGTGTATCAGATCGGTACAAAGACTTCACGTTACGCAAATTTTAAATAACATCTTAAAGATTGAGAAGACTTCTTTGTTGACTTTTTTTTATCTGACTGAAGTAACAAACAGTCCACCTGATGGTAAACGGCTACTACTGCCCATGGAAATCTGTATGTGCCTTAATTGAACAGCAGTTCTCTCTGAAGTTAAAAATAGCTTGTTACTACTGAGGTACAAAACATAAGCCAGTTGATATCTACAACTTTGCACCAAAATGCAAGAAACTCTGTACGCTAGAAACAGTTGTAGGGGTGCTACCTACCTGGTTGTCACGCACGTTTAATTATACAATTCCCGTATCAAAATCAAATCAAAAAGTGCGTTAAATAACTTAATTTCATATCAAGTTACTGAAAGTGTTGCGTTACTTGCGATCGAATGCTTTTAGTCCAGTAACAAGAAGGACAAGTTGTTAATAGCTTTCGGTCATGTTTAGCGTGAACTATGGCCGATTAACGAGTCGTTGTTTTGTCGACGGCTTTCAAATTAAAAGTTTCGGAATTGAATATGTAATGTAGGGACAAGGGCGCTAATGGGAAAACTATTATAGCGTAACGTTGACGTGTTATGCGAACGCAACTGTAATTTGACGTCATATTTCACGGTATTTAGGTTAAACTGTGTTTTGTTACGGTTGGTTGGCTGTAGGGATGTAATGTTATTTTGTTTGTTATCGATGTTTTTTTCATATTGAACCGGAATTATCGATATTTCACGACGTGATAGAACGAAGATAGTTCGACTGGGATGGGATCACCACCTCACCTATTTGTAGTGTGAAGCAGTTTCGGCGGTCCAGTGAAATATATGTGAGGTTAATGTGAGGCGACCATCATAGGCTTCGGGAGCAGCAACGCATCTGTGATTAAGTTCAGATAAAACCCCTATTCTATATGAAGTTGCTTACAGTTCATGGGTGGTAATGACCACGTATCGTCGGGTACACGGTATACTCGTTTCCTATTTCAATAAGACAAAAATAAAAGTGCGATATCAAATCATCAATTCGAAAAATGTATCTGTTATTGATATTGAAGATTTTAAACATATCGTTAAGTAAAGTTTGTTTACATTCCAGGCGAAAAAATATACTATCAAAAATATCGTTATAATTTTTCGATACTTCATATTATCGATAATTACGAGTAACTTGATAACAAGACATGGTTATTGAGTTGTCCGTCGTTTAGACATAACCAAATAAACATGTAAATATATAATTCCTGTCATCTATACTAATATTATAAAGCTGAAGAGTTTGTTTGTTTGTTTGAACGCGCTAATCTCAGGAAGTACTGGTTCGAATTGAAAAAATCTTTTTATGTTGAATGGAGCATTTATCGAGGAAGGCTTTAGGCTATATAACATCACGCTGCAACTATTAGGAGCGAAGATATAATGAAAAATGTGAAAAAAACAAGGAAAATTATTCATCCTCGAGGGCTTCCGCTGCGTGCGCTGCGAAAACGGTTCAAGATACCAAAAATATATGTATGAAAACCATTCCACGCGGACGAAGTCGCTGGCACGGCTAGTTTTCTATATAAATGTATATTGCTTACTTATTCGATATCAAAATAAACATATTTGGTACAATTGTCACTTAATGTTTAGATTGTAGTTCTTATCTTGAAGACGTTTAGGTATGTTTTTTGTAGCAGTTTAACGTAAATTAAATGTATTAACTAAATGATAATAATAATATAGGAGCAAAGTAGCATGTTGCCATCTTATGATAAGTGTTGTGTTTTTTCTTAAGGTTGTAACGAAGACATACTTTGGAGTAGCAAAAATTTGAAAGAGTATTTTAGATGGCAGTACAATTACCACTGTAGAATGCATACTCCTTTACTACTTTCATATTATAAAAAATGAGTGAGTTTAGGCCACAGTCCACCGCGCTGGCCAAGTGCCAATTGATGAACTTCACACGCCTCCGAGTACTTTTTTTTTAAGAACTCTCGGGTGTGTAGGTTTCCTCATGATGTTTTCCTTCACCGAAAAGCAGTGATAATTAATCTCTAATACGCACGTAATTTAAAGAAAAATCAGTAGTGCGTGCCTGGGTTTGAAACGCGGACCTCCCGATCGAGAGGGTGCGTAAGTTTCAACCCTTAGGCTATCACTGCTCAACTCTCTTATTCTGAGAGAAGACCCGTGCCCAGCAGTGGGACAACGATGCGTTGACGAGAGATTATAAAAAATGGCCCGTAAACAACCATATTTACGTCATAAAATTATCTGATGTCGAAAATCAAAGGTTCTAGCTTCATTAGTTTAGGCTTCACGATGTGCTGGCTATAGTTAACCTTTTGTTTATTTATATATATAAATACATATTCTAATTATGTCGCACAGCACTTTACTGCTGCTATTCGGTTTTTGAAGGGGGCTGAACCAGTGTAGTTCGACCGGGGAAGTACTACCGCCACACCTATTTCTAGCGTGAAGCATTTCTTGTGTTTTGATGGAAGAGTGTGGTTGCCGACACACTTTTATATGAGTCGACTATCATAGTCCTCTGCAGCAACGCATGTGTGATTGACTTCAGATGGAACCCAAATTCTGTATGAAGTTGATTACAGATGTCCATGGACGGTAGTGACCACTTACTATCAGGTGGACTGCATGCTCGTTTGCCACTTCAGTCAGATAAAAACAGTTGGAAAAATACGTAAAAACCATAAAGTAGGACAAGGATCCCATCTTTTGATATTCCACTCCCAACTATCTTAAATGGGAGTTTTGTATCATAGATTTCGTGTGCGAAGTTTTATATAAAAACAATGAAGTAAAAACAATATCGACGGACATAGATTAAAGATCATGGTGTGCCCAAACGATGGGATGTTACGGGAACGATTTTTCAGATTTGACATATCTGAAAGTGGCTGCTACGATTAATCATCTCTTCCAGGAAAGGAAATGGGGATCGCATTTCCAAAATTTATGGTCTCTTTGTTTCAGTTAAAAAGTATATACCTAATGGTTTGTTTGGGAGTTCAATTTTATTATTTTCAATATTGTGTTGTTTTATGATGAATTGATGGCTTTATACTGATCGTTAGATTTTAAAACACAAATTTAAATGAATATTTTAATGTATGCCTTACCGGGAATCAAATTCCGTACAGATCGGATAAATGACCTCTGTATCAGATCGGTATAATGACTTCTAATAACGCAAATTTTAATTAACATAGTTATTCAAAATTGGGTAGAGTTCTTTGTTGACTTTTGATATTTTTGCAATATTATTTTATCTCGCTGCTACATTAACGATCATTTACTTCATTTACCCAAAACATACTAATTATTAAAATAATCTTTTATATTTTATAGTTATACGTTTTTAAATGTAATACAAAATATTTCCAAAACATATAACTACAAATAACCGTAAAATGCCTTCATAAAAAGAAGTATATCTTATATCAAACATCAGACTTCACGACCGTACAACAAAAAGTTAGTCATCACGAAGAGAAGTAACAAAAGAAACTTAACAAATTACTGTAACTGGCTAATCAACGTAACTGTCCAATCGACGCAAATGGCGGGCGAGGGAAACCGGGCGATGTTGCAAATCATTTTTTGCTGACGAGAAAATTACGCCTTTTGTAATTATTCCAACAAGTAACAGTACAATGATGCGTTGTGGTGTAACGTTTAAGTTTGACATAACGCTTATGCATCATGTACCTAATGATTTTTAGTCTTGTCCAATTAGAGTTTCCATAAATTATTATCTCTGACTAGTTCACGTAACTGACCAATCGAAACAAATGGTGGGCAAAGTTAACCGGGTGTTGTTGCAGACCACTTTTTGCCGACTTGTAAAATAGTTAGCCTTTTCTACTTTCTCCATTAAGCAACGTCGTACAATATTACGATACGTCGTGGTGAAACGTAACGTTAAAACGTAACGTAACGGTTTTTACTCGTGTCCAGTCAATGGCACTACAAATTACTGTAACTGGCTAATCAACGTAACTGTCCAATTGACGCAAATGGCGGACGAGGGAAACCGGGCGATGTTGCAAATTATTTTTTGCTAACGAGAAAATTATTTAGCCGTTTCTAATTATTCCAACAAGCAACGTACAGTACGATGATACTGTAGGCGACGCACTAAGCATTCAATTATTTATGTATTTTTTTATAAATATTCTACTAATAAACAAGAGTGCGCCCGATGGCATGTTATAACCATGGCAACAGAATCGGGGTTCTCAGTCGTCCACGTACGTCAGCAGTTAGCGGAACGGCCCTCGAACGCGCTCTTTTGCACTAAATCTCGTGGTTTTACTTTCATCCCCTATAGATACGTTGTGGTGTAACGTTTTAGTTTAACGTAACGTTTAAGTGTCATGTAATGGTTTTTAGTCTTGTCCAATTAGAGTTGCTATAAATGATTGTCTCTGACTAGTTAACGTAACTGACCAATCGAAGCAAATGGCGGGCGACGTTAACCGGGTGTTGTTGCAGAATTTTTTGCTGACTTGTAAAATATTTAGCCTTTTCTACTTTGTCCACCAAGCAACGTCTAACAATGTTACGATACGTTGTGGTGTAACGTAACGTTAAAACGTAACGTAACGGTTTTTACTCGTGTCCAGTCAATGGCACTACAAATTACTGTAACTGGCTAATCAACGTAACTGTCCAATCGACGCAAATGGCGGGCGAGGGAAACCGGGCCATGTTGCAAATCATTTTTTGCTGACGAGAAAATTACGCCTTTTGTAATTATTCCAACAAGCAACGTACAGTACAATGATACGTTGTAGTGTAACGTTTTAGTTTAACGTAACGCTTAAGCGTCATGTAATGGTTTTTACTCTTGTCCAATTAGAGTTGCTATAAATGATTGTCTCTGACTAGTTAACGTAACTCCCCAATCGAAGAAAATGGCGGGCGTATTTAACCGGGTGTTGTTGCAGATAATTTTTTGCTGACTTGTAAAATATTTAGCCTTTTCTACTTTTTCCATCACGCAACGTCGCACAATTTTACGATACTTTGTGGTGTAACGTAACGTAACGGCTTTAACTCGTGTGCAAGTGGCACTACAAATTACTGTAACTGGCTAAACAACATAACTGTCCGATTGACGCAAATGGCGAGCGAAGAACATCGAGCGATGTTGCACATATTTTTTTGCTGACGAGAAAATTATTTAGCTTTTTTAATTATTCCAATAAGCAGCAACGTACGTATTTTACGGATAATATTATTTTGTCGTGTAACGTGACGTTGTAGTGTAATGTAACGCTGTGGTGTAACGTACGTTACGTTAAGTTACAGCTTAACGTAACAGGTTTTAATCGTGTTCAGTTAGGGGTGTTACAAATTACGTTTACTGGTTGCTCAACGTAACAGACCAATTGAAGCAAATTGCGAGCGAGGGCTAATGACGATGTTGCAGATCATTTTCGATGACGAGGAAATTATTTAGCATGTTCTAACTTTTTCATCGAGCGTACAATATAATACTATGTTGTGCTGTAACGTCACGTTACAATGTAACGAAACGCTTCTAACCGTCTCCACAAGCATTATAAATAATTATATTTTTTATATTAAAAGTAAGTAATCTATATTATTGCCATGTTCACTTACTTAATATAACATTCTACTCACTTAGAATGTATGATTTTAATTTATTGTCAATCCTACGTAACCTTATTTTGTGTTTAATAGTATGCATAAATCCATATGGTGGTTTATTAGTTTATTATATATCTTAATCATTTGTAAAATCGTTTGTCTAAATTTAACACCTGCCGCAAATTTTCTAGCCACCCAGGGTTGACTGGCAGAGAATGCCATCAGGCATTAAGTTTTCCCTTTTGTAACTTTATTTTATAGAGATGAAATAAAGTATTAAATAATAAATAAATAAAATGGAGCGTCAATGGAAGTTCATATAATCATGAGTTTACATTCCGTTAAAAAAATACTTTGACGGTAGTAAAGATTGAAGAGTAAATTTACGCATAATATAAGTGCAAACATAAGCACTAGTGATTTATAGTAACTAAAACATAATTAAAATGTAATCAAAAATTTCAATAAACTCATATCAGTGCTTACTTTACATTAAATTTAATCCTTTTATCAACTTAGGTAATACATTTGCCTGAAATGTTTTGTTAGTGATGTAAAGCTGACGCTGGGCGGTAGAGTTGAATAATTGCGAGCTCGCTTTAATTAAATAAAGTAGAGCCACCGCAGTAGATTTCCGAGCCCTACTTAAGGAGCGAACTTATTTACTCATAACATTAATTAAATTAATTCCACTATAGGAATCATTGCTTAAGAATAAATATCTTAAACTCATTCTTTAGCTATGATACAATATGCATATTTAAGTGAAGTAGTGTTTAGTCGTTCGTACTGAAATGGTTAATCATTTAAATACGCGTAAAGGCAAGAAGGGAGGACGTAAAGGGTTGCCTTTCTTCTTTTTTTGTTTCTGTTTCTCAATACTGAGGGTTGTGGTCACTATTTATTGACTTTTTCATTATGTATCTTCACCTGCTTCTTTTTTCCGTTTTGTGTAGAGAGCATTATGTATATTAGTATCGAGATTGGTGTGGATACGATCAAACCCACGCAACGCATTGGTGAGCCCCCTGGACCTCTTACCTTACATTTTTCAGGTCACCAAAATCTTCAGAAAAATACATACTAAAAAACAAATGTTATAAAAATTTATTTAGAAAGGATTTTTTTACGTGTTGTTTTCACAAAACCCATTTGGTTTACCATGATGATTAACATCATATAACTGATACGTCGACTTAGAGCGGTCGCCATATTGGATATAAAATGATATTCCTATATTAAGTTCCTGATCAGAAGGGCTGATAGAGTATCATACTTATTTAAATAAAACCATTTTAAACCATTGCAAATTAGTCCTTAGGGCTAAAATGCGTCAATAGGCATTTTAGCACGGGATAATAGTTCTGATTTAATACTAACTTATAGACTAAATGAGAAGGGCAATGTTTTGCGGGCGTATGTATGTATGTATGTATCTCTGTAATTTCGGGATTAGAATAGGGCTACGACATCCGTACCTTTAGTAAGAGGCGACTAAAAGGGGGCTTCACGGGTTGCGGGCGGTAAGAGTGGGAGCCCGAACCGTCCCGCCAGGCGATCCCGGTAAGGACGGCGGTATACGTGGTCGCATATCGTCGTGAAGACATAGTGGTGGGCCCAGCCTCTCCCCTGGGATGAGCCCGATGGGTTAATGCGCTTAGAGGACTTCAGTTGCGTCCTTTAGATCCTTTAGATCCCGGAGTCCTCTTTGTAATGCCAAGGACGGCCACCGGGGAGGTTTTGGTAAGAATTTCACATAACCCTGCGTCGCTCCAACCACGTAGGGTACCTTTGGAAGGTTTTCCCTTCGATATAAAAAAAGAGAAGGCTGATATATGGGGTTGATCACAAATGTCTATGGGCGGCAGTGACCACTTATCAATTATGGCAGTAACCGGCAAGTGGACTGGATGCTAAAAAAAGGTAATATTACTTATCTTTCGTTATCCTATGTTAGATTCCAAATAAATTTATCTTTTAAGAAATTATCATTCCTTTTAATTAAATATTCATTGAAATTTGCAAATGAATCTTTTAGAATATTTATTCGTTTTAACAAAATGCCTCGTGACTTATTTCTCATTCGAAATTCTCGCAAATCCTCGGCGACTGCGGGTTTAATTTACCGAAAAACTAAATAAACGGTTCGAAACTCAGAATAATTATAAAGTATAGAGCGAGCCTATTTGGGTGAGCACAGTAAGCACAAGTCAGAACGTCATAACTTGTGTTTTGGGTACATACCGTACATTTATGTCTCTACGTACGTCCGCAGTTTCATCTGCATTAAAACGTTTCATATCCGAATATTATATCTTATACAATTTAATGAAATAACATTTTTTACATGAAATTTGAATTATTTACCTAAAAAGGGTCAAAATTTCAATTTAATCCTTTTAAGTTCTCGGTTCCTAAAAATTATTATGCTGTCCCATAGGACCACTGTATTTTCAGGGGTAAAAAGCGCATGGCATTGTCGAGACCTTCAGCTATTTTCAAGGTAAATTAATTATAAAATATATTATAAGAAATAGTAATTTAACATCTTTTGCAACACACTAATAGTTTTAAACTGCTACAACATTTGACTATCATTCATATCAAAACGCGGCGACATAGGCGGACTCTATCATAATTATTACTCAGTGAAAAAACTAAATAACCGGTTTCAAAGTTTCTATTTGACTTTTCAAGGGCGGATAAAAATGGCCGCGGGTTTGGTTTTTATCTTTTTCATACAGAACACTAATTAATGCGGCTTTAGAATAAATTGATTCCGCTTTGTTTGCGACCGCTGGGGGGTTTAAATTGGTTCTAATAAATAACATGGGCTTTTTAAACCCCTAATGAAAAAATACAACGCTAATGGTCTTTCCGTCTTCCGGAAAATCCATTAATTGATTACGAAGAAACGCGCAGTCAGTTCATTGTTCGTTGTAATATCATTTTTCTTCTGCTTTTAACTGCTTTTTATGTATAGTTTTTTTAGGTAATGAAGAGAGCAAAAAACGTGCAAGTCATCCGATATTATGTGGTCACAAATAAGAGAGGTTTTTAGATTTGAGGAGGATCTTCTGCTTTACTCACTAACACCTCCTAGGTGACACTAATGTGAAATATAGGGAATCTAGTCGTGCTTCCCATGCGTGGTGCCACTCAGGCTTTTTCCAAGGTAAGTAGTTCCGATGAGAGAGATAACCTACAAAAGATTTAAGCACGCTTTCTACACTCACAGCTCCACAGTAGGATTTTCTCCTGTGTCGTGGGTATTATAGACACATACAAGACGAATACATAAACACCCAGACCAAGAACATGAGTCTAAACTCATCATTCAGATACCTGCTTGGCCGGGAATCAAACCCGGGACCCATTGCACGTCAGACCGGTATGGTAACCGCTCCGCCACGCGGATCGTCGATAAAAGATTGAATACAGAATTATGCTTCTGAGAACTAAAATATAGTCTTAAATTTGTTCTGGTTTATAATATTTCTTAAACAATAAATATGATGACTCAGAGGTACACTAGGCGTTAGAACTGAGTATTTTAATACTTCATCCAACAGCCGTTTAAGGTCCATTGTTGGACATAGACCTCCCCTAAATGGCGCCACTTCAACCGGTCCTGAGCTCTCTGACGTTGGTTTCAGACCGATTACCGCTGTTTTCTTCAGGTCATCGGTCCACCTGGAGTAGGGACGACCTTCTATTATTACACTTATATGACCAAACCAGGTAGCACTTCCTAATAAGGTTCATTATAGGTGTCCAGTACCGACAGTAACCATTTACCATTATATGAACTGTATGCTTATCTGCTACTTTAAATACCAAAAGATATTCCTTTACGCGTCATAGCCGTTAAACACATAGACCAATATATATTTTTATATGCACACGTACGTAACAAAAAGTGAACGAAAACTACATATTATTTTTACTCGAAAATATTAATCATCGAAAGTACAGATTTTGTAGAATTCATTTCGGTGAAATTAATCCGACTGTAAAATTATCGGATGATTTGTTATTAAAGAAATATAATACACAAGGTTATTAATTTCACGCGATTACATAATGAAATCAAAAAGCTCGACGATAGCCACTGCAAAGCTTTCAGCGATGTATGAAATTACAGCCGTAATATTGGGATTAATCCGTACGTATAATAAAAATGAAAGTTACTCGTATGTATATATATTTTTTTTTTAACTGACTGAAGTAGCAAACGAGCATGCAGTCCACCTGATGGTAAGTGGTCACTGCCGCCCACGGACATCTGTAATCAACTACATACCGAATATGGGTTCCATCTGAAGTCAATCACAGATGCGTTGCTACTCCTAAGGACTATGATGGTCACCTCATGTGAAAATGTGCCGGCAACCACACCCTTCTATCGAAACGCAAGAAATGCTTCACGCCAGAAATAGGTGTGGCGGCGGTACTTTCCCGGTCGAACTACACTGGTTCTACCACCTCCAACATATATATATTTTATATTGTATATATTTAGGAAAAATAAATTTTAGAGGACTTTTAATAGGTAATAATAGAAATTTCTATCAATTCTGATCATGACTGTGTCTGTAGTCATATGAAATGTTGTTGATGCCTATTTTTATGGCTTTGTGGCTTGTTCAGATCGCTACCAAACTACAATGTTAAGCTACGGTTGTTGCGATCGCAACCTGGTTGGATGACCGTTGGTGGTGTAGTGGTGACCAGTCCCGGCCTTTGTCAATCGACGGATACTATTAAACATTAGATTTCTACGCTGTAATCAATACATCTTTCTACCAACTCATGGTGCCTTCCCCAGCAGTAGTATAAGACACGTCTTCAGAAGTGAGACATATGAAGTGCTAAAGGCAGGATAATGATGATAATGCAAATATTTTTGTTTAAGTTGATATGCAAATATTCGTTGAAGCTAGTATATATACATATTTCTTAAATCGAGTATACATTTTTTTATAATAAAGAAGTAGCAAACGAGCATGCAGTCCATCTGATGGTAAGGGGTCACTGCCGTCCATGGACATGTGTAACCAACTTCATATAGAACATACATATGTAGGTTTTATCTGAAGTCAATCCCAGATGCGTTGCTACTCTCGAGGACTAGGATGATCTCATCAACCCATTATTGGCCCACTGCTGGGCACGGGTCTTCTCTCAGAATGAGAGAGTTAGGCCATAGTCCACCGCGCTGGTCTGGTGCGAATTGGTGGACTAGGATGGTCGCCTCATATAAAGTGTGATGACAACCAGACCCTTCCATCGAAACGCAAGGAATACTTCACGTTAAAGATAGGTGTGGCGGAGTGAGCTCCCCGGTTGAACTACGCTCGTTCTACCTTTTAAATATTTACCGAAACTGGCACATATATTCCTTAAATCGGACACACATAATTGCTGGTAAAATGAATCTTTGTTGAAGCTGTTACATTTGTGACAGCATTACATTTTTTTATTAGGTACAAATATGTCTTAAAGCAGTGAGCCGTGATAGCCTAATGGTTGAAACCGAGGACTGATAGCCTAATGGTTGAAACTTGCCTTCTCAAACGGGAGGTCCGAGGTTCAAACTCAGGCACGCACCACTGATTTATGTGCGTATTAGAAATTAATTATCACTGCTTTTCCGTGAAGCAAAATATCGTGAGGAAACCTACACACCGGAGAGTTCTTTCAAAACTCTCTCATTCTGAGAGAAGACCCGTGCCCAACAGTGGGACAATAATGGGTTGTACCCATGTGTCAAAGCTGGTATAAATACCTGACTAGCTGGTACAAATATCTGTAGGTCTGACTGAAAGACAAAATCAAATATTGTTACTAGATACGTCAGCAAAATGTTAGTTCCATCGAAGTTTGAATACACACGAGGTGTTTGGTTAACTCTCAGTTCAGTCTGCTATCTTGGTATGCATTTCATCAAATATTAAGTTTTCGGTTTAGTGTTTTAGTTTGCACGTTGTTTAATTTTGGACAGATCTTCTGATGTTGTTAACAATCCAATTTAGTCCACAAACTAGCAGCGAATGTACATGATCTTATTGTGGACTGTAGTTAACCAAACATTTAGTTTTAGGTTTATAATTGTACTTTGTGTGTTGTTTTATTCACAGAGGTGTTAGAACCAGTGTAGTTTGACCGGGAAAGTACCACTGTCACACCTATTTCTACCGTGAAGCATTTCTTGCTTTTCGATAGAAGGGTGTGGTTGCCGGCACACTTTCACATGAGGCGACCATCATAGTCCTCGGGAGTAGCAACGCATCTGTGATTGACTTCAGATGGAACACATGTTCTGTATGTAGTTGATTACAGATGTCCATGGGCGGCAGTGACCACTTACCATCAGATAGACTGCATGCTCGTTTGCTACTTCAGTCAGATAAAAAAAGAGTTTCTGAGGTTAGATGGTTCTCATTACATCTTCAGAGATGGAAACGTTTGTGATGCTGATTTACTTGGCGTTTTATAAATCTAAAGAGTTCAGTACATTGCTTTCTGTTATTTTTGTTTATTAAAATCTCTTTTGGTTAGTAGATACCAACAAGATATTGTGTAAGCAATAAAAAATACGTTTAGAATCATATGTTTTCTTAACTTAACCATAATGATTATGGCCGAATTTCAAGATAGCGCGAACGCAACCTAATATAAATTGAAAATGAACAATGTAGGTATTTGTTCCATTCGTTTTGTTCTACCAGTTGTTGTAAAGTAGGCATTAGTAAATAAGCCAGTATAATTAGTGCTAATACCACGTACGAATGAATTTTGTTCAGCACTAATTAGCAAATATAAAGATCGAATTAAATGGAACACCGCTTTATTTGTATTTTCTAGCGTCCAATTTTGTATTTTTTTAGGATTCCGTACTAAACGAATCCCTGTTATTAAGGCTACATCGTCTGTCCATCTGTCTGTCTATTTGATAGTCTATTGTACTTATAGTACAATAGACTATCAAATACTTGTATATTGATAGTCTATTGGACTATCTTATGAATTAAAATAGGGAGCTGGTGTACGCATGTTTTTGTCATGATTGTGTTTATGTTGTGTTTCCTTTATCGTAACAACGATTAATCATGCATAATAACAAGTAACAAGCTTGATTAGAATTAGATTTACTGTATAGAGATAATAGTTATACCAGTGTGAGTTTGTAACCAATATTATGGATATGTGTAAGATTATTTTTTTGACTATTTATCGCAGAGTTTGAAGTTCTTCTTCTTAAACTTGTATCAAACCTTACAGGCTAACCTAATACGTTAGTGTAGAGAAAGCAAATTACTTGAGATATTAATAATTAAATTGAAAAGAAATAAAAATTACATAAAAAATCATGTTCAGTCATAAATCATTAAACACCAAATACAATTAACAATAATACCAGAATAATAACAATCTAAAAGTCAAATAAAATTTGGACAAAAGGTTCATTCTATGATATAAATGCCCATCTTTTTATTGCTTTGTATTATAATCTGCACTTAAGAAGTCGCAGAAAATAGGTAGTACAGCATAAAAATAGTGCATAGTGCTTACTATTCTACGCTTATATTGACCACTCACTTATTATTTTATTTAAAGGACTTATATTTATTCGCTTAAGTAAGCACTTTTTAGTGAAATGTTCAAAAATCGACAGATAAAGCTAACGACGCGTAAAAGATTCCTTCGTATTTTTTAAAATCCGACGACAATTTGGCTTCATACCATCAGAGTGTCATTATGTTTGTTTTATTTGCTGAATTCGTAAAATATTGTACTTGAAATAAACTGTATAGCTTTTTTTACATCATATATATTTCAGTGGTTTACAACCTTTCAAATACGCTGTACACCGGTCATTTCCATAGCGGAATAGCAAGTCATGCATGCGTTTATTGTTAATCCCTCCGATTTATACGATGACTGAGCCATTTAAATGTGAACTAGAAGTCTAGGTCGCTCTTTACAATTTATTTATAAATAGACTGAAGCGGACCTTCGTCCAAACGACCATTTATTACTTAATCCTTTAATGGCCAAGTGTCTGGGGAAATGTAACAAAAAGGACGCGGATTATATTATTACAATCATGTACTGTATAGTGTCTTTGTGAGCGACGTTATTTTATAATTAAACTAGATTTTGCTGGCGACTTTACTTCAATATCTTTGTGAGATAAGTTGAAAATCCTACATGTATGGTTAGTCAAAATGAAATTCGTCGTGTTTGTGCATTGCATAATTAAAAAAAAAAAACATAAAATACAATCAACTTACATGCCATAAAATAATTTATACATAAGACATGTTGGTTTAGAACATACACAGTATGTCCACACATATAGTCCCGAAGTGGGTGCCAATGAAAACCTATGGTATACTATACCTTAGGCAGTAGGTGCCTCTGGATGAAAGCCGAGGAGTTGACTATGTAGGTTTTCATTAAGTATCTATTCTTAGCATTCCTTTTATAAAACCTTAGGCTCTACACGGCTACCTTTTTTTAAGCTTGCAGTACCAAGGTTGTTACGGCTGGTAGTTCAGGGTCAGGTGGAGGGTAAGAGGTCACGCGGTAGATCTCCGACACGCTGGACAGACCTTCTAAAACCTCTACACAGTGCTCAATTGTCCAGTGTAGCCGCAATGCCATTATTAGAAGCCGGTGTTGAAGAATCGCAAGAGCTGTTGGTAAAGACAGCTGTGACGACTGACCAGTCGTCATCAATATGCCACGACCACTCTGCCAAGAGTGTGCGACTAAGGAGAGACCAAGGTTGTAGGTTTATGTTTTCGCCTATATCGTCAGTTCAATTTATGTGAGAGCAAAGGGTGATCGTTTTGAAGAACGTCATTATTTATTCATATATATGATAAATATCGTACTTAACGCTTTGTAGTATCGATAAACGTTACATTTTAGTAATTATAACAGGAAATCAGTCGGAAAATATATCGTGACATGTCAATTGTCCGCCATGTTTGTGTGTTCAACTGTCACCTGTCAAACGGTGTTGTGCGAACTATGTCAATATAGCACGGGAGTCAACTATCAAATATTGTGAATAGAAACGTAACAGTAGTAACAACGGTAATAAAATTACCCGTGTTACTACTGGTAGTAAGATTGGTAGTAACACGGGGAATGAACCTTATGGTCATTGTTGGAGTGAGTGTAATTTGAAAATATTCGCAAAATTCTAAGCTAATAAGCCTGTCAAACTGTCTGTTTGAAACACGTAAATGGAAATAATATGTAAAGTGGTGCGTTTTTTGAAATATAAAATATTAAACCGCATGGTATCTGAAGAATGAGTTTAGGTTCCTGTTCTGGGTCTGGTTGTTTGTGTATTCGTCTTGTGTGTGTCTATGGTACCCACGACACAGGAAAAAATTCCACTGTGGGGCTATGAGTGTAGAGTGTATTGTAGTAGATAGTATGTGACCTGTTCATAGTATCCACGACATAAGAGAAAACAGTGTAGCATAAATATTGATGAAACTCCCATGATAAAAATAGGAAACATAAAATTTCTAAGCATAATTTCCTATCATGTCCTCCCGCTCTACATAGATTCCCCTATTCATTGTCATTTGCTCAATACCGTAAATATTATTACGTATTCTGATCTAATGTTACTATTTTCGTATGTTTTACTTATTAATGTTTATTTAATATTTGCCCAATGAGGGTTTAACTTGTATTTACTCAGTCTAGTTGTTATTGACAAGCCATTCCGTTCTCATGAAACGAACATTTAATATTTATTACTAAGTTTGTTTAGACGACGGTTTGTTACATATATTTCTGGCCATAGAGTAACTATTTCTAATTGACAGATTAGATTTATGGTGAAACACCACACACAGCCAGGGTTACCAACTCTCAAAAAATTTATGTCGCTAAAGCCTTCATAAAAACCCCTAAAATACCCGCAATTGATTGGAATTCCTGGCGACCTCCCGGATTTCTGGATCACGTCGTAGATTTCCCCGACGACGAAAAAAAGGTCATCGGGTGTAGTGCATGAAGATATCAAACTCCGGTTTGAAACTCCCCTGGCATGATTATGTAGCCTGGCAGGAGATTTCTCTTTACGAATACCTATACGTTGCAGTCGAAAATATAAAAACCCCTAGAAGTACCCCTAAAATTAGAACACCATCCAACCCCATCCTACTTTTTAACCCCCTAAGTTTGGGGGAATAAGCCCTAATTTGGCAACACTGTTTCAAGCTAAAATCTAACTTCAGGACTGATTTTGATGCCGTTTCAATTTCAGATAGTTTAAACCTTGGCGAATTTATTTATGAAATTTGTTTTGTATTAAAATCATTTTCAGAAATGATAGACGGAGCTTCATTATTTAATGAAGATAAAAAATAAACATTCAAGTTAAATAAAAAATGCTTGTAAAAAATTTTTTATGCTTGTATAAAAAGAAGTAGGCTGTATTAATTTATTAACCACCGAGAACGTAATTAGAAATTGATCCATTTTTTTTGATCTGAGCGGCGAAATTTTGGGTTGGCTATTATTTAAAAAGTATCTAATATTTCCACCAATTCGCACTGTCCACCAATTCGCACTTGGCCAGCGCGGTGGACTATGGCCTAAACTCTCTCATTCTGGGAGAAGACCCGTGCCCAGCAGTGGGCCAATAATGGGGTGATGCGATTTAATATTATTTATTAGTTTCAGTTTGTTAATAAATATGGAAGAACGTTGAAAGTTTTCTTAATATTAAAAGGGTATTTGATTTTCAAGGTGGTAGAACCAGTATAGTTCGACCGGGGTAGTACCACCCCCACGCCTATTTCAAGCGTGAAGCATTTCTTGCGTTTCGGTAGAAGGGTGTGGTTGCTGGCACACTTTCGCATGAGGCGACCATCATAGTCCTCGGGAGTAGCAACGCATCTGTGATTGACTTCAGATGGAACCCATATTCTGTATGAACAGAATTACAGATGTCCATGGGCGGCAATGACCACTTACCATCAGGTGGACTGCATGCTCGTTTGCTACTTCAGTAAGATAAAAAAATATACACTGTTATACGAAATAGTAAACATTAATTTACACAACTATAATATTATTTGTAGTTCAAGTGAATAAAGGAACATAGCATTTCTCCACAACGAAATTATTTAAATAAATTATTATGCAAAATAAATACCGATACGAAATGAAAAATATATACCGACTGACTAACAGAAAGGAGGATAGATGTATATTTATATGTGTATATTTTAATATATTTAATTATTTAAGTAATTGTGTACTTTTTGACGTAATTACATATTTTTAGGCTACCAGTTTATTTTTCATTTTTAACATAATACATTTTATATTTAACGCATATTAATTATATATTATTTTTATTGTTAGCGCATATTATTTAACGCATTTAACGCATATACATTTTATATTTTTATATAAGTCGCTTCTAGGTGTTCCTAAGGCCGACACCGGTCAGTTGTCATCATATGAACTGTATGCTTGTTTGCTAAAACACCCTTATAAAAATATAAACTAACATAAATATTAACATAAGCTCTACAAACATTAGCTTTCTGACGCAGTTTGATAATGAAAGACGAACATTCTAACCCAGGGGTCGGCAACCTTTTGAGTCAGAAGAGTCAACAAAACCAATTTACAAAACTTCTAAGTTTTTTTAGAAGTCCAACAATAATTCCAACTTTCAACAATAAAAAGTACTTGCATTTAAATATTAATTTTACAAAAGTAACTTGGTACTTTCAACACTATGTACAATAACATACAATTGAGTAAACAAAGTCAATGGCGATTGCTTTGAATGGTAGTAATAGTGTTTTTCATAAAATAAACAATAATATTTGCGGAACTGAAGAGCCGCACATCCAAAGAGCCGCATTTGGCTCGCGAGCCGCATGTTGCAGACCCCTTGTTTAACCACATCGAGAAGAAACTTTTCATTTCTATCAAACAGCAAACCAAAACAACCGCAGGTTTCTCTATTTTTACCCTAACCCTTAGTTTTATCAGAGTAATCAAACGAACTATCGTCATAATGAAGGCTATTTCGAAGTGAAATAACTACGAAGATAAAAGCATCGGCGTTAAAATAAAGGAAAACTAATTTGTTCGCATTCCACAAAACGCGATACATCTCCTTAATGTTCCGAGTCTTGGCTTGCGGCGTTCTGTTCTTTATGCCCCGAGTTATCGCGGGTAACAATATTATAAGTAAATATCATTACTTTTGGCAGCAGCCTCTTGGGCTATTATAAAGAAGAATAAAGAACATAAATTACAATGTAAAAGGTTGGTTTTTATGTACCTACTTTTTTTCTCAGATTGAGTAGCAAACGAACATGCGTTCTATCTGAAGTCAATCACAGATGCATTGCTACTCCCGAGGACTATGATGGTCGTCTTATACAAGAGTGTGCCCACAACCACACCCTTCCATCGAAAATCAAGAACTACTTCACGCTAGATATAGGCGTGGTGGTGGTACTTCCCGGTCGAGCTACACTGGTTCTACCACCTGCAAAGTAATGTTGGAATATTATCAATTCAGTTCGCACAGTCTGAATATTGATTACCGGCGAGCTAGGATGATCATATTGCTGTATGATTTTAATATAAACACGTATATTATATTTTTGGGTACCAGTACGCGATGGCAAACCAATATTTGTTCAAGATACATTGCCTCCGAGCGGATATTAGTTCGCTTACAAAAACACACATGCATAATATTGACGCAAAACAATATTATCGATATATTAACGTTTTGAATGTTTCCTAGTGTGTAATTTCCTGTAATCTGTGAACTTGCCATTTGTATACGAATGCTATCTGGGTTACCCTTTCAGGATACTAGGCTTTGCCCATAAGTAGTAATGGCCTTCGTTCCTGTAGTTCCGGGATCAGAATAGGTCTACGGCATCCCGTGCCTGTTGTAAGAGGCGACTAAGAGGGGCTTCCGGGGTTGCAGACGGCTAGAGTGGGAGCTCGAACCGTTCGGTCAGGCAATTCCAGGAAGGACGGCGGTATGTGTTGTCGCATACCGTCGTAAAGACTAGACGGAGCGGTGGGCCCAGCCGCCCATCTGGGAGTAGCCCGATGGGGCAACGCGCTCGGAGGATTCCGGTTGAAGTCGTTTCGAGATTCCGGAGTCCTCCTTTTTAGCGCCGAGGACGGCCACCAGGGGGGTTTTAGTGCGGTAAAAATCCCACATAACCCTGCGTCGCTCCCACGGCGTCGGGTACCTATGAAGGTTTACCCTCGAGAACAAAAAAAAAATGTAGTTATGGCCTTAAGTATGAGTATATTCAAACATGTTGCTCAAATCAAAATTGGTCGACAAAAATTGTCCACGATGGATATTTTGAAAACACGCTAAATGTTTCCGACAAAGTTTAAAGAGTAGTAGTAATCGAACTCTAACTAGCGAAAACGGACCACCAGGTCCGTTAAGCTACCAAGCTTAACGTGCTCCCCGTTGAAGGAAACCATGCGTAGAATAGATAATTAGTGGTTTATTCTTTTTTTGTTTGTTTATTTAAAAAGATTTGCCAGTGGTTACAATACTATTTTTACAAATTTGACTTAACCTATTTAAAAAACTAAGTATATAACCTATTACGGTAAACACATGCTCAAACAATAGTACGTAATAAGTAAGAGTTAAATTAAACTAGATTTGAATTTATGTGAGCTGTTCAGAAGCAATTGTTTTTTTTTTAACTATACAAAGTGACTCATCCAACTCTAAACCGCGCCCACGTTGCTTAACATTGTGGTTTGGTTACGGCTAAATTACAACAAGTAATGAGTCGTGTAAAAGAATTAAAAATGGTTTAACATTGATGAGGCGAGTGTAGAGCACTATCACAAACGTTTCGCGTTATATACGTGCAATGTCTAAAAGTAAAAAAGGTAAAAAAAAATCTCGTCATACGCGTTAAGCTTTTAAAATAATTAAATTGACTTTTTTCCGCTATGATATAAGCATCTATGCATCTATGTTTACCAATATTTCAAATTGATTGTGTGGTAAACACATGACAGATACATTAACTAGCTGTTAATAAACTAATAACTTCGTTTATTAGACAAATAAGGTAAGGCCTACGTCCAATAATGGTTAATAAGAAGTTACATTGTTAAAACATTAAAACAATAAACCCGACTGCTTAGTAACAATTCATTTTTCTTATTTTCTCTCTCTCGTCAACCCATTATTGTCCCATTGCTGGGCTGGTTTGTGATTGAGAGAGTTTATACCATAGTCCATCCACCGCGCTGGCCAAGTGCAAATTGGTGGACTTGACACACCTCCGAGAACTTTTTTTAAGAACTCTCGGATGTGTAGGAATCACGATGGTTTCCTTCACCGAAAAGCATAATTAATTTTTACGCACATTATTTTAGAAAAGTCAGTGGTGCGTGCGTGGGTTTGAACCTCGGACCTCCCGATTGAGAGGGCTCTAATTGCAGGCACAATATTTAAAAATGATAAAGCCTATGTTACTCTGCAAACTGAGTTTATTTAAATAATACATGTCATGTAAGAGTATTACATACATAGATACAGTAATACATACGTACATATGCTTGAAAAACATTATCCTCCTTCTGATGGAGTTGGGTAAAAAGTGCAAGGCCCAAATTGGGTCTAATTTGTTGATATATCAAGTGTATTTTATATTCAATCGTTAGTATTAAGTCTATTAAAAATTTAATTAAAAAAACTAAACTGTACAAATGCGTGTGTCCGAGCCATTAGACAGCGCTCAGGATTTAATTAAAACAATTGATTGCAAAACAGTTGAAGAATATTGCTTCTGTTTCTAGAAATTCTGATATTAATTACTTTTGATCACTTTGCAATTAGATACCAGTTGATTTTTATTAACAAAGCGAGCTTATAACAAAATGCGTTTTTATTGTAGTAACAAACGAGCTAATACTCTTTGGCGGTAAGTAATCAATATCGCCTATGGACATATATTATCACCGTTAACTTGTAACGTTCCCACTGCTGGGAACGAATCTTCTCTCAAAATTCGAACGGTTTACACCGAAGTCCAATGCGTTGGTTAAACGTGATTGGTAGAGTTTAGAGATGTTTATTCAAATAACTTTCAGGTGTGTAAGTTTTCTCACGATGTTATTTTCACCGTTATAGGAATTGATATTTATTTTTTTATATTCTTTTATAAATATACGAGTGAAACATCAGAGACTTTTTTTTTTTTTGTTTTCGAGGGGGAAACCTTCAAAAGGTACCCGACGCCGTGGGAGCGACGAAGGGTTCTGTGGGATTTTTAGCGCACTAAAACCCTCCCGGTGGCCATCCTCGGCGCTAAAAAGAGGACTCAGGGATCTCCAACAAACACCACCGGAATCCTCTAAGCGTGTTGCCCCATCGGGCTCCTCCCAGATGGGCGGCTGGGCCCACCGCTCCGTCTAGTCTATACGACTATATGCGACCACACATACCGCCGTCCTTCCCGGGATCGCCTGGCTGGACGGTTCAAGCTCCCACTCTAGCCGCCCGCAACCCCGGAAGCCCCTTTTAGTCGCCTCTTACGACAGGCAGAGGTTACCGTAGCCCTATTTTGATCCCGGAACTACAGGGACGGAAACATCAGAGACTACAACTGTTTTTAACTATTATACATCTATATTCGGACACAACCCATTATTGCTCTACTAGTTCCGTATAATGTAAAACAAAATTATCGTGTTTTTTTTGGGTAAAGGAAAACATGATGCGAAAATTAATGTTTAAATGAACACCAACCCTTAAAAGGCCGTACTCCAGTAGACTCACTTCGCGACTTGTCTTCTCGCTGTTTAAGGAAAGTCAGTAGCGCCATTCAGAAATACAAGTAGCGCCATCTATTGATGAGTCCAAATAGTTTTCAGATTCCTAGGTCAACAAACGTTGTCCCTGTAGTTCCGGGATTAGAATATTAAAAGGGGCTTCCGGAGTTGCGAGCGGCTAGAGTGGGAGCTGAAATCGTTCGGTCAGGCGACCCCGCGAAGGGCGGCGGTATGTGTGGTCGCATACTATCGTAAAGAGCAGTCGGAGCGGTGGACCCAGCCGCACATCTGTGGGGAGCCCGATGGGGCGACGCACTCAGATGACTCCGGATGCGTTCCTTTGGAGATCCCGGAGTCTCCTTTGAAGCGCCGAGGACGGCCACCAGGGGGTTGTAGTGCGGTAAAAATCCCACATAACTCTGCGTCGCTCCCACGGCGTCGGGCACCTTTTGAAGGTTTCCCCCTCGAGAGAAAAAAATAGGTCAAGAAACCTACAATTGGCCAGAACGTCATGAGACGATTAGATGATGACAATGATTTTTTGTAGTATTTCTGAATGGGGAGTGTACGTATCATACTAGTAATAAAAACATTTTTCTCTGATTCAACATACCGATCCCTGACCTGTATGTCGATCGAACAAACGAGTATTTTCTGAAGAAAATCATGAATCGACAATAAGAGGAGCAAAATAATTCATTCTAAAGAAATTCATGCACGAGTGACCGTTTTTCCGTTCAGTGGAGTATCGATCAGAACTGAAGAAAATAAGCTCAGTAAGATTACATAATATATGCTTGAGGGAAACAAATAATGTATGTAAATTACTCTTTAACTTGCTCCATAAGTAAGGTGCGCAGGACGATTTATGTCAATTATTGTGTCTGTGGTCGATATTAAAGATATTAGTGTAGACCATGACCATGACATGGTAAGTGGTCACTGCCGTCCATTGACACGTGTAAGCAACATCATATAAAACATCAATATAAAATCTATCTGATGCCAATCACAGGTTTGTTACTACTTCCGAGGGCAAAAATGGTCACCTCATTTTAAAGTGTGCCGGCAACCACACCTTTCCATCGAAACGCAAGAAACGCTTCACGCTAGAAATAGCTAGGTACGCTAGGTCCTACCACCTGGTATTTTACGAAATTAGTTCCATGCGGCCGCGCATGATGCTTAAATCTACTTGGATTCGAGCATATACTAATAAGCTTAAATCTTGCTAATAGTAGTATACGAAGAAACACAGACATACGGTTTCTACTGTTAAACTCCTATGGTAACCAGTGTTCAGGTACTTCACTGCAGAAATTTGAAATTTCACACATATCCCCCCTTTTTAAACAACACATAAAACGCTTAAAAACTTTGCAATTGGCAACATTTAGCACGGACTAAATTCTAAAATACTGTGTGGTACGTACCTTAATTGCCGAGCGTACTCTGGTCCAAATATATCGTTTAGCGACAAAGTACTTTGTTTGGAAGTGCTCGAACGTTGCTCATATATCACTGACGTACTTAACTGCTTAGTGTACACCCAGTACCACAGTTTGGAGGCGTGTAAATTTACTTATGAACTCTTAACTTAGTAAGGTACTTAATATAATTGATAGTGGAACACGAACCAGATTACGGGACGGTAATAACTCACTTTACTTAATGTGCTTTGTGTCTTGAACAAAGTACTTTGAGGCGTGTTTATTAAGCCTTTAATACGTAGATGGAGGAATTTTCTTTTATTTATGCATGTGTGTATTATCCTTTCATTTTTAACCATATTAATGAGGGTAAAGTATTTGTTACTTATTTCAGGGTTTTTGCTTTTCTGCCGTTCTAAGTTTGCTGTGTTTTGCTTTGGAGTGTGGTGAATCAGATTTTTCATTTAATTTTATTAGTTTTTAAGGGTGCCTGCGTTTTGAGATCGATCACCGATCCGAATCTAAAAATGGGCTAATTTGTTAATCTTTATGGAGAATAGTGACTACAAAGGGATTTTTTTTACTGCATTATTATTATTTTTTAATATAACGCTTTCTACACTCATAGCCCCACAGTAAGATTTTCCTGTGTCGTGGGTGCCATGAACACACACGAAGACGAATACATAAATAGACAGACCTTTTTTTTGTTTTCGAGGGGGAAACTTTCAAAAAGTACCCAACTTCGTGGGAGCGACGCGGGTTATGTGGGATTCTTACCGCACTAAAACCCCCCCGGTGGCCGACCTTGACGCTGCGAAGAGGACTCCGGGAACTCCAATTGACCGCCGGTGTCCTCAGCGTGTGCCCCATCGGGCTCTTCTCTGGTGGGCGTGAACTGCTCACCGCACCTTCTGGTTTTTACGGCAACATGCAACCACACATGCCGCCGTCCTTCCCGGGGTCACTTGACCGGACGGTTCGAGCTCCCACTCTTCCGTACCGTAGTCCTATTCTGGTCCCGGAAATACAGGGACAAAACAGACAGACCTAGAACAAGAATCTAAACTCATCATGCAGTTTCGTGTCTGGCTGGGAATTGAACTCACTGCGTGTCAGACCAGTATGGTAACCGCACCGCAATGCGGGTTATCAAAATTGATTCTAATACAACCTAATCCTAAGTGGTCACGTAGGATTAGTTTATTTCCAGCCCTGGTATATAAAATGAAAATCAAAGATAACATAGAACATACAAAATTTGTATATAAGTACTTATATTATATTATATAAAAAAAAAAAATGGATATAAATAAGAAAAAAGACAAACCCGCTGAGTTTCTTGCCGGATCTTCTCAGTTGAGGTCGTATTCCGATCCGGTGGTAGTGTAAGAAAAAAATGTAACTGACAATTTGTAAGTGCCCCCGTAGGCCTATACAAAATAAAGGTATTTCATTTCATTTCATAATACTACATAAAAAAATAAGTTTTAAGGACCAAGAGTTCAAATTTTATGAACGTTTTACACAAAGCTTTACTTTGTATGTAGCTGTACTCTGTACAATTGAACAGTAAAACGATTGCTCTTCGAGACGGCAAATCGCGATTCCACGCGATGTATCACGACTTTGGTAAATTTGTTTTGTACGAATCGAAATGCGACCGATTTCCGCGCCCTCTGTGAACATTCCTTGAAATACCTTTATAAACAACATTCTACATTGAGAGTGGTGGACTATTTTGGTACGTGGTACGACTATTTTCCTTGCAAGATTGAAGTAGCAAAGGAGTATGCAGTTCATTTTTTAAGGTGGTAGAACCAGTGTAGTTCCACCGGGGAAGTACCACCGCCACACCTATTTCTAGCGTGAAGCATTTCTTGCGTTTCAATAGAAGAGTGTGGTTGCCGGCACACTTTCACATGAGGCGACCATCATAGCCCTCGGGAGTAGCAACGCATCTGTGATTGACTTCAGATGGAACCCATGTTCTGTATGAAGTTGATTACAGATGTCCATGGGCGGCAGTGACCACTTACCATCAGGTGGACTGCTTGCTCGTTTGCTACTTCAGTCAAATAAAAAAAAAAGATGGTAACTCATGTTTGTTGAAAACAGCGTTTAATAAAAATTATACGATGTCGTCGAAATTCTAATTAGGTGGGACCTCTAAGGGGCGTGGTAAGACACACTTAGACGAGGCGTTATAATTAATGCACGGGGTACCAACGCGTGTGAATGACCTCAGTCAAGACTCAAATTCTATTTGGATTGATTACAGATGTCCACGAGTAAAATAATATTTATTACTAGTTCAATCCCGCAGCTTCGCTCGCGTTAACAAAAATCGATTGTCCCGTGGGAATAAGATATTTTACCATAGTAAAAAATAGCCTATATGTTAATTCGGAGTATCACCTAACTCCCTACCAAATTTTATGAAAATCACTCCAGCCGTTTACACGTGAAGAAGTAACAAACATACATACTCACAAACTTTCGGCTTTATAATATTAGTAGTAAAAAGGAGTTTTAGGGCGATTATATGACAACTAAAATGATAGAACTTAAGTGGTTCGATCTGGGAAGTATCGCAGGTGAAAGCTGGGAACCGTTTCGGTGGAAGAGTGCCGTTTTTGGCTCAGTTTTATATGACGCGATTATTTTAATCCTCGGAAGTAGCAACGCATCTGATTGATTTGAGATAAAAAGTTGCTTTAAGACAGCGTTGATCAGTCACTAATAGCTGCAAGCTCGTTTCATATGTCTCATAAAAAAATCTTTGGCACGCTACTTTTATTTAAAGCAACAACTTTTAATAATTTCGTGAAACGTAACTTGGAATTGTAGTTAATGCTTCATAAGAAGTTAATTTGTAGAAAGCGTAGAAAAATTGAAAAGACTTCTCAAATAAAATGCCAATGCGGTTTTTCAACTCTCAACGCTCGTCTGAAATTGCGTCATTAACTATATACTATTACCAATATGCTTGGAAAGCCCAACGAAGGTAATTTTGTGACTTTTTATTTTTATGTTCATTGGGAATGTTCAAAAGATCTCTTTATAGCAGAAACGGCAATTTTACTAGAATTTTCTAAAATACTTTTTGTATTTTACGTCATCCGATTTTTATACAGAACTTTAAGAGTTATAATTCTATAAAATATTTAATAACGTATTTTCAAATATTTTTCTATTAACTTCTACCAAGATAAGGCAGTTTAAATATTCCATATATATATTTTTAAGTAGTATGACTAAAGGTGGGCATTCACGTTACAACGGTCGTACGGACTGTCGCAACGATAGTTCAAGTTGAATACTTCAACGGACCTGCGACATGACCTGGGTCGTACAGTCCACTTTAGGACCAAGCCATTCACGACCGAACTTGTCGCATACGACCGTAGTTCGTGCGACAATCCGTACGACCGCCGTAACGTGAATGCCCACCTTAAGATTTATCGACAAGGTAGCTCACGTAATTATAATTGAAAATTATTTAAAGGAATTTTTGAATATTTCAAAAATTAAGAATGTAAGTGGATGAAAAACACGTTAAAGTTAAGCAATGGGAATGGACTATGTAATTTTCTATATTCCCTGTGTTCATTCCTCAAAATTATGTACATAAGGTTAGCGCGCGTAGAACTGGTAGAACCAGTGTAGTTCACAGGGGAACCAGTGAACCGTGAAGCATTTCTTGCGTTTCGATGGAAGGCTGTGGTTGCCGGCACACTTTTATATGAGGTGACCATCATAGTCTTTCGGAGTAGCAATGCATCTGTGATTGACTTCAGATAGAACCCATGTTCTGTATGAAGTTGGTTACAGGTGTCCATGAGCAGGAGTGACTACTTACCATCAGGTGGACTGCATGCTCGTTTGCTACTTCAGTCAGATAAAAAAAAGTAAAAGTGTTGAGGTATTATACATAGAGCAGTGAAGCCAGCGCTTTCAACTGTCATTTGCTGAAAATGAGGAAGAAGACTGCAATGACTTTTCTATCTCTATCTATCTCTCTCTTTTTGCGATTGCAGAGACAGATAGGGCACCGCAATTTTACTTCTCTTTCTAACCGTCGGACGGTTCCATTTGAGCACCCGTAGGTCTCACCTACTCTATGTGTAATACCTCTATGAGTAGAGCAGAAGAAAGCAGTCTCTTTTAGTTCGTTTAGAATCAGTTTTACTGATTTTCCGGTATGAGAAGAAAAGTCTTCAGCTCATTTTTTCACACGACGTTTATGTTTTGAGCAACTTATGACGTAACACGGTTCTAGTACTGCACCTTATATGTCATAGAAATTCAAGCCTCTGGATAAAAAGACTACATGTTTCGTATGTGTATTGAGAAATAATTAAAGTAAAATCACATTAATTATAAAGAATTTATCATTATAAAGACATTCAAATACTTAAGTCAATAGTAAAACGAGTTTTCTTATTAAGCGCCCACTAACACCCACTACAAAACAACTACGAAACTAACAGACATTAATTAAATGTATAACAATTACAACCCACGACGTTCTCCCTTAGTAAATATAATTATGTATTATTTACATATTCAGGGTTCGTGAGAGTCCTCTGAGATCCCAGTGACAAATGACGATGTCACATACGGAAATGTCAACGGTAAAGAGCTGGCCTTTGCGGCATAATGTGAAATGATTACTCTTGAAAGTGTGTCAACAGATGTACGGGAAATGTCATTATTATATTAATACGTGAAGCAAAAATTTGTGACGGATTTTTAAGTAATATGCCGCGGACGGATTAGTATGAAATTTTGCACGGTTATAGTGGACGTAGAGAAGGAGTGCAGAATGTTAATATTTTTTTTGAAATAACGCATATATCATACATAAAATCAACTAAAAATACATTACACACACTACCATGCATTTGTCACAAACACATATGTACTTAGTACATGAAATAGAACATTCAATGTCTTAAAGACACAACGTCAAGAATGTCAGATGACATTTGATTTGAATTAGAGAAATATTCGTACTAATTTGGACAATATGAAGTTTAGTTTTTTAATTTAAATTACGGTCGAATTTCGGCCGATGCGACGGGCGACTAGTATTTATAATTGTACATATAAATATTTTACCTTTACCTTTCTACGGATGTAGATCCAAGTTGTGTGTAAAGAGAAGTAAAACTTTTTTGATTTTGAGAGAGGAAACCGGGGGTGGAGGTACACCGGTGACATCTTCAAAGCAAAGTAACCGGAATCTCCAAAGCGCGATGCATCTCTAAGCAACTCTAATTTCTTAAACAACTCTTTCATCAACCCATTATTGGCCCACTGCTGGACACGCCACTGCAGTCTTCTCTCAGAATGAGAGAGTTTAGGCCATAGTCTATCGCGCTGGCTAAGTGCGAATTGGTGGACTTAAACAACTACACAATAATAACTTTCAGGTAATCGTTTAACCCACCTTACCGTCTTGTGTATATAAGGGCATGTGGCGATATGTACCGTTTTTCTTACCAGGTTCACTAGCTGGTTCCCACTCTTGCCACAATATCGAAACCTCCATTTTATTCAAGGTGGTAGAACCAGTGTAGTTCGACCGGTGAAGTACCACCGCCACACCTATTTCTAGCGTGAATCATTTCTTGCGTTTCGATGGAAGGGTGTGGTTGCCGGCACACTTTCACATGAGGCGACCATCATAGTCCTCGGAAGTAGCAACTTCAGGATCAGTAGGATCAGGTGGACTGCATGCTCGTTTGCTACAGTCAGATAAAAAAAAATGTAACGTTACATTAAGGTAACTGTTAATGTTAATTGAAACTTAGATGGACGAAGTATTACAGGACGCGAACAATCCTATTTAGTCTTTGGAGGAACCGACGGATGAGAGAACCACTTCTGTTAAGGCTTTTGTTCTATTTTAAAAATCCTATGGTTGTATCATTGCCGTTTTCAATTTTAAAATAATTTTAGAATTCTGAAATAACTTCATTTTGAAGACATTTTTACGATTGTCGGACTTGTGAGCGTAATTTTTCTTGAAGAATTGAATAAAATTTTGTTTGGAGTTCTTGAAACCGTACATTTATGTGGCAATAAAGCTTTGTTCATTAAAGACCTAATTCTGGAATAATTGAAAGGTAAAGGTGATTGTAACATTACAAAACAAATGTTATTACATTTTTACTTTCCTGTTTTACCACAAATTTATAAAATAATTTCAAATAAGACAAATTATCCTAAAATGAAACAGACTGTTTTAGACAAATTAACTGATTAAGAAAAACAAGTATACCTTATTGTATACCTTAAATTTAAAAATTGATGCAGATTTTTTTAGAAAAATAAACTATAATAATTAAGTCGCCGTATGAAGTAGCTTACATTGTGTCTATTTATTCGAAAATTCCTAAAGTAATTGATTTTTGTTTAAGATTGAAGTAGCAAACGAGCAAACAGTGCACCTGATGTTAAGTGGTCACTGCCGCCCATTGACATCTTTAAGCAACTTCATATAGAACATGAGCTTCTATCTGAACTCAATCACAAATGTGTTGCTACTTCCGAGGACTAAGATGGTCGCCTTATATAAAGTGTGCCGGTAACCAAACCCTTCAATCGAAACGCAAAAATTGCTTCACACTTGAAATAGGTGTGGCGGTGGTATTTCCCCGGGCGTACTACACTGATTCTACCACCTACCTTCAATATTGTATAAACAATAATTAGGCTAATATTTGTTTAGGATTCATTTTCCATAGATTTTTCCTTAAAGTTACGCTTCAAGCGATGATCCTCATAGGTTAATACGGGTTGAAAGTTCACATAAAATATGTAACACTTTGTCTTGAGATGACCTATATGAGGGAACCAAATACATTTTTGATAGGTAATATTTTATACAGATAAGTATACAAATAGCCGCGGTGATATAAGGGTCAAAAGCTATTTACTGATTGCCTGAAATAGCGTGCTGATTAGGTCGTACTACATGTTTTTTATCTGACTGAAGTAGCAAAGGAGCATAAAATCCACCTGATGTATAGTGGTCACTGCCGCCCATGGACATCTGTAATCAACTTCATACAGAACATGGAGTTCTATCTGAAGCCTCAATCACAGATGCGTTGTTACTCCCGAGGACTACGATGGTCGCCTCATGTGAAAGTGTGCCGGCAACCACACCCTTCTATCGAAACGCAAGAAATGCTTCAGGCTATAAATAGGTGTGGTGGTGGTACTTCCCCGGTCGAACTGTTCGACAGCCAGTGTACTGGTTCTACCACCTTGAAACGTTGATGAGCTAAGAATTTTTACGTCGTTTTGGATTAAGCTTAATGTCACAGAAGATATGATATATCATAATATCATAAAATGTTTTGGATAATGACTTTCAATGAGTATATTCCCGTGTAATTTAGGTTATAAAGGAAAAAATACTAATGTTAAAGGCCAGTGTTTTCAAACTTTATTATACCATAGCATAGTTATTTTAATATTTCCTCATTGGACTCTTTTTTACACAGCATTTATATTGACACGAATGCAACATATCTTTTGTCCATTAGCAATTATGGCTCGCTGTATTTATAAAAATCCGGTACCGGAATGCGACCGAACCTTTGCCATTGATGAAGGTTGGGCGATTTTTGGCCGTGGGCTATGAAAAATCCAATGGAGTTTGCCTTCAATATATACAACTGCAGAGATTGATTTAAAAAACATGAGCCGTCACGGGACGCCTGGCAGATGAGAAACATCAAAAAGTGAAAGTAATAAACATAAAAGATTTTATTACTACGGGAACTAATTTTAGCATAATGAAAAAAATGAAGTACTACAAACATATTACTATATTTACTAAACAATGACTATATTTAATAAACATTTATTTACATTTAATACAAAAATTCGATATTAATTTCAAGTTCCTTGCCTCACCGTACACTTACATATAGACTACATATATATATGTATATATCTTAGCATAAAAAGGGCGACCTGTCGCCACGGCAAGCGTCGCCACGCCAAGGATCCGCTTTATACCCGCGCCAATGTTTCACGTCAAAATACATTAAAAATCACAAATTGTTGCTTCATTGATCCCCGTACCTTTATTCTGTACCATATCTGAGACACCTCACACCCACAGGGTAAAAGGGGGAGACACTTATTCTTAGTCGAGAGCCTAAGTCTGAGTGGATATGAGAGAATTAATCTACGATAAGCCTGAACCGTGTTTAGATGTGCGACGGACTAATATTTGTTCTGTTCGCGTTGATTAAAACCTTTCGTCGCAATAAATATATGTGTTGATAGTAAGTGTTGCTAGCGACTTCGTGTGTAAACAAACTTACGATAATTTCTACTTCTAAGTTAGTACATGTATAATATTACCTACAAGTCTTAATAAGTTGGTAAATAGTATAAGATTCGATCAAGGATGTTCAAAGGTTATCAGCTCTTAAAAACTTAAAAAAAAACATCATAGCCCCACAGTAGGATTTTCTCCTGTGTCGTATACGGATACACAATGAGTGTTTATTGTTGATCCAGAACAAGAATCTAAACTCATCATTCAGATACCTGTCTGGCTGGGAATCGAACCCGGGACCCACTGCGTGTCAGAACGGTATGGTAACCGCTGCGCCACGCAGGTAGTCGTCAAAGCAATCCCGAAAGAGTATCCGATGAATTAACTAGATAACTATTTCCAAATATAATAATTTGTATCCTTACGGTTCACATTATATTTACACGCACGATTTGTGTACACTTGCTATGACCGTATTTGAGATATCTGAGAAAATAGCCGACATTGACTTATTATAAATTCTAGATATTGCTATCTTGTTGAATCGATAACCAAAATAGTATTGTATTTCAGTGTTGTATTTCAGTACGCTATCTCTATCAAATGATATGTTGAAACTATTGATCATTGACAAAATGAAAGCAAGTATAATATTATAGTGACATACAATTGAATTTAAGTTCTTTGAACTTTTTTATGTAAATTAATAATCAGACTAGGAACAACATTAGATGAGATTCTGATGACGAGAGTTAAATAAATAAACGACTCTGTATTTACTTGGGATAATTTTTTTTTTTTTGTTTTCGAGGGGGGAACCTTCAAAAGATACCCGACGCCGTGGGAGCGACGCAGGGTTATGTGGGATTTTTACCGCACTAAAACCCTCCCGGTGGCCGTCCTCGGCGCTGAAAAGGATCTCCGGGATCTCAAAACGACTTCAACCGGAATCCTCCGAGCGCGCTGCCCCATCGGCCTCCTCCCAACTTGGGATAAATCTGCAATTACTTTTGTTTTCTTTACTTATGTATATTGACTTAAATCACTGCATTTACAAAAATTAGGAACCGATATTGAATCCCAGGCACTTGAATGGGCATTCGAAATTAATTGTCACTGTTTTACGGCAAGGAAAAACAATGTAAGAAAAACTGACACCTGTTCTTCTGTTTAAAAAGAATTCTCAAAGGTGTGTGAAGTTAACCAATTCACACTAGGTCAGGGCAGTGGACTATGGAGTAAAACTCTCGAATTCTGATAGGAGACCCATGCCCAGTAGTGGGACAGTATTCGGTTGTTAATAGTATACATGAATTAGGTGTATTGTTGGTCCTAAATGCGATTTATTTTGAACGAAAGGACCTTAAATGTAAGAACTACCAGGCTTCTAAATTACTTCAAGAATAATGTTGTCTCCTTTATTAGGCTTATGCGAAAGCGTGGGCGGAGATGTAATATAAATAGGTTTGTAAATGAGTGGGAGTCATTTGGAGTGCGTGTGGGAGTCTCAGTGAACTTCGCTATCAAATAAAATCTGATTATCTTTTAGAGATTTTTACTAATGCCATCATAATGACCATCGGCATTATTAGAACTCTCTGTTGACTTCGGAATAGGATAAACGGTTTTACCATTGACTTGCTTCTCAATTTTTATCATCTTTTTATTTTTATTTCCAGTGAGATGTTACACAGGCTTGTGCTTTTCGTTGTTCACTAGTGACTTAGTAGGAATTTTAGAATTTCGTTTCATTTCTCGTATATACCTTAAAATGTACGATCACATGCAAACTTACAAAAACTGTATGGTCGGAAAAAATCGAGTCTTATTCTATTAATCACAGTGCTATGTTACAACATCAAGCCAATGCAGAGATTGCTAATGCTGTCCGCATACATAATACTTGGGAATCAACTCTGCATGGCTATGTTCCTGTGTAAGGCAGATATAGATAAGGCTAATTGAGTCTTGAATGTTGTTGTAAACTTAGATAAAAAAATGTATCAAAAATAAATGACATGGCCACTATACAAATCATATATAGCCTTATTAAATTAATTTTAGTCTACTTGGCTGGGCAATGTTGTACTTCCAAATAAAAGAGTACAAAGAGTTTTCTGATATTCTAAGGTAAATTAATATTAAAATGTCTGGTGTGTTGTCTAGGGTTTTGCAAGAGTTGATTAAATTTGATAAAGTCACCAATGTCCAAAACCATTTTAAAATTTTTGACTGGAGTCTAGGGAGTAAATGTTTAAACTTTTTAATTTCTCCAACGGCCAAATATCGTATATTAGAATACCCGTCTGTCTAGGGGTTCATTGTTTAAAGCTTTTATTTTTATAAATTTCGAAAAATTTAAGTGTTTAGTGCGATAAGTATGCTGACCTCTAAAATAAATAAAATTTAAGAGATATTAATTTTTTACATTTAGCTATTTATTTAGGTAGACAACCTTCTGTTTGCTGTACTAAATGTTTAATTAATATTTTATGCCCTAAGTGACTCAAACTTTATGCAATTTCAGTCTAAAAAGAGACGATATTTACAAAACAATATAAATAAAAGGTGGCAAAACAATTATAGTTTGACCTAGGAGGTATGATCGGTTAAAACGCTTCGATTTGCACATTGAATCTTCTAACGTACATTTGTATGAAGAATGGTTAGAAATATTTATTTGCATTCAATTCAATGCTTATACTATTCATCTGAAAAATTTGGTTAGAACATCGAAATGGAGTAATAAAAATAACGTTTGCAAACGTTTTGTTTTTAGAATAATGAATAAACGCTTTAATTACGATTCGTTGTACCTACATGACTTAATTGATTGATGTGTTTTCAGTACATAGTATTAAACAAAGTCGCTTCTCGCTGTCTGTCCCTATGTGAGCATAGATCTTTAAAACTACGCAAGGGTTTTTAATGCAGTTTTGTTAATAGATAGAGTGATTCAAGAGGAAGGTTATGTAGGTATAATATAGTAAAGAAACACTGATAATTTTAGATTATTGACTTTTAGGCGGAACGAAGTTCGCCAGGTCAACAAGTGATTCATAATCGTTTCGTTAATCGTATGGCTGTAAGTTAGTGATATTGAGAACTTGTTTTGATAAATAAATGTTAAAAATTTAAATTTTCATTTACTTCTCCAGCTATATCAAAATCTTTACATCTTAAGGATGTGAAAAAGCTTGGAAAAGATAAAAAACATTTTTCCTATTAATTTATTTGTTATTAACCCAAATAATTCGACTGCTTAAGAACTATTAATCGTCATCAGTTTCAACTAACTATTTTGACCGGTCAATTGTAATGATATTATGTATGTTAATCCGTTACGCCTTTACTAACATACATACATATATATGTTTGAAAAACATCACATTTCTGACACAGTCGGGTACAAAATTTGGTAAGTTCATATTCACTTCATCACTTAAAACTGTGTATTTCCTCATACTGTTGTTGCGGTAAGCAACATCGCCGCAGGGTCTCGTTTTGTGTCGCGTATCGCAAAAACCGTAGGTTTAAACCGACAAAACACAATACGTATGGAACACGATGTAATCTTTGTAGCGGATCCGGAGCTTCAATTCTGTAGGATAACCATGAAACGATGTGCAACACCATACGGTGCTATGACTTTTCAGACTTTTATTCTGGTTTTAGATTTATATAACCTTCGCATTTTAGAATTCTAACTGACTACGTTAATTAGTGTAATTTACTGTAAGATCAATTAGTGACATACAAAAAAAATACGAGTTGATAACAAACATTACATAAATCTAAACCAAAATATGGTCTGCTTTTATATTTATATACCCTTTACACCTTTGAATTCTAACTACTTTAATTAGAGTAGTTTACTATGAGAGCAGTGATAGCTTAATGGTTGAAACTTGGCCTCTCAATCGAGAGGTCCGAGGTTCAAACCCAGGCACGCACCACTGATTTATGTGCGTCGCATCAACCCATTATTGTCCCACTGCTGGGCACGGGTCTTCTCCCAGAATGAGAGAGTTTAGGCCATAGTCCACCGCTATAATAATCATAATATACTAATAATTTATGTGCGTATTAAACATTAATTATCACTGCTTTTCGGTGAAGGAAAACATCGTGAGGAAACCTACACACCCGAGAGTTCTTTAAAAAAAAAGTTCTCGGAGGTGTGTGAAGTCCACCAATTCGCACTTGGCCAGCGCGGTGGACTATGGCCTAAAACTATCTCATCTGAGAAAAGACCCGTGCCCAGCAGTGGGACAATAATGGGTTGACGACGACTATGAAATATGTTTTATCACAACATAGTATAAAACAAAGTCGCTTCTCGCTGTCTGTCCCTATGCTTAGTATGCTTAGATTTTTAAAACTACGGTACTGATCTAATGAAGTTTTTTATGTATAATACATGTAAAATAATTATGGTAGAGAAACACTGATCATTTTAGATTTTTATTAACTTTTAGGCGGAACGAAGTTCGCCGGGTCACCTAGTTCATGATAAACAAGAAAATTACGGGTGGATAGCAAACATACTAAAAATCTAAATTAAAATAACTTTATGAAATATTGTAATATTTTTATAACAGTATACTGTACAATAAATGGTATAATAAATTATGATTTCCTTTAATGTAGCTCAAAGCTATTAGTTATTAGGTAAGAAACGCGAGACTAGAACGCTACGATTAAATTAGGTCACATAATAGTTGCCTCGTATTGGAATGGGACACGCTACTTGAATATTATAATAAGTACTAGCCATTACCCTCATTTGTTCTCTTAGTTAAATATTTCTACTAGTAAGTGTAATAAGTTTGATAACTTGATTAAATTCATGCGTAGAATATAAACGAGCATTATTTGCGCCTTTCGTGGTCATCTCGTTAGTTCATGGTCACTGTGAAGATGTTTGATTTTGTTATCCTAAATCTAAATAACAAAAAAACAAACATGAGCGATATTTTGAAATTGCAGACAAATACAGCAAAGCATAAATATCGCCTAAGTACCTGATAATTCAATCTATTGCGATAAACACTTACTGTGGTCAAAAGCACCCACGCTAAGCACGGTGAATATTCACAAAAACTACCATTACAGGCTGCCAATGTCCAGCATTGGGGTTTAAGCGACAGAAACATATCAATACAGCGTTTTTACTTCATGTTAGTCATAGATATATCGTCATAGTTGACTGCTAAGTTGAAAATTTTAAATTAAATTTTATTTAGACTCCCTCTAAGCCAAAACATATCAGCGCTACAAAGGTTATACCAGCTTAATAAAATTCTGTCACTGACGGGCAGAGAACGTGCACTTTAAACTGAAGCATCTAATAGCTTGAAATTTTTATATGTATAAAAGTAAATAAGAAATGATTTATGAAATAAAAATCCTTAGAAAACTGAATAAGTTTGGTAGATAGAAATAAGCATGTCGGTTTTAGCACTACACGTAAATTAGGAAGAGCTTTACCACTTCGAAGATTGATTGCATACCGTCCGTCAGACGCCCGGAGTGCAAACACGGTCACCAGTTTTTGCGCCGCTTGTGATCGCCTCGTTAGTTCACGGTCGCAGCTCGGCTGAGATTTATTTGTGAACTAGCAGTAACTTGTGACTTTCTCTGACTTTAAATCTAAGCTATATGTATCATAAAACCAATTATAACGTGAATTAAATATCATACCGCTATTATTATACGATTGATTGCATTCCGTGTATCATATCCCCGGATTCCAAATACGGTCTCCAATATTTGTATCGTTTGTGATCACTGCGTTAGTTCACGGCCACTGCTCAAATACGATTATTTGCGAACTCGCATTAGCCGGCGGCTAGTTTCGGAATTAATGTTCCTTTCGGATTTAGTAAAAAAAATGGTACATTGAAATATATTTGAAAATTATCATGTACTTATGAAATTAAAGTGTACGATTATGACGTTTATAGTTTAGTTGCGTTGTGTGTGCTCTCGTGATCATCTCACGTAAGATCTCGAGCCTATTCGAGTATGTTTACAGTTATTTATTTGCAGTCGTGACGACTAAGTGTGGAGCAATAATAGCTGTATACATTTTATTGTTTCCAAGAAAGCAGATAATCAAAAAAACTTTGTGAAAACGTTTTGACTAATTAAATTATGTGATTCTAGTTGAATAACTGGCAATGGTATTTGAAATTTTTAAAAATGGATATTTTTAAGGGAGTTTTTAGTTGCTTCTTCTACGAGTATACATTGAACAACAACGGAGCTGTTTTACTTTAATGACGTACAAAAAGTATTTCGTAAAATCTACTTGTTAATAAAGCGTTAATTTTATATTTTAATGATCTTACAGATAACATTGGCTCGGAAGCTTCCTACAAGATATAACGATTTTACTTATATCAACAGAACTTTGCAAATTAAACATAAGTATTGCTTCGAAAGTTATACCGAGAAGTTTGATTGTGAAACTGTTACGGGTTCAAGAATCGGTGCCACGTTCCTGACATTACAAGTTGTTATAACGATCACACCCACGCTTAATCGACTTGTTAGTCTGTTTGTTGCCGTGGGCTTGTTGCTTCGTACTTTGAGCGCTAATAGTTTTGGCTTTGAGTAAATATAGGTTAAGTCACATCTGTTACTTTATATTATAGAGTGATCCAAATTCTTATCGTTGGTAGGGACCGATTTTGTTACGTAGCCGCTCTGGAAAAATATAATATTTTTGGTTCTTTACAATAATGTCTTATACATATATCATGGGGTCAATAGTGTCGAAATTTGTGATGCTAGGGCGGAAGTTGAATTTGCCGTCCTATACAAGAATAGACCGGATCAAGTAACTTTGTTAAATTTATAAAACAAATACCCTGATTGCTGTTTATTTCCTTCAGTTTCTCGTTTATAATTAATCGTTTTAAATATTTGAGTTTTCTGTACCTAGTGTTCATATTAAAATATTTAATTTAACGTCTTTTTTAATGTTGCTTTAAAATATGTAGTAAAATAAAAGTCTTATATACTACGTATGTTTTTTTGCTAATATTTAAGCAGACGACTATTTGATTTAATAATTTAAGAATATTACTTGTTATGAAATGGTGTTTACAGTTGATGTAATATTTTTGGAAACATTAAGTATAATTTTTATCAAGAAGGGTGCATTGATTGTGTTGTTTAACGATAGAAGAATATTTCTTCCGAATTTTAACAGCCGCTTACGGACTCAATAACAGTGCAAAATGCTGGAATAATTGGTATTTATAAATTATTTATGAAGCAGTGAAATAATTTGATACAGGAACAACATGATTAAAGGCAATCAAATTTTCAAATCAAATTATAATTGTTGTTTTGAATTAATTACCTCCATTAATAACCACCCAATAAACTAATCTGATGGTTATTACGCTCTAATAAAATGTTTCATGTTATTCAAATTAATATTAAATCATACTATTTTGAATGGATTCCCATAAACCTCTTGTTGTTTCTTAACTTTCTATTACCGCTTTAAAAGATATTTCACGGCATATGATGACTTCTTATGACGGCATATGACGACACGGCGTCTTATTACTCTCCAAATTTGAGCATATTTAATATTTAGTATCTTTAAAAACGGGAAAATACGGTCAATTTCAATGTTTGATGATTTTTTTCCATGCAGTGTTCAAGACAACCGCTAAGTTGTCTATGGGTGAGGAAAACTAAGTAGATATTTTATCTATTATTTACATTGCATAACATTGCTGTTGTTTTGAGAATCGAGTAATTTATCAAAACAATATCCTAAATTTAATGTCTCTCTTTTCTAACGTGTGTGAGTTCCCTATAAAAGACTATAAACCTGAATTTGGGTCTTAGCCACGGAAAATCGAACTTGTGAAATTCGAACTTTCGTAAAATAACGATTTCAATTATACTAAAGATTCATTCAACGTTGTATGGATGTTTTATTGATTATATATACAAAATGAAAAATACGATATAAAGATATGATATATCCTTGGTGTAAAGTTGCGTTTTTCGTGATACAAGATTGCTTTCTGGCGACGATATAAAGTCGTCTCATCTTAAGACAAATCCATCAGACAATTTAAATATTCTTTAATTTAAGCATCCAAAAAAACAACAGAAAAGTAACAAAATGATCTGCATTTTACCGTGGTCGGGAATTCCCTGGCCGCAAATAGAGGAAACAAAAATCCGTGTAATCCATACAAAGCTTTATGGATGTGGCCGAGTGGTCTTGTTACCGTTCCGGGTTTATCTTGTAACTTGTAAACATATAATATTTGCGCTCCCGAGGCACTTGTTATTACACACCCCACCATTTTATATGTCGGTGGATGACGGGAAACCTATACATTTCACGATTAACGCCGTTTAGTTTAATAGTTCGTAATCTATTAACATAGACAAGTGAGGGTAGCGTCTGCCTTCTCTTTTCGCAACACTGAGCGGGTAGGCGTAGATTATGTCGTGTGATCGGAATGCATAAAAGTGGATCGGCTGAGTTAGTTAAAAGATTACTTTGTTGAACGTGTTGCCGCTTACACCGCTAATCGGAGCGTTATTCTTGTTAATAACGGTTATACGTTATCCCAAATGTTAATTCCATAAAGTGTGATAGTGACTAAATCAGTGTCGTAATTATCTCCTAGCCCATAATTCTTACGCCCAATAGTGAACACTACCATGTCTGATATAGGATAGGCGCCACCCTGCCTATATATAGTTAAACTTTTTAGCTATACGTTGTTATGAAATACAATAGCAATTTTCTGGTAGGCTAGAAGTCTGATTGTGGTAATGAAGACCACTCCGCCCCTCGTATGTAGTAGTAGCAGTTTGCCAATCAAACCTAAAAGCAGAGTTCCGGGTTCCAGGCCATTCGTTTAGAAACCTTATTTAAAAATGGCATTATTTAGTATATTGAAATGAAATGAAATGTCTTTATTTTGTATAGCCTTACGGAGGCACTTACAGATTATCACTTACGTTTTTTTTACACTACCACCGGATCGGAATACGACCTCAACTGAGAAAATCCGGCAAGAAACCCAGTGGGTTTGTCTTATTTCTTATTTATATATATTTTTTGTAGATTGTAGATATTGTAGATGACTGGTTTACATTGACTGTTTAACAACGCAACATGCTCGCTTGTTATTTCAATTTTATATAACTAAATAAAAATGTATGTACGGGGCGAGCTGGATCTAATATTATTTCCGCACCATTTTTGTTTTGTAAACTGGCTATATTTATGTTGCCACTAGTGGAGGACCCCGCTGTTATGAATTACTGTTGTGAGCAATAAATTAGATCCGCTGTCGTTATGTTATCTGTGTATGTAATATACGAGAAAGTGATTGCACAGTCGGGGTTCGAACACTGGACATACATCAGATATTAATTAATTATCAGTTGCTGGAATCGTGATCTTTGATAGTGAATCCCGCATAGACACAGTATCATAATATTAAATTAGAGATGCTTTATGTGGAAGAATATTATTTCTTGACGGAATCCAAAATAAATTCATAATGATGGTATCACAGGATATAAAATTCCTTATTGACGCCATCAATCTATGATCTACTATATATCTACGAATTTAATCCTAATATATTTCACGTAACATAATATGTAGGACAGTATATATACTATAGTATATTTATTTATTTATTTATAAATGTAGTTTACAAGATTACAGCTCGCGCCAAGGCCTTGCAAACTCTAGAAGAATATAATTATACGACACACAAGATATTAAAAATTAAGCATTATTAACCGCAATATTTCTTAAAATTAGTCATGCATATTGAAAAACAAAAAAATATTTAAACACAATTTTTTTCATAAAATTTACAAATAAATGCATTCAATTTATCATTAAATACGTCGACGTTCGGGATATCATTGAAGAGGCTGATGGCTCTAGCAGTGGGCGCGTTTTGCCCGTGGCGGCTGTTGGTGGCCGGCGCCGCGAACGGCGCCATAGTACGACAATATTGTACCATATTTTCAACATCCACTCTTCATGCAAGTGAATGCAATAATCTACTGAAACGAAAATCTAGTCATAAAATAGCAGATCTCTACATAATATTTTAACTGTACGTAATATATAACACTTCATCATATTAGTTTCAATACTAGTTTATCATAAAGTACGGCAAGCTTGAACAATAGAAATCGAAATCCCTCATCGAGTCGTAAAATCTAAGTTCTCTGCTCATTAATTGAATTGTATTTTTTAGTATGTCCAATGATTAATAAGTAAATGATCAACTTTCGTATAAAGTTTTTTTTTATCTGATTGAAGTAGCATGATGACTATGATGTGGGTCACCTCATGTGAAAATGTGCCGGCAACGACACACCTAACGAAACGCAAGGAATGCTTCACTCTAGAAATTAAATAGGTGTGGCGGTGGTACTTCCCCGGTCGAACTATGGTTTATGGTTTAAGAAGTTTATTCTCATTAAGAATACCTATTCACTTACATGAGAACTTAACTAACTTAATCTAAGTACAATAAGTTAATGCACAGTTGAGCGTTTAAGGTACAATAATATAAACATTATTTTCTACTGGCTTATTAAAATATGAAACTACACTGGTTCTACCACCAGTTAAGTAAGACACGTTTAAGTAATATAAAACTGAAATTACTTAATGCATCTCCCAATAATGCAATAATACTTTTCGTAGTGTGTTTAAATATTATTTTTAGTTACTCGTAACTCCAGCGAAGATGTTAAACAACGGGAAATGAAATCCCTCATTGGATCTAAAACAAGTTTCCCATGTACTAAACCAGACATACACTACGTAGTATACCGCAATCTCATCAATCGTAAAGTAAGCGGATGTGCTAAACAACGGAAAATGAAATCCCTCATCGGTACCAAAAGTCTAAGCTCGTGAGTGGCAGTAAAAACCGTAATCCCGACAAAGCTTTATGTAAGCCTATTGGGCCAATACCTATCCATGTTTTTGTCTTATAAATACAATATTCACGGTACCCAGATGTATGAACCCATCGTTATGAATAACTAGCGATCGCTGAGTTTTTCCGATACCCATTCGTTACTATCTGGATATTTCCGAGTATCCGAATTTGACGCAAAAAATTCACGTGTAAATAAGCTTTTCGTCTCATACGTGTTTCTGAGATTGCGTTATTTTTATTTATCTTTTCTTGGATTGATATTTATAAAGGTTCCATGACGCGGTTATAAAGCTATCATTTTTCGGACCTCTCAGTCGGTACTAATATTAATTGAACGTAAAAGTGTAAAAGTATGAAATGAATGCATGAAACTCTGTCTAAGTGGCATGCAATTCACTTGATACGAATAGGAGTCGAGTCTTAGGTATGTCTTGTCGGTGAAAATACCAACGATGCTTAGAAACTCAATACGTTTGAATTTCCATAGCTTTGAGACATCTAAATTTCTGACAAGAGAATTCCTGTTTGTAAAGAAGTAAAACTTCACGTCTGACACGCTAATATTCCTAACTCTTTAATTTTTAATCTTTAAATCCAAATTATAAAACTATATATTTCTTGTTGGCGGCCATGTGTAAAAAATCTAGTAGAAGGATAACTTATTATAACTAAAAAATATTTTTTAAAACTGCAACAAAATATAGCGATCAAGTACTCGATACTTACATTTAATAAGAATTTTTAAATGTCAATGATAAACATTGAATCACAAAGAATTTCTGACACCATAAAATTAAAAGCAAATTTTCCGCATATCCAATTTTCTCAGCTGTAACATTATCGCGAAAAACTTGGAAACTTTTAATTTCTTCTGTGTTTAAATTGCGAAGTCCGGAAGCTACTCGTTGGGAGTAAATTAGCTAATTTACTTACATTAATACATAATAATAAATCTTGCAGTAGTAACTTTCCTTTATATCTAAATCTTTTTTTTTTCGAGGAGGAAACTTTCGTGTGATTTTTACCCCCTAAAACACTTCTGGTGGTCATTCTCGGCGTTGCGAAGAGGACTCCGGGATCTGCAAAAAACGCAACCAGAATCCTCTGAGCGCGTTGCCCATTCAGGTGTGGGCAAGGTGATATTTGAAGAGCACCACGCCATTTGGGGTTACGACGGATAATATCATAATATCTACTTCACAATACCTACTGACTTTACTACTTGTTCCATATGAGCGACTTAACTACGTAAACTGGATTTTTGGTATTTTACGTGCAAATACGTATATATTGATTAAATTTTGAAATTATAATTTTAATTAATTTGAAGGTATGGTTATCACGTGGATGGGTTTAGCAATATGTGGATAAAACCTTTGTTAGTACTATGATGGTCTATGTGAATTAGACTATGAAACCTAAGATCAACACAACCAAAATCAGGAACACAAGTCCCGAAAAGTAATGGCAGTGCCGCTGTCCCCAAGCGTCGAAAAACAAAAGTAATTAAAGTTAATTGGAACAGTGAAAAGTAATCGACCTAATCACCGCATTCCACCTCGGGATCATCAAACTTAGGAAAAACATTAATGTAGTGCAGAGTTCCTCAACTGTTTTATATCGCGACTCATGAAAAATCCAAGAAGCGAAGTTGAAGCCTTTGTATTGACCATTGAATGCGTTTTACATGTCACGATGGTTTCTGTTAGTTTTCGTGACATGTATCTTATACATTTAGAGACACGTTTCCTGTAGGGCAGGTGTCAAGCTCAATCAGGAAAATCCTCTTAACTCATTATCCTCGTAATACAAGTTTCGGGTACAACCCATTATTGTCCCACTGCACTGCACGGCATGAGTCTTCTCTCAGAATGAGAGAGTTTTATGCCTATAGTACACCGCGCTGGTCAAGTGCGAATTGGTGGACATACAAGTTTACCATTCAAATACTTTAGTTTTATGTGTATAGTTTTATTTCACATGAATTTCTAAGTAGAAAATCTTTTAACTTATTTATTCAACAGATTGCAACTCCGTCAATAAACCTTCTCCCAAGGGTCGCGATCTCCAGGTTAGGAAACGATGTTATAGTCCAGTCTAATTGTAACTAGTAGTAGAACTGTAGTCGAAGTAAGCAAAGAAAAACTATTAATAGGCGCTCGAATATTCTAGCCTCGGCTGCGAAACTTAGTCGGTGGTCAGTCTAATTAGGAATGCGAAGGATGCTTCTGTATAAACTTTTATTGTTAGGTTTTATGGATATATTTTAAACATACCAAATGGGTTGTAACTAAATGTGTTATGTAACTGTTAATTTATTATATACAAGCTTTCTAAACTCAACGCCCCACACTAGGATTTTCTCCTGTGTCGTGGGTACCATGGGCACACACAAGAGGAATACATAAACACCCAGACCCAGAACATGAATCTAAACTTATCATTCAGATACCTATCTGGCCGCGAATCGAACCCGGGACCCATTGCGCGTCACACCGGTATAGTAACTGCTCCGCCATGCGGGTCGTCAGATTATATATTTATAGTATTATATTTTTTCTATGTATTATTATTTTTTATAAAATTTAAGTAGCAAACGAACATCCAGTCTATCTGATGGTAAGTGTTAATGCCGCCTATGAACATCTGTAACAACTTCATATAGAATATGGGATCTACCTCAAGTCAAATACAGATGCATTGCTACTCCCGAGGACTATGATGTACTCATATAAAAGTGTACCGGCAACAACACCCTTGCAAGAACTGCTTTACTCTAGAGATAAATGTGGCGCTGGTACCTCCCCGGTCGAACTACACAATTTCTATCACCTGAAAATCCAGCAGCCTAACGTAAATAATATTTAGCTTTGCAGTGTGGTGTTGCTCTTGATTTTCACCACTTCTTCCCTTCCCGAGTTTGTCGTGGAGATATCTAAGAGACAAGATCCAGGATTTCGATAACAGCTCCTCTCTCTTTAACATCACAAATATTGGCAAATCTCAAAATAAGAGAACGCAGCACTTAACCTAAAAAGATTGATGAATGGTCCGACATACAAAAACGGTTTGGTGGTTTTTTAATTATAGTTAAACCATGCAAAACATATCAACAACAACTAACAAATTATACTTTTAAAATTGTATTGACAATCTTACGATACCCGTTTCTTGAGATGTCAATAGCATCTGTTAACTTTCCAATAAATTTGAGTCCAGACGTGATGGAATCTATTTGGACTATTGGCCCGGCTATTTTCAGAACCTCTTTGAATATTACTAAAGCTTCCGCATAAAATAATCAATATTTATACCGGGGAGCTACCACCGCTACCACACTTATTTCTAGCGTGAAGCAGTTTTTGCGTTTCGGTGGTTGCCAACTCACATTTTTATGAAACAACCTTCCTATTCCTCAAGAGTGGCAGCCATCTGTGAATGAATTCAGATAGTTCCTTTGTTGTATATAAAATTCTTTACAGATTCTTATGGACATCAATGACCACTGGCTTCCTACTGTACTCTTATAATTGAAAAAAACTTTTTCAATTTAGATAAATATATCTTATATAAGGGTCGCAAATTTTAACCTTTGGCATTCCATAGATTTCATGTTGGGTTGATGGCGAATAGATGGGACGGTTCGCAGATGTTTACATCTTTACATAGTTTATTCGTATTATCTACCCACCGGAAGTTAAACAACGACCTGACATGAGTTTATATAATGTTACGCGGGTCTCTTTGAACTAGTGGTATTAATGATGAAAAGGTGATAGAAATTATAAGCCACGTTCTATAACTTTATGGTATACAAATGGTATTACGTACCAAATTTCATACCAGAAACCGAAGTTATAAAAGTGTAAGTACAGGCTAAAACATTACGTGCGGATTTACATAGAAGCGTTTTGACACAATGAATTTGTCAAAGCAGTACCGTGCTTTTTAATAATAACGTCAACGATTTAAACGAAAATTAAATAAAAATTAAAATTAAATAAATCAGTGCTGGGGTTTAATCTCAGCTTCTACTGAGCTCCGGTGCCTATTTCATGTACTTTTGCTGCAACACATTTTATTTAGATTATAGATTTTAATACTTAATTTTAATACTTTTAATATATATAAATTTTAATAATTTTAATACTTTCTCTTTAATTTTTTTACTTTTACTTTGTTTTATTTTTTTTACTTTGTTGTTTTGTGTTTGTGTTTTGTATGTACCAACTTTTGTTCTATGTTTTGTATATGTATTTTGTGTTGTATCATAAGTTATGAAATAAATGTTTTATCTATCTATCTATCTATCTATTTAATACATTAATTATTTTTATTGCGTTCAATTACTTATCACTCTATAAATAATTACAATTACAATAACTGCCACTTCCTTGTCCAAAGTATACAGTAAACGTTATTTACGATACCACTTATTTATTTACTACTTAAAGGAATATTTGTGAGATTCCACGTCTCGGCTACATTTCACGAAGGCTGTATAAATTGGCCAATAAATAATGATTGTATCTCAACACTCAACATAAAACAACACAAAATGAATCCCGGGAATATTCGTCGACACTAAACGCAAAAAGTTTAATAAAAATTGATAGTGTTTGCGTGCTCGCTCATAAATGCTCGTACATCTGATATTATTATATTGAACTATGTCTGCGTTTAGTTTTGGAGCAAAGAGGAATAGTTCATTACCAGCAACTTTATTTTCATTTCCTTTTAGCAGTTTTATTGTCTCACTGGTGGACAAGAATCTCTTTTCACAAAATTTTGACCACTATCTCTCAAGTTGGGCGAAAACGCATCCTCGTGGCGCTGGACGGGCCGTTGGAGGGCAACTGAAAAATATTTTAAAGGTGGTAGAACCAGTCAAGTTTGACCGGGGAAGTGCCACCGCCATAACTATTTCTAGCGTGAAGCTTTTCTTGCGTTTCGATGGAAGGGTGTGGTTGCCGGCGCACTTTCACATGAGGCGACCATCATTGTCCTCGTGAGTAGCAACGCATCTGTGATTGACTTCAGATGGAACCCATGTTCTGTATGAAGTTGATAACAAAAAAAAAGTATTTTAGTTTTTTTTTATTCGCTGTATCATGAAAGCAGCTTTAACGTATCATGGAAGTAAGTTTAAGAGAAGGTTTAAGAATAGGATACTAGTCTAAGTAACTAGATGGTAAACTTATAACTTTTTGTACCTACGCCCAATATTATAATGTAGACATCTGTAATTAACTATATACAGAACATGTGTTCCATCTGAAGTCAATCACAGATGTGTTGCTACTTCCGAGGACTATGATGATCGCCTCATGCGAAAGTGTGCCGGCAACCACACCCTTCCATCGAAACGCAAGAAATGCTTCACGCTAGAAATAGGTGTGGCGGTGGTACTACCCCGGTCGAACTACACTGGTTCTATCACCTTGGAACCACTTACAAGTATTTATAGTTTACAGTAGTAGGAAGTACTTAAATTAATTGGCCGAAATTTTAAGTTCAATCCCTTCCCTTCTCATTGTGCGATCTGTAACCGAGAACAACAGTACTTAGTAAATATTACCTATAATAAATAGGAATTTTATGTATCATGCTTATTGCATATTCAACGCGTTGCTTGACTACGAAAAGGAAGAATAGGCATTCAACGAATTTCAGGTCTAGAAATTGGGAATTCGGAGCAGATGTTACTTTTAGCTCGTAGACAAGAAATAGAACGCGAATTTCCAGAATTCCCTCGGGATTGGAGCTGGCAGCGAGTAAATTCATGGCAAGAACTAGTGTTGCGTATAATATACGAAGCTTACAACATCTCCACAGGAAAATTAAGAGCCAATTGACCCATAAACATGTGAAAATATTCACCAATATATATCGCCTCTTTACAAAAACAACGTGGTAAGTACAAATTGACTTTTTTGATAAGATAACATAATTATGATGTTTTTTCTTAAATTTGCCAGTAAGTAAGTCATTAAGTAATATTAAATTTATAATGATCGTATTAGATCTGTGTAAGTTAATTTTAAGGAATTTTATTATGTGTAGCTCAAAAATATGCCTCCCATAAAAATTTTAGTTTTCAAGATAACACGTTGTTTTTGTAAAGAGGCGATCTGTTATATTCAAATTATTATTCATTTATCAAAATTTATAATGTTGCAATTTAGTTTAATACCTACGTCGCCTCGTAGCTTGAACATGTGGTTGTAGTCGAAAGTGGTGACCACCGGAGAGGTAGCATCGTCACAATTTTTGTTAGGTAAAGCATTTCTTGTGTTTTGGTGGAAAGAAATGGTTGACGGAGCTGACTTTCAATATTACAAGGGAATATTTCGCAATTCATATTAATTATTTTCACCTCCACTTACCAAATGTAACTAACTTGCTGTTTTTTGCAGTCCAGTGATTGTATTTTGTATAAAATTGAGTCAAACACAACTATCGATTTCAAATTATTTAGAATCACAATAACACGTCTCTAATATACTCTCGCAGCGAAGCCCTGAATTACTTATTTAAGATAACACTACGCACTTACTATTCAAATGCAACTGTCTAATGGATTACTAAATCTAGCCTGGTGACAATCAAAGGCGTGCTACGAGGCATCTATGTGTGAAAGTAAACATGCCAGGGCAGCATTGTTCCACTTGTCATCAGAGTTGAAGAACTAGGCTTCTGACATTCCGGTTGCGTTCCTTTGGAGATCCTAGAGTCCTCTTTGTAGCGCCGAGGGCGGCCACCGGGGGGTTTTAGTGCGGGAAAAATCCCACATAACCCTGCGTCGCTCTCACGGCGTCGGGTACCTTTTGAAGGTTTCCCCTCGAAGAAACAACTTCTTTGGATTGAAGTTCTTCAATCTTATAAAAAAAAATAGTTTTGGCTGAACTATGCGATAGCTTAACGTAAGGGCCGGCTTTGAAAAGTAGTCTTTTAGGTTCCTATATTTGTTCATGAAATAAATGATTACTAATAAATTGTCTTTGTGATTTTAAAGTATCAAGAGCGATAATTTATGTTCTAAGAAAGTTAGTTTACTTTTAAATGAGGTGACCATCATAGTCCTCGGGAGTAGCAATGCATATGTGATTGACTTCAGATGGAATCCATATTCTGTATGTAGTTGATTACAGACGTCCATGGGCGGCAGTGACCACTTACCATCAAGTGGACTGCATGCTCGTTTGCCAACTTTAGTCAGATAAAACAAAATTAAAAAAAAATGCGGGCTGTGTTTCGCCGACTGCAGTTTTAGTGAACCTTACCTTATCACTAAATTGTATTAAACAAAGTCGCTTTGCACTGTCTGTCTCTATGTTTAAAACAACGCTACGGATTATAATGCAGTTTTTTTATTAGATAGAGTAATTCATGAGGAAGGTTTTTATATATAATACATGCATAACATAGAGAAGGAACACTGATAATTTTAGATTTTTGACTTTTAGGCAGAACGAAATTCGCCCAAAAGTCACGTGTGTCTGTTACTTTTTTAATACAGATGGTATTTCGCTGAAAATTTTCACACAGATAGTTTATGATGTGGATTGACACATAGGATACTTACTACCATGGTAAAAGTGGTCAGAGCGGGCGAAGCCGGGGGATGTCACTTTTTTTATCTGACTGTAGTAGCAAACGAGCATGCAGTCCACCTGATGGTAAGTGGTCGCTGCCGCCCATGGACATCTGTAAGCAATTTCATACAAAACATGTGTTCCATCTGAATGCGATCAGATGCCATCAGATGCGTTGCTACTCCCGAGGACTATGATGGTCGCCTCGCATAACATTGTGCCGGCAACCACACCCTTCCATTGCAACACACAATTGCTTTACGCTAGAAATAGATGTGGTGGTGGTACTTCCTCGGTCGAACTACACTGGTCCTACCCCCTTCAAGATCATAGTCACTACCGTATCATGCGTTTTTCATCAGTTATCATGAAGTGTTTGCTTTGGTGTTTTAATTTATTTTTAATTCCTTGACAAATTACTATAGCAACTATTCAGCTTGACAGTCTAGCGGTCTGTACAGTACCTAAGTGGAGCTGACCAGCATGAAGTTATGTCACAATGGAAGATAGCCCGATAGCGGTGCTTTGTGTCGTCGATAGCGCCTACTGTGCTCAATGGTTATCGGATGGGGGACTCTCATGTCCTGTCTTAGATTACACCGAGGCGTTGTAGCCCGAAAACAATATTGCACTGTTATAAGATTGTAGAATGAGTGTCCTTAGAAATGAAATGAAATGTCTTTATTTTGTTTAGGCCTACGGGGGCACTTACAAATTGTGAGTTACATTTTTTTTCTTACACTACCACTGTATAGGAATACGACCTCAACTGAGATGATCCGGCAAGAAACTCAGTGGGTTTGTCTTTTTTCATATTTATATCAATTTTTTTAAATATAACTATAATCATGTTTTTGAAGTGAAACTTCTTTAGGCGCATGAGGGTAAAATTTTTACAGATGAAACGTCACGCCGGTATGCAACGGAAGTGTCGGAAAAGAGAGAGAGAGTGATCGAGACCGATTGAGAGAGAGTAAGACAGGGCGGACGTAGCATGAGCAACTAGCCGTGGAGTGAGAGTAGGGAGTAAGCGAGTGAGAAAGATTGAGAGAAAAAGTGAGACAGAGCGAACGTCGTATCACGCCTTTTTCCCTTCCTCTTAATCTTGGAAATTTAAAATTTTAGATTTGTATAAATATAAACAAGATTTATAAATTAGTTCGCCAAAGAAGTTTCACTTCTGACATGTGTACTTTGTACGCACGCATGTTTTTTTTTTTTAGATCGGGGTAATACCACTGTCGCACTTATTTACAGAGGTGCATGAGATATCAACTCGGCCCTTATAAGAAGCAACTTTGATCTTATAAAAAATGTTCTGTTTTAAATTGTCAATAATAAAATTAATTTGTTGTGGACTTTGCACTTATATTGATTTTTTAAAGCATTATTTTATGATCATATCTCAAATTACAGAATAGCGAAAAATGCTAAGCAGTGTAACGAAGCCGATTTTGATTAAAATTAAAACTTCATGATTCATTTTTTACAAAATTTAATGACTTAGAAGCTGGGAAACGAATGAGTGCATGTTTGATATAAAAACACGTCCTGTATTATGCGCTATTGGATAGTTTTGTTTATAAAGGATCAAATTTTGCCTAGTAATTATAAGTAAAAAAATAAAAAAAGTGATTTAAAAGAAATTTTTTTTTTCATAATTCATATAGGAAAAAAAAAATCATATGTTTCATATATGAACGTTAAATAAATTTCTTCTTAATTCAGACCTTTCTTATATTTACCGGCCGCGTTGTTACCCAAAAATAGAGTTACAATGTCGTGGAAATATTCTCATATCTTCTTATTAGAGCACAGTAATAGAATGAGTATTAATTACTATTGCCTTAAAGGCAGATAAAAGGTAGTGTCACAGCAATCTAACCATAAAACGCCTTAGTCTTAAATAAATATATATTCCTTACTTCTGCAATCCTATATAGAAATGAATTAGCATTACATCCTTTATTTGCGTATACTCGTATATAGATCACAGGTTTATACGCATTAATCGTATTAAAACATATTTTACTGTATGATTATTATAATAGTGTGACAGCCATTTAATTGAAATTCAAATCAATGTCAAAAACTGACCGTAAAATATAACTGCACAGTGAACACCGAGATCATGAGTGGTCGTTAAATATATTCTGAAATTAGCAGCCTCCTGAAATTTAGATGGGGTGGTGTTTACGTTCAGTCGAGCATTAATAAACAGGGCATCACCGGTAATGCTATGCAAATGGACTCTATTGCCTAGTGGATCATAGTTGGCTCTAGAGGTAGTAATGATATAGACTCATCTGTATATTACGTAAAGCAAAAACTTGTGACGCATTTTTAAGTAATATGCCGCGGACGGACTAGTATGGAATTTTACACGGTTATAGTAGACGTAGAGAAGGAGTGCAGAATGTTATTATTTTTTTCAAATAATGCATGTAACATACATAAAATCAACTAAAACACATTACACACACCGTGCATTTGTCACAATCACACAAATAACAAACGAAATAGAACATTAATTGTCTTACTATGAAAACACGTAACGTCAGAAATATCAGCGTCTTCGTCAAAATACCCGCTATTGCTTTTTAATGCTAATTAAACCTCTTTTTTATATTTAGCGTGCGTTCAAAATTAGTTGAAAATTACATTTTATTTGAATTTGAGAAATATTTGTACTACTTTGGACAATTTGAAGTTTAGTTTTAGAATTTTGAAATTACGGTCAAATTCGACCGATGCTACGGGTGATTAGTCCATACAAATACCTGTTTACGAATGCGTACCTAACTAAGATGGCTATTGAGGAAGTAGATAAGTCGTCAAAATAGCTATGCGTTATTCTTGGTTACATTTTGGAGGAATGTTGCTGAACGGTTATTAATAAAGTTAACAATACATAAATCAACAATTAATTTAAACATTTGGATAATAAAAAAAAAATCAAAGTGAAAAATACACAAAAGCTAAAAATACTGACGCTAAACAAAGTACAAAATGATGTAGGTGAAGAAATAAATTCAATCAGAGCCTCACAGAGAAATTTTGTGTATTGTAAATGCTAATGCTAATGTGTATTGTAAATACTAATAGACGACCCGCGTAGCGCAGTGGTTACCATACCGGTCTGACGCGCAATGGGTCCCGGGTTTGATTCCCGGCCAGACAGGTATCTTAATGATGGGTTGAGATTTCTGTTCTGGGTCTGGGTGTTTGTGTATTCGTCTTGTGTGTGTCCATGGTACCCACGACACAGGAGAAAATCCTTCTGTGGGGCTATGAGTGTAGTAAGCGTGTTGTAGTAAGCGTGTATAATGCATATAATTAACAATCTCTTAACAAAGAATATTCGACTCAAAATGTGCCTGGTTGTGGATGGAACTTTGAACTCGTTACATTTCAGAATAGTAATTTAGTCCATTCGGATCGTTTAGTCTCAGACTTTACATCGAAATTAATTCCTACAGAAGATCTGTTTGACTTATGCAATACCGAGTGTAGGCACATTGCATTAGACGTCTATTTTTTCATGATCCATGCAGTCGCCACATTTTGCATACTCATTTTGTACTATGTAGGAATGTATCATACGCGCGAGTTTATGACCCCACAGGAGTAAGATATAAAGTTTGTAAAGGTGAAACACATTAATATGCTTATGGAATGTTTTCAAACTACCCATAAGGTGTTCGAAGAGGCTAAGTGACTTTCTCTCAACTACCCATTATTGGCCCACTGCTGGGCACGGGTCTTCTCTCAGAATGAGAGAGTGTAGGCCATAGTCCACCGCGCTGGCCAAGTGCGAATTGGTGGACTTCACACACCTCCGAGAACTTTTTTTTTTAAGAACTCTCGGGTGTGTAGGTTTCCTCACGATGTTCTCCGTCACCGAAAAGCAGTGATAATTCATTTAAATACGCACATAAATCAGTGATGCGTGCCTGGGTTTGAACCTCGGACCTCCCGATCGAGAGGGCAAGTTTCAACCATTAGGCTATCACTGCTCTAGTGACTAGATCCGATGATAATAACTGGCCAACATCCTCGGAAGCACGAAAATATGCATGAAATTTGTCCCCTAGTAGTCACCCATCTCATTGTCGACAGTACTCGTTTCTAATTTTGTAGATCAATACGAATATTCATACAGATACTTCGCATTGTAAGCCGTATTTAATTTAATCGGCTTATTATTACATTATTTTACCAGAGAAAACGCACGAGCGCTGATCTGATATATCATATTATAATCTACTTGAATCCGCGGACAATTATCTAAAAATCGTATTAACCGTTGTAATTGATTATACGTGAAGCTAATTTAATTATATACTTCAATGTTATAATGTAAAATTGAAAGCGGATATCCCTGAAGTTTTATCAAATAAGATCTTTCAAGAGTCTACCAATCTGTATTTAGTCAACCTGGTATATTAGTCTACCAACCTATATGGCTCATCCCAACCGTGGTGGCGGGAAGCGAAAAATTTATAGAAAGAAGTGTATTCGCGCCTAATTGACGCTTCCGGTGATCCGAGAGCTGGAGCTTACCTCGGTCAATAAATAAGTTTGGCAATTCAACGAGGTAATGCTGCTAGTGTCTTGGGTACACTTCCACGAGGCAGCGATTTGGCTCATTTATTTTATGTATAATTATTTATTTTAGTAAAATAGTATTTTAGTGAATATATGCTTAATTTACTTTAGTTATTAATTATATTATAAATATTATGTAAGGTTAAATTAAATAAACGATTAAAACGTCAACCTGGTGATTTTGATACTTTTTTTAATCTGATAGGAGAGCAATTTCTTTCAATTGTAAGAAAGTAGCAAGAGTATCGCAAGATTAAAATCGTATCATACTCAAAATACCACGTTGATAATGAATCTGTCTTGTCCTATTTAAGATAACTTTACAACTGGACTATTTGGTAAAGTCACCATTGCATAAGTGTTTGTAAACTGGGCGCAAAAAATGAAATATGAAACTAGCGAGCGCTTAAACCGATAAAACTCTAACTGGCAAGTGGTCGTGAACTGGCCACTAGAACTAACTACGCACTTACAGAGATATATAGTGATGGGCAGCGCAAAAACTACGCATTTTGCCTCTATATCGTTTGTCTCAATGGTCTGATTCCAATCAAATGTACACGTACGAGTTGCGTGTTTGATGCGTGGAAATAACACTGTTTCGGTTTGAAAAGTTGTAAAACTCTTTGTGATTTGATTTCCGAAGCACTTTCAAGGTGGTAGAACCAGTATAGTTCGACCAAGAAAGTACCACCGTCACACCTATTTCTAGCGTGAAGCATTTCTTGCGTTTTGATGGAAGGGTGTGGTTGCCGGCACACTTTTATATGAGGCGACCATCATAGTCCTCGGGAGTAGCAACGCATCTATGATTGACTTCAGATGGAACCCATGTTCTGTATGTAGTTGCTTACAGATGTCCATGGGCGGCAGTGACCACTTACCATCAAATGGACTGCATGCTCGTTTGCTACTTTTGTCAGCTAAAAAAACACTACTACACCTTTTTCTATCTAGTTACAGTTTTATATCCTGATGAGTTCTGGGTCGTGTTAGGAATGAACTATTGGACTGCTAAAGCGTAATATAGCTTAGAGAGAATAACATATTCTTTCGATTCTCAGGTGAGATTTTAATCACATCTCAGATTGAGCCACTGCTTACGATCAGATGAAAAATATACTCGCTTGCTTCTTCTATATAATCATTGTGATTATCGTAATTTCTGTAGTAAAAAAATAACATTTTTAAACGGAAATTATCGAAACTTTATAAACTAGTTCAAGTCACCGCTCGTGGCAGTTTCGTTTTCTATGCCTACTATTTATTATTTATCTGGTCGTCCAATGGCACGACAACAAATAGCTGCTGAAGACATGCAGGTCAAGTTATGTAAGGGTCTTGTCTGACTACTATCGAATAACTTATAGTAGTAATAGTAAATTAAATTTATATTATGCACATGCTTACATGAACAGTGTACTAATTATTTAAATTAAGAAAATAAAAAAAATAAAAACAAAAACATATAAATAAAAACACTACCATAAAAAATTATCACCACCACAGTCTCTGGGGAAGGTTCCTAAGATGCTGGCAGCATTTCCTCTTTGAATGCAATTCGTTAAGCAAAATGCGTGCCAGCTCTTGGGTCACCAGTAACGTTGACTAAACGACTGGATAGTAATTTAAAAAACTGCCAAGCCTAATAATACTAATATTCCTGCAATATAAATATAATTATTTTGTTAATGTGATCTTAACTTTTATGTTCTAATTGCTGTATTATTTTTCTTGCATTTCGACACATTTTAATGATTAACTATTTCGTTTTTTCCAACTGTGTACATATAGTTTAATTGCTGACTCCATCCAAGTATCAATAATCGCTAACTAACTAACACGCATACTATTCATACTAATATTATGAACGTGAAAGTGTGTTTGTTTGTTCCTCTTTCACGTCGCCACATAGCATTTATATGATATAGTTTATATGCTAAGAGAGATAGTTAGGAAGGCGGAGAGTGACGTAGGCTACTTTTTACCGCGCTCTCACATTCCCATGAGAATATCGATGTTTTGTTAGTTGATACATATTTAGTAATTCCAGACGTTGTTAAAAGATGGCGTTAGCAAAATTTATTTGCAAGTTCTGAATCACGCTATCAAATGCTAATGTTAATTCCCTTTGATCGTGCAGTTCAGTGTAATTGAAATCACATAAATAAAAAGTACAAAATTTGATTCAAGATATATTTATAGCATTCTGTGGCAATATCTCAAATGCGACTCACTGTCTTTCGAGTCACGTTCCTGTATTTGATAAATGAAATTGCCAATTATTCCGATATATCGTTAACTAAAAACATTTTGAGATTTGATATAATTACTTGTGTATCTTTGAATATGTTGTCCATCTCTTTCGTGTTAGATTCGGTTGGTTTTTTCATCATATAGTAAGTTACAGGCGATTTCGTTTCATGTCTGTTTCTCTATTAGATAAATCGGTAAATGTCATTACTTTCAATATTCCATTAACTTAACACTTTCACACACAAATCGTCGTCTCTCAATCGGGTCTTCTGTCATGAGAGAGTATTAGGCCGTAGTCCGAGAAAAGACCCGTGCCCAGCAGTGGGACAATAATGGGTTGACGATGACGACGACATAAATCAGTGGTGCGAGTCTGGGTTTCAACCTCGGACCTCCCGATTCAGAGAGCAATTTTCAATCACTACGCTATCACTGCTGACATACATATATAATTACAACTCTTTAAACATATCATTAGTATCATACTCGTTCATATTAGTAGAGGAAATTTAGATAGTTCATCGTATAGAATGTAATAGGTGACCTCAGTTCGAGTCTATTTCCGCTCTCAGGTTTATTTCGTGAAGTAAACATTAATATTCCAGTTCACGGCCCTTTGCTTCGGCTCATTTGACATTTCTCTCCACCGGGTAGCATTAACTAGCCGACCTTCCATATCAATTTGGACTGTTCTTGATTACCAGACATTCCAGCGGTTTCAGTAATATTCATGAAAATGATGCAACTACGGGTTACTAGGTATTTTTTGCATGGATTTTGTAGAGAAAATAATTAAGTTGTACGATAGCTAATAATGTTTATCTTTTATCTTATAATGTTTATTATTTATTTAATGTTTTGATTTTACAAATTTTTGTTTTTATAACGACTTTTTCGACTGCAGTAGGTATAACATAGGTAATTGTATAAATAGACATTTGAAATAAACTTAATATTAAATTTATAAATATATGCAAAATTAATGTTATATATTTATAACATTAATTTAGCATAATTTTTCAAAACTATTGTTTGTAAGTAAATTATTAAGATTTCAAACCTATTCAATGAGCCCTTTTGTATTAGGTGTAACATACCTTGCCTAAACCCAAAACCATTTACTGTCTCTGCCTTGAAATGACCATTGACAGTGTAAATGAGTTTTTACTTATGACAAGTCTTAGCAAAAATCTACACAAATACGCATTTCTCAAATCTCAAATTTGAGAATTGCTGCCACTACAAAATAAAATAGGTACAGTAGTTATGTCCAAATGTGATATACATATACTACCAGCATTTGCATATTGTAAAATTTTAATTTATCACTTTTTTATTTGACTGAAGTAGCAAACGAGCATGCATTCCACCTGATAGTAAGTGGTTACTACCGCACAGGGACATCTTTAATTAACTTCATACAGAACATGGGTTGTATCTGAAGTCAATAACAGATTCGTTGCTACTCTCGAGGACTATGATAGTCGCCTCATATAAAAGTGTGCCGGCAACCACACCCTTCCATCGAAACGCAAGAAATGCTCCACGCTAGAAATAGGTGCGGCGGTGGTACTTCCCTGGTCAAATTACGCTGGTTCTACCACCTTGCCACCTAAGATTGCTATTTTGTGAGCAAATAGCTCAAAGCAGAATGATTATTATAAGTATTGTGGGTACGATAGCACTCTGAGTATGGTCCAAATAGAGTCATACATGTAATATGGTGTAATATTAGTGAAACACAGACTTGTTTCAATAATACCGTATACTAGCTCACCCGGCGTACTTCGATCCGCCTACAAGTCAAAAATCTAAAATTATTAGTTTTCCTCCATTGTATTAACCACGTATTATACATAAAAACCTTCCTTTACAATCACTCTATCTATTGAAAAAAAAAATGCGTAGTGTTAAAATCCGTAGCGTAGTTTTTAAGATCTAAGCACATAGAGACAGACAGCGGGAACCGGCTTTGTTTTATATTATGTCGGGATTATACAATACTAGCTGTACCCGCGGCTTCGCCCGCGTAAAAATGAGTGTATCGCAAAGTTTTTCCCGCACAAATCTCGACCCCGTTGAAATTATATGATAAAAAGTAGTCTATAATTATGTTATTCCACAACCTTTTCTGTTAGTTGTTCCAAATGAGTTTAGCCGCTCGGCCGGCGATTACCCGGATATACAAAGAGTGCAGAAACGAATTTAAAATATGTATTTGTGGTTAGGATCATAATTGTTATGTAAAAATATTTTAAAAATTAGACAAATTAAAATTAGAATTTTAAAATTAGACGATTGTAAACGGCATTTCTTTGAATTAATTAACAATCTTAGTGGTCACACAATACCAAGAAGCACCTTGTAAACCAAATCCTCCTCCACATTTAAACCAAAACGCATCGATTACAAAGATTGATTTTAACTTTTCTGTAGTATGTTTAAAAGTTGTGACATCACCCTGATGCTGCAGGGTGAAGTGCAATGTTTGTATTGGTCTAGTACAAAAAGACGCTACTCTTACAAACTCATTTTACATTCGTATCCCACTCAAAACTGGACACTATCAAGTGGTCAGATTACTATAATAATGCACACGCATCGGCGGCCGGCTCGTATTAGCATGCGCGAGAGAGACGGTTACCTACCCCTGCCGAGAGACACGTCGCGATCTTTATTATTTTAAATCTCTAATATCTTTAAAGTATTTATGTGATGCATATAGTGTAAAAGCTAACAAATGCATTTATTTATATAAGGATTAATACCGAACAGAAGAAAACACACTCGAAATTAACGTAATATTTTTAGTTGAAATATGGAACATAAAAAAAAAATATTGTGACTTAACCATAAGTTATAGAGATATACTATCGCGGATTGATTTTATATTTAAGGTTGCAATCCAGTGTTTCGTAGCCCTTGACGGAATCATTAATATTCAACATCAACATTTAATTTATCGATAGACTTCGTAGTTGTTTTGTAAATAACGCCACCTAACACCTATCGCATTCAATGTAATTCAACATAGTAGTGGATAGATGGCGCAAGTATACCTAATATATAACTCATTGGTAATTCCTCGTAATTTTATATTGTGGGTAAAATGGTAAATTAAATCAAATTTATATCATATTTATTTGTATGATAATTAATTGTTATCGATTTATAGGTAGGTAGGTATGCAAAATGGCTAATATGGCGACAGTTGGAATTTGGAATTAAACAAAAGTCGCGATATACCTACCGAGTTTTACAGATATATGTATGATGTCGACTCAAAATCAATATTTTTTAATATTTTATTATTGAGATAAGTTTTCAATCAAGTCTATCTTGCCCCTTGACGGAATTTTATTATCGTACCCTTTGAAGGAAATTATATGATTTGATACCTGTATTATCTTTAAACGTATTTATATAATGCATACAGTGTAAAAGACAATTTTGATCTTTGTTATAATTAAGAAGCTAACGAATGCATTTATTTACATAAGGATTAATACTGTACAAAAGACAACAGACTCGAAAATAACATATTGTTTTTAGTTAAAATATGGAACATAAAATTAATTATTGTGAGTTAACCTTCGTGCTATCGTGGATTGATTTTATATTTAAGTTTGCAAACCAGTGTTTCGTATCCCTTGACGGAATTATTAGTAATTCAACATCAACATAAATTTTATCGATATTACTTCGAAGTTGTATTGTAGATAACGCCATCTATCAAATGTTCATTCAACGTAATTCAACAGAACAGTGATAGATAGCGCAAGTATACCTAATATTTAACTCATCGGGAATTCCTCGTAATTTTATTCGTATCTTTCGCATTATAAATACATTTTCATATTATAAACCCATATTATGGGTAAATTAAATCAAATTTATATCACATCTATTTGAATGATAATTAATTGTTACCAATATAAATGTATTATTTCTGAACGAACTCACAATGACGTCCAGGCGAAATGGCCAATATGGCGATTGTCATTTGCGTTGGAATTTAACAAAATTCGCGACATACCGAATTTTACGGATATACGTTGTCGACTCAAAATCAATATTTTTTAATGTTTTATTATTCACATAAGTTTTTAATCAAATCTATCATACCCTTTGACGGAATTATTAGTACACCTCTTTGTCAAAAGCCAATACGGAGATTGTCATTTGCATTGGAATTCAACAAAATTCGCGACATACCGAGTTTTACGGATATATGTTGTCGACTCAAAATCAATATTTTTTAATGTTTTATTATTCATATAAGTTTTTAATCAAGTCTAAGATACCCCTTGACGGAATTATTAGTACAGCTCTTTGTCAAAAACGAACTACCATACAAACATTTATGCTCGATTTTAACATTTTCAACCTATTTTTTGAAATAAAAAGTAGCCTATAATGGATCCCAAGGTCACCACTATCTGTGTACACAATTACATAAAAATCGGTTCAGTAGTTTTGGCGTGAAAGAGTAACAGACAGACAGACAGACAGACAGACAGACAGACAGAGTTACTTTCGCATTTATAATATTAGTAGGGATGAATGTCGCACCAACTGAGACAATAGCCTAAGCACTTAAACTAGTTGTTAACAACATATACAATGGACACTTCTTTTCTTCTTAGGTCTTGAGGTCTTAATTATATAAGTGCGTCAACCCTTACGCCCAACGCCTCCCCATTAACTAAAGTATTGTAAGAAATGTCTTTGCTAAATGCAAAATAATTACGGAAGAAAGAACTATCCTTACACTAATGCTCTTTCCACTTTTAAAATAGAACCAATGATGAATGAGCTCCCATTTATCATTCTTTCTTTTAGATGAGCGTCTAACTTAAAACGGACATGTACAAACTTGTTAGGCGAAAAGATCAAGATCGAAAACTTATGAAACTAAAGTGAGTATTTTTGCTGGCGTTTCTTTGCTGAAATCCATTATGGTTGGAGTTATTTAAGTGCTTCAGAATAGTTCTACATTACGGTCATTAAAAACTTGGCTCAAATGGATTTCAATAAAGAAAACAAATAGGGACACTTTCGATGAGTTTGCTCTAATGATATAAGATTAAGTTATAGCAAAAATAAATGTTAAGGTCCGAAAACATTAATTACAGAATCAAATATCGTGAGTATATAACTACTAGAAATGTTTGACATTTTTTTTTGAGGGGGAAACCTTTAAAAGGTACCCGACGCCGTGGGAGCGACGCAGGGTTATGTGGGATTTTAACCGCACTAACCCCCCCTCCCCCTGGTGGCCGTCCTCGGCGCCATGAAAAGGACTCCGGAACCTCCAAAGGACTGCAGCCGGAATCCTCTGAGTGCGTTGCCCCATCGGGCTCCTCTCAGATGGGCGGCTGGGCCCACCGCTCCGTCTAGTCTTTACGACGATATGCGACCACACATACCGCCGTCCTTCCCGAGATCGCCTGGCTGGAGGGTACAAGCTCCCACTCTAGCCGCCCGCAACACCGGAAGCCCCTTTTAGTCGCCTCTTACGACAGGCAGGGGATACCGTGGCCCTATTCTGATCCCGGAAGTACAGGGACGCGGTGCCGTTGCCGGCGGCCGCGGATGTTTGACATATAGCAATTGAATATCAATTACGTTATTTTAATTGATATATTATATCAAAGTATTAAAAGAGCAAAGTACGCAGCACACCATCAAGTAACAAACATGTAAAGGTGTAGAAGTTATCTTATGTAAGTTAGCTTTTGTAAGACGGAAATAACAAAAGCCGTTTTATGAATTTATTGTGTTTTTCTTGGATTTAATTAACAAATTTTGTTCTGATATCAGATATTAGTTTCATATTTTGATTAATCCATACTTGAAATGTATAAATTTAAATATTTTAAAAACACAAACAATACACATTTATTTTTGTAATAATAAAGTTTATTTAAATTTATTCCGTTTATTCAATTTATTTCATTCTCAGTTAAGACTTATCCATGGCTGATCTTGGGCAGGAATTATTATAATATTATCATAACTCCGACCCTCAGGTCCTATTTCGTCAATTTACATCAAGTGGACGCCAGCCTGCTGTGAATTATGAATTTAAATGTCTGCTTTCATCCACGGTACTCAAAATACAATTCTAAGGAGCTATGAATATACACAGTCTTTGTCTGTTTTGTTACTGCTAAATAACTGACAAGTTGATTGTAGTTAGAAATACTGGAGAATTCTGTGTTATGCATGTAATGAGCCAGTAGGTACACTAAATATTAACACAAATTATTAAGTAACTTGTTTTTATACGTAATATGGAAGTAGCAAACGAGTATGCCGACCACCTGATGGTAAGTGGCCACTGCCGTCCATGGACATTCGTAATCAAACCCAGATAAGATCAGATTCTTATGTAAGTTTAGCTGCAGATTAGATTACTACGCCTTTAAGTATGTCTTTCTTACCGCACGGTTCAGGATAGAACACAGCAGTTATTAACACTGTTGTTATTAGGCAAAAATAACTGTAGTTCCAGGATTAGAATAGGGCTACGGTATCTCCTGCCTGTCGTAAGAGGCGACTAAAAGGGGCTTCCGGGGTTAGCGGTGGGCCCATCCGCCCATCTATGAGTAGTCCAATGGGGCAACACGCTCAGAGCATCTCCGAATCCTCTTTGTAGCGCCGAGGACGGTCGCCCAGGGGGTTTTAGTGCGGTAAAAATCCCACATAACCCTGCGTCACTCCCACGGTGTCGGGTACTCTTTAAAGGTTTCCCCCCTCAAGAAAAAAAAAGAAAACAAATGTGACACGACTGTCTTAATAAGAGTGAATGCAATTGTGATAAACTTAGAGAATAATCTATATGCTATATGGAGTTAAAGATTTATCTGGGTGGCAGTGACGATTAAGCATTAGGTGTTCCAATAGATTAATTGCTAGCACCTGCTTCTAGTGTGAAACAGCTCTCGCGTTGCAATGGTAGAGTTTCACGTTTTGGTGGAAGACTGTAGGTACCAGTTCGCTTTCATATGTGATGGTCTTCACCTCGAGATTAGTAGAGCTCTATTGCTCTCAAAATTAGCAATCTGAAGTGGCAGAGGGCCGTTCATACCGCTCGAAGAACCGATAACCGATGAGGAAGAAAGGTCTTCGAATGGCGACCACGTTATGGGAAAAGGAGTACAGGTCACCACGCCCCACCAGGTGGACCGATGACCTAAAGAAAAAAGCGGGAAACCGTTGGATTCAGAGAGCACAGGACCGGGTGGAGTGGCGGCATTTAGGAGAAGCCTACGTCCAGCAGTGGACATCAAAGGGCTGATGGATGGATAGATGATAATATCTGTTCTATATGAACTTATTTACAAATGTCCATAATCACTTACCATCAGGTAGACTTAATCTAGATTTAGTAGCTTTAATGTTAGATAATTATGATAACAATAAGAGATTACATATGTATTCAACATTGTCAGCATTAAGTAACCAAGATTATAACATAAAATATGTAAGTATTGATTACCATTAATTATTTGAATGTTCTAAAACACAAAATCAAAAAGGAACGCAGTCATGATTCACACGAAAACCTTCAAAACACTTAAAGCCTCAAGCCGCCCTTGAATCTAGGTCAAATCAGACAAAACCTAGACAGACGGCAGCCCCTAGCTTCAAATATTAAATGAACGCTTCTAACGTCTGTACCTAATTCAAAAAGATATAAATATTATGTTTGCGGATACGTGTCATTTTTACTTCTTATAAAATGCTCTGCACTAGGATAGTGATCTCCTGTAATTTTATTAATTTAAGCGAAAGAAAATAATTTTATGCCACTGTATCTAAATTTGTAACACCTTTATAATGTGATAACCGCGTGACGCAATAAATATTATGATTATAAGTATCTTAGCTTACTAGTAAATCTATCTCATCAACCCATTATTGGCCCACTGCTGGGCACGGGTCTTCTTTCAGAATGAGAGAGTTTAAAGCCATACTCCACCGCGCTGGCCAAGTGCAAATCGGTGGACTAGTAAATCTATACCTATTAATAATTCCGTCGAAGGGCAGACTCAATTAAAACCTTACGTGAATAAAAAACATAAAAAATATTGATTTAGAGTCGACAACATATATCTGCAAAATTCGGATTGTGGAGTATTTCGTTGCCATTGCACGCCATATCGGCCATCTTGAGTTCGTTCCAAAATATAAACTTTAACAATATTTTTTCCTGTAAGTAGACTTAACATAGATTTGATTTCAATATACCAATAATATATGAATATAATACGAGCAATTCCCGAGGAGATGAATATTAAACGAGCGTCATCTGTCCGTCGTGCTGAATCACTTTGAAATGAAATGAAATGAAATGTCTTTATTTTGTATAGGCCTGCGGGGGCACTTACAAATTGTCAGTTACATTTTTTTTCTTACACTACCACCGGATCGGAATACGACCTCAACTGAGAAGATCCGGCAAGAAACTCAGCGGGTTTGTCTTTTTTTCTTATTTATATTCATTTTTTTAATATTATTACAATCATGTTTTTTTTTACATGGTAATGAAAGTTAGCTCCAGTATCTTGCCTTGCAGTTCAGTAAAAGAGAGCCCTGTTTGGTAAGATACGCTACACTTTGACATTTATTAAATATACTATAGTAATGCATATTATTGCTCAGTCCCAAGCTGTTTTGTCTTCTATGTAATCAGAAATTTTATAATACGCTTTACGGCAAAGTTTAATCTTAATCAATGCTTTGAACTTATTCATTGACAAATTTCTGATTTCAACAGGAAGTTTATTATAAAAGCGTATACATTGACCCATAAAAGAATTATTAATTTTGTGAAGACGAGTAACATGTGCAGAGAGATTGTGCTTGTTCCTTGTATTTATGTTATGCGTATCACAATGTTTAGCAAAATTATTAATATTTTTCTTAACATACATCAAATTTTCGTATATAAATTGGGATACAACAGTAAGAATATTTATTTCTTTTAATAATTCTTTTAGTGAACATTTCGGACTTAGGTTATAAATGGCTCGTACAGCCCTCTTCTGCAGTATAAAGACAGTATTGAGGTCTGAAGAGCACCCCCACAGCAGTATGCCGTATGACATAATGCTATGAAAGTAACTAAAATAAACTATTCTAGCTGTTTCTACATCGGTGAAATGTCTGATTTTTTTTACAGCATAAACCGCTGAACTGAGTCTACCCGACAATTTTTCAATATGGGGACCCCATTGCAATCTGGCATCTAAAGTAACGCCTAGGAAGACAGTTGACTCCACAAGGTCCAAAACCGTTCCATTGAGTTGTACATTGGTTTCAACCTGCCTAACGTTGGGCAGTGAGAATTTTATGCATTTAGTTTTTTTCTCGTTAAGAAGTAAGTTATTTACGTTGAACCAATGTACGACCCTCGAGAGAGCATTGTTTACTTCGTCAAACTTGCTTAATTGTCTTTTAATTTTAAATAGCAATGAGGTATCATCTGCAAACAATACGATCTCGTGACTATTTGCTACATAGTAGGGTAGGTCATTGATATATATTAAAAACAAGAATGGTCCGAGTATCGAACCCTGTGGAACGCCCATGGTAACAGATGCGCCGGGCGATTTAGTGCCATTAATAATAACCCTTTGAGTTCTATCGTTTAGATAAGAAGTCAAAAGGTTAAGAGCTTTGTTCCTGATCCCGTAGTGGTGTAATTTCCTGACCAGTATATCATGATGTACACAATCAAAAGCCTTAGATAAATCACAAAACACGCCAAGGGCATCACGCGATCCATCCCAGGCCTCAAACACATGTTTTAATAACTGAATTCCTGCATCTATAGTAGAGCGATTCCTTCTAAAACCAAATTGTGTGTCATGAAGTATCTCATTGTCATTGAAATACTTCAACAAATCGTTTAAGATAACTTTTTCAAAAACTTTACTTAACGTTGGTAGTATAGATATTGGTCGAATTTGGACTTTGAATGTACAGTTGGTAGATAGTGTCATTTACTAAACAACCATGAAGTAATATCGATAAATTAAATCTTATACGGGTGCTATCTAACACCATAACGTTGAATTATTTGGTAGAAGTTGTTTGCTTTCTACAATAGATATGTTCAAGATGGTACAACCAGTGTAGTTCGACCGGGGAAGTACCACCGCGACACCTATTTCTAGCGTGAAGCATTCCTTGTGTTTCGATAGAAGGGTGTGGTTGCCGGCACACTTTACATTAGGCGACCATCATAGTCCTCGGGAGTAGCAACCCATCTGTGATTGACTTCAGACCCATGTTCTGTATGAAGTTGATTACTGATGTCCATAGGCGGCAGTGACCACTTACCATGTGTACCAGGTGGAATGCATGACCGTTTGCTACTTCAGTCCGATATAAAAAATGCATAAAGTCACAGCAGAGAATATTACAGATATATTTTACCCGAGCGAAGCCAGGTTTTCATCTAGTAACATTATATTTGCGGTGCCGCCATAGGTTAACCGCAAACCACCTTTGAAACGATTTAATACTTCATATAAATATCATTAATTTGGAACATAAAACATCCACGCCAGAAATTAACCACAATGCGTGATCCGGATCGTTTGCTCTTTTTGGCTTCTGAGGTCTGTGGTCTTAATTAATTTCTCCAATAAAATCATTTTAATCAATATTATTTCATCGCACATTAATATGTTCCGCATCTTCGCTCGCGATAAAATTATAAGAACCATTCGTTTTGACCAACACATTTGATAAGTTGACGACTCGTGTGTCTGAACGGTTGCCATGAACTCCTGACTTATCTGACGAGTAGTCAGATAGTACATCTTTTGTGCTATATTATACTTGGGTATCGTTATACCTATAAAGAGTATAAAATATATTACAAATAAAGCAATATAACTTTTTTGGTACTTATAAGGCCTAACTTCGAATCATCGCATATTTAATAAAAACGCTTTTCGAGTGAAAGAGCAATGCGTCAAAGAAAATATATGACTGTAGACTTACACATTTTGTCGCCAAATAATACTTATTTTTTAGTAACTGGTGATAGCCTAATGAGCTAGAGCAGTGATAGCCTAATGGTTGAAAACTTGCCCTCTCGATCGGGAGGTCCGAGGTTCAAACCCAGGCACGCACCATTGATTTATGTGCGTATTAGAAATTAATTATCATTGCTTTTCGGTGAAGGAAAACATCGTGAGGAAACTTACCCGAGAGTTCTTAAAAAAAAAGTTCTCGGAGGTGTGTGAAGTCCACCAATTCGCACTAGGCCAGCGCGGTGGACTATAGCCTAACACTCTCTCATCCTGAGAGAAGACCCGAGCCCAGCAGTGGGCCAATAATGGGTTGATGAGAGATAAGTAACTGGTGCTTACGACATACGATTTTTAAACATTTTATTGCCGATATTTCTAGTCAGTTATATAGATCGTGGTCTTCGGGGAAGCTCTAACTCTTGCTGGACCTCAAAAGGCTGATGACTAGATGGATAGAGACCTCTATTAAAATAAGTCGTTCATATGCTATAGCTTTATGATATTAAACTAATGTTACACATTAATATGTAAGGGGTACATACTATAAATAGGTTTTGGAATTAAGTTTGCCGATATTTTGACCCAGTTACAAGGATCGTGGTTACAGCAAAACAAAAATGTTCCCAACATTTGTTTCTATTTCTGATGAAAACGCCTACGTTTTATTCAAATTTCTACATTAATTCAAATTACTGTTTCACATAAGTTCAAAAGTCTGCGGTGAAGAACCCACTCAAGTTTTGTGAAGAAACTTGAATTAGTTGCTGAGGTTTTTTCCACTATTCAGAAAGTAGGCGCACCTCAACTTGCGCATTAACCGAATGGCGCCATTTGTGAAGAATTTCATTTAGTCATTCTGGAAGCTTGGGTATTTCTTTATGGTAAGGCTGACCATGATGTTTTCAAAAACGTTTAAAAAAGTTAAATTGCCCTCCTATCCCTATAACATTTTTTTTGTAAAGGGTAAAGTAGAGAAACTAATCTAATATATAAAATTCTCGTGTCATAGTTTTTGTTGCCATACTCCTCCGAAACGGCTTGACCGATTTGGATGAAATTTTTTGTGCTTATCCGGTATCTATGAGAATCGGCCAACATCTATTTTTCATACCCGTTTAAGAGTTGTCCACCCTTATTTTTTTTATATGGCAAAACAACGTTTGTCGGGTCAGCTAGTATTTTATAAATATTTTATTGCAAGAATATATGTCACATTAAAAATATTTTTAACTTTACTAAAATATCGGTTCAATTTGTGATAATATGAGTTATGCTTTTATCTAATTGCATAAGTTTATATATATCGGGAACACCATATGAGGCTACCATTAGTTCATGACGGCTTGCGTTGCGCAGCGGTTACCATAATGGACTACGCGCAATGGGTCCCGGGTTCGATTCCTGGCCAAACAGGTATCTGAATGATGGGTTTAGATTCCTGTTCTGGGTCTGGGTATTTGTGTATTCGTCTTGTGTGTGTCGATAGTACCCACGACAAAAAGAGAAAATCCTACTGTGGGGTTATGAGCGTAGAAAGCGTATTAGTTCCTGGTAGTAGCATATACGTTATTAATTTCAGATATGTGTTTTACATGAAGTTGCTTACAGATGTTTCTGGGCAGCATTGGTCACTTACCACTAGGTGCATTACATTGCTTATACATATGCACGTTTGTTGATTCGATGTTATAAAATATCATACAACATTTTTTTATAAGATTGAAGTAGCAAACGAGCATGCAGTCCACCTGATGGTAAGTGGCCACCGACGTCCATGGAGATCTGTAAACAACTTTATATAGAACAAAGGCTCTATCTGAAGCTGCGTTACAACTCCAGAGGCTTACGATAGACGCCTTATAAAATTAAACAAGCAATCATATCCTTCCACAAAAATTCAAAAACTGCTTCAAATAGGCCAGGCTAGTTTGGCATTCAAATAGTGTTGTGGTGGTACCTCCCCGGTTAAACTACACTGGTTTTACAAACAGGCTAATAATATTTTACAATAAACCCTTCATTTACGCTGTAAACTATTTACTACTATATTATTCTGAGCACAGTTCCGCTTGTCCAACTAAAACTTGACAGCGTGGTCACTCTATTTATAGATTCCTTCGATGCTTCGCGTAGCTCGGATACTTACGAGATAAATATGGGAAGCTGTTGGATTCCCAATCGGTCCTTCATTAAGCTTTACTAATTGAAGTCTTGAAATATCAGTGACGTGAATTAAACTCTAAATAAAGGATTGTTCAGTTAAATTCAAATTCTTATTGCTCATGCTTAATATCTAAGTCGGGTCTTACAAATAAATTTTGGTATAAGCATGCACCCTGTAATATTAAGAGTTATATTAGACAGAAAACAATAAATATAAGTCTCTTTCATAATCTGAAACTATTTTTACCCGATTACGTTAGTAGTGTAATGTTTTTTGAGGGTACCTATGTATCCCACCTTTATTCATAAAAAGAAACTTTTTAATTTTTTTTATTTCTGAGTTTACCACTTAGTTCGATTGTTTTAAGGTATAAACCCGCCTAACATAAATTTTGAGTTTTTTCTTTTTTGAGTAAAAGTGCGGCATGTCTTTTAATTTGGTACGCGTTATAGCCTAAACGGTTTGACCGATTGTAACATATAACATACATTTTGAAACAACTCAGTTGTGAGAGTGACAAAGGCTATTTAATTTTACCAAATGGCGGCTACGAATTTCTGTTGGATTCCTAATCGGTACTTCATTACGCTTTACTTATTGAAGTCTTGAAATATCTGTAATGAGAAATAAAGTCTCAATATAGAAGTGTTTTGGATTAATAATAGATACAATTAAAAAACAAAATATGTATTTAAGATTATTAGAAAATCATGCATTAATAAGCATTATTAAGTTATAAAATTAATTGTTCAGTTTAAATTGTTTCATACGTCCATTGCACTTTTTAAGGTACAATTAGATATAGCAGATAGAGAGTTTGAGAAACATTTTTTTCTGACGCAGTAATGGAAACACTTATAAAAATAATCACTTTTCATTTAGATCTTTTTGGTTATTTAAAGGTGGTGGTTTGTGGTCCTACTCCGGTAGCACTACCGACACATGTATTTTTGCCTAAAAACAGCAGTAATACGCGCTTCTGTGTTTAGGTCTGTGTTAATCAAGGTGGTAGAACCAGTGTAGTTCGACCGGGGAAGTAACACCGCCACACCTATTTCCAGCGTGAAGAAATTCTTGCGTTTCGACATGAGCCGACCATCATAGTCCTCGGGAGTAACAACGCATCTGTGATTGACTTCAGATATTACGAACCCGTGTTATTATGTAGTTGATTACAGATGTCCATGGGCGCCAGTGACCACTTACTATCAGGTGAACTGCATGATCGTTTGCTACTTCATCAGATAACCACACTCCACACCTTTTCCTCGAAACGCAAGAAATGCTTCACGTTGGAAATAGGTATGGCGGTGGTACTTCCCCGGTCGAACTACGCTGGTCTACCACCTTCATATATATCTATATCCTTCATATCTTTATCTGGGATTGATTACAAATGTCAATGGGCAGCAATAATCACTTATCATCAGGTGAACTGCATGCTCGTTTGCTTTCAAATTATAAAACATAAGGATTGCTACTCATTTATTTTAACTAGAGCTCCGTTAACCCATTTTCATGCTATTTTTGTACGTTTTGTCCTCATTCGCAAAGCCAGAACCTAATCTCACTGACTATAAATGGATTAGTTTCGTAAGAGAACAATTTTGTTTTGCCACAATTTTTCCTTTGAGTGAGGTAATTTGAAACATGTATTTTTAATTATTTTATTTATTTATATACAAACCAACATTACGAAGGAATGTTTTTGAGGCACAAACATTTTAATTAAACGTGAATTCCAATGCGCAAAGTATTGGAAATTAGTTATCATTTTTGATTCGATAAACGAAATGAAAATACTGTTACAAAATGTATATAATATATTATCATACTGTCTAGCTCAACTTATTAATTTATTAAAAGGTCGCCAACATTCTATACACCATTTCATTTTAAAGTAAACTTAACAAAAAGTCCAATGTAAGTGCTAGAATAAGAAATAAGACATCAAATTACATAAAAATCAAATTAAATTAACATAAAATGGAATTAAAATAAATGACAAAAAAATATTTACAACATCAAATAAATCAAATGAAAATTAAAATAATAAACAAAAAAAAAATCTGTAAAAAAGGTCCATAATATAAATAACAATTAAATTAAATCAGGTTTTCTTAAAGATTGCAAATACTTTATTTTCTACGCTAATACTTCTTAGACCATAGACTCATTCTCTTCATAAAATGTGTGCTTCAGATTTTGATTGGACCAGGATTCAAACCCTATAAATTATACACCAATCTACATTTATTCTGCGTAACGGCTAGCCGTGTGGTGTCGGCCTTATAGAAAAGCACCACTCCCTCTCTTCCCGTGGATGTCGTACGAGGCGACTAAGGGACATAAATCCAAGAGATGGGCAGCAGCATCTCCTTGTGTAATTTACATCTACTGCGGTCACCAACACGCTTGCCAGGCGCGGTGACTATCGGCAAAAACCCCCAATGAAAGGTGCAGAAGAACCCCGGCCCCCAGTCCCCGGCAGCCCCGCTATTCGTACGGCTACGGTAGCGGCTTAGGTAACGGCGGGGCAGGGGGTGCTAAGAATCTCCGGCAGAGATCCGGCTACCGCAACCGACTTCTGCACCTGGCAACATACAACACCAGGACACTGAGGACCTACGAGAAGATACAGGAGCTGGAAGAAGAGATAGACAAGTTGAACTGGAGTGTTTTGGGATTGTCTGAAGTCCGAAGACAGGGTGAGGACACGATAATCCTCAAATCGGGCAACTTGTTCTATCACCGGGAGGGCGACCACCTGTCTCAGGGTGGTGTCGGGTTCCTCGTCCACAAATCCCTCGTCAACAACGTGGTAACAGTCGACAGTGTGTCGTCAAGGGTAGCGTACCTTATACTCAGAATATCTAAACGGTATTCGCTGAAGGTCATACAGGTATATGCGCCGACTTCGACACACCCAGACGATGAGGTCGAGGTTATGTATGAGGACGTAAGTAGAGCCATACATACCTCAAAGACCCACTTTACCGTTGTTATGGGGGATTTTAACGCAAGACTAGGCGCGCGGAACGATGGCGAGCGGAGGCTGGGGCCCTTTGGAATTAGACAACGGAACCACCGAGGCCACTTGCTTGCCAACTTCTTGGAGAGGGAGGGCTTATTTATGATGAACTCTTTCTTCAAGAAGAAGGCATAGCGAAAGTGGACTTGGATAAGTCCTGATGGTTCATCTAAAAACGAGATAGACTTCATTTTGGCAGACAAACGGCACATATTTAATGATGTCTCTGTGATCAACAGGGTGAAAACCGGAAGTGATCACCGGATGGTAAGAGGCACATTAAATATCAACGTAAAGCTGGAACGGTCACGCCTAATGAAGTCTACGCTCCGACCAACACCTGTCCAAATCCAGGGCTCCGAAGAGTTTCAACTTCAGCTACGAAATCGTTTCGCGTGTCTCGATTCTTGCGTTTCTGTGGACGAAATTAACACCAAGGTAGTAACAACTGTCCACGAGGTGGGGTCTAAGTACTTTAAGACCCACTCCAGTGGTAGGTCTCGAGTTCTCTCAGAGCATACTCTCGGTCTCATGAGGGAGAGGCGAGAACTATGTGTGCAGTCTCCAACCTCAATGTCGAAATACAGACTGCTCAATAAACAGATCTCTCAGAGTAGGCGACGCGATTGGCGTGCTCATAACACCCATCGCGTAAAAGACGCTATTGAGCGAAACCAGGGCTCGAGAGTGTTCGCCAGGGATCTGTGCGTTGGGCAGAGCCTGCTGACGAAGTTGAAGACCGAATCGGGCACCATGGTTTCGTCTAACCCCGATGTTCTGAGAGAAATTGAGAAATACTACGGACAGTTGTATGCTTCCGCACGAGTTCCCGCCCGCAACAAGGCGGACGACAAACGTGCCAAACTGACCCGACACTATACTGAGGACCTCCCGGACGTCAGTCTGTTCGAGATTAGAGAGGCTCTCAAACAGCTGAAAAACAACAAGGCACCGGGCGATGACGGAATCACAACAGAGCTGCTGGCGGTAAACCCGTACTAGTGGCGCTCCAAAAGTTGTTCGATTCCGTCATTACTAGCGGGACAACCCCGGAAGCGTGGAGCAGAAGCGTAGTGGTGCTGTTCTTCAAAAAGGGCGACAAAACTCTTTTGAAGAACTACAGGCCCATTGCGCTTCTGAGCCACGTGTATAAGCTGTTTTCGAGAGTCCTCACTAATCGCATTGCGCGCAGGCTAGACGACTTCCAGCCTCCCGAACAAGCCGGTTTCCGAAAAGGCTACAGCACCATGGACCACATTCACACGCTGCGGCAGATTATACAGAAGACCGAGGAGTATAATCTGCCGTTATGTGTTGCTTATGTGGACTATGAGAAAGCCTTCGATTCTATCGAGCACTGGGCGGTGCTGGAGTCCCTTCAGCGATGCCAGATCGACTATAGGTACATCGAGGTGCTGAAGTGTGTATACACAGCCGCCACCATGTCAGTCCGAGTACACGACAGAAGCACAAATCCAATCCAACTGCAGCGGGGAGTCAGACAAGGCGATGTTATATCGCCGAAACTGTTCACCGCTGCGTTGGAAGATTTATTCAAGCTGATGGAGTGGAAAGGTCTTGGCATTAACATCAATGGCGAACACGTCACGCACCTTCGATTTGCCGATGATATAGTCATCTTGGCAGATTCGCTGACGGACCTCAGCACAATGCTAGGCGACCTCAACAGTGCCTCACAACGGGTGGGTCTTAAGATGAACATGGACAAGACGAAAATCATGTCTAATGTCCATGTCACACCCGTACCGGTAGTTGTTGACGGCACTCCTCTCGAAGTTGTCGACGAGTACATTTACCTGGGACAAACGATCCGGATGGGTAAGTCCAACTTTGAGAGGGAGGTCACTCGTAGAATCCAACTCGGCTGAGCTGCGTTCGGGAAATTACGTAGTATCTTCTCGTCCAAAATTCCTCAGTGCCTGAAGTCGAAATTATTCGAGCAATGTGGGTTGCCAGTGATGACCTACGGCGCCGAAACGTGGTCCTTCACGGTAGGCCTCATTCGGAGGCTCAGGGTCGCTCAGCGTGCTATGGAGAGGGTTATGCTCGGAATTTCGCTACGAGACATGATTCGCAACGATGAAATCCGTAGACGAACGAAGCTTACAGACATAGCTCTCAAAATTAGCAGGCTGAAGTGGCAGTGGGCCGGCCACATCGCTCGTAGGACCGATAACCGATGGGGAAGAAAGGTCCTCGAGTGGCGACCACGTTTAGGCAAAAGGAGTACAGGTCGCCCCCCTACCAGATGGACCGATGACCTGAAGAAGACAGCGGGAAACCGTTGGATTCAGAGGGCACAGGACCGGTTGGAGTGGCGTCATTTAGGGGAGGCCTATGTTCAGCAGTGGACATCAAAAGGCTGATGGATGGATGGATGGAACGGTTAATACGTCATCAATTCTTGGGAACGATTGAAATAGCGATTTCTAATAGACCGATATAAACTTGGGGTACTTCTAATTGTGAGGAAATTCTATGCTATGAATTTAATAGTTAAACTATTTGGTAGTTATGAAGTTAGCATTCTCAGGTAGACCGGATACCTGCAGATATAATACGTCAGACGTATTATGGCGTATTAAAGGATAATTTCTCGGTCTTGTCATACTCAGTACAGTACGTATTTTTTTGGTTTAAGATTTCTGTTATTCGTATGATTATATTAGTATTTGTATACTCATTTATTATATAATTATTATTCGTATTCCTATTAGTTTTCATCATTTTCATTTACAGACGAAAGTTAATAATAAAAATAATAATTTTAGAAGATTGTTTTAAGGCAGTAGTGCTTATATTAAGAGTGTTAAGAGCTGTTGCAATCTGGTATAAATCAAATCAAATCAAATTCGTTTATTATGGAATGTAGGTAGCTAGTTATATGTACAGTACAGTCTTAAATATTGCTCTACATTCCCGCCGCAAGCGGGCATATAATATTAGTAAGGTATAAGAAATTTATATAATAATAGTAATAATCAATGTCAAAAATAGAAGTTATATAAAATTAAAATTAAAGTGTGAGGTTTGGAAGTCTTATGCATTTGAGGCATTCCACATGAATCTTATGGAGTAGCAACGCATCTGTGGTCAATATCAGGTATCATTCATCTTAATTTGGGTCAGTTTTAGTGGTTCAAGGGCGTCAGATGGCCATTTACAATCACATGAAGCAAATGCTTATTTGCTACTGGTCTATTAAAAAAGTACCACCGCCACACCTATTTCTAGCGTGAAGTATTTATTGCACTTCGATTGAAGGATGTGTTTGCCGACACACTCTTATATGAAGCGACCATCTTAGTCCTCAGGAGCAGCTACGTGTTTGTGATTGACTTCTGATAGCATCTATGTTTTATATGAAGTTACTTACAGATGTCCATGGGCGGCAGCGACCACTTACCATCAGGAGGACTGCATGATCGTTTGCTACTTCTATCGGAAAAAACAGTACATGTTAATATCAGAAAATGAGACCTCACTAAGTACATTACAATTATTTACTCTGCTTAATTACATCCGAGAATACCCAATCAAAGTGATATGGGAGGTCGGGGACAAACCCGGGAATGCGCAATGAGGGTCTCGGAGGAATGTCGGGCTGGGACCGCACCGAAAGGTCTTCCCAACTGAAATATTAATGTTTACGTTACAAAATAAACTTGGGCAAATATCCACGTGTAGGTTTAAACAGTTGTATGTAGGATGTAGGATGCTACGTGAACGATGCAGTCTACCTGGTGGTAAGGGGTAATAACCCCAATAGGATCCAATGGACATCTGTAATTAAATACAGAGTTCCGTCTACGTTAAACTGAATTATATTTGGTGCTAAGCCACACTTGGACTGCCGGTTACGTTTCTTTGGAGATCCCGGATTCCCCTTTATAGCGCCGAGGACGGTCACCGGGAGGTTACCTTTTGAAGGTTTCCCCCTCGATAACTAAAGAAAAAAACGGCCACACTTGGAGAGAGATCTCTCAGAGTGAGCTTTTAGACCATAGTAAACCGCGATGGCCAAGTCCGCAGACAGCACATTGAAAACTTTTAAAATCTGTCTTTCCTAAAAAACTCATGGAGGTGTGAGTTTCTTCAATTGCATGTTATTTTTCACCGTAACGTAGTAATAATTTATTATTAAAAAAACATTTTAGATCAATCTGTGGTTCCCTTGTCTGGGATTCGAATCTCAGACCCTTGATTTAGAGGCTATCAACCATCAGGGTGCTGCAGTCGACTTGATGGTAAGGAACAACTGTGTTCAACGGAAATAATATTCAGTTAGATGATCCCCACAGCTTCGCCTGCTTTGAAAAAAATCGATGTATCCATTGTCCCGTGGGAGTAAGATATTTTCCCGCAGTAAAAAGTAGCCTATATGTTAATCCAGAGTGTCAGCTAACTCCCTATCAAATTTTATGAAAACCGCTCCAGCCGTTTAGACGTGAAGAAGTAACAAACATACACTCACAAACTTTCGCCTTTATAATATTAGTATGGTGGTATGGTAGTAAGACTAGTATGATTCCTCATATGATTGAATATTACTTGAATTCGAAGTACTAAGTTAAAACGCCTCGTATAATGCCTTCTCCTGTAATTCCCTTTAAACCTTTTGTCTTTATAACTTTAAACCTTGAATACCTTTAAACTAGAACACAACACTTCACACTGTTATTGTAACGCAGAAATAAGTGTTATGATTTAATATTACCACACTAATACATTTTAAAAAAATATTTTCCGATGTTTTTGAATTGTATTTGTAATTTAAATATTTGTTTGGTACAACAGTGTGGAGTAACATATGCCATTTGGACTGCATAAACGTATGTTTCGTTTACAAAAGTACAATAATTCATATAATAACATTTGTTTGCTCTTTTCACGCGTACTATTTTATTTATTCAGTACGTAATTGAGAGATGAAGTAAGAAGTATCAAATTAAAGAAAACTTACTCGTAGCAAAGACTTAACGGAGAAGGAACCACTGAATAGACTGTTTTCCGTAAGTTAGCAACTAGTTTACCACCTAGATAACTAAGTAGTTTGCTGCGTGGTTTCCCGAAGTCTGTACAAGCAATCTGTGGTTTTGATTTCAAATAATAGTTTGCCTAGTATCATTATAGTATGGAATAACCATCCAACGGTAAGTAGCCACTACCGCTTATGATTATATGAAATCAATCTTACATAATTGATTGGTCTTAAATGGTGCTACCTTGAAGACTAAGTTTTTTTTTTTAATTTATACCTTACTTCTATCCTCCTATTCACACTTGGCTAACGCGGTGGACTATGGCCTAAAGCTCTCTCATTCTGAGAGAAGACCCTTGCCCAGCAGTGGGAAAATAATGGGTTGCACCCCCACATCTATCCTTAAGTTGGAGCATTTGGCTTGTCTATGTCTCTTTTACCGCGCCCTCTTAGCTTAACGTTACAACTATTAGTCAGATATTGTACCAAAGTCGGACCACAAGGGATCAACTACCTTCAATTGCCTAAATAAGATAAAAAGATAAAAACCTCACTCACCTTTTGAATTACACTCCGTAAAAAATTCAGAGGCAAATTTTAAATAAAACATTCAAATAGACCAAACTTTTACACCCAAAGGTTTCACAAAAACTTAGTTCATAAGTTTTATCTTGGGATTACGTCTGGTCTGACTTGTTAAAGGACCTCAGAAATTTCAGCCTACAATGACCTGAGGGTTAGAAATTCTCAAAGAATTTACAAGGACGCCGCAACTATATAGGCTTATAATAATTTACGAAGGTGAGTCTGTCCACTTTACAAAGTTTATTGGATTCAAATTGCACACCTTTTGGGAATTATGATTCATACATTAAGCTCACTATATATTTTGAAACTTAGAAAGGTAATAAAACTTAATGTTTGGTTGATAATAAAATAAAAAAGCCTTTTATTCCTTAGCGGAGATTGAATTAAAATAGATATTAAAAAAGAGAATGTAAAAAGAAAAATATAACAATAAAATTTACTAAAACTATTCTTCTGCAAGAACCTCTCTGCTGATGAAGGCCTCCTCCACGGATGTCCAAAACTCTCTAGATTTGGCTTTTTGAAGCCAATCTGCACCTTTGATATACCAATTTGGTTGATAGTAAATGTTAAATGCTGCCTATGGACATTTGTAATTAACCCCAGACAAGATCAGTCTCACGCGAGGTTAGACACAGATGAGTCGGTATATCTGAGGACCAAGTAGAAACACCTAGGATAACTACATCTCCCCTACCACACACTTCAGACCAGAACAAAGCAGACCGTCGCTGTTAATAGGCAGAAATAGATGGACACCTTTATTATGCTCATAGATGTGGCGGTGGTACAAGAACTACTTTAAGCTAGATATCTAGCGTAAAAAAGTTGGATGGGCTATTTCAGTCCTAAGTCTAATTGTTAATAGTATTCAGACAGATATTTAGTATTAGATATATAATAAAACTCTCAATTCGAAACTAAGATTTGCCTGGCCGAGGATCGAACCTGAATACATCTGTAGGGCAGACCTGTGAACTTTTTTAATTTGGCAGTAGTGTAAGGGATGTCATGTATGAACAGACCTCTTTGTTTCTACATACATGATATCCACGAAGATAAATTTAATAATTGTATACTTACAAGCAAAAAAAAATCATTTAATTTGAAGTTGCAACGAAAACTAAAGAGTTCTCGTTTTCGCCTTTTGGTTGATTACGATCAGCTCAAAGATTTTGTTACGAGAACCGAAAATAATTATTAATTTGAAATCTTTGAGAGCCGTGAGGTGCCTCAGCTTTGAATATATCAATTATATCTATAAGATTCCATCAATTCGCACGTGGCCAGCGCGGTGGACTATGGCCTATAACTCTCTCACTCTGAAAGAAGACCCGGGTCCCAGCAATGGGACAGTAATGAGTTGACGACGACGACGAGATTACGTGATTATGATACAAAACAAAGAAAACGCATTATAAACCAAGTAATCACATCGGTTTATTTGACATATGCACATATTATTTCAACGTAAATATCTGATAGAAATCCATGCTTCATATTGTCTAAAAGTATATCCATATAATGGCAACCAAAGTAAATAACGTCAAATCCGTGGTTTGTGATAAATCACCACATAAATCTGACGGTCAATCAGACGATTTATTATTAGATGAACGCTACAAAATACCCTGATATTTCATGCAGCCAATGTCGAGGAAGCCTAGCTACATTATAAATCATTTAAGATTGTGCTCAATTTATATGACTGTCTTTTTAACATTATCTTTTTGAAATATGAACGAGATATCGTTTTTGAAATTCATGTAGCGACGTGTAATATGGAAAGTAATAACCATGTACAGTCAGCAGCAGCAGAAGTTTAAGATGTTGTCAACAATTAGAACACGTAGTTTGTGCCGATATTATTGAGCACTTTGGTTGTATCTAACAATGTGGACAGTTTGAAAGCCACTAACTATTTGCTGCTGACTGTATAATTGAGATCGAGATCGAATAGAAAGACAAAAAGATTCAAAAATCCAGACCCATATCTAAATTCACTATTTACATTTTTGGCACGTCAAGGACTGTCACTGTCCCTGCAACCTATGTGTCAGGGCAATATTGTGACCCGCTACGTTTTTATTTTATTTACCAACTACCTTCGTCATATTTGAAAAATTTAAAGTTCCTACTCCAACAGAAAAATTGTTACGATTTTGAAACAAATGAACAGTGTTTTAAACGGTTTTATTTAACTTACCCTGTTTCGGTCAAATTTAATAAGTGATAGTTGACATATTGCTCTGATGTTTGGTGTACTTTGATTCTGTAGACAATCATCAAATCCTAAATGACCGCCGCTACAAAATGACAGGTTAAATATTTTTGCTTCAATATGGATATGAAATGAAAGTGCTTGACTAGTAAGGATATTATCTAAACCACGTGACCATTCCAGGGGGGGGGGGGCAGAAAAAAAAAACACGCTTTCTACAATCATAGCCCCACAGTAGGATTTTCCCCTGTGTCGTGGGTACCATGGACACAGACAGAACAGGAATCTATACTCATCATTCAGATACCTGTCTGGCCGGGAATCGAACCCGGGACCCATTGCGCGTCAAACCGGTATGGTAACCGCTGCGCCACGCGGGTCGTCTAGGTCGTCGGGCAGAAGGGTATTCAAAACACCACGGATGGTCAGATGTGGGGCTTAGGTTTTCGTCAAGTAGTCAATATCACCCCCAATTCGCATTTGGCCAGCGCGGTCGACTATGGCCTAAACTCTCTCATCTTGAGAGAAGACCCGTGTCCAGTGGTAAATAATGTAGGTAAGCATATACTTTTCACGTCACGCGGAAAACACGATGTTGATGATTATGAGCTAAACTTTTTTTCCAAATTTTTGTATGCAAAAAGTGATTAAAGGCTGTATTTATGAATTACTACGGGACATCTACAGGGGGAGGAGGTCTACTCATATACTACGAATGGTCACTAGGAGCTAGTAGAATTTAGGCAGTGTATACTTACAATACACTTGGAGCAGTGATAGCCTAATGGTTGAAACCTGCCCTCTCGATCGGAAGGTCCGAGGTTCAAACCCAGGCACGCACCAATGATTTATGTGCGTATTAGAAATTAATTATCACTGCTTTTCGGTGAAGGAAAATAACGTGAGGAAACCTACACACCCGAGAGTTCTTAAAAAAAAAAGTTCTCGGAGGTGTGTGAAGTCCACCAATTCGCACTTGGCCAGCGCGGTGGACTATGGCCTAAACTGTCTCATTCTGGGAGAATACCCGTGCCCAGCAGTGGGACAATAATGGTTGATGCGATACTTACAATAAAATTTAAATCGTATCACGTAAACCCAGGCAAAGAATTTCTTCAATTAATTGAACTAAATAGAATGAGATGTATTGAGTTATAAATAAAAAACAATGAATATAAAATAACTGAAAACTTAATATTTTTTTAAGTTTTCATTTCAACCGCTTAGTGTATTATTATCCTTATTTTCAAAATAAAACCGATTCAGTTAAAATCATTTTTTACTTAATTTTTAAAACATTAGTAAGGATTTTCTCGGTAGAGTGACCTTATAGACAGACATAAATAAGTTACAATTGGACAAAAATGAAGAACACACACATTAAACTTTTTAAACATCTCTTTTTCTCGGAGAATTTTTTACACTTACAGCTGTAGTAAGTCGCATCAATTTTAAGTCTTAAAAAGTTACTTACTTCTTGTAAGAGAAATTTAATTGAAATACACTTAAAATACATTATTTCAGCACAAGTTGAATGCCGTTACGAAACTTCGCAATCTGACGCAAAGTAAAGAAGCGAAGACAGATTATCTTCTCAGAACTGAGCGCTATACAAACACTGTCGCCATAGTTTCAAACACCCCGCTTTTAATACAGCTTTTGAAACTGATACGCTGAAACTAAATCGGAGTTGTGGAATAAAAATAAACAATTTGAAGACTGTGAGTCCAAGTTTATAGCGCTCAAACACATGACAGATAGCTACGAGTATAGGCCGGCCGCTCAGAGAATTCCTGTCTGTCAGTCAGTGCCCGTTGCACGTTACTATGAGATGGGCAAACTTGTATCGTTTCTAATTTTATTATAATATGATAGAAGTAGAAAATGAGCATACAGTCCAGTGGATGGTAGGTGGTCACTGACGTCTCTGGACTTCTGTAAGCAACTTCAAATATAACAAGGGTTTTTATCTAAAGTTAATTACATATACGTTACTAAGATTAACACCTCATATAAAATAAACCCGCAATCACACCCTTTCACCAAAACACAGATTTACCCCAGAAATGGATATAGCGGTATCCTCCGCGTTTGAACCATATACATTTTAACACCATGTAAGACCTCAAAATATATCGAGCGTAAATAATAAAATTTAATCTATATATTCAAAATATATGAATAGCAAAATAAACACTGCTGCAATTTATATCTCCCATATTGAAGATGCACAATTTGTAAGTAAAACATTTTCAAAATTTACCAAATCATTTTCGATAAATGTTGAATTCCGAGATGCAGATAGTATAACACTCCAATATGAGTAAAACAATGCAAATATTATTCTAACATAAAACAGCTGTTTAAAATAATATCTTATAAATTAATGGTTTTAAACATTATTAAAAATTAAAGTCAAAATTCCTTCGAACCGGATTTGAACCAGCGACCTATGGATGACTTCGGATCTACGCACTACAGTCCACCGCTCTACCAACTGAGCTATCGAAGGTTAAGAAAAAAATGTTAAAATGCCATCGTGTGTGTTTTATAAACGTAAAAAAAAATTTCAGCAACTAAACTATATTATAGGAAGCACGTGTATAGGTTATAGGGAAAATAATTGTAGTACACATTTCAATTTACTCTTCACTGGAGGCAACAAATCTTTGGGCGACTTTCTATATGTCTCCTGTTTCATCTCGGAGTCACTTACGATCAAAAACGCTATAAAAACTATAAAAATACGCCACATATATATTCAAATTGCCTTCAGAATATTTTTTCACGAAATTGTCAGTGGCTTTCAAAGTGCAGCGTGCAGCGAAAAGATAAATACAATTTTAAGTTGGCTTACCGAGGCAGGCCGTAATCCATCCCTGGTCAGCCTGGGATAGTTTGGAATATTTCTAAAATTGAAAATGCATTTTTCGAAAGCATGTAATACTTCCAAATTATAATGCCTATGTGCTCGGCAAAAGACTTTATAATATAAAGTGGTTATTTTATATCAAGTGTATTTGCAATATTAAATCCGTTGCAATATCATACATAATTTATAAACAATATTGAAGGGATTTACACGCTTTTTTATCTGAAGTAGCAAACGAGCATGCAGTCTACCTAGTGGTAAGTGGTCACTGCCGCCCATTGACATCTGTAATCAACTTCATACAGAGCATGGGTTCGATCTGAAGTCAAGCGCAGATGCGTTGCTGCTCCCGAGGACTATGATGGTTGTCTCATGTGAAAGTGTGCCGGCAACCACACCCTTCCATTGAAACGCAAGAAATGCTTCACGCTAGAAATAGGTGTAGCGGTGGTACTTACCCGGTCGAACTACACTGGTTCTACCACCTTTCAAACTACTTTACTATTAACAAATCTTTCCATAATTACGAATTTGTGAGAATTTCAAAGAAGTGATAAATATTACCATGTTTTATTTGGATAATATTTAGGAGGTTTAGTATAAAAGCGTAATAACCGTGCACTGAGGTGCATACGGGAAATATTAAAAGGAAATAAGAATCTAAACATGAAAAAAAAATCTAAGTTCCGCAAGTTGGTACTACTCGACCAAAACAATTAGGCACACGACAGTTGAAACGTCATTAGAACTAGAGATTTCCCATCCCGATACGAAATATATTCTATTACCAAATACGAAAAGTATGTAGGTATAGTATGATTAAAACCTACACCATAGTGCTGTATTTTCAATAGTCGAGTATTTATTAAAGTACTTTCATGTGTTTAATATATTCGCAGACATGGAATATTTTCTTTCTTTTTTATGTGTGTAAGAAACTGATGCCTGTTGCAGCACACATTCGAATTTCGACTTGGGAGACAGGAATACTGAGCCCAATAGTCTTCTCTTGTTAAAAAAAAAGCATATTTTGAATGTAAGAGTCCTTTCTCCTCCACGAATAGTCTTTTTCCTACCCATTTTGAGTTTTATTGACGAATAATCAACTAATTTAATAATAACTTTAAAAATTCAACAATCACTCATTTAACTAAAATTATAACGAAATAACATTGAACACGTGTTGGCTAACGTAAATACCTAGACGATACATGACTGCACGTCACTAGGGGATACGCGGGGTAAGAAGCGAGATGCGGGGTATTGAACCACTTGTTTGTTTTATGCGCCTAATTGTTGTGGTTGAGTAAAACATTGCATTGTAATTTGGAGAACTGTGAATAAATAATAATAGATATTTTTGAGATTTTAGAAGTTTTGTCTGTAGATTCGTCTGTGTAAAATCGCCAATCAAAACAAAATGGAAGTTATTTTTAAAAAGATAATTTTTAAACTCCATAATTTGAGGTAGTTATGTTAACTATTAATTTATTAAAATCAATCTATTCTATCTAAAGGTTTTTTTAACTGATTTCAAAAAGTCAGGTTATTTTTTTAAACGCAGCAGAAACTCCGTAGTACAACTAGTGCAGAATAATCAAATACTATACCAGATTGATTTCTACTTTACTATAAAGATACCATTTTTTCTGCATTTTTGCATCTTATTCATTCCCTACATTTTTTTTGCAATTTACAGAACGAGGTTTAAAAAAAAAAAGAAATTTCCAACCGTACAATATACAAAAACAAGTCATGTTTAAAACGCAAAGCAATATTAATAGAATATCATTTGCTTTTGCAAACCTTTTAGTTTAAGTACAATTTGATCCTCAATTTATCTTGCGGATGGCCTTTTTAAAACATGAACTAGCATTTAGTACATGGTTTCCCTTTATTTGTATGAAAATATATTTAAACTCTTTAAATGGGTTGTTGGGGACAATTTAGCCCTGATAGTAAATGAGAGTAACGGAATGCCGGTACATTTTTATGTTACCTATATAGAAGTCGCATAAATTGCCAAACAGTATAACAAATAGTATATGGAAACTGCCCCTCATGAATATCTGTAATCAACTTCATATACAGAGGTTCTACCTAAAACTAATTACAGATGCGTTGTAACTACTAATCCTAAGGATAAGGTGGTCACTTCTTATAAAACCGGACTAATTTGCTTAAAACATCTTCAACATTCAGACATTATTTCACAATTTTACAATAACAAACATACAATCAATATCCCAAAAATTGCGAATACGAGCGATGTGAAATAAAGTGACTCTCTATTTCAAACAAATGTGATAATTAATCATTGTCCGGACAATTTATACGTACTTTTCACTTCCAACGAATATTCCTTCGTATAATTAATGGGGTCTTTGATTTATTGTGAGACTAAATATGTTCGGATAAATATATCGCGTCATATTATTTATCTGCGAGAGAAATTAATCATCGGTGTAGAAAATGTCATATGGTACCGGATTTAGTCGGTAACGGAATTTCTTCATTTGGCACTATTATACGCGGTTTGGAGCTTTTGGTGCGAATATTTCTCTAATGACTTATCTTTGATGGTAGACTTTTGACGTTCAAATGAAATTTGACTTTGGTATTAAATAATTTATACCGCATATATTTTATTTATGAGTAGTAAAGCGTTATGGCTGTGCCGGGTTCTGAATGGATGAGTGTGATATCTGTTTTGTGTTGTGTCGTAAGTTATGAAATAAATGTTTTATCTATCTATCTATATAGCGCATACCCTAATTTGAAGCGTTTCAACATTCTAAACTTTTCTACCTTAGATACCTTGTGTACCTTAGATCTTAGATTTTTTTCTATATCGACCTAATTACAAGTCAATGGATTGTTTCGGGTGCAAAAGTTCAGGAGATGTGTACCAACATATTCAATCATCACTAGTCGGAATGTCTGGAGCGGTGACAATTGCAAACGCCTCCCATCTGTGGAGGCCTACGTGTAGTGGCTGATAGATTACACTTAATGGTAGACACGGCCGCTCATGGACGTGTATAATTAACCCCAGATAAGCTCAGAGTGTCCAAGGTGGTAAAACGCATACGGTTCGACTGGGGTACCACCACCACACCTATTTGGAAGAGTATGGTTTCCGGTTTACTTTTTTATGAGGCGACCATCTTAGTCCCCTGGAATAGCAATGTATCGGTAACCACCATTCGCACTTGGCCGTCCATCAATTTGCACTTGACCAGCGCGGTGGACTATGCCCTAAACTCTCTCATTCACAGAGAAGACCCGAGCCCAGAAGTGAGACAATAATGGATTGACGATACATATATAATTAACGTAAATAAATTAAATAAAACAGGCAAATTAGTGTAAACCACGATTAGACGTGACACTTATTTCCTTTATTTTTAACCATTCAACTCTTTTTCCGGGGCATAATAAACTGAATCTTAAGATCGTCTGAATAAAGGCCATACGGCATTAGGGTGCAACTTCTGAAACGTTTGATAATATTCTGATAGCGAGTCGTATAATGGATTCCAATAACAATAAGCGTTTTTGTTCAGAACGCAATATATGACGACGTTAAGAGGACGGTTTTGTGTATTGCTGATTGTTTCAGGCAATATTCCTTTTATAATCTCTCGTTTCGTTTATTCGATTACGTATGTTAGCTGCAGTAAGTGAGAAAGCCGACTGATTCATAACAAAGCTATATTTTGTGTACGTAGTTGTACGTGATAGAATCACGTACACGTATTACGGTGTAGTTCGCCGGGTAAGTACCACCGCCACACCTAGTTCTAGCGTGAAGCATTTCTTGCGTTTCGTTGGAAGGGTGTGGTTGCCGGCACACTTTTATATGAGGCCACCATCATAGTCCTCGGGAGTAGCGACGCAATTGTGATTGACTTTAGTTAGAACCCATGCTCTATATGAAATTGCTTATAGATGTCCATGGGCGGCAATGACTACTTACTGGGCTGGATTGGACTGCATGCTCGTTTGCTGCTTGAATCAGATAAAAAAATTAAACTATATAATACGCAAGCTATAAGAATTAGTAAAACCTTAGTACTCAGGAGTGACAATGTATCTGATCTTCGTAACCCCAGATTTATATGGAGTTATATCGTCAAATCAATAGTTTTTACAATTTATATGAATTACATTTTTAACATAAATTGAAACGAAATTGCGTGATATACATAGCTAGTCTTAAATAACGCCATGATAGCTTTACATGGTGTTCATTATACTGCCATAGCACCTGTTTGACTTATAATGGTAATAATAGTTCTTTAACCAAACAGCTTGACACCCATTTCACTTTTATCATATTTCAGGACATTCTAACGCTTGTCAGCGACAACCTACATCCACCGACCCACTTAATGCTACAATACTAATAATTCCAACCCTGTTATACCATTTATCTTCCGCTTCGAACATGGTAAACATACGTAAGTAGTTTCCAAGAGTCAGTGAGACCGACACCCTGATAAATCGATGTTGTCGCTACAAAGTATTTCGTTTGCCGGTTTTTGAACTTACGGTTCCATTACGTTTTATCACGGCCTTTTGGACTTCAATGTACGGATACTTATATATACGGAATGATATAGACATTACGAGATGGTTGTGCCATTTTTGATATTAATCGTAGTTTTTGTATTGGTATAATTTATTGTGTATTTTAAAGGAAATAAAGAAAACTTGTGCATATATGACAGTCATATGTCAGGTGTCATGTTGACATTTAGCTGTCAACGTCAGCCTTGCCAATGACGTTTTCATTGGCGATGGTAGTGAGGGTCGCCCTCTGAAAGGCACTCTTCTGTTTAAGACGGCGCCCACGCACCACGCGTTTGCCGAATCGCTCCGTATCCGTGGCATCACGCAATCTAGCAGCGTGTCTGAGTTGATTTAATTTTATTCTTATTGATAATTATTTATTTCAGTAAATATTTCTTAATTTAACGATTCAATTATTATATAATTCGTGATTGATTATAGAGCGCATAATTTATTCGTCCACGCCCTACATATCCATCCACTCACAAAATGAATTCTGATAAAGGCCCCTTTGGCTTTTCATATATAACAAGAAGATATTGATACAAAATATTACTAACTTAATGGTTTATTATTTTCATTTGTTTCAATTCGTTATTATCACTGATAAATAAATAAGTACGTAGGCATACGAAACAAAGCTGAATCGTCATTTGTAAGGTTTTATTTATCTAATAAAGAGGAGAAAACTTATTACTTAACTATAAATATTAACTTAAATTACATTGACCGAAAAGGCTTCTACTCCCACTTTACTTATTGCTGCAAATGACCCTGGAGATCCCTTTTTCTTTTTCTTTAATCAGGTTAATCTCTAAGCCTAGGCTTAGGTCGTAAGAAAAATGTTACAAACATTTTTGACACAATTTATTCTATTTATATTAGGATCTTCGCGTTTCGTTTGTTTGTCAGTGTCTATAACTATAAAAACTAGGAACCTTTCAAATATTTTAAAATAATTACAATCCTTGTGCTTTGTGACGGTGAAAGCTAGTGGAAAGATACATAGATACCTCCGTCTTATGTACTTACTATAATGGCTTACTGATCAGTCAGCATGATGTACTTACCTTTTTTTTCTGACAGATGTGGCAAACGAGCTTGCAGTCCACCTGATGGTAAGTGGCCACTGCCATACAGAACATGGGTTCCATCTGAAGTCAATCACAGATGCGTTGCTACTCCCGAGGACTATGATGGCCGCCTCATGTGAAAATGTGCCGGTAACCACACGCATTTTGCTACGCATTGAAGCATGTAGTTGAAAAGATCGTATCGTAAATAGAGGGGATGAAAAGGGGTGTGAAACACTTGTTAAAACATAATTAAAGTTTGTGTACACAATCAACCATAATAATGCTTTCGAGTTCGAACGATTATTTTTAAAATACATCTATTCTGTCGAAAACGCCCCTTCACATTCAACACTTGAACAATGCTTTGGTTGTTCAATTTTATGCACATAAACAGTGCGGGTATATTTTTAATTACTTTTACAAAAATTGAAATTAAAACGTTTGCGAAGCCAGAACAATGGCTTCTTTTTAATTTCTCGCTAACATGCCGGCTCAAAAATATTATAGCTAGAACTGGTAGAATATTTCTGTTTCAGGGTCTTCTTAGAGGCTGCGCAGACTTAATACTTTTGTGACTGAAATTTGCGACTCAGTCGCAGTTTCAAGTAGCTACGCGTTTTACTCTTAACGTAACATTTATTATTACTACTTTTTAATATTTAAGTAGTTAATGAGCACGCAGTTCACCTGATGGTAGATGAATACTGTTCGATAAGGGAACATAAGAAAAAGACGGGATCGCACGACAATGAATATATTAGGCAAATTTCTTGAATTAAGGCGGGGTTAATGTCGTCGATATAATTATGACTGCTTCTCGAATGTAGTGAGGGGCGCGATAGTGAAGGCGACGGGAAGCCTCACTACTGCCCTCTGGTGGTGTTGGCGCGGTACTATAAGCGCCAACAAATACTACCTACATAAAAAAAATACTGAAAAGGGCATACAAGTAGAACGATAATAAGGTAGACATTTTATATAGTACTGCAGGCTCAAACAAACAAAGGGATCAAACAAATAAAAAACAGAAACAACTACGTATGACAAATTACGTGGGACAACCCTACGAGGATTGCTGATGCCACCGGCACGTGTAACCTACAATTATAATTTGGTCATTACACTAAAAATTGCAATTTAGCAATGTTGTAATTGCGAATGACGTCAAATCCGAGATTTCCTTAATAATTATTAAATTTGTTACAGCATTCCTAATCTTACATCGATAGGACATAGTTTAGGCTAGAAATAAGACTAAATTGTAATTCTTGTATTAATTAAAGTATTTCATTTAAATTCTGGCTTTTTTTTGGAGTCTCCGAGTGCAGTAAACGTAATTGGCGCAGTCGGTAGGATACTCGCGGGCCGGTTCGCGATAGCTTAGGGCTTCTAAAATCGAAGATCGCGTCGCGAGTCACCCGAGTGGCTGTCCAGCCTCGTCACCGAGTATCCTGAATCTACGGACCTGCTGCAGCGAGGAGAAGTTTCAAGAAATCGAAGCGCCCAGAGAAGACCAGATGTATCAGTAAGTGCACTTGAATTGATCTCGTGTTGCTTTCCTTTTTCCTAGTAAACCTTCACCATTTTTTACCCTAGATCTGATAGGATCCGGCGGTCTGAATCTCGTCAGGCTCGCCGCGATAGTGTTAGCGATAGTATAAGAAATTTAAATTTAAACATAGATAACCAGTTAGATTCTATTAGTAATAAATTAAGTATAATGGCTCATGATCCGGATACTATATTTAAGGCCCTCCGCCTTGTTCCGGAGTTCGATGGAAATCCTAATGTATTGACTAGATTTATTAATATATGTGACCAGGTAGCCGCACAATACCTAAGTGCTGCACCAGGTAGCGAATTTAGTAATTCTTGTTTGTTAAACGGCATCCTCAACAAGATCACGGGAACGGCCGCTTGCACAATAAATTCCAATGGAATACCAGATAGTTGGATAGGAGTCCGTGCTGCTTTGATTAACAATTTTTCAGACCAGCGTGATGAAACCACTCTGTACAATGACCTCTCACTAGCTACCCAGGGTAATAGATCCCCTCAAGAATTTTACGATCACTGTATGACTTTATTTAGCACAATAATGACCTATGTGACTTTACATGAGACATTACATACTACTGTGACTGCGAAACGTGACCTCTATAGAAAAGTAACCATGCAGGCATTCGTACGTGGACTGAAAGAACCCCTAGGATCCCGGATACGTTGTATGCGCCCGGACACTATAGAGAAGGCTCTAGAATACGTTCAGGAGGAACTCAATATCATGTACCTACAGCAGCGTAATGAACCCCATAAACCTCAACTAACCCCTAAGGTCCCTTTGTTTCCATCCACATCATTTACTCCACCACGTCAACCAGGTTTCCAATTCCCAGCACCTAAGTGGCCGTTACCAACTAGTCAGCAGCCTATGAGGCCACCGCCTCAACCTTTCAAATTTAATCAAGTTATGCATCACGCTCGCATGCCCACTAACACCCAGAGGATGTTCAGTGCACCACCACCCAACTACAAATCTAACAGCAACGTGTTTAGATTGCCACCTCGCAATAACCCATCAACGTACCAACCTCAATCCACAGCCCCTCAGCCTATGAGCGGTGTCCAACGATTTACCCCGAAACCATTACCTCATACAATGTTGACAGGTCATGATTGGAAGAGGTCAGGGAACCCGCCACCCAGTAATTATTTTAAGTCACGTGAAATGAACATGAACGAATGCGGAGCGTACGCCGAATCATATTACAATCCATATGATTGTTACTACGAGCCGGTGTACGATTACAGCAACTATGACAATTATTACACTATCGACTATACTCCCGACTTTACTTGTGACTCAACATATTACGACGCTTCCAATCACAATCTCCTACAAGTTGAAAATAATACCCAGGTAGAAGTTGATACTGACAACCAGGATTTTCGGAAGGACCCCCATATACAAAAACTAAAATAGAACTTAACTTACAGACACAGAGACAATTACCATATATACAGATCTCCAACCCACCATTAAAATTATTAATTGACACGGGTGCAAATCAATCATTTATTAGCCCCGAAGCTGTCGAAAATTATTTTAATATATTACCGCTTAATTACGATCCTTTCGAGGTGACTAACATACACGCAACAACTAGAAACAATTACTCTATAACGATACCGTGTTTTCCTGAGTTCAACGATCGCGATAATATAAAATTATTTATCTACCGGTTCCATAATTATTTCGATGGACTCATAGGATTAGATTTATTAAGTAAATGGGAAGCTAGAATAGACTTGAAAGACGGACAATTAATAACTCGTTCCTCTTCGAACCCTATTAGGATGTATGACTCTCGGAATGTAAATTTGTACGAAGACATCATACCAGCCAGAACATCCAGAGCTATTCGTATACCGATAGACACTAGTGATGGCAACGCTTATATAAAAGAACAAATTATATGCAATTGTATTATTCATGAATGCATCACCACTGTCATTAACAACCGCGGATACATCGAAGTCGAAAACCCATCATCAAACGACATAATATTCTCTCTCGACCGACCGGCGCACGCGGAATTATTTAATATCGAGTGCACGCGCACTAATCAACCATCGGCGCGCGCACAAGAGGTAGTCTCGCGGTTACGTCTAGACCATCTAAACGAAGAGGAGAAAGCGAATCTTAGGACTCTCTGCTCTCGATATTCGGACGTGTTTTATTTAGACGGCGAACCCCTAACATTCACAAATAAGATAAAGCACCGTATTCGAACTACGGACGAGGTTCCCGTGCACACCAAAAGTTATAGGTATCCATTCGTTCATCGGCAGGAAGTTAAGGATCAAATCGAGAAAATGTTAGAACAGGGAATAATCAGACCATCCGATTCCGCCTGGAGCTCACCTATTTGGGTTGTACCTAAAAAGATAGACTCTTCGGGCAAGCAGAAGTGGCGCCTTGTCGTAGACTTTCGTAAGTTAAACGAAAAAACGTTAGACGATAAGTACCCTATACCTAATATTACTGACGTATTAGACAAGTTAGGGAAGTGCCAATATTTTACCACCTTAGATTTAACCAACGGGTTTTACCAAGTAGAGATGGACCCCCAGGATATACCAAAGACGGCTTTTAATGTCGAGCATGGCCATTTCGAGTTCCTCAGAATGCCAATGGGTCTAAAGAACTCACCTAGCACATTCCAACGTGTCATGGACAACGTTCTAAGAGGTCTACAAAACGACATATGTTTAGTATACCTAGATGACATCATAGTATTCAGCACCTCCCTTCAGGAGCACATGTTGAACTTGGAAAAGGTATTTCAACGTCTTCGAGAGTCCAACTTTAAGATCCAAATGGACAAGTCAGAATTCTTGAAACTCGAGACTGCCTACCTTGGTCACATCATTAGTAAAGATGGCGTGAAACCAAACCCCGATAAGATTTCAGCCATAGAGAAATATCCCATTCCTAAAACACCAAAAGAGATAAAGCAGTTTTTAGGCCTTCTCGGTTACTACCGAAAATTCATTCCGGACTTCGCTCGGATTACTAAACCTTTAACACAATGTTTAAAAAAGGGGAAAAAGATAACTTTAGACACCGAATACATTAACTGCTTCAAAAAATGTAAAACCCTCCTCACTAATGATCCGATTTTACAGTACCCCGACTTCTCGAAAGAATTCAATTTAACTACAGACGCGTCGAACGTTGCAATCGGTGCAATATTATCTCAAGGCCCCATAGGTTCAGACAAACCCGTGTGCTACGCTTCTCGTACACTTAACGAAAGTGAGACGAAGTACAGCACCATAGAAAAGGAATTGTTAGCGATCGTATGGGCGACTAAATACTTCCGACTGTACCTTTTTGGTAGGAAATTTAAAGTCTATAGTGACCATGAACCACTACAGTGGATTATGAGTCTCAAAGAACCCAACTCACGACTAACTCGATGGCGACTCAGGCTTAGTGAATATGATTTTACGGTTGTATATAAGAAAGGGAAATATAACGTAAATGCTGATGCCCTCTCGCGAGTAGAAATTCACAATGATGAAGTTAAGATGTTGATGACGGAGATAGCTGAATTAGAATCTTTGATAGGCAAACCGACTAAACGTCTGCCTACACCCGATAATAATCTTTCTACGGAAATCGTTAACTCCCCGACGGAAAACCCAACTGACTTACAACCAACGCTAGTTGATTCTGCCACAGAAACCGCCGACTCGTTGATAGGAAACCCTACTGACTTTCCACCTACAAATGTTAACTCTTCTACGGAAACCGTCCACACTAGTAGAGAAAACCCCATATTAGAAATTCCCGTTGTTGATGATCCGCTTAACAAATTTAACCGACAGATATATTTCACTGTTGTAAACGATGTAAAGAAAAAACCCGTTGTTACCAAACCCTTTGACACTCACACTCGAATCAGTATACAACTCTCTGAATCTAATTTGGAAGAAGACCTCGTAAATGCTGTAAAAGAGTACATTAGACCTAAAGTTAAAACAGCCTTATTAATTAACCCTACATTAGCTATGTACACTATTATACCTATTTTACAAGACAAGTTTAAAAGTTCTGCCATGAACCTTGTCTTAACCAAATCCGAAATAGAAAATGTAAGAGAATACCTTCGCCAGCAAGAGATCATTCAGCACTATCACGATGGTAAAACCAACCATCGCGGTATAACCGAATGCTATTTAGCCTTATCATCTAAGTATTACTGGCCCAAGATGAAAGATCACATAACTAAATTTATTAATGAATGTCATGTAATTGGCCGTGTGGTGTCGGCCTTTTAGAATAGCACCACTCCCTCTCTTCCCGTGGATGTCGTACGAGGCGACTAAGGGATATAAATCCAAGAGATGGGCAGCAGCATCTCCTTGTGTAATTTACATCTACTGCGGTCACCAACACGCTTGCCAGGCGCGGTGACTATCGGCAAAAACCCCCAATGAAAGGTGCAGAAGAACCCCGGCCCCCAGTCCCCGGCAGCCCCGCTATTCCAGGCTACGGTAGCGGCCTAGATAACGGCGGGGCAGGGGGTGCTAAGAATCTCCGGCAGAGATCCGGCTACCGCAACCGACGACTTCTGCACCTGGCAACATACAACACCAGGACACTGAGGACCGACGAGAAGATACAGGAGCTGGAAGAAGAGATAGACAAGTTGAACTGGAGTGTTTTGGGATTGTCTGAAGTCCGAAGACAGGGTGAGGACACGATAATCCTCAAATCGGGCAACTTGTTCTATCACCGGGAGGGCGACCACCTGTCTCAGGGTGGTGTCGGGTTCCTCGTCCACAAATCCCTCGTCAACAACGTGGTAACAGTCGACAGTGTGTCGTCAAGGGTAGCGTACCTTATACTCAGAATATCTAAACGGTATTCGCTGAAGGTCATACAGGTATATGCGCCGACTTCGACACACCCAGACGATGAGGTCGAGGTTATGTATGAGGACGTAAGTAGAGCCATACATACCTCAAAGACCCACTTTACCGTTGTTATGGGGGATTTTAACGCAAGACTAGGCGCGCGGAACGATGGCGAGCGGAGGCTGGGGCCCTTTGGAATTGGACAACGGAACCACCGAGGCCACTTGCTTGCCAACTTCTTGGAGAGGGAGGGCTTATTTATGATGAACTCTTTCTTCAAGAAGAAGGCACAGCGAAAGTGGACTTGGATAAGTCCTGATGGTTCATCTAAAAACGAGATAGACTTCATTTTGGCAGACAAACGGCACATATTTAATGATGTCTCTGTGATCAACAGGGTGAAAACCGGAAGTGATCACCGGATGGTAAGAGGCACATTAAATATCAACGTAAAGCTGGAACGGTCACGCCTAATGAAGTCTACGCTCCGACCAACACCTGTCCAAATCCAGGGCTCCGAAGAGTTTCAGCTTCAGCTACGAAATCGTTTCGCGTGTCTCGATTCTTGCGTTTCGGTGGACGAAATTAACACCAAGGTAGTAACAACTGTCCACGAGGTGGGGTCTAAGTACTTTAAGACCCACTCCAGTGGTAGGTCTCGAGTTCTCTCAGAGCATACTCTCGGTCTTATGAGGGAGAGGCGAGAACTATGTGTGCAGTCTCCAACCTCAATGTCGAAATACAGACTGCTCAATAAACAGATCTCTCAGAGTAGGCGACGCGATTGGCGTGCTCATAACACCCATCGCGTAAAAGACGCTATTGAGCGAAACCAGGGCTCGAGAGTGTTCGCCAGGGATCTGTGCGTTGGGCAGAGCCTGCTGACGAGGTTGAAGACCGAATCGGGCACCATGGTTTCGTCTAACCCCGATGTTCTGAGAGAAATTGAGAAATACTACGGACAGTTGTATGCTTCCGCACGAGTTCCCGCCCGTAACAAGGCGGACGACAAACGTGCCAAACTGACCCGACACTATACTGAGGACCTCCCGGATGTCAGTCTGTACGAGATTGGAGAGGCTCTCAAACAGCTGAAAAACAACAAGGCACCGGGCGATGACGGAATCACAACAGAGCTGCTAAAAGCTGGCGGTAAACCCGTACTAGTGGCGCTCCAAAAGTTGTTCGATTCCGTCATTACTAGCGGGACAACCCCGGAAGCGTGGAGCAGAAGCGTAGTGGTGCTGTTCTTCAAAAAGGGCGACAAAACTCTTTTGAAGAACTACAGGCCCATTGCGCTTCTGAGCCACGTGTATAAGCTGTTTTCGAGAGTCCTCACTAACCGCATTGCGCGCAGGCTAGACGACTTCCAGCCTCCCGAACAAGCCGGTTTCCGAAAAGGCTACAGCACCATGGACCACATTCACACGCTGCGGCAGATTATACAGAAGACCGAGGAGTATAATCTGCCGTTATGTGTTGCTTATGTGGACTATGAGAAAGCCTTCGATTCTATCGAGCACTGGGCGGTGCTGGAGTCCCTTCAGCGATGCCAGATCGACTATAGGTACATCGAGGTGCTGAAGTGTGTATACACAGCCGCCACCATGTCAGTCCGAGTACACGACAGAAGCACAAATCCAATCCAACTGCAGCGGGGAGTCAGACAAGGCGATGTTATATCGCCGAAACTGTTCACCGCTGCGTTGGAAGATTTGTTCAAGCTGATGGAGTGGAAAGGTCTTGGCATTAACATCAATGGCGAACACGTCACGCACCTTCGATTTGCCGATGATATAGTCATCTTGGCAGATTCGCTGACGGACCTCAGCACAATGCTAGGCGACCTCAACAGTGCCTCACAGCGGGTGGGTCTTAAGATGAACATGGACAAGACGAAAATCATGTCTAATGTCCATGTCACACCCGTACCGGTAGTTGTTGACGGCACTCCTCTCGAAGTTGTCGACGAGTACATTTACCTGGGACAAACGATCCGGATGGGTAAGTCCAACTTTGAGAGGGAGGTCACTCGTAGAATCCAACTCGGCTGGGCTGCGTTCGGGAAATTACGTAGTATCTTCTCGTCCAAAATTCCTCAGTGCCTGAAGTCGAAATTATTCGAGCAATGTGTGTTGCCAGTGATGACCTACGGCGCCGAAACGTGGTCCTTCACGGTAGGCCTCATTCGGAGGCTCAGGGTTGCTCAGCGTGCTATGGAGAGGGTTATGCTCGGAATTTCGCTACGAGACATGATTCGCAACGATGAAATCCGTAGACGAACGAAGCTTACAGACATAGCTCTCAAAATTAGCAGGCTGAAGTGGCAGTGGGCCGGCCACATCGCTCGTAGGACCGATAACCGATGGGGAAGAAAGGTCCTCGAGTGGCGACCACGTTTAGGCAAAAGGAGTACAGGTCGCCCCCCTACCAGATGGACCGATGACCTGAAGAAGACAGCGGGAAACCGTTGGATTCAGAGGGCACAGGACCGGTTGGAGTGGCGCCATTTAGGGGAGGCCTATGTTCAGCAGTGGACATCAAAAGGCTGATGGATGGATGGATGGATTAATGAATGTACAATTTGTGGACAGGCCAAATACGACCGGAATCCGGTTAGACCACAATTTAATATAGTTCCACCCGCTAAGAAACCCTTTGAAATTGTTCACATGGATTTATTTACAGTACAAGGCGAAAAATACATTACTTTTATAGACGTTTTCACTAAATATGGTCAAGCCTACCCACTTCGCGACGGAACAGCAATTAGTATATTACAGGCACTATTAACATTTTGCACTCACTTTGGTATACCAGTAACATTAATTACAGATAACGGAACTGAGTTCACTAATCAACTATTTCTAGAGTTCACTCGTTTACACAAAATTAACCACCATAGAATCTTACCTCATTCCCCGAACGATAACGGCAATATTGAACGATTTCATTCTACCCTTCTGGAACATCTTAGAATATTAAAGTTACAACATAAAGATCAACCTATTGTCACACTAGTCCCATATGCTATTATCGCTTATAACAGCTCCATACATAGCTTTACAAGATGTCGACCCTTTGACTTACTGACCGGACACTTCGACCCACGAGACTGTCTTGACATTGACTTAACTCAACACCTGTTGCAACAATACACGCAAAACCATAGAGAACAAATGAAAACGGTATACAATATAATTAACGAGTCCTCGCTTGTTAATCGCACTAAGTTAATTGAGAATAGAAATAAGAGTCGCGAACCAGAGGTAGAATATGCACCAGAACAACAGGTCTTTATTAGAAATCCCCTTGCTAGCCGTCAAAAGACAGCAGCCCGTTACACCCAAGATACCGTACTTGCTGACTTACCGATCCACATCTATACATCCAAGAAACGCGGTCCTGTTGCCAAGTCCAGACTAAAACGAGTTCCCAAAAGCGCAAATTTGTTACAGGATCCTGCTACTTCTAACCGTTCAAACGACATGGACATTGGAAATAAAACTTGAGAGCTTAGCAGACGGACCAGGACTATTGCCTTACAGACTCGGAACCATGAAGTTTACCACCCACTATCACACCTTCCTACAATACGTTAAATTGGACGATATTGAAGAGAAAGTTAATCTCGTGCAGACGCAGCTACGAGGCTACCAGGACCGACTCCTTAATGACACTTTTGCTTTGTATGAATTTCAAATAAATTATCTACATAACAGACTTGATAAAATCCTAAGTCAATTGCAGACATTAGAGCCCAATCGAGCTAAGAGAGGTCTTGTAGACGGTCTTGGTTCAATCATTAAAGGCATAACTGGTAACCTTGACCAGAGCGACGCGGTAAGATATAACGAAGCTATTAAATTATTACAGGATAACCAAAACAGCATGGCCTCTGACTTTAATAATCATGTTAGTTTAAGTAAAGAATGGATGGTAGATCACAATAAAGCACTTACACAATTAATAGATGATCAGAAAAAGATTAATGACACACTTAACCTTATATTAAACAGTGATGCTTATAGAGAAACTTCCTTAATTAAATATGCTAAATTTGCTCAACTTCTAGAAATAGCTAGTGACAACACCGAGGAGCTAATGCAGGAACTTTTAAGAGTTGAAAATAGTTTAGCTTTCATTCATGTCTCCACCACACACCATTCCATGATAGATGTAAAAATATTACAGGGTATGGTAAATAAGATTAAGACTTTGTACGGCAGCGATTATGTTCCAAATTTAGAGTTAAGAGAGTATTATGACTTGATTAAACCAGGTTCATATTACGTCAATAGACAGATAGTTATAGTTTTTAAGTTCCCGATAATTTCTAAGAATGATTTTGAGCTCTTCAAGCTATCTATTGTACCTAACAAAGATAACCAAGGCCTTATTCCTCCCTCTCCTTTCATAGCAACTTATGAGAAACAATTCGTGTACATAGAGACAGAATGTCCGAAGTTTAACAACTGGTATCTGTGCGACCAACAAGTCAACCTTCGAGTCCGTAGCAAGACCGACTGTATCCAAGAAATGATTACCAGCCAACATCTAGGAGAATCCTGCCATTTCACTAGAATTATCCTGAAAAGAGAAGCCATGGAGAAACTGGACGATCGACACTACGTACTCTCCTTCCCACAACCAACACGGGCACAACTCACATGCGGAAGAGTAGATTACACCTCGCTCCATGGAAGCTACCTCGCGACGATTCCAGCTAACTGTCACCTGAAAACGGAAGAATTCACTATAACTAATGACAACGACGAAATAGAGGGTCAACCCCTAACACTTACCGGGATACCCCAAAGCGTCGGGACACAACCTACAACATCCACGCATATCCAGTTGAGTACCATTAACTTGCAAGATCTTCACGGCATCCAAGAGAGAATCATGGCACAGACCCCCCTGCAGCTGGAGCACTTCAACGCTATATACCATACGACTATACCATTTTATACGGTTCTATCAATCGGAGGCATATTGATCGCCATAATCCTGGTATACAAGTACAAGTTCTGGATTAATAGAAACCACAAGAATCAAAAAGGAGACGAACCCACAGAAGAATCCCCTAGGCAATTACCGGCAACATTCTCACTTAGCGTTCTGAAATAGTTGCCGCTCTGAGGGTGGAGGAATTACGTGGGACAACCCTACGAGGATTGCTGATGCCACCGGCACGTGTAACCTACAATTATAATTTGGTCATTACACTAAAAATTGCAATTTAGCAATGTTGTAATTGCGAATGACGTCAAATCCGAGATTTCCTTAATAATTATTAAATTTGTTACAGCATTCCTAATCTTACATCGATAGGACATAGTTTAGGCTAGAAATAAGACTAAATTGTAATTCTTGTATTAATTAAAGTATTTCATTTAAATTCTGGCTTTTTTTTGGAGTCTCCGAGTGCAGTAAACGTAATTGACACGTTTCTTTATACGAGTAGTTTTGTGTTTTTTAAGCGTTTCTTCCAAAATAGTAACATAAAAGTGTTTTTTGTTTAGTATTTTTACTAACATAGTTGTTAAGAAAATTGTAATACTAAAGGAATCGGGTCTGAAATAAATGACTATTATTATTATTGTTATTATTATTGATAGCTTTTACTTGACATTCATATAGTTCATATTATTTCGCAGATTCCACATTAAAAACTATATAGCAAGTGTTTCTATACTAATTGATGTAAGTTTAACGATATCTTATAAGTTAAAATCAGACAAACCGATTAGGCACGTCACGCATGTCAAAAAATGCACATTCGTTTATAAACTCAAAAATATTTACTCTCCCTTGGATGCATTGCAATAACAAAATCTTTGCACAAAAAATCGCACGTTTACGTCTGAAAAAGTAGTTTGTGTGTACAAGTTTTTAAACCTAGAATAATGAAGGTGTAGGTAGTTTTTTTAAATAAAGGATGAGCCCTACTTTACTTTATGAATAGTGAGAACTCTCATTTTTATTAACATGCTACTTTCGAATGACGTCTACGTGTCTTGACCTGAATTACTTTTAGTGTGGAAATGATGTCTTATATTTCTGTTTTTAGTTTTACCCGACAGCGTAAGCAGGAAGGTAATGTTTTTTCAGCGTATGGATTTAAGTAAATTTGCATGTATGTATGTATAGTTTGTTTGTATGTATGTTCATTTATTTATCACGCGCTAAAACTTAAGTGGCTTGACCGATTGTATAATGATATATCATTTTTAACGACTTAGTTTGAATAGTAACATAAGCTGTATATACATTTTTAAAATGGCGAATGTAAATAGAAAAATAAGGGAATAAAAGGAAAATGTACATTTTTTATAAAGAAGAAAATCATTACAATAAGATCCTTACAAAAGTAAATATCTATATTATAATACTTTCATGTTACGATATTGACACAAACTCTTCGAAATGTTAAATAAATTTTAGCTTTAATAGTCGGGTTTTTAGTTTTTATAATAATTTCTAGCTAATCCTTTTTAGTTGATGAAGAACCAATAAACAATTAACGTATTTAAATGAAACAGTTAACGTTTAAAATAAATAACATTTATGTTAATTGCTATGGGGCTAAATGCATTGTCTGTAAAGTAATGTTTATTTTGACATTTAATTAAATTTGGCACTATTTGTACTTTGTCAAAAAATAGATAGATACATAAAATATTTATTCCATGACATATTACATACAACACAAGACAGATACAAAGAAAGTTAATTAAAAACTAAACTAATAGGTAGTACTATCAACCTAATCGTAATACCAATACAAACTAAACATAAAAAAAGACAAATCAACACAAAATAATAGACGAAGAGAGACTAATATTTTCGTGCGCTGCACAAGTACGAGTATATGAAAACAGCTACGGAACTCAGTTAAAGCCGTGGGGATGCCACGGCACAGATTTTCAGTCCGGAAATACCCAATTGAAAATTTAGTATACATTTTTTATAGACATATGTAGCATACGATAATGCAGCTCAACTGCGGGTAAGAGGTCACTGCACCCGTCATGGTCATCTGTAAAAAAGCTTTATATAGTATAGGCATTCTATCTGAATTCAACCACAGATGCGTTGCGTCCCGAGGACTACGATGGTCGCGAACAAAACTCAATCGGCAACCATACCATTCCACCCATTCACGAGAACAATTTTACGCTAAAAATAGATATAGCATTGGTTCTGTCCAATAAAACCATACTGGTTCATCAAGTTGTTTATATAAAAAGGACTGAACCGATATTAACAAGACTTTAATTTTAAGTGACAGATACATCGAATGATAACAATCAGTACCGAATAATTGATAAGTCCTACGAAGAACAAAATTGCGCATACAATCAGTCACTAGCGGTTTCTTATTGTCGACTGCGTGTACATTGCTTAATTTTGTAGATCAGTTACAATATACAGAAGTCGCTTAGTTATGTACATTTCGTAGACATTTATATTCATTTATTATTAAACGAACCAGCCTGAGTATACCAAGTGAACTGGGGTAATTCGATCGGGGAGGTAGGTACTACCGCTATACTTATTTCTAGCATGAAGCAGTTCTTACGGTGGGAGCGTGTGATCGCTGGGTCACTTTAATATGACGCGATCATGCATTTGTTACTAACTTCTAATGGAGCCCATGATCTATCTAATATTGCTTATAGTAGTCCATGGACATATAATGAGCAGTGATAGCCTAATGGTTGAAACTTGCCCTCTCGATCGGGAGGTCCGAGGTTCAAACCCAGGCACGCACCACTGATGTGCGTATTAGAAATTATAATTAATTTCTAATACGCACATGAATACACTGCTTTTCGGTGAAGGAAAACATCGTGAGGAAACCTACACATCCGAGAGTTCTTTAAAAAAAAGTTCTCGGAGGTGTGTGCAGTCCACCAATTCGCACTTGGCCAGCGCGGTGGACTATGGCCTAAACTCTCTCATTCTGAGAGAAGACCCGTGCCCAGCAGTGGGGCAATAATGGGTTGACGAGAGTCCATGGACGGCAACTACCACCACACACTCGTCTGCTACTTCAATCGGATAAACACATATAAATGCAGCTTGCAATCATTCGATTTATACTCCAGCTAATACCTTACTGACTTGTACTTACGTACAACTAACGTTTTCTATTTTCCTCTAAGCTTCCGATATATTGCCTGAGACGAAGCGTTTTGTTTGCTTTTATGTGAAATACTTGGAGATATTAGGTGCGTTCGATTTCCTATTGCCTTTTATCGATGCTTTTCAAATGTATGTAGTTATTAAATAGAATTTGTTGGAGCATTTTATAACGAAACAGAACAATATAATTCCTTCATAGACATTTCAAGAAAGACATTAACTAAGTTTTGTTGTATAAACTTAGGTACTATTTATTTGTAAGTTTTTGTACACATTATAATATCGCAAATAAAAATGTCTAGTATGGAGAACTATTTTCAAATGAAATTTACAGTGTTTGTACATTTTAAATCTCAATTTTCAATATATTTTAATTCGTCCGAGTGTCAGTGTGTACTATAAATTCCCATTTACCGTTAATTGTGAGTACCCAACGTTTTTGTATAAATGTTTGCTATTTAATTTGTTGAAGAGTAATACTTTCTATTTGATTTGTTGCAGAGTAATACTGCGTCCGTGAACTATAAAGTCAATTTTAATAAATGATATGTGCTGAACAGTTGCTACCAATAGTTTCAGGTTTTCTTAGAATAACAAGAGAATAACTATCAGAGTGGTTTAATAGAAGGATGCAAGTAAGACGTAAGAGATGCTTTGAATTTTAATATGGAAAAATCGAAGATTCTCATACTGTTTAGTTTAATAGAGTTTAGGTTTTTAATACTGGCTATTTCTTACAAAGGTGGTAGAACCAGTGTAGTTCGGCCGGAGAAGTACCACCGCCACACCTATTTCTAGCGTGAAGCATTTCTTGCGTTTCGATAGAAGGGTGTGGTTGCCGGCACACTTTTACATGAGGTGACCATCCTCACGAGTAGCAACGCATCCGTGTTTGACTTCAGATAGAACCCATGTTCTGTATGAAGTTGGTTACAGATGTCCATGAGCGGCAGTGACCACTTACCATCAGGTGGACTGCATGCTCGTTTGCTACTTCACCCAAATAAAAAAAAAATAAAGCTTATAAAACTCGTTGTGGGGAAAGAGTATTGTATATATATGTGTTGCTGTGAGACGAATATACATTTATACAAAGCATTTCAACGTAGTTTTCATCAGGGATTGCAATACATTTTTGGTCGACGTTAGGTAGCAAATTGATCCTATTTGTGACTAATAATAGTCGCCCATTATTGGTTGTAGCAACTTCATGAAACGATTTTCATAATCATATGCTTCTTCTGTACTAAAAGAAGTATCACATAGTCTTATTTCTAGTTACATAAATTGAATTACTGCCAATTTTCATGTAATATATTTAGTATATTTTGTTCAGAGAAGTGTTAATTCAAACAAGGTTGACTATACGTTCATAACACCACGATTTGATACGGTACTAAGACACAAATCTTCTCAACGAAACTATGCAATTTTGCTTGCGATCTTGCATATCTTTGTGCCAAGAGTAAAAGGAAAATTCAGCTATTCCTGCTAAACCACTTGTGAATAACGCAGCATACAATCCTTTGTAACGTCTCGCAGACTCAACTCTGTCAGGAGTAGCGACATGCAAACCAACCTTAGGCATGTACGTTACTGACAGTCTGTTTCAGATATACTTAGCAGTGACTAAATAAAAAAATATATATCACCTAACGATAAAGGAGACGGGCTACCTGATGGGAAGTAGTCACCGTCGCCTATGGATATTCGCAACACCGGAGGAGTCGCCAATGCATCGCCGGCTTTGAAGGAGCTTTTCACGGCTGTTCACACCTTTATTGAACCCCATGTCATAGCGCTCCAAGAAGACCTTAGGAGGAAGCTACTTAAAGTGATGGCTTTCGTCTACATTATGTCCTGAAGCGTCTTTAGAGTCGATACTAAACAAAGAGTTCCTTGTCAAAAAACCGAACAGTTACAAATTACCATCTGATCTTAATAACTACAAAAGTATTCATCATAGACACATGAATTTAGTGTTCTTGTTTAGTGTATATAGTCAGCTCACTGTCAAAATCTTCAGTTTGCATCGGGGCCAGACGGGTTGGCGGGGAAGGGGCACTATTTACAGTAACGTAAACCGGGTTTATCACTGGTTTCTATTTAGCATAACTAGCGACTCACACGTAAGAGCGCAGTGATTCTTCCTTTTATTTAGAGAGATTTCAGAATAAACTATTTAAATTTTAATAATAAAAATAATAAATGGGACTTGGCCGATAATTCTTGTAAAAAAACTAACCTTAACTTTTGTCGGCCTCAAATGATATGGTTTAAAGTCCGTCTCAATGTTACGACAGGCATACTTTGTAAAAGACACCGATTCCTTAAACCCTTTTGATATAATATTCATTTATAATATTATAATATTCATTTAATATTCACATTTATTATAAACAGTAGAAGAAGTAGCATAACCAACGGGCAACTAAACAATTCTGCAGCCAACCTTAATAAATGGCCACTGCCGCCCATTGGCATCTGTTTCAATCCCAAATAAGACCAAGAGTCTTACCTGATGTTAGTCTTAAATGCGTTGCCACCCATGATGATTAAGTTGGAATGCTTCAGAAATTCTCCCTCTTCCTTACCTCAACCTTAAGACTAAAATACAGCATTATATAACAATGATATTATTAAAGAGAAATATTCAAGTTGGTGCTTCTAAAATCGAACGAACATTGAGGTCGTGTTCCGATCCGGTGGTAGTGTAAGAACAAAATGTAACTGACTATTTGTAAGTGCCTATACAAAATAAAGACATTTAATTTAATTTCGAACCAGAAAGAATTCTACCATCTTTAAAGCTATATAGCAAAAACAAGTATCAATATAAATAGTTGATGATCTAACTAGAACGATAATTATTTTGCTATATATTGTTGTAACAAAACATTTTTGTAATACAACACCACGTCGGTCGTAACCCAAATACAGCTAATAATAAAAGTACGTAAGAAATTGGACGTTCTTATCTAAATAAAATACTATATGACGCGCCATTAATTATGGTTACTGTGCTACTTATTTCAAACGACACACGTTAGTAAAATGCGTCATTATTTTCGTAACACGATTACAAGCAAAATTATGTTGACTATGTTTTACTGTCGACTTTACACGCGGTTATTTTTTTTTTATTCATATTATAGGAATAGTAAGCGAGCTGTTATAGTAATAGAGCAGCGATAGCCTAATGGTTGAAACTTGCTCTCTCGATCGGGAGGTCCGAGGTTCCAATCCAGGTACGCACCACTGATTTTTTTTATTATGTGCGTATTAGAAATTAATTATAACGGCTTTTCGGTGAAGGAAAACATCGTGAGGAAACATCAGTTCTTTAAAAAAAAAGTTCTCGCAGACGTGTGAAGTCCACCAATACGCACTTGGCCAGCGCTGTGGACTATGGCCTAAATTCTCTCATTCTTATAGAAGACCCGTGCCCAGCAGTGGGACAATAATGGGTTGACGAGAGAAACGAGCATGCCGTCCGACAACTAACACCCACGGACACATCAATCAATCGCAATCAATACCGGCAGTGTTAATAATGGTGCCTAAGATCGACCATGGATGATTTGCAATTCCTGAGAAGGAAGGTGTCGTAAGTTTGTGAGGATGTATGTGTGTTTGTTTCTTTTTATCTGATTAAAGTAGCAAACAAGCATGCAGCCTATCTGATGGAAAGTGGTCACTGCCGCCCATGGACATCTGTAAGCAACTTCAAACAGAACATGGGTTGTCTCTGAAGTCAGTCACAGGTGCGTTGCTACTCCCGAGGACTATGATGGTCTTCTCATATGAAAGTGCGCCGGCGACTATACCCTTCCATCAAAATGCAAGAAATGATTCACGTTAGAAATGGAAGTAGCGGTGGTACTTCGCTGGTCGAACTGCACTGGTTATCCTATATCCAGTTATTTTACCCGCGCAAAAGTCTGGTCGGATTTCGCTTAAATTAGACGTATGGATTGATTATGATACATACTTTTGCGCGGGATACTCATCACCGTGGTAGATGTAACCGAAGAGGCAATGCCGCGGGATTCATCTAGTTTGAAAAAATATAATTAAATAAAATCTAGCAGTAACAATACAGACTGGGAAATGCAAATTAGTTATCGTTGCTGAAAAACATTTGTAGTAAAAGCTGCAATTGAACATTTACTTTGAAGATGAGCTCTTTTTCCAATCATTGTTATGTATTCTGAGAACACCTCGGTATCCTGCCGAGGTCTTCTCGGAATTCATTGCAAAATGATTGTGCAACCGTAAAATGTCTTCGGCCAATTATTCCATATAATATTATTATATGGAATAATTGACCGAAGATATTGATGAGAATGAATGCAAATGTTCAACCGTAATTCTTATTCGACTGCGTCAGAAACAACGTTATGTTTTTCGAGCGTTTGTATGTTTGTATGAATGTACATTTATTTGGCACGCACTACAGCCCACACGGTTTGACGGATTGTAACATATGGTTTATTATTTGGAACGAATCAGCTGTGAGAGATTTTTTTAAATATGGCGCCTACGGGCGGGAGAAAAGCCAACGTTTTTTGATTATCATAATAATATGAATAAATCAAAAGCTAGTAAGTAGTCCATTACAAATATATACATAACGAAGAGAACGTGGGATACTGCGGGCGTGCTTCTTCATCACTCATCGTGGATTTCATATGGAACGCGGCGAAGTCGGACGTAGGCTGGCCACACTTGTGTTCACCGTAATTTTCTGTCTCCAATGGTGCTCGCTGACCACTCTCTGTTCTTTTCCAATAATAATATCCATTGACGTTGCGATGTCAACTTCACCTCAGTGTCGCCCCCTATCTGAATACGCCCAAATTAATTAAGATTTGACGTTCCAATCTCCGACATACACATTATATTACATTTATATTAATATTTTCACGTAAAATGAAAAAAAAAAATCATTTAAATAAATTATTACCAAAACCAAAAAAAGGAATTAATTCGTTTTAGGCAGTCGGTGTTTTTACATAGTAAATGTTATTATGCAGCGACGATGCTTCGGAATAATTATTGTTGTAATAACTTTTATTTACAGATACTGTTTTTAACTAGCTTCTAGACTAGCTTAATATCGAATTAATTCGCTACTTAAACATGTTTATTATCATAACTAGCATCCTGTTAATTAATTCCACATTTTTTTTGCAAATTCCGGCTAGTAATTTTTATGCCAAAGAGTTACGAACATAAATACAAACTCACAAACTACCGAATTTATAATATAGGCATGTATGTAAGTTTGTAAAATTAATTTAGGATCAAATCGGAATATAGCTATGTGTATCATTGTTATAAAGGAGAAATAGCTGTAATGATGATATATAAGATGTTAAACTACAAAAAGTTACCTATAAACATACTGTTATATCAACAGCGCTATAAAATTTACTCATGTAATAATTTCAACCGCTTAACCTTCCTATACTCGCGCGTTGGTCTGTGAGACCGACGAAACACATTTTCGTAATTATTTTAATGCACGAAAGTCCTGAAATGTTGAGATTCTTGCTAGCTGCCGGATTTGTTACTATCTTAATTTTAGAGCAAACTGTACGTTTGTGCGAAAATCACGTGTTGTATTTGGCGCCACCCTGGGCTGTCAACACGACTGCCAAGACGCGACGAAAAGAAGTTAGCACAGATCAACGCGCCTACCGTTTCTATTCAAAATGCGTTACGTAATACTTGAACACGCTTTCACGCTTTCTACACTCATAGCCCCACATTAGGATCGTTTCCTGTGTCGTGGGTATCATGGACACACACAAGACGAATACACAAACATCCAGATCCAGAACACGAACCTAAACTCATCATTCAGATGTGAGTCTGGCCGGGATTCGAACCCTGGACCCATTGCGCGTCAGACCGGTATGGTAACCGCTTCGCCACGCGGGTCGCTAAAATAACTCAATCCGACATACATATAAAATATTTGGATAGATAATCAATTGTGATAAATAATAATAACACATATTATGTTACTGTATCTTATTTGTAATATTTACTCATTACCAGTAGGCTCTGATAAATTGGAAAATAATGCAAATAAGTAGCAATGAGCTCATGATACGGATGATACAGGTTATGTATGGACCATCAGTTCTCATTTACGTATTTAAAAATTAAAATTTGTTTATTACAGAAGCCTTTTTGAAAATGCATATTACATAAAGCCGATTTCGACAAAAGATATGTCTATTGTGGCAATGATTAAATGATGCCAGGTTTGATTCATAATTATTAAATACTAGCTGTGCCCGCGACTTCGTCCGCGTGGAATAGTTATTTTGGGCATAATTTATTTTTGCAAACAACCTCCTCAGCTTTATAAATTATAGCTGTTACCCACGACTTTGTCCGTTTTATTTTCTATTATTATTTTAGACAATTTAGTATTGAAAGGAACATAATTATTTTAGAGTATTTGCGTAAATTATATTTTTAATTTTATTTTCACCCCTCTCTCCGCGTCCCTCGCAAGCAACGCCCCTCCTCCTCGCAGCGTCATGTTTTGCACATCATGCGGCGCAGCTGAATTGTATATCGGTGTTTTTAAAATTGTCATATCTTCTAAGATGTTCATTGAAATTAAGTGATGTCAAAGACAATTTTGTTCACAATTAAATACTCTTAATCAACAATACATTTATTTCGACAAAGATTATTACGTTGATACAACTCTTAACTAATTTCGACCGAATTTGATTACCATGAAAACGGTTCTAGTGAGTTAATCTTAAAAGATAGACACATACTGTCGCGACATTTTTTTAGATCATTTCAAGAGAAATAATTGTTTCATACATATATTTTTGATATCTTGCACCGTTTTCGCAGCGCACGCAACGGAAGCCCTCAAGGATGAATAATTTTCCCCGTTTTTTTCACATTTTCCATTATTTATTCGCTCCTAATAGTTGTAGCGTGATGTTATATAGCCTAAAGCCTTCCTCGATAAATGGTCTATTCAATACAAAAATAATTTTCAAATTCGAACCAGTAGTTCCTGAGATTAGCGCGTTCAAACAAACAAACAAACTCTTCAGCTTTATACATTAGTATAGATGTATTTTATATTGTAGGCTCAATGATAATAAAGAACGAAGAAAATACTTAATTAATTTTCTATTAATCAATCATTGATCATGTCGCTCAGCGTACTATGGAGAAAGCTATGCTCGGAATTTCACTACGAGACATGATTCGCAACGATGAAATCCATAGATGACCTGCTAAAATTATTATAGCAAAAATAAATTAAATTGCAGTCCACCTGATGGTAAGTGGCCACTGATGCCCATGGACATCTGTAATCAACTTCTCGTTGCTACTCCCGAGGACTAAGATGGTTGCCTCATGTGAGACTTGAGCTAATACTAATAATACAATTGCATAAGCTTTATAAATCTGTTTTAAGTTTAGATATTCGTCTTTCAAATATTCGTATTTATGTTTATATAGGTATTCATTTGCTGGACATAAAATAATGAATATCTTATATTACTATAAAGTTAGTGACCCAAATATTTGCAGACCTGTTACGGTAATGAATTGGAAAGCTTAAAATTATTGACATGGAAATAGGAGATGATTATTGAAGCTATAATATACCTATTTTTGATAATAACGAACTTTTGAATAAACGCATGGAAAAGTTATGATAACAATTTTAAAGTATTCACTTACGTATTTATTGAGTGGTTAGTAAATTGTAGTAAAATTATTGAGTTAAATTATAATTATGCCAACTTAACAAAACAACGATATTTGCATATATGTATATACATAACAATTTTGCATTTCGTATGTTCGGTATCGTTAAAAAATCATCATATTATTTTAATTGATTAATTAACTTAAATCCTGTTAATTCAATGGTTGATACTCGTCCTCTCGAGGGTCCAAGTTTGAAATCTCGGCACGCACCACTGATTTTTTTAGAATGTGCATATTAAAATTTGATTATCACCGTACGATGAAAATATCTTGAAAAAACCTACATCACTGAGAGTTCTCAAAAAAAGTTCTTAAGGATTTGTGAAGTCTACCAATTCACTCGTGGTCAACGCAGTGGTCTTTGGTCTTAAACTCTTTCATTCTGAGAGAAGACCCATAGGGCCGGCACTCATATGACGGAGCGCAGCGCAGCGCATTTTTTGCTGTCAAACTATTATCGTCATTGTCCCTTTAGAAATAATATCCAAAATTAAATAACAGCAATTTATTTCTGAGGAGCATGGAAGCGCATGCTCGCGCATCCGCGCGCATCCGCGCGCATCCGCGCGCATTCTCCCAGTAATTAGCGCGAATTTCGGCTAGTGTGTGATTCGTTAAGAAAATTTCGCGGGCATGCGCTGCGCTGCGCTGCGCTGCGCTGCGCTCCGTCATATGTGCGCCGGCCCATACTCAGCAATAGGACTATAATGGGTTGAGAATTCAATTTAAAATGTTCCTATTTCGTAGACGTAGAAGTGAATAAACGAAATAACTCTTTTCGTAGCCTCGTAGAGGGGCGTAGCAGATCGTAGCGCTACGTAGAGCGTTAGTATTAAGCGAACTAGCTCGTAGCCTGAAATTGTTACTGACATTTGTGTAGAGAGTAAATATCGCAACCCTTTGTCACTTCAGGCGTCCGTGCGTTCAGCGCTTTGTCCTGCAATGATGCTCCCAAAATGGCTCTCTTTATCCGCAGCGCGAAATGTCAAACGTTAAAACTTTACAAAATACCCGACACGGTCCGCTAGAATTGGCTTGTGTTAACAATTCTAACTATTCTTTCGTGTTTTGAAATGTACGAATTTTAAACTAAAATTCGTTTGAGAAACTGTTTCATAATTTTGAATCTTTGTTTTTGTCCAATTTGGAGAGACAATGCTTTTTTCTGACCTAGGTTATAAAAATAAATTTCAGTGCTGAGGCACTTCTAATATACATTAATTACAAGGATATCATTAAATTAAAACTGAAGAATACTACGTTGTTCGACTTTGAAAGTATCGCTGGCAAAGTCAAACTAACAGGAGTAATAAAAGCTGATGTTTCATTTTGCGGAAGTCATAGGTTAATATATTATTTTTTGCTCACGTTTCACTAAGTAAAATAAAGTCATAAAAAATTCATATTGCACAATATTTAAACAAGAAAATGAAACCTTTAAAGAAATAGCTTCAAAATGTAGCCAAATACTCTAAAGCTATCCAGGATCTTCAATGGTTACAAAAAATGCTTAAAACATTAATCTCCAAGTGAAGGAAATCTCAACTCTTTCAACTGCAAAGACGTTACTTAATCACGGTCTGCCGGTGCGCGACGGGAGGTGATTAATGTGTTTTACATCTGCCGCTGCTAGCAAAAACTAGAAGGTTACCCACTTCTGCGATCATCGTCACTTTAAGCTTATTCGAAAATAGAATATACTGCACATTAGTGTACGAGAATAGATTGGGAACTTTCGTTCTTTAAAATGATAGTAAACGTTTACTGCTGCCGTTATTAGAAACTAGAAGGTTACCCATTTTTACAGTCCTCGTCACTGTCAACTGTCATGGTAAGTTAAAGAGACAGCATGTTGTACCACATTCATTAGAATAAAACAATATTTAAAAAATATATTAAAACAAGCTTTTATTTCAGTGCAATGAAAAGAAAAAAAAATGTAGTAGTCACACCCATCATTTTGTTGTATCGTACAATTTTCTATCATATAAAAGCTTGTCAGATATATAAAGATGAAGATTAGCAAGTGACCGAAAGCAATTAGGAACTTAATCTAGAGTAGATAAAAAATCAAGGCAGTGATAGCCTAATGGATAACTTGCCCTCTCGATCAGGAGGACCGAGGTTCAAACCCAGGCACCACTGATTTATGTGCGTATTAGAAATTAATTATCACTGCTTTTGGGTAAAGGAAAACATAGTGAGAAAACCTACATACCCGAGAGTTCTTAAAATAAAGTTCTCGGAGGAAGTGTGAAGTCCATCGATTCGCACTTGGCCAGCACGATGGACTACGGCCTAAACACTCTCATTCTGAGAGAAGACCCGTGCCCAGAAGTGGGCCAATTATAGGTTGATGAGAGATAAAAAATGACTATGGGCTACAATGGGCTCAGAGTCGCTCAGCGTGCTATGGAGAGGGCTATGCTCGGAATTTCGCTACGAGACATGATTCGCAACGATGAAATCCGTAGACGAACGAAGGTTACCGACATAGCTCTCAAAATCAGCAAGCTGAAGTGGCAGTGGGCCATATCGCTCGAAGGACCGATAACCGATGGGGAAGAAAGGTCCTCGAGTGGCGACCACGTTTAGGCAAAAGGAGTACAGGTCGCCCCCCTACTAGGTGGACCGATGACCTGAAGAAGACAGCGGTAAACCGTTGGATTCAGAGGGCACAGGACCGGTTGGAGTGGCGCCATTTAGGGGAGGCCTATGTCCAGCAGTGGACATCAAAGGGCTGATGGATGGATGGATGGATGGGCTACAATTGTCATCATCGTGGGAACTACATGGTTTGCGAATTCAAAGCTAAAAAAATCTACAATAGAAATTTAGTTGTAGCATCTAGCAAACAAAATAGACTACGAATATCAAGTTATATTTCATTTACGCATCGCCAAAATTTTCGGAAACTATTCTGATAAATCCAAAGTCTATTTATTAAAAATCGTTAAAATGTGTGATATATTGACTGCGATGGCAACGCGTCAGGCATTTTGTAACGTTTGACATTTTACGCTGAAAAGAGCATTTTGGAAACATCATTGTCGAACAAAGCGTTTTAGTCACGCGCGACCCAAAAAGCAATAGTTACTGCATTTACACTGCATGTAAAATTTGGACTATGGGAAGGGTTTTATTGTAACTGAGCGGTTTTGAGTCTGACTCGGATAGGCTTTTGGGTTCTATTCCTAAATGACATTTGAAGGATACGTATGTGTTCGAATCTGAGCGTTTGTGTCTGTGGCAACTATCAATGATTTGGTTTATAAGCGGTAGTATTGTAGAAAAAATGAATTACGGTAGGTTATATACTTTTAAAAGTTATGTCAAATTCTCGCAGATTTCCGTCATACAATATTTTCCGTAATCACTAAATCAAGTGATACTTAAATTATAATTTAGAAATAGCTTCCTAATTAATATTAATTAATTAATATATGACGACGCGCGTGGCGGAGCAGATACCATACCGGTCTGAAGTAATGGGTAATGGGTCTCGGGTTCGATTCCCGGCCAGACAGGTATCTGAATGATGAGTTTAGATTCATGTTCTGGGTCTAGGTATTTGTGTATTCGTCTTGTGTGTATCCATGGGTCCCACGACACAGGAAAAAATCCTAGTGTGGGGCTATGAGTGTAGAAAGCGTGTTGAGTTTAGTTAGTTTCAAATTAAGAGTGATTATAGATTAATAGACAAAGAATCTGTAAATATATTGCATTATATAGGTTGTTAAATTAATTTCTACGGCAGGTAATCAAGTACAACTTATTTAAAAGATTGCTTGAACTTTATCAAGTTAACCTTAATCAATTTTACGATTTCTTGCAAGTGGGTCTCTTAAGATGAACGTAAATACATAATTTGTACATTACCCCAAAGCTTTGTTTAAGTCTACGCTAACATTTCCTTAAATTTATGTAGTCCGTTGTTCGCCAAAAAAGCGTCCATTTCTTCCAATTTAAAAATGCCTTCCCATCCATTACTTGCAAATACGGTTGCAGCGGACCCAACCCGCCTTAGGAGTAAATGAGTCAATCAATCATAGGGGCTGCTCGAGTCTTGAGACGGTGTTTTGGTGACGTAAGCAATTTAAAGTCATTTCGGTTCGTGTAGGGTATTTCTCACACGATTTTGTTTGGATTATGTATGTGTATGATTTTATTTTTAGTGTGTTGTTATATATGTTATTATAAAGACTGTATTTAATACCTATAAAATGATATACTTATACAAATAATGACAACTATTAAGTGAAAAATCTATCATAGGGGTTTCTCGAGTCTTAAGACGGTATTTGGTGACGTAATCAATTTAAAGTTATTGTATGTTTGCTGTCGCTTAGTCTCTTATCGTAGTCGTTCAACGTTTTGGGCAATATAATAGGTACGTTTTAAGACCTGTTACATGAAATAAATATGAATAATCTTTACAAGTACGGTCTATTAAATTTAAAACAGAAATATTTCTGGTGACAATCAGTGTTTGATTAAATGTATTAAAACACAATATTAAATTTTAATAAGTTTTGGTACAGTAAATTGACTTTAAGGACTAAAATATTACGTAAAAATTAAGTTATAGCCATGTACTATATATTTCTTGCTGTTATGGATCTGAGATGTTCAGACACGCTGCCCTTTTTTACTATAATTATATACGTATGAGTTAAATCAAAAAACAATTAAATTTTCTTGTATGACATTAAAATAGGTAATTCGGGTAAATGGCTACTTGATGTACGTGATCTTTTGTAAACTCAAACATGATTAAAAAAAAACTTAATATTTTGTCTTATTTGTTTTTTATCACTAAATTTAAAAAAAACTCCTTAAAAATGGGTATTTCTTGAATTAAAATTGCTAACAAAAATGCATAGAAAAAAACAATTTATAGTAACATTTTTAAAATACTCTATACCAGTGATTTCATCCTACACAACTCCTTTATTCAAATTCAAACCTTCAATAAACTTACCACAACAAACAGAGTTTGTATTGTTTCTTTTTTCCTTGTTACCAGGTTTTGAAGCGTCAAAGTCTTTGTATGTTCCACCGTCAAACACAATCATGTGGATCATAACGTCTCAACCCAGTTCTGAGTTACAGTGTAAATAGGACGTGTGGTGGAATGACTTCTTAGATAGTTTCTTTACAAGAGTAGCTCGCGATCTTAGTCTACCTGGATAATTACTTGGTTATTACCATCTGAAGGTGGTAGAACCAGTGTAGTTCGACCGGGGAGGTACCACCAACACACCTATTTCTAACGTGAAGCATTCGTTGCGTTTCGATGGAAGGGTGTGGTTGCCGGCACACTTTGATATGAGGCAACCATGCTAGTCGGGAGTAGCAACACATCTGTGATTGACTTTAGATAGAACCTATGTTCTATATGAAGTCGCTTACAGATGTCCATGGGCAGCAGTGACCACTTACCATCAGGTGTACTGCATGCTCGTTTGCTACTTCATTATTATAAAAAAAAAAAAAACAAATTAAGCACAAGTCGCCCCCGACTGAGTGGACCGATGACCTGAAGAAGCGGAAAAATGTTACATTCATACAAACTTCATTTTACGATCTACGTGGTTACTATACCGGTCTGACAGTAGGTTCCGGGTTCGATTCTCGGCCAAACAGGTGTCTGAATGATGAGTTTAGACTCTTGTTCTGGGTCTGAGTGTTCGTGTATTCGTCTTCATGTGTGTCCATGGCACCCACGACTCAGAAACCCTACTGTGGGGCTATGAGTGTCAATACCGTTTTAAATATTTTTAAGTATTTAGAAGGAATCGGTCCGGTTAGACTAGCATCATTTAGGAATCAAAGTCTATCAGTGGACTTCAAAAGGCTGATGGATGGATGAAAATTACGGTCTATATTAATACCACCATAATCAATATGAGGCAGGATTGGAGTTGAAGTAGCTACAGGCACATTGATACCCCTATTTTTTTATGTTTTCGAGGGGGAAACTTTCAAAAAGTACCCGACGTCGTGGGAGCGATGCAGGTTATGTGGGATTCTTACCGCACTAAAACCCTCCCGATGGCCGACCTCGACGCTGCGAAGAGGACTCCGGGAACTCCGATTGACCGCCGCCGGCGTCCTCAGCGTGTGCCCCAATGGGCTCTTCCCTGGTGGGCGTGAACTACTCACCGCACCTACTGGTTTTTACGGCAGCATGCAACCACACATGCCACCGTCCTTCCCGGGGTCGCTTGGCCGGACGGTTCGAGCTCCCACTCTTCCCGCCCGCAACCCTGGAAGCCTCTTTTAGTCGCCTCTTACGACAGGCAGAGGGTACCGTAGTCCTATTCTGGTCCCGGAACTACAGGGACAACATTGATACCCCTATGGATTAAATTTAAGTGTTTAAATTGTAACGCAGCAGTGATGTGCTTTAATGTGGCGCGGTGCGGTGACCAAGGAGGTGCGGTGTGGTGACGAAGGAGGTGCGGTGAGGCGAGGGGGTGAGGAGAGGAGAGGTGCGATGATTGACGTGGCAGAGCTGTCATTATTGAAAAAGAATTGAGCATAAAATGTTGGATAAAAGTATTTTTCTGGTGTCTTATTTTACAGCGTTATAAAATATCTCACCCGTATCGACTTGAAACCAGGGCACAGAAGCGCTTAACATTTATTATTTATATTATAAAAGATGCAAAAAGCTTGCGAATCGTCAGACGGCATGAGACATCTAGAATCTGAGATAGGATTGGAGTCTTAACTAACGAAGGACACAGATGTGCCATCTTATGCTCCTAACTACACTTTCAAACTAGAACATATAAGGGCTTAATATTAGCGTTATAGGATTTAAATAGATTTAGGGTCTTTGCAAGAGTAAGACCCTTCATTATCCGATTACTGTTCCATTTAGGCTTTGCTCTTTCTTAGAATGAAAAGGATTAGGCTATAGTCTGCCACTCTAGTCAAGTGCTGCTTGGTATACTTATAATACCTTAGATAACTTTTAAACCTTATCGACATAACAACAAGATAAAACTGCAACATAACTTGAAAAAAAAAACAGATGCTCTCGATTCCACTCTGGAGTCAACGTTCATATCCAGGATATCACTGTTTTTTTTATTACATTGAAATAGCAAACGAGCGTGTGGTCCACCGTATGGTAAATGGTCTCAGCCGCCTATGGACATCTGTAAGCTAAGATCGCCTCATAACAAAGTGTGTCGGTAACCCCCATTCCATTGAAACGCAAGAATTGCTTCACGCTACCGTAAGTGTGGCGGTGGTACCGGTCCGGTCGAACTACACTGGTTCTACCACTTTCATAAAATATATATAAATAAGATTGTTCTCACCAATGCATTATATTCTTCGTTGTTGCTTTGCGCCTTGCATTGTTTCATATGTGGGTAGCTGGTACGTGCCTCATAATGTTTGAAATATCTCACGACTAGTAAACATAGCCTCCCAAAATAGATTTAATTTAGTTCATCCACCGCGTGGGTGACCTTCTACGTGCTTTGATGTACTCTACAATTTCTCAATGCAATATACTATCATTGACTACTATTAGCTGCTGATACAATTAAGTCATTATGTTATAATTTTGTACACCGTACCCTCTCTTGTATATGTTTTATTTTTCCTTCTGTCACCTCTAAGGTTGTCTGGAAGAGATGGCTATTTTAGTCATGAGACCGCCTGTTGTACCTTTACTTTTTTGTCTTTTTATTATTATTTTTTTGTTTGTTATATTTTTGTGTATCGAATATTATGTATAGATGAATAATAATAATGCTCACAGCAATACTTTAAAGAAAGGTAGACGTGAAAAGTAGCCGAAGGTTACACCAATTCAAAATCCAGGTATAATTTGAATATAAATAAATAATATTACTGCACTGGCTCTGAAAGAATTAGACGGACCTATACCGAAGAATAAAAGTGTCTGTGTATGCATAACAATTAATGTCATCTTCATATTGAATCTACACACCCCATAACATGACTGTGTATTTTTAACTTTAGTTTCATATTTAAACACTTTCCACATTCAGATCCGCATACTATGATTTTTATACGACATAGTTGCCATGAACATACAAAGAAAAATAGACAAATACCCAGACCTAGAACACAAGTCTAAATTTATCATCATGTCTAACTAGGTGTCAAACCCCGAACAGTCATTTAGCAGGTGGTAGAACCAGTGTAGTTCGACCGGGGAAATACCACCGCCACACTTATTTCTAGCGTGAAGCATTTCTTGCGTTTCGATGGAAGGGTGTGGTTGCCAGCACACTTTTGATTGAGGCGACCATCATAGTCCTCTGGAGTAGCAACGCATCTGTGATTGACTTCAGATACAACCCATGTTCTATTTAAAGTTGCTTATTGGTGTTCATGGGCGGCAGTGACCACTTAGGTGGACTGCATGCTCATTTGCTACTTCAATCAGATAGAAGAAAATTAAAAATTCGCAGCGTGTCGGCTCGATATGGTAAGCGATTCTGAGAAGAGATTTTTTTATACCCAATTACTCTCATTTAGTTTAGTTCAATCCATTATTTGTCTTCTTATCCTATCCTATCCTATCCTACTAATATTATAAATGCGAAAGTTTGTGAGGATGTATGTGTATTTGTTATTCTTTCACGCAAAAACTACTCAACGGATTAGGTTGAAACTTTACAGTAGTATAGGTTATACATTAGAATAACACATGGGCTATAATTTGTAATGATTTTTTATTTATAAGGTTATAATATAACGAGAAATATCAGGTTAGTCGGAAAAAAAGTTGTGCTCTGAGAGCTATCTTCGCGTACGCTGCCTAAACCGTTGGAGATATCCAAATATAATGTACCATGGGATTGTTTGGCTCACATAGATCTAAATAAAAGTCCGCGACAGCATATGTCTATATTTTATGTATAACCCACAATAACTCTTTTTATACTTTGAAAATTTTAAAAATATCAAGTTGATGTTTCCATGAGTTTTATACAAACTAAATATTAATCCTTATCAAAATAAATGATTTCAAAAAATCAAGCATCTAATAAAGATTGAATCTGCCTTTTACACCATGTAAATTGGATAAGTAGTTTAGAAGATGTTACGAGTATAACATATTGCGTAGTCAATTGATTGACCGGCAGTACGCGCCGTGCGCCGCCGCCGTATACAACGAAGTTGTATGATATTAATGTTTGAATGGTTATAAAATACGGAGCAAAATGTGAAAGGTCAATGACGTCTCTGTAGTTCCGGGAATAAGGCTACGGTATCCCCTGTCTGTGGTAAGAGGCAACTAAAAGGGAGCTTTCGGGTTTGCGGGCGGCTAGACGGAGAGCTCCAAACACCCAGTCAGCAACTTCGGGAAAGATGTCAGCATGTGTGGTCGCATGCTATCGTGAGAGCCAGGATGGACGGAGCTTGAACCGTCCAGCCAGGCGATCCCGGGAAGGACGGTGGCATACGTGTGGTCGCATGTCGTGGTAAAGACCAGATGGAGTGGTGGGCCCAGCCGCTCACTCTGGAGGAGCCTGATGGGGCAATGCACTCAGAGGACTCCAGTTGCGTTCCTTTGAAGATCCCGGAGTCCTGGTGCTTTAAGAATCCCAGATAACCATGCGTCGCTCCCACGGCGTACCTTTTGAAGGTTTCTCCCTCGACAAAAAAGAAAAACAAAATTTTAAACAAAAAATACAACCGACTTCCATGCCACATAAAAGTAAAAAATAATTTAAATACATGTTGGTTTAGAGCAAACACAGTACTTAGTACATAGTCCCGAAGTCGGCGCTCACCATATTTTGCTGGATCATGACGAAACTACATGTATCTTATATGAGCGCCGACTTCGGGACTTAAATTATTTTTTACTTTTATGTGGCATGGAAGTCGGTTGTATTTTTTGTTTAAAATTTTTTTTTCACGCTTTTCAGTCACGATAAAATCAGTTATGGCTGTTGCTAGTCGTCCGCTAACCGGATGAATAAAATTAATTATTCGTCCGATTTTCGGATGAATAAAATTATGTGCTGACGTCATCATCTAAAAATAGACTTCTTTGCCACAACCGGTCGGGGGCGCTACCGCGCCCCCTCCCTTAGATTCTGAATTGGAAAAATCTGTTCGAACCTAACCTAACCGAATAAAACAACTTTTTCTGAGTAAACATTTATTTAAAGATTAAATTATTTAAAGATTAAATTATAGACCTATAATTATTAATATTTAAAGTAGAAAAAGTAATATAAACCTTATAACTAAGAGTATAATTCAACTGATACTGATAAAAATAATTATGACTATCCTTAGTTGGAAAACCAATACCATCAAAACCAATTTAAGTTCGGGCAGCATGGTCGGTATTCACTACATCAGGTGTACCCATAGCTTTACACAATTTATTAATCTCAGTAATATGATTTAACTCACCAGTTTCAATACGTTTTTTATTACGAGGATAATAAGTATGTTTAATATACAGACCATTTTTATTACGAATTTACCGTTTAGCGGACGATTAATTTATTTTATTCATTCGATTACCGGACGACTAGACACTTCGATCAGTTATACGAGACCGTGTAATACATAGTATCCATAAGACTGCATAGTGCATACATAAATGGAAACGGTAATTTAAAATCAACCTTAAATGACAAGTCAAACAAAAGCCTAAGCGATATCTTACATTACTGTCACAGTGCATGTGAACTGAGCGCAACCGCGAGCAGGGCGCGGTTGGCAGTACTCCTGCATCGTCCAGGTAATTGTATTCAAAATGGAATTTGTGATCATAATTATGTCCTTTCCGGAACTCATTGTTTGTATTGCGAACAATAATTACCAAACACACATACTTTAGGCAGGCTGTATACCTATATTATTAGGGTTAAAGAGGTGAAGGTAACTTTATTAATCGTTGCCTCTGTTTATGGAACTCCTAATATATTCATAAGGGCCATATTACTATCACCTGTGGGTTAGATAGGCAGTACCACTGAATAAAAGCCCAGTTAAAGATAACGGTTTTCATAAGTCATCTCTTCTTAGCATTTCTTCAATAAATCCTTAAACACTAAATAGCCAACTTCTATGGCTTGGGCTTACAGTACCCTGCATCATAAGGGTCGAAGAGTTAAAGGTCAATTTTCTTATCATACGTCTTTGCTTTGTTAATATATTACAATTCCATAAGTATCAAATGGCCAACGCCTATGCTTTAAGCCTGAAGTACCCGTGCATCATCAAGGCTGAAGAGTTGAAGGTCAAAACTATCATGTTATATCTTTGCCTAGTAATCTCATTACATATACGTAAGCACCATATGGCCAACGCCTATGGTTTAGGCTTGAAGGACCCCAGCATTATCAGGGTTGAGGAGTTGAAGGTCAAATTTTTCATGCCATATCTTTTCGTAGTAATCTCATTACATACACGTAAGTAACAGATGGCCAACTTCTATGGCTTGGGCTTGCAGTACCCTGCATCATGAGGGTTGAGGAGTTGAAGGTCGATTTTAATATTATACGTCTTTACTTTGTAAATATATTACATACCCATAAGCATCAAATGGCCAATACCTATGGTTTAAGCTTGAAGTACCCCTGCATCATCAGAGTTGAGGAGTTGAAGGTCAAATTTTTCATCTTTTATCTTTGCTTAGTAATCTTATCAGATATACGTAGCGATCATGTAGCTAACGCCTATAGTTTAAGCTAGAAGCACCCCAGCATCATAAGGATTGAGGAGTTGAAGGTCCAATTTTCCACCGTATACAACCATTTTTCTAATGTTCTACCTTACATTTTTTAAATATCATTTTGAATGCGTAAGGATGAAATAGCTAAGTTTTATGGCTTAGGCATTCAATACCCCTGCATCATCAGGATTCAGAAGTTGAAGGTCCAATTTTTCGTTGTATACCTTTGCTTAGCAATGTTATTACAAATCCGTGAGCAACAAATGTCTAACGTTTATGGTTTAAGCCTGCAGTACCCCTGCATCATCAGGGTTGAGGAGTTGAAGGTCAAATTTGTTATCGTACATCTTTGCCTTGCTATCTTATTATATATCTGTAAGCACCAAATGGCCATCACCTACGGCTTGGGCTTACAGCACCCTGCATCATCAGGGTTGAGGAGTTGAAGGTCAATTTTTTTGTCATATGTCTATGCTTAGTATTGTTATTACACATCCATAAGCACCAAATGGTCAACCCCTATGGTTTAGGCTTGAGGCACCCCTGCATCATCAGGATTGAGGAGTTGAAGGTCAAATTTTTCATCACATGTCTTTGCTTAGTAGTCTTGTTACATATATGTAAGCACCAAATAGCTAATGTTATAGTTTAGGATAGCTGTAACCCTGCATCATCAGGATCGAAGAGTTGAAGGTCAAATTTTTTGTCAACCTATATAAGCATAGATATATAATACATATTCCAAGTTTCATAAGAATCGATTCGGCAGAAGCCGAGTTATCTCAAATTATCTAAAAAACTTGAGGATTGGTGGTGGTTTCCACCCAATAACTCAAAGAGTTAAGCATCACAGCATACCCATGTCCAAGAAAAAAAGTTGCGTGATAAAATTTCCTATCAAATGAAAGAAAGAAAATGGAAATCGGTTTAGAAACACCCAAGTTATTCAACATTTTAAGAAACCGACATTTTCCAATTTTCCGGGAAAACCGCCGGAAGGTTTTCATTTTCCTCAATATGGGACTGCCTGTGAAACTAGCCGCATACAATGTCGTATGAATCGTGTCGGTAGATCGACGATTTCTAGCCATTTCGCCCGAACATAAAAAAAAAAAAAAAAAAAAAAAAAATACGTGACGAATAGATAACCTCTTTCCTTTGGGAAGTCGGTTAAAAAAGTCAATGAGAATGAAACAGCGGAAAGGTTAAATATGTTATTCAATCGTCATTGACCTTTTAATGTAACACAACTCGGCACATATATCAGATTAGCAGTAGTTTAGGTCGTAGTTGACCACGCTAGCCAACTGCGCGTTGGTAACCGTCACGGGTTTTGAGACCCTTTCTTAAAACTTCTAATTTCAGAGTAAGCTTAGTTAGTTAATACTAATTCAAATTAATATACGTGCCTGTGATTTGAAATTTGAACACACTGATTTAGGCGATTAAGGCTACGTACGTACTCACGGCGCGGTTTTCACCCGCGGCCGCCGCGGTTGCGATTATCGACCGCAAACGTGGCGGGCGAAAACCGCAAGACGGGCGGTTTACCATCAGTTGAGGTCCTGACTACTGCACTAGCCCGCCAACTGACCGCAGAGCGCGCGGGAGCAAACCGCCGCGGCTGCGACTGACCGCGGCCCGCGCGGTTCTACAGATTGCCCGCCGGTGCAGCGGGAGCCGCAAACAACCGCGCGCCTTGCGGGCGAAAAACGCGTCGTGAGTATTGCTTTAATTTTTTACACTTATATCTGCATCCTACAGAAGCTGCGGGCCCGCAACCGCGGCGGCCGCGGGTGAAAACCGCTCCGTGAGTACGTAGCCTAACACACGGCACCGCGCACCGCCGCGAATAGCGGTGCCCCGCGCGCTAAGGCGGTTTACGCACCTGTACGAGCGGATGGACCGATCATCAAAATAAACTTTTCGACATCGAAATGCATTTTTGCTTCAACGATGATCCGCGCGCTTAGGCGCCAGCCCGTGTGTGAGGCGCCGACCCCCCGCACTGTCGTTCGCGCGGAGACACGGTGGTAATGAGAACACCGCTGGACCGCGCGGCCAGTCGGTGTACGTTTGTGAGGCATCAACGGATTTATTAGACCCCAATACAACATGAGATCCGCTTCACCGCCTACCGTGGCAGTGAGCGGTACCGTATGTTAATCGCATTAGGAAGTAGGGCAAGGGTTCAATCTGAAGTAAATCACAGATGCGTTGCTACTCCCGAGGACTATGATGATCGCCTCATACAAAAGTGAGCCGGCAGGCACACCCTTCAAATGAAACACAAGAACTGCTTCACGGTAGAAATAGGTGCGGCGGTGATGCCTCCCTGGTTGAACCATTGCTCTACCACTTTGCAAACTTTATGTGGCAGACTAAATTCCACGCGAGCGAAGCCGCGGGCAAATGCTAGTAAGATATAAGCCAAAACGCATTCAGTGTATGTTTTTTGGAATTTAGTTAAAGAGAACAAGCGAGGGGCAAATAGAGTTATAAATACTAGGTACCTAAATGTATACAATTCTAGATATTTGTGTTCCCTAGGCCAGCAAATAAACAATAGATCAAATTATGGTTGTCAGACGCACGCTATTCTAGGGGAAACAAGTAAATATATCTTCGTGGCGTATATGGCTTGCTGACGTGTAATAAGTAGTATTTCTTCATATACATAAACATATTTTTGAAAATATTTCGTCGCCATATACAACGTGCATTTTGCAATGGTACATATTTATAGACAGGATGGCCTATGTTATGTCAGTCAAGGTAGCGTTCACTAGTGGGCGTGGGAATTATGAGCTAGGAGATAATTACGACACTCGATTTATAGTTACTATCACATCACACTTAACGAAATTAATATTCGGAACAACGTATAACTGACATCAACAAGACCAACACTCCGCTTAGCGTTATAATTGGCAGCACGTCCAACAAAGTAATCCCTCAACTAACTCAGCCGACCCACATTTTATGCATGTGCTACCCTCACTTGTCTATGTTAATAGATTACAAACTATAAAACTATACGGCGTTAATCATGAAACAGATATATTTCCTGTCATCCACCGACATATTTATGTGTTATTTTGATTCAAAAGCTATTAAATAGTTATTTATCAACCAAAATTAGAAGTATCGTATTATGGGTAAATAGCAAACCTTCTCGAAGTGGTAGAACGCATATAGTTCTAGTGGGAAGATACCACCGCTACGCCAATTTCTAGCTAAAGCAGTGCTTGCGTTTCGGTTGCGGTATGTAGATTAGCTCACGTTCACACGAGGCATAGAGCAGTGATAGCCTAATGGTTGAAACTTGCCCACTCAGTCGGGAGGTCCGAGGTTCAAACCACTGATTTATGTGCGTATTAGAAATTATTTACCACTGCTTTTCCGTGAAGGAAAACATCGTGAAACCTACACACCCGTGAGTTCTTTAAAAAAAGTTTTCGGCGGTGTGTGAAGTCTACTAATTCGCACTTGACCAGCGCGGTGGACTATGGACTAAAACTCTGAATCTGAGAGAAGACCCGCTCCCAGCAGTGGGACAATAATGGGTTGTACCTATTCACACGAGGCAGCCATCGTAATCCTTGGAAGTAGTAATGCATCTGTAATTAACTTTAAATAGAACTCGTTTTCTGTTCAAAGTTGTTTACAGATGTCCGCAAGAGGCATGAACTCATCATCAAGTGGATATCATGCTCGTTAGCTCTTATAATAAAGCAACAGTTACACATCATCTTCCAATTTCTGATCTGAATCCAGGACATTTTTTGGTACATCTCGCCTGAACAGGCTTTTACAGTCTCCGACGTGGAGATTGTTTGTAATATCATTTGAATACCGGATTTAAGATTTTTATCTTAAAGTTTGATGTATACTTTGTATCAAAATTATCTTTAAAAACATTACCTACCTCTGTACTTCATACTATCTCCACAATACATGATTCCATAGTTGGATCAAAGGAATTATTCTACTCCTATATAAATGGTCTATCTGACTAACTCATTAATTTCCTGCCAAAACCGCTGGACGTAGAAATATGAATTGCACACTAAATTCCCTCAACGTCAGCATCTAAGCGAATTTCGGAGTAAATTTTGAAAGATCCCAGTAAATCATGAGAAATTTTCGTTCTGCGAAACATTTTTCCGTACGACATAACTATTTTGCGTTAAACCAGCAAACACAATGAGAAAATAGATTGGAAATGTGGGAATGGTTGCAAAAAAAACAGGATTTTCTTTTCAGCGCCAGGAAATTGTATGTCAGAAAGGTGTTTGCATTGACAGTAACAAACTAATGTCATTAGAGTTTGGGGGTTTTTGTAGGGATTTTTAGTTATCCCTTCAGTGTTTGCGGGCATTCGATTTAACTTACACAATCAGAGGGTGATGGCGGCGTGTGTGATTGGGTTGTGAGCATGCGACCGAAACGAGTTTTAAGGCCGGTTTACACTTTACAACTGTAACATTTTTTTTTATAACATTGAAGTAACAAACGAGCATGCAGTCTTGATGGTAAGTGGTCACTGCCGCCCATGGACATCTGTAAGCAAGTTATATAGAATATGTGGTTCTATCTAAAGTCGTGGTGTTGTGGTAAATTGGCCGTGTGGTGTCGGTCTCTTGAATAGCACCACTCCCTCTCTTCCCGTGGATGTCGTAGGAGGCGACTAAGGGACATTAAACCAGATGATGGGCAGCAGCATCACTCTGAGAACTTTTAAATATACTGCGGTCACCAACACGCACAGCCAAGCGCGGTGACTATGGCAAAACCCCTTAATGGCAGCTCCAATAAAACCACGGCCCCCAGTCCCCGGCAGCCCCGCTATTCCTGGCTATGGTAGCGGTCACGGTTACGGCGGGGCAGGGGGTGCTAAGAATCTCCGGCAGAGATCGAGCTACCACAACCGACGACTTCTGCACCTGGCAACATATAACACCAGGACTCTGAGAAGTGATGAGAAGATATATGAGCTGGAAGAAGAGGTAGACAAGCTAAACTGGAGTATTATAGGATTGTCTGAAGTCCGAAGACAGGGGGAGGACACGATGATCCTTAAATCTGGTAACTTGTTCTACCACCGGGAGGGCGAACATCTGTCCCAAGGTGGTGTCGGGTTCTTCGTCAACAGATCCCTTGTCAACAACGTCGTGGAGATCAAGAGTGTGTCGTCCAGGGTAGCGTACCTTATACTCAGAGTATCCAAGAGGTACTCGTTGAAGGTCATACAGGTATATGCGCCGACATCGACACACTCCGACGACGAGGTTGAGGGTATGTATGAGGATATATCCAAAGCCATACATACCTCAAAATCGTACTTCACAGTTGTGATGGGGGATTTCAACGCAAAGCTGGGCGTTCAATGTGGCGATGAGTTGAAGGTAGGGCCCTTTGGCATTGGTAATCGGAACCATCGAGGCCATTTGCTGGCTAACTTCTTGGAAAAGGAGGGATTCTACATGATGAACTCCTTCTTCAGGAAGAAGCCTCAAAGGAAATGGACCTGGATGAGTCCCGATGGTACTACCAAAAACGAGATTGACTTCATACTGGCAGACAAGCGGCACATATTTAACGATGTCTCTGTGATCAACAGGTTCAAGACCGGAAGCGATCACCGGATGGTTAGGGGCACGTTAAATATCAAGATCAAGCTGGAACGGTCCCGCCTTATGAGGTCAATACTCCGTCCAAGATCTTGTCAAATCCAGGGCTCTGAAGACTTTCAACTCGAGCTACGCAATCGCCTGGAATGCCTAGACAATTGCGTTGATGTTGACGAAATAAACACCAAGTTGGTAGAAACTGCCCATGAGGTAGGGTCGAAGTACTATGAGACCCCCTCCAATAGAAGTACTCAAAGACTGTCGGTCCAAACTCTGGAACTCATGGCACAACGGCGGGCAATGTGTGTGCAGTCTCCAGCTTCATTGTCGAAGTTCAGGCGGCTCAACGCGCAAATCTCTAACAGGATGCGACGCGACCTTCGTCTCTTTAATGCAAATCGCATTAAAGAGCAAATTGAGCGAAACAAGGGCTCCAAGGTCTTCGCAAGGGATTTGCGTGTTGGGCAAAGCTTATTAACGAAGCTGAAGACGGATGGAGGCACCACAGTTGCCGCGAGGCCTGAAGTTCTGAGAGAAATTGAGCGCTTCTATGGGCAGTTATATACCGCTTCGCGTGGCCCTCTGCCGCCTGTCAACGACAAGCGAGCCACGCTAACCCGACACTATACCGAAGATATCCCGGACGTCAGCCTGTACGAGATCCGATTGGCCCTCAAACAGCTCAAGAACAACCGAGCGCCCGGTGAAGACGGAATCACAACTGAATTGCTAAAAGCAGGTGGGAGACCAATTTTAAAAGCGCTCCAACAGTTGTTCGATTCCGTCATAAGCCAGGGTATAGCACCGGAGGCGTGGAGCAGAAGCGTGGTGATACTGTTCTTCAAAAAAGGCGACAGGTCCTTGCTGAAGAATTACAGGCCCATCGCGCTTCTGAGCCACATCTACAAGGTGTTTTCGAGGGTCATCAATAATCGAATAGCTCGCAGGCTCGACGACTTTCAGCCTCCCGAACAAGCCGGATTCCGAAAAGGCTTTAGTACCATGGACCACATACACACACTGCGGCAGATAATAGAGAAGGCCGAGGAGTACAATCTGCCGTTGTGTGTGGCTTATGTGGACTATGAGAAAGCCTTTGATTCTATCGAGACATGGGCGGTGTTGGAGTCGCTTCAGCGGTGCCAGATTGACTATCGGTACATCGAAGTGTTGAAGTGTATATATAAGGCAGCCTCAATGTCGATCCGATTACACGACGGAAGTACGAACCCGATCCAATTGCAGCGCGGTGTGAGACAGGGGGATGTGTTATCTCCGAAACTGTTTACCGCTGCATTGGAAGACGTGTTCAAACTGATGGAGTGGAAAGGATTCGGCATCAACATCGATGGCGAATATATCACTCACCTCCGATTCGCAGACGACATAGTCATCATGGCGGAGTCGATGGAGCACCTCAACACCATGCTCAGCGACCTCTCTGGTGCCTCTCAACGGGTGGGTCTTAAGATGAACATGGACAAGACGAAGATCATGTCTAACGTCCATGTCACACCCGTACCGGTTGTTGTTGACGGCACCACCCTCGAAGTTGTTGACGAATACATTTACCTAGGGCAGGCGGTGCAGATGGGTAAGTCCAACTTCGAGAAAGAGGTCACTCGTAGAATCCAACTCGGCTGGGCAGCGTTCGGGAAACTGCGCCATATCTTCTCATCCGATATACCTCAGAGCCTGAAGACGAAGATGTTCGAGCAGTGTGTGTTGCCAGTGATGACATACGGCGCCGAGACGTGGTCCCTTACTGTGAGCCTCGTGCGTAAGCTCAAGGTCGCTCAGCGAGCTATGGAGAGAGCTATGCTTGGTATTTCCCTGCGTGACAGAATTCGTAACGATGAAATCCGTAGGAGAACGAAAGTTACCGACATAGCTCTCAAAATTAGTAAGCTGAAGTGGCAATGGGCAGGCCACATCGTTCGTAGGACAGACAACCGATGGGGTAGAAGAGTCCTCGAATGGAGACCACGTCTGGGCAAAAGGAGTGCAGGCCGCCCCCCGACCAGGTGGACTGATGACCTGAAGAAGACGGCGGGTAACCGCTGGATTCAGATGGCCCAGGACCGGTCGAAGTGGCGCAGATTAGGGGAGGCCTATGTCCAGCAGTGGACTTTCAAAGGCTGATGGATGGATGGATGGATGGATGGATCTAAAGTCAATCACAGATGCGTCGCTACTCCCGAGGACTACGATGGTCGCCTCATATAAATTTGTGCCGTCAACCACACCTTTCCATCGAAACGCAATAATTGCTTCACGCTAGAAATAGGTGTGGCGTTGGTACTTCCCCGGGCGAGCTACACTGCTACTACCACCTAGCAACATATGTTTGTTTCACCTTGATAATGAAAGATATAATTTAATAGTAATTAACATAGCATTTGCTTTGGAAAATGTACAAAAAAATAACGAGTTCTTTTTTAAATACACATTCTATGCAATTATTCCGGAATCATATAAAACATTGATAATCCGCTTAGCGCACCGGTCACTATATTTATATAAGGATTTAACATTAATAGGGGTTTAATTCGAGAGTCAATCAGAAATACATCTAATTATCATATTTATATTTATATGGGTTCGGGTGCTAATACATTTGTTGGTCTTTGTGTTATAATAAGTGTACAAACTGTAAGATAATATTTTCAAAACTAAATCTCAATTAATAATAAACTCTAGCAAAATACAATCTATTTATGACACAATCACTTGTCTATAAAAATACACTAATAGGCATAGGCCGTTAATTCTTCATAAATAGGCAACAAGATAATAACGTAATACCTAATACAAAGTCGCACCACCTTTAATATCTTCGATACTAAATCTCCATTAATAACAAACTGTAGCAAAATACAAGCTATTTATGAACCCAATCACTTGTTTACAAAGATACGCTAATAGGCATAGGCCGTTAAGTTAATTCTTCATAAATAGGCAACAAGATAATAACGTAATACCTAATACAAAGTCGCTCCACCCTTTGGCTTTCGTTAGCGACGACGCGCTTGCAAATTACATTTGCACTCAGGTAAGTATGTCATGTAGAGAAAACACTGTAAAAGAAATTGTTATTTTAAATTTTAAAATCTTTTTATGTTTATTACTATGTATTATTTTATTACTAGGTATGTAGAAGTTATAACATGTTATCGGAACTAGACATCTTAATATAACATTGAGTTTTCTTTTTATCCATGACGGATATGAAGAGCAAATGAATACTACAAATACCCTCAGTACGAGGATCTAAATATAAGTGCGACACAAAGATATTAGTTTTCTTTTGTAATATGAAAATCGAGCATATGTATAATAAAGGAGTGTTCTTTTTATATGACTGAAGTAGCAAACGAGCATGCAGTCCACCTGATGGTAAGTAGTGACTGCCGCCCATGGATATCTTTAAGCAACTTCATATAGAACATCGGTTCTATTTGAAGTCAATCACAGATGCGTCGCTACTCCCGAGGACTATGATGGTCGCTTCACATAAAAAAGTATACAGTCTACTTAATGGTAACGCTGCACATGAACATCTTAAATCAACCCCCAGGGAAGATCAAACTGTTACCTAATGTTATGAAATGATTTAAATCTCTTTAATTTCATTTCATAACATGTTTTATACTGGCCTACGGGTGCACTTACAAATTGTTACATTTGTTTTTTTTACACTACCACCGGATCGGAACACGGCCTCAAATGAGAAGATCCGGCAAGAAACTCAGCAATTTTGTCTTAATTGTTATGTTGTATTTTGCTAGCCGCAGATGTGTAGCATTCAGTGTACCTTTTTTTTTTTTTTTTTTTGTTTTCGAGGGGGAAACTTTCAAAAAGTACCCGACGTCGTGGGAGCGACGCGGGTTATGTGGGATTCTTACCGCACTAAAACCCCCCCGGTGGCCGACCTCGACGCTGCGAAGAGGACTCCGGGAACTCCAGTTGACCGCCGCCGGTGTCCTCAGCGTGTGCCCCATCGGGCTCTTCTCTGGTGGGCGTGAACTGCTCACCGCACCTTCTGGTTTTTACGGCAACATGCAACCACACATGCCGCCGTCCTTCCCGGGGTCACTTGACCGGACGGTTCGAGCTCCCACTCTTCCCGCCCGCAACCCCAGAAGCCTCTTTTAGTCGCCTTTTACGACAGGCAGAGGGTACCGTAGTCCTATTCTGGTCCCGGAACTACAGGGACAAGCATTCAGTGTACCTTAGGTGGTGTTAAATTACAATGCCTCAGAGTTGTATGTTCGCCTTACAACACCCTTCAGAAGAGAACACAATAGTGTATAATACTGCTGTTTAAGATGTACATTATCTCTGATAAAGAATTGGCCATTCGGTTTCCAAGTAACTCCCTTACTTAGTTGTTTAAATAATGCTTATTTATTTATTATGTAATGGATAAAATGGGGGCCAAGTGCTCAACGTACCATACGTAGAATTGATGAAAATTACCCATTAGCGGCTTTTATACCAACACAATAGCATAATAACTCAACATCAGAGTAGTTTGTCTTTTATCCAATTAAATATCATACGAGTATTCTCAGCTAATATTAGAGTCCTCGTACGTCCTCAAAGCTCAATGGGAAGTAATCCTGTCTTTAAGGGTATTTATTCGTATTATCCTGGACGAACCTTTTAGAGGTAACGGCAGAGATAATACTTGCTAGTTTGTCATTATCCATCTATATACGCATGCGTATATATATACGTGTGAATATATATGTGAATGTGTGCGTGTGTGTCTATATACATATATTCTCGTGTGCAGGAGACCAAAAGAGCCAGTCTTCATTTCAGTACTAACACACATCAATTTACTGAGTTAATACAGTATGGGTACCTGTTAACTCACCTACTTAAAACTAATTGAGTATTTATAGTTATTGAATCAATAATATATCGTAAGGTGTCATTCTGGAATACAGTAGTGCTATTTAATAATATGTAATATATCTTGTTGGAGGTAACTAAGGGGAAAAATCCAGGAGATAGGGGGCAGTGTCTTCCACTCCAGAAATACTTAAGCCACTGCGCATGGTTTGTTGGTGACCGCAGTTCACGCGCGGTCCCCCTGTGCTCGAGGAGTATATTACGCCTATGGTATGAGGTACCCTACCTGTGGTAAGAGGTGTCTAAGAGGGGGCTTTTGAGGTTGTGGGCGGTTTGAGTGGGAGTTCGATTCTTTCAGCCAGCAACCCCGAGAAGGACGATAGCATGTGCGGCTGCATGTCGTCGTAGACACTAGGTGAATGGGGAAAGTTAAACATCCCCTAAAAGATGAGCCCATGAGATATCGGGGACCTGCAAGTACGCTGAGGAAATCCACCAAGGAGGTTTTAGTGGGCAGAAATCCCACATAACCCAGATTCTCTCCCAAGGCTTCGGTGCAGCATCTGCAAGTTTTCTCACCGTGACTATTGGCATAACCTTAGAAGAGCCTATGTCCAACAGTGCTTTAAAACGCTGTTGATTGATTGATTGGAATAAAAATAACTAGAGTTAAGCTAGCATTAAGTACCTCAAAATCTCAAAGTCGATGTATTTGGAAAAACATTAGATTCCAAATCCAATAACGCGTACAAGTGCCCTTGATAAGGAAATAATAACACGAGAGTGTATTCAGAGCTTAAGTAAGGAGCGGCCCATTCGATAAATCCAACTAATAGTTAGAAATCTTTGCGTGATTGAATATACGGAACGTACTCCCGAATCCCGGGCTAATAAGCTTTCGGGATCAATGCCCAGTAATTTATGTCGCTCCCTTATTAATAGTTGACCTCTCGTATTGAACTGAACCATAATAGCTTCGCTGAAATATAATCAGTCTTGTTCGTTGAAATTATGTGTGCCAATGCGGAATCAATTTCGGAATTGACTGTTGAAACTTAAAGTTGATTGAATTTCATTGTTTGCTTCTGGAGGTACTACCGCTTCAGCTTCTTTCGAAATACAGCTGTTAACACTGCTTCTGTGTTTTGGTCAATTATGTGTGCCAATGTGGAATCAATTTTGAAATTGACCGTTAAAACTTGAAGTTGATTGAATTCCGTTTTTTGCTTCCGGAATTATAATACCGCGTAGTCTACTTCTATGGAATTGCAGCTGTTTACACTGCTTCTTTGTTTTCCGAAAAATAAGGTAGAAGGAAAGGAAATTTTTATGCGAGGCATTCCAACTTAGTTCTTAGGAGTAAGCTCCGATCTTATCTTTGGCTGATTACAAATGTCCAAGAGATACAGTTTCTACTTACCACCAGATAAACTGCTTGCTCGTTTGCTGCTTCTATGTTATGAAAAAACAATTTTTAAACCGAACCCGATAAAACCATGGTTAAGTGCTGTTTTGTTCAACTCTAAAACACTGGTAAAGAAGACAAACTTACGGGAACATTCCAAGACAACCCACAGAGATCAATGCATTCGTGGCTGACTTTAGATAGTACTCCAGTCCTATCTGGAGTTAATCTAAAATATATTCATGTAGAAGCGGCAGTGATATTGTTTTTAACTTTCTTAGAAGCAGATAATGTTTTCTCTATTAAGTTTCCTTATTGTTATTAATAATAATAAAAATATGAAAGCCTGTGAGAGTATAAATATGTTTGTTACTCTGTCACCCAAAAAGCACACATTATATTTCGTCAAAATTTCGTTAAAATACATATACTTTTTCCCTTTTACTTCAGAACCTAAAAATGTTCGACCTAAATATAAAAGCTGGTTTCCTGAAAGTTCATAGCACCTACATTTCTCGGTAGGTTAATGTTGATACACCGTCTTATTGACTGAGAACTTAGCGATAGTAATCTGGGGCATTGCGTACCGTTCAGCGCTACTGACAAGAGCCCGTCGCTTCTCAACCACTTACCTGGTTCCTTAGTAACGATAAAGCAACAAATGGATTAAGTTTTACAAGTAAAAACATTTACGATCTAAAGACTCGCATAACGGAGTTTTTATATAGGTCTAAAGGTTTCGTTTTCGAGCCCACGCTAAGCAAATAAATGGTATTTTTTGGTTATGTATATGATACTATATGGTATTTTTGTGTTAATGCGCATGTGTTTTTCGAGCATAATATGTATTGTATGTATTCTTTTGGACCGGCTGTAACCCTACTGCCTTGACTTTCAATCATCTCAGTTGGCATAGTCACATAAGCTGTAAAATTTTGAATTATGGTATTTAAGAACAAAAAAAAATAATTCTAACAACAAGCCAGCCAACATTTATTGTATAGTTTTTTGTTGGAAAGGTATACAACGAAATACCGAAGTGACTTCTGCTAAAAATAGGTGTAGCAGTGTCACTCAAACTGAGGAGCAGTTGACCCATAAAGGTGGCGAAAAAACTATTGCTTTATTTGACTAAGTAAGTACAAATAACTTTTCCCTTTTAGAACCTAAAAATAAAATCTGTTTCCTGAAAGTTCATAGCACCTACATTTCTTGTTAGGTTAATGTTGATACAACGTCCTATTGACTGAGAACTTAGCGATAGTAATCTAGGGCATTGCGTACCGTTCAGCGCTACTGACAAGAGCCCTTCGCTTCTCAACCACTTACCTGGTTCCTTAGTAATGATAAAGCAATAACTGGATACAACTTTATAAGTAAAATCCGCATTACTAAGAGTTAACGTCGGCCTGAGAGTTATGTTTTCGATCCCAGGTTGAGCATTTAAATGGTAATTGTGGTTATGTGTATAGGAAAATTACAATTTCAATTCGAAGTTAAACATTTAAGTAGTGAATTTAGATTTTTGTTATGTGTGTGGTAATTGTGTATTAAATTTATGAGGATGTGTATGTTTGTTGCTTTTTTACGCAAACACTACTGGTGGGATTTCTCTGAAATTCAATACACACATAATAAATTATGTGTGTGTTGAATAGTTGATATAGACTAAAACATAAGATACTCATTCCCGTGATAGACATGACCGAAGCGGGCGAAGTTGCAGGCATAACCTAGAAGCTCATGTCTTGAAGTGGCTCTATAATTAATGAAAGAAAGATAGAAAGAAACCCTTTATTTTGACACTAGAACAGAATACACATCTAAATTAAAGTAAGTTATTAAGTTTAATACATTACAAGCAGAGAATTTTGACCCGCGGTTTATAAAGTAAGACATATTTTCGGATAATTCGTCCCCTACAGGGACCAAGTTGTATTAGCATGAAAGCAAATTGGTTGATATAAATTCATTAGTAGAATACATGCCCGGATTTTAGCTTGATTGCAAGTGCTCACTAGCCTTGATACAATGGCAATTAGCTTTATGAAGATTAAATCGTGCATGCAAAAGCTTGGTGGCTAATGATACAGTGGAATCAATTAAGGAATTAGGTATTTGTTTCGGTTTTGAAGCGGCCTTAGTTTAGGGACTTTTTGTACAGAAAAGGAGCCTGGTACGTGGAATTACATGATCTTGTCAAGAATTTGAAAATATATTTTCTATAGAGATTAAGTATCCCTATGTAGAAACAAAATAAAAAATAAAGAATAATTTAAATAACCTGTGACTCAATGGAATTAAAAAATTCTGAGGATTAAATTATACCGTCTCGTGTAAATCGTCTAAAATATACCTTAACTGCTATCACTATGAGTAAGCTTACGAGTTTATTTCATTTTCTGAAAAAAATATAGTTACGTTTTCGCTTCAGATGTCGATGGCTAGCAGTGACCGCTTACCATCAGGTGGACTGCATGCTCGTTTGCTATTTCAGTCAGATAAAAAAATATTGAAGTCAATCGCACAGTACTAAGAGTACAAATAAATGTAATTAAATGTCTTTATTTTGCATAAACCTACGGACGCACTTACAAATTGTCAGTTACTTTTATATTCTTTTACACTGCTACCAGATCGGAACACGACCTCAACTGAGAAGATTCGGCAAGAAACTCAGTGGGTTTGTCTTTTTTCTTTCTATATCTTTGTTGCCATATTGTTTTTACATTAGTTATAAAAGGTTAAACATTGGTTATATTTAAATGGAAGTGCCAATTTATAATCAAAACAATACAAGAAGTTTCTGTTACATCTCCGAGGGTGCTTCCAGACCATTACCTGGTGGAAACAACCTCGGATCTCCCGTTACCTGTTTAATTAACCACAGCCGCGAACCCAGTAATTAATTCGTAACGCCACCCGCTACACTACGCTTGTCACATAAATTCCTCAAGTTCATGTTATGCCTACCCGTGAATAGGATGACCATGATTTTGAAAAGAGTAGAATAAGATTACGAAAAATTGAAGATAGAAATACCTTTTAATTTAAAGAGATGATATATGAGGCGACCGTCATAGTCTTCGGGAGTAGTGACGCATCTGTGATTGACTTCAGACAGAACCCGTGTTTTGTGTGAAGTTGCTCGCAGATGTCCATGAGCGGCAGTGGCCACTTACCATCAGGTGGACTGCATGCACGTTTGCTACTTCAGTCGGAACAAAAAAAAGATTTTTTGGTGCGTTTGAAAAAAGTATTTGTGTAACGGTTTTTGTAACAGTTACCGTTACACTGAAACGTAACGTTACAGGAATAATATTTAATTATTACAAATTTATGGACACGAGAGGAAATGAGTTGACTCTATATGATATATTGCAATAATTTCGAAATGTTTTATTTTGTGGTACAATAGTTTCTTTTGGCGTGCGTACAACGGTGCGTGTTTGTAGCACTAAAAGTAGGTATACTATAAAAGTACGTAGGTGTAAAAGGCTTAAGTATAAATTAGGACTTATTTGTTCCAGGTCGACTAGATATAACAAAAGTTGTGTATGATAACCTTAAAAACAAGGTCCATAGTTTAAAATCACACCAATAGTTTAATTAGAACGAAGTTTAATTATATTTATTTAATAAATAATTAGAACTACTATAATTAATTATAACAAACTTAATCTAACTTTGCCTAGAACTAAGTACAATCCAATTAAGGCTCAGCTATAAATTAGTAAGCTTAATATCTATGGTCCTACAGAAAACGGGTATGAATATGGTTTTTGCCTTTCCTTTTAGTACCAAAATTGTTCAAAAGAATGGAAACCTATATCTCCGTTTATCTCTAAATTCTGTATTTCTAAACGTTTACCTAATGACAAGTACAAAAACAGAGATCTATCGAATGATCTCCATTTTCTAACAATTTTGGTATAAACACAAACGCTTTCTACACTCATAGCCCCACAGTAGGATTTTCTCCTGTGTCGTGGGTACCATGGACACACACAAGACGAATACACAAACACCCAGACCCAGGACAGGAATCTAAACTCAACATTCAGATACCCAGGACCCATTGTCCGTCAGGCCGGTATGGTAACCGCTCAGTCACAGGGTCGTCAAACATATACGGTATAGGATGTCAAAAAATATACTTAAACCGCACACACAGCTATCAAGCCCGTTATTTGGAGTTAGGTAACTTTCTACTCTCAAAATTAAATATCTATCTTATATTTGACGAAACGATAGTAACTTGTCCGCATTTAGCTGCTTATGCTGACTAGCCATCTTGTACACTTAAAGAACTAAATAAATTTAAATTGACGTGACTACGTTCATAAGATAAGACTGTTAGTTTGCTGTATAAACAGCCTTCAAAACTCACAGATAAGACCAGCCGCGATAAACTTAGGAACTAGGTCATGAAAGCACGCAGCGTTTAACTTTAGGTCAAAACTTTACAACAAATTTCTTGACGCTCCTACTATGTCTCTGTCTGCTTTTTTAACAGACCTCCAAAAGGAGAAGGTTCTCAATTCGACTGTTTTTTATATTTGTCACCTGATTTCTTCGGACTGGGTGAACCATGTCATGGGGTCCCATTTTTTTTAGTTCACTTCTGACAATGGTATCCATAAGAAAAGCGCATAAGTCTTATTAAATTTGCATTAACGATGTGCACCATAAAAAGACGAATAACTCAATATAACGTCAACCGATTTTGATGATTATTTTTTTGCTAGAAAGGATGTACTTCAGTGGTAGTCTGATGAGAGTTTGATAAGGGATCTGATTATGCGATCCATAACAAAGTAATGGAACTCTTCAACTCTTTGAAGCAAATTAACGAAATTAGCGATACACGGCTGAACCTAACTTTTAGGAGTCCAATTGGGTAGAATATAGAATAAGATTACTAAGCAGATATTTACTAAAAAAACTTTTTAACAGAAAATATCTAACGACTTCCATATCACAAAAAAGTCAAAAATAATTTCAATTAATTTTGGTTTAGAACATACTCAGTACTTAGTACATAGTTCCGAAGTCGGCGCTCAACATATTTCTCAGGAGGACGGTGATGAAACTTTGTCTTGTATGCGCGCCAACTTCGGAACTATGTACTAAGTACTGAATACGTTCTAAACCAACATTAATTGAAATATTTTTTTACTTTTTTGTTACATGGAAGTCGGTAGATATTTTTTGTTAAAAAGTTTTTATCTTGCTAAATGACTTGAAAGGACTAATAAAACGTCACTCCTCAATGCGTTTATATAAAAATACATTCACTAACGACAAGACACAAGTCTTTGTTTGCTATTTTAAGGCGTTTTAAGTGTATGCCGATTTTATTATAGGTACATTTGAAGATAACAGATAATATTCAAATTTTGCCCAATTTGTACGCTTTTATTTCATTTCTCTTGGTTCAAGAGTCATTATTATTCAATTGCTTATTATTTTACAAAATCAAATATTCCTGATTTACATTGGTTCAATTTATACAGAAAGTTTTAACTTTCAAAAACATCTACAGATTGAATCAATGCTAAATGTTTCTGATGTGAACAGTTTACCAACAGTAAATGTTCTCACAGACTTCAAATTTGAGATAAAGAGTTTGAGTTTCCCTTAAACTATTCCTAATTGTTCATTCAATCTTCTTTATAAACTTTAGCACTCCCTCTTTGTCTTTGCGCTTTAGTCGGGAAATTTTATAGAATTTATGTTAATCCGTTCGCTACTTATAAAACTTTGCTCGTCTACACCGGTTTTTGTGTGACGGAGCTGTAGAGTGATTAATATTTAATACAAAGCCGGGGAAAGCCAGGTGACACGACTGCTTCGGTCCTTTGAATTTTTTATCCTTACATTAGCACCAATTAAATTAATTAGGATTTTTATTACAAGTGTAATTTTGTTAGAACTGCTAAAATTATATTTCTGTTATTAAAAAGTTTGCACCTTATAAATGTGATGACTATATTGTGTTATTTACTATTAATATAATTTACTATTTATATAATTTTGTTTGAATCGATTTTCTAATTGAGATCACAGATTCCATAAATTCCGAAAAAAAAACAAATTATAAGATAATGAATATTAATATTCTCTCCTAATTTAACCCACTATCATGGTCACCCTAAACAATGTAAGGGCGCCCAAATTACATACCGATGTTAACCGACTATTTGTGGAAAGGATTTTGCTCGTAAGACAAGGAGGTAAAGACGATAATGCACTAACAAATATGACATAGAACTGAATATCTCAGCTTGTCAGTTCACGTTTGACGTTCCGAGACAGTTATGGCATACATGTCAACGGTTACGCTGAATTAGGCCAGCTATTTGTTTCGAAAAGGGAAAATTTAAATTTATTTATTCAAGAAATTTTGTGCTATTCGAAGGTAGAACCAAATTCGCACTAAACTCTGGGAACGTTTTAACAATACACGCGTGGATTGCAAATTTATTAAGATTTGGGTGTAGGACTCGATATTTATCGTTATTAATAAAGGATTTTACAATATTCGTACTTTTAATATACCACCTTTTTCCAGCGTGAAACAGATTTTGCATTTTGGTGGAAGTGTGTGATTGTCGGCTGACATTCATATGAGGCGAACTTCTTAATGATCGGGAACAAAAACGCATCTATGTTTGACATCAACAAGAACCCCTACGAGTATTTTATATAATGTTGCATACAAATATCCATGAGTGGCAGTGACCGCCTATCAGTCGAACTGCATCCTTGTTTGCTGCTTCAATTATAAAACGTGGATTTTGTTAGTAATCTTCTTCTTTCTTCTCCTTTATAAAACTGATTTATTTGTCTGTATGTCCTCCAGAATCGTAAACTATTCATTTGATCATGTGATGCTCTTTAGCAAAGTTGTTAAGCGAGAGTTTCTGGTGATTTTTTTATTGGTGAGTTTTTTTTTTGTGATGGTGTAGCAAAGCACGCAGGGTACAGCTAGTTTCTATGAACTATAGAAAAGTATTGTTAGGACTGCCGCACCGAAATGACAAAGTATTTTTTTTATATAACCTTCGTAATATTGGTATCAAATAAAAGGGTATTATGTCCAGCAACAACTAAAAGTCTTACTTCATTTTCATATTATAAAGGCGAGAGTATTAGAAGATACATGTGTATTTGTTGCTTTTTCACGCATAAATTTAGGGTTCGATTTTTCTAATTTAGCACATTCATTATTATATTACTAATAATTAGTATTACCAATTCCGCCTTTATCATATTAGTAATATTATATATAGTGTATGTTTGTTACTTCTTCAAATCTAAACGGCAGGAGCGATTGCCATAAAATTTGGTAAGGAGTTAGCTGACACTCTGGATTAATATATAGGCTACTTCTTACTGCGAAAAAATATCTTATGCCCACGGGACAATCGATACATCGATTTGATTAAGGCGAGTGAAGCTAGTAGTTTATAAACTTCCTAAGTACATAGAATTCTCATTACCATCATAGACGTGACGGAAGGTAGCAAAGCCACGGTAATGACCTCGTGAGATAATTAATTATTATAAAAAAGTTTCTAACATTAACTTATAATGATAGTCCCATGTTTCATTGATTCCAAGTTTGGCGACCCGCGTGGCGCAGTGGTTACCATACCGATATGACGCGCAATGGGTCCCGGGTTCGATTCCCGGCCAGACAGGTATCAGAACGATGAGTTTAGATTCATGTTCTGGGTCTGGGTGTTTGTATATCCGTCTTATGTGTGTCCATGGTACTCACGACACAGGAGAAAATCCTACTGTGGGACTATGAGTGTAGAAAATGTGAATAAGCGTGATTATTATGTTTTCTATTAACGTGGGTTGTATACGCGATGAAGCGACATTTTGTATTTGGGGCGTAGATATTTAACGCGCCCAAATTATTTAGACGGTACTGACGTCATGACATTATCACTGAAAGCCATTCATGTTTCATGTCTCCTAAGCGACGTATAAATATTCTAATACAATTTACAGTTACAATATTTATATTTTATTTATAACTTAAAGATAAGGAAAATTAATGTGGTTTGACATAGGAGGTAGATCCTATATTTCTGTATTTCTGGCGTGAAGGACTTGATTTTGGAAGAGAACTATTTACATAATACGGATGTCATATATACGTACACAGGAGTCATTTGTACGTGATAGACTTAAGGTAGATGGAACGGCATGATCACCTTCTGCGAGGACGTCATGTCAGCGAAGGAAGACGCGGAAAGGGCCAGAGAGCGCGCTGAACCCTCTCGGAGAAGGATCCGCCGCGGCCGCCGGCATCGGCGCCTCGTCCCTGTAATCGGGATCAGAATAGGGCTACGGCATCCCCTGCTTGTCGTAAGAGGCGACTAAAAGGGGCTTCCGGGGTTGCAGACGACGGTATGTGTGGTCGTATACCGTCGTAAAGACTAGACGGAGCGGTGGGCCCAGCCGCCCATCTGGGAGGAGCCCGATGTGGCAACGCGCTCGGAGGATTCCGGTTGAAGTCGTTTCGAGATCCCAGAGTCCTCCTTTTTAGCATCGAGGACGGCCACTGGGAGGGTTTTTGTCGGGTACCTTTTGAAGGTTTCTCCCTCGAGAACAAAAAAAAGACTTAAGGTAGAACCTGATCTAGATGATACTCGTTTTTGTTTTTTTTTTTTTTAAATAGTGAAGTAGCAAACGAGCATGCAGTCCACCTGATGGTAAGTGATTACCGCTGCCCATGGACATCTGTAAACAACTTTATATAGAACATGGGTTCTATCCTTCTATCTGAAGTCAATCACAGATGCGTACCCACTCCAGAGGACTAGGATGGTCGTGTGTGTGCCGGCAACCACACCCTTCCATCCAAACGCATCGAATGTTTCAAGTTAGAAATAGGTGTGACGGTGATACTTCCCCGGTCAAACTACATTGGTTCTACCATCTTTAAACCGTTTTCTACTTCAACCTAATAAAAAAAGAACTAAGATTTTAAAGAAGGGTACACAAACTTAATTTTTAGGCTAGTACTGCCCAGAGCGATCGACTAGATTTGTATCACGATAAACAGTTATGACCTATCTGATAGATAATTGTATAGTTGGTAGTAACCAATTAACATAACATAAATAAAACATAGTAAAACATTGGCAATTATTATCATTTGATTTAAAAAACCAAAGTAAGATCTCGACAATGATATATTTGAATTTAATTTAATGTCATTGTAACAAATATCGGCAGAATGACTAAAGGATAGATGAATCTCTGAGGATTATATGGCAAAAAATCACAATATTCCGGCGGAGAAGAGGGATTTTACAAAATCACTCGGTTAAGTCCTGTAAGCCGGGAAGTGGGAGTGAAACTGTGTGCAAAATTTCACTTTTGTTACCAGAATCTGACGACTTGTTCGAATAAGCCAGGGTAAACGATACGCGAGGATACAGGAAATGATTTTATCGAAGTAAATCGTGAACAGACAAGTTTCGTGATGATAACAACCGTTAACGAACAAAAGTACGACGAAGAAGCTTTTTTTTTTTTTTGTTTTCGAGGGAGAAACCTTCCAAAGGTACCCGACGCCGTGGGAGCGACGCAGGGTTATGTGGGATTTTTACCGCACTAAAACCCCCCCGCACTAAAACTTCAACCGGAATCCTCGAGCGCGCTGCCCAATCGGGCTCCTCCCAGATGGGCGGCTGGGCCCACCGCTCCGTCTAGTCTTTACAACGGCATGCGACCACACATACCGCCGTCCTTCGCGGGATTGCCTGACCGAACGGTTCGAGCTCCCACTCTAGCCGTCTGCAACCCCGGAAGCCCCTTTTAGTCGCCTCTTACGATAGGCAGGGGATACCGTAGCCCTATTCTGACCCCGAGGCTACAGGGACGACGACGAAGAAGCTATCAAAATGACGTGGCAATGATGCGAATTAAATATTCAGCATCGCCCATATATAGAGTAAAGGAGTACAGGACAATTTTAATTAGTTTCTTGACCTAAATAAGACATCATTCATCTATAACAAGAAAAGAAAAACACAGGGCCTGTCTGGATAATTTGAATAAGCTGAAGCTTTTTTTGCAGCAAACAAGCATGCAATTCTTCTAACGTAATTTTGTCATTACCAACATATTCGTTATTGAACAAAAAAAACATAACTGAATTACGTCTTATTACAGAAACAGTATTAACAAACTACTAAGAATCTTGGAAAATATTTTTAAAAGATTTTATTATTTCGAGTCACGTAGAGGTTCGCTGTTCATCACATATTTCTGCCTTGTATCCTCTATTTAAAACTTAGTGCTTGAATATAATGTATTCTTACGACGTATTATATTATAATGTATTATACGACGACCCGCGTGGCGGAGCGGTTACCATACCAGTCTGACGCGGAATGGGACCCGGGTTCAATTCTCGGCCTGATAGGTAAGTGAATGATGAGTTTAGATTCATTTTCTGGGTCTGGGTGCGTATTCGCCTTGTGTGTGTCCATGGAACCACACAGGAGAAAATCCTAGTGTGCGTGCGTGTGGATTTTGAAAAGTATGCCTAAACACAAAAGTACCTCTGCCCTAAACTTGTCGCAAATTGACCTACTTTTAAATATTTGCCAACTCCAAATATCTAAGTAGGTACACAGTTTTCACATAATTTTAATTCCCCGTGACGTTATAAAGATTTCCTTCAGATATAATTGAGAAGCGTACACAAAGAAACACAGCACAATAGACTTTATTGCGATAAAAAATATCTGGACAAAGATCAAAGTTTTAACAAAAGATGCGCCCGAAAATTTTCCTTTTAAACGTCTTCCGTTGTCTTTGCGAAATGACAAAATAAAACCAAAAATGAAAATAATTGGACGGTCCTTTGATCTGCAGCCTTGCAATAAGTATGCTATGTAAATTTAAAATTGAAGATTCCTTGGCGTTGATTGAAAAACGAGTATAGTGTAGATTTTTACCAATTCAAAATGAGACAGAATTGGGTGTGTAAATTTGAATAAGGATTTTTGTAATTTGTTTCTGATTATATAAAATGTGTTGCGATAAATTTGTTTATCCAATAAACTGACATGGCGGTAAACTGTCAGCGATTAATTACGTGGTAGGCAGTGAATTATGGGCGATAAATTTCCCGGAATCAACTACTTTCTTATCTCTAAATAATTATCGTGTCATTGGTGTAATAAAAAAAATATTGTATTGTATGTTATTCTTGTAGTTAAAATCTTTTGTCATTTGTTGTAATAGAATGATTTACTCTTACATAAATTTAATTTTAAATGCATAATATTACGAGTATAATTACTGTAATTGGTTAAAGCCGTACTAATTATTACAAGAATAAATAAATAAATTCACTAAGAGTCAGTGTTTTTCCCACTATATTATACATGTATTATACATAAAAACCTTGCTCTCGAATTACTCTATCTATTACAAAAACTGCATTCAAATCCGTAGCGTAGTTAGTGTAGTTAGATATTTAATCTAAGCATACATAGGGACAGACAGCGAGAAGCGACTTTGTGGTGTACGTACTATGTAGTGAAGAACAGAATAATAATACCCCATATTTAAAAAAAAAATGTGTATTAAGCGTAGTAGCAAATATGTGTGTAGTCCTTCATAATAGTCAGTCATCCTACATACTCATCAGCCTTTCGATACCCACTGTAGGACATGTAACTCCTAATTAATGAAACTCCAGTGTATTAAGCGTAGTAACAAATGTGTGTATAGTTCTTCATAATAGTCAGTCATCCTTCATACTCATCAGCCTTCCGATACCCACTGCTGGATATGTAACTCCTATGTAACTCCAAAGTCATCCGTTCACCTAGCGGCAGCGCTATCTATACTCCTTTTCTCTCAACATAGTTGCCATTTAAATACCTTTTCTTTTCATCCATTAATGTAGCACGTGTTATAAATGCAACATAAGATAACATAATAATCTTAAAAATTCAAGTAAATGAAGGAGGAAATCAAAAGCTTATACACTTAAGCCATACGTTAATTATTCTTTACACGCCAACACGATACGGCTCAATTTCAAAGTCTCGGGAATATTTTATAAGCAGAAAATTTGCTCGCAAGTATTTGTATTGTGTTGCTAATAGTCTTTCATTGTCTCAATTTGTACGAAGATTAATTTCCTGAGCTCCGAGAATCGCTGTGTGGATAGCCGTGTCGATATAAAATTAGTCTGGAAGCGACACGTACATATTTCTAAAGGAGTGAGGAAGAATTTATTTATTCCATCCATCAGCCTTTGAAAGCCCACAGCTGGACATAGGCCTCCCCTAATCTGCACCACTTCAACCGGTCCTGAGCCATATTAATCCAGCGGTTATCCGTCGTCTCCTTCAGGTCATCAGTCCACCTGGTTAGAGGGCGGTCTACGCTTCTTCTGCCCAGACGTGGTCTCTTCGAGGACCCTTCTACGCCATCGGGTATCTGTCCTACGAACGATGTGCCCTGCCCATTGCCCAGATTTAGTAAGCTGAAATTTATTTATTAGATTCACATAGGGAATAGAAATTAAACGAGTCTATCTAGAAATTATTATCCATAAATAAATAATATATGCTAGTAACTTTGGTATCTTGCTGCATTTCTTAGTTCTCGGGAGTAGCAACGATTCTGTGATTGACTTCATAAAGAACCCCTGTTCTATTTGAAAAAGCTTACAGATGTCCAAGGGCAACAGTGACTACTTACTATCAGGTGGACCGCATTAACAACTTCTATCTAATAAAAATATTACAATATATTTCAAAGAGAAGAAGCAAAATTCATTTAGTTCCGTACGGACTTACTTTTTAATAAATAAACCAGCGACTAGCGACAGACTCGCCACCTGATTGAAAGTAGTCGTCGCCTGTGAATATTTGCAATACTAAAAAACCCGTCAATGCATCGCCGCCTTTCAAAAGAGCTCTTTTTACACCTTTTTTGAATAGTTCTACTTCATACTATTCGCGGAATACTTCATTATACATAATATCTGGTTATCAGAATCCCTATTTGCTATTATTATTATATTGAAATTTGGTCGATATCGATCGTGTGTTCCAGTCTGTTCTATTGTTAAAACAAATCTGAATTAAAATGTTGAAATAAATAACTAGAATATACAGGTTTTTTATATAAATTTGAATACACTGATAACGATAAATTAAGAAAACATTTCTAATATGTTTTTTAAATCATTAAATAGGCCATGCATTTTTGACCAACAATTTTGTATATCTCTGTCTATCAATCTAAGTTGTTCTGTAAGTGTCCTATTCAAAACATAAAAATGAAAAAAAAATGATCAAATTAATCAGATAAATAACCTAAATGCCTTTTATTTGTGCGAAAAGCATCGATTGTATATTTTAAACCAATTATACTTGGATACATCTTGACAACATTTAGAAATAATTCACGGTAAAAACAAGTTGTTAACTGAACTTGAACTACAAAGAGTGGATATAGATCATGGGCCCTACATACGTCCCTGGCACACCCCACACGGTCGAGTGAACCGGGCGAAGTTGGTCAAGAAGACAATACTAACAATGGCTCAGAAGTTTATTACGTTAGTTTTATAAGATCGTAAAAGTTCGTATCTCGATCTGACCCACTCAAACGACTGTTTTACAAGAGTTTCTAAGTTGTACACTGGTTCTATTACGGTTATGGATTGTTGTTTGGGTCCTCTGTAATGCGTGATTTTATAATAAGCTGAGTGTAATTGTTTCAGTTTATGTAAGGGTTGAGTAATTTGTGTTTACTCGTGGGGCATTGTTATCTTCAAGAACAACGTGTAGTTTCAGAGTAGTTATATAATTACTAACAGTCTTTACTACTTTAAGGTAATTTATTGGACTCTCAAGAAATTTCTGGTAATTTCGAGTTTCGGCAAGATTAAAGATAACTATTTTATCTTAAGTACGTTCGTGATCTTTATGTGAATATATTTTACAGCAATCAGACTCATTTTCACTAAGTCATTTCCAGTCCCTCTACAACCTTGACTTGAGCCTATCAATCTCTGACGTCAGTTGCACGTCTCAGCGCTTTTCAAACGATTATGCTTACTTAAGTGCATGTTTAGCCAAGTTCGACTGCGGGCGCCATTGAGTACACTCGTCAAGTGTTCCTTCAGTTTCCTTATTATGCGTTTATTAAGGTGAAATATTACAGCTACGTTCGCGTTATGTTTTCGTTTGTAAGCGACTTTGTATTTGTTTACTTCGGCGCTGGTTTTGAATTGGCTTCGAGTTTGGCTGCGGCAGCACGGCGGCTATTCAAGTATTGAACGCTTGGAGCTTGAAAGGGAGTAAAGATACTTAAGCGTTGTAAGTCCTCAGGAGGAGTGAAGGAGTATGTAGTCCAATTCGTAGTTATCGCAGTTGACACAACTCTTTGCTTTAACTTTGAAAGCACCACTTTCATACCTATCTCTTTCTGCTTAATAACAACAGTGTTAAGCATATTTGCATTTTGGATTGATAGAAGTAGCTAGAAGCAGTGAAAGCCTAATGGTTGAAACTTGCCCCCTTGATCCGGAGGTCCGAGGTATAATCCCAGGCAAGCACCACTGATGTTTCTAAGACTATGGGCATATTAAAAATTAGTTTTCTCTGCTTTTCGGTGAAAGAAAACACTATGAGAACACCTACACACCCTAGAGTTCATAAAAAAAGTGTGAAGTCCATCAATACGCATTTCGCCAGCGCAGTGGACTAATGTCTAATACTCTCTCATTCTGAGAGAAGACCCGTGCCCAGCAATGGGACAATAATGGGTTGACTAGAGTTAGAAAAACATGCTTAATCAATGCTTATGAAGCGTCGCGTCTTCGGACAATTTCAAAAAAGTCTTCAGGTGATCTTAAGTGAATTTGATTGCAGATATCAATGGGCACTAGTGCTGCAAAGTATCTGTGAACTAATTTATAGAAACACAAAATGAAAGTCCTATATTCCTATAGAAAGGTAACGCTGTGTTTCCCTAAGTTTAGTGTAATTAATTTGTTTCCTGTCTCTGTATGTACCAAACTATGTTTAATATTTTATATATCTATTTTGTGTTGTGTCTTAAGCTGTGGAAAAAAATGTTTTATGTATCTATCTATCTATCTATACGAGAACGGCCTTAGATGCGTATCAGCTTTAATTACTATTTAATTTTAGTACTGCAGCGTTTCTCACTGCTGTTATAAATGTTAGTTATAGTTAAATCACAAAGATCTAGAAGTTTTCTTTTCAATCAATTAAAAGTTTTACCCAAAGGACCACGATTTCAAAGATTTATTGTTGTTATAAATAAATTAAAGAGTTGACATTAATTGGGCTAAAGTTTTCAAAGCCTTTGATTGAAAAGAAAACTTTTATCATTATTAAGAAAGCATGTTGAAAGGTCAAGTTTTGTTGCCTATAATTATTTATACTAATTATATTCCAGCTTCACAAGGGTTCGAGACATTAAAACTTCTAAAACGCCATCTCACTAGCGAAAAGAATGGAGAATTCTTTATCAAACTTAAAACGATTCTTATTTTATTCTTTGAGCCGGAGAATTCCGCCGTGCGAAAATGCTGACGCCTCGTTAGGCTCTGCTTTGTCGTGGGATCTAGGTTTCCATTTGGGTGTTAGGTAATAAGGTCAGGTACATAAGTAACGTATTACATGTTTAGGCTAACTTAGTAAGTTAGGTGTTTGTGGAGTTCTGATGAGGTCATGAAAAGCGTAACAACTTTGAATGAATATCGGAATTTATTAAGAAATATGTATTTATTATCGTCATCGAAAATTGTTGTATTATTACTGGGCACGTATTTCTTTTTACTACTTTATTTTTATTTATTCGTTTATTGCACCTTTATAAAAATAAAAGCAACAAAAGGGTAAACTTAATGCCTGATGGCATTCTCTACCAGTCAACCCTGGGTGGTGGTACTATCAGTTTATTACGCTGATCAATTGCAAATTACTACAATTCACATACCTTGCGAGTCGTAGGCATATTTGTTTTATTGTTATGTTTTTCTTTATAGGTGATAAAAGTCGAAGGGAAATCTTTGTAAACTGGAACATTATAAAAGGGACAACAGAGCAAGCATATCATCTGATGGTATTTTATCACTATCACTCATTGCATTCCATATGATTTATTCCAGATAAGATTAAAAACCTACCTGAAGTCGACCACAAACGTTGGTACCTATGAGAATGAAGTAGGGACGCCTACAATAGTCTCTCTTTACCACACTCTTCAAAACAATAAATTAGTACTAAAACTTGTCAGATATAAGTATATAGTAATTTGTCAGATATAAGTAAAATTTTCAAGGTGGTAGAACTAGTGTAGTTCGACCGGGGAAGTACCACCGCCACACCTATTTCTAGCGTGAAGCATTTCTTGCGTTTCGATAGAAGGGTGTGGTTTCCGGCACATTTTCACATGAGGCGACCATCACAGTCCTCGGGAGTAGCAACGCATCTGTGATTGACTTCAGGTGGAACACATGTTCTGTATGAAGTTGCTTACAGATGTCCTGGGAGGCAGTGACCACTTACCATCAGGTGGACTGCATGCTCGTTTGCTACTCCAGTCAAATAAAAAAAAAATGATGCCACAGGCTGAGGCCTGCCATTAAACCTTGATGGCAAACGTCATATTACCAGAAAGAAGTAATATTATTAAACTGTAACTACTTGCAATTCATAGTAAAATATTGCACCATTAATTAAAAATTTGAAAAGTAGATTTGCTAGTTATTAAACCAACCCTTTCCAAGATCAATGAAAATAAAAATAGAGTAACATGACCAAACAATTCCGCTGCCAGGCGCTGGCGGCTCATTAGCTGCGGCTTTGTCGGATCTTGTATTTGACGTCGATATTTCTGTACTAGTTGTGACGAAGTAATATACGACAATGAAGATTGTTTGTAAGACAGTAATATAGTCTGAGTTATAAGAAAAAGAAGAAGAAGAAAAAAAGAAGAAGAAGAAGGTTATCTCCGACTGGATAGGCTAAAGTCAAGAAGCGTATCTCAAAATTGGAATCGGAAGTTTTCTACAAAAACATAGTCAAACACTACTTTATAAGTTAAGTAACTATAAGTTAAGTATGTAACTAGTATAAGTTAAGTATGTAACTACATATGAATATGATCATACGATGGTGCTACCGTCCTTAAACTACACAAGGTTTCTATCACTCATAAACCCTGATGGCAAACCTAATGTTACCAGAAAGAAGCTTAAATCAAGAAACTGTATCTGCCTGTATTCCACAGTAAGATATTACTATAAGTTACCCTTAGTACTATAAGTCTTAGTACTATAAGTTACTCTTATATTATTATTATACAGTTGAAGATTATATTTTTCTAGTCATTGAGCCAACCTATTCAAAGATAGATCAAAAATATAGAGTAACATGACCAAACAATTCCGCTGCCAGGCGCTGGCGGCTCATTAGCTGCGGCTTTGTCGGATCTTGTACTTGACGTCGATATTTCTGTTTTCTGCACTAGTTGTGACGATATAATATACGATAACGAAGATTGTTTGTAAGACAGTATATAGTCTAAGTTATGAGAAAAAGAAGAAGAAGAAAAAGAAAAGAAGAAGAAGAAGGTTACCTCCGACTGGATAGGCTAAAGTCAAGAAGCGTATCTCAAAATTGGAATCGGAAGATTAGTACAACAACATAGTCAAACACTACTTTATAAGTAGTTACATATGAATATGGTCATACGATAGTGCTACCGTCATTAAACCACACAAGGTTTCTATCACTCATAAATCTTGATGGCAAACCTAATATTACCAGAAAGAAGCTTAAATCAAGAAACTGTAACTCCCTTTATTCCATACTAAAATATTACTCTTATATTTTACTATGGAATATAGTACAGTCGAAGATTATATTTTTCTAGTTATTAAACCAACCCTTTCAAAGATAGATCGAAAAAATAGAGTAATATGACCAAACAACTTCGCTGCCACCAGACTCTAGCGCCTCATTAGCTGCGGCTTTGTCGCTCGGATCTTGTATTTGACGTCGATATTTCTGTTTTCTGTGCTATTTGTAACGAAATGTTACATAATCATGAATAACTTTGTATAACAGTAATATAGTCCAAATAACAGGTGGTAGAACCAGTTATCCCTGAAGATCCGGGATCAGATTAGGGCTACGCTATCCTCTGCCTGTCGTAAAAGGTGACTAAAAGGGGCTTCAGGGGCTGCGGGCGGTAAGAGTGGGAGCTCGAACCGTCCAGCCTAGCGACCCCATGTAGGCCACATGCTGTCGTAAACACCAGGAGGCGCAGGCGCTCGGAGGACTCCGGTTGTGGTCCGTTGGACATCCCGGAGTCCTCCACGCAGCGCTGAGGACGGCTACCGCTGAGGGTTTTAGTGAGGTAAAAATCCCACATAGCCCAAATTTGCTTCCACAGCGTCGGGTACCTTTTGAAGGTTTCCCCCTCGATAACAAAAAAAAAGGTGGTAGTACCAGAGTAGTTCGGCCGGGGAAGCCATACCTATTTCTAGCGTAAACATTTCTTGCGTTTCGATGGAAAGGTGTGGTTGTCGGCACACTTTTATATGAGGCGACCATCATAGTTCTCAAGAGTAGCAACGTATCTGTGATTGACTTCAGATAAAATCCACGTCCTGTTTGAAGTTTTTTACAGATGTCCATAGGATGTAGTGACTACTTAACATCAGGTGGACTGCATGCTCGTTTGCTACATCAATCAGATAAAAAGAAATCATCGCCGCTTGGACATACTAAATTCCAGATTTAAGTTTTCTGCAAAAAGCTGGCCGTAAGATAGATAGATCTATTATAGGTACTGCTTCGTCTCTGTAATTCCGGGATCAGAATAGGGCTTCGGCATCCCATGCCCGTCGTTAGAGGCGACTAAAAGGGGCTTCCGGGGTTGCAGACGGCTAGAGTGGGAGCTCGAACCGTTCGGTTAGGCAATCCCGGGAAGGATGGCGGTATATGTGGTCGCATGACGTCGTAAAGACTAGACGGAGCGGTGGGCCCAGCCGCCCATCTGGGAGGAGCCCGATGGGGCAACGCGCTTGGAGGATTCCGGTTGAAGTCGTTTCGAGATCCCGGAGTCGTCCTTTTTAGCGCCGAGGACGGCCACCGGGGGTGTTTTGCGGTAAAAATCCCACATAACCCTGTGTCGCTCCCACAGTGTTGGGTGCCTTTTGAAGGTTTCCCCCTGGAGAACAAAAAAAAAAAGAAAAATAAGGTACTAGTGCTTGTAAATGTTTTTCTCCATTACAGCAATTTCGCCGGAACCAGGATATATGCCTGGGACAAAATATTGGCCGTTAAAATATTAAAACCGCGAATCGTGTAGACTGGTGTACAACAGTTGCATTTGACGTGTCTGGTTTAACGGGTATTAAGGTTGAGTGTTCCATCTTAGTTCTTAAGGAAAACGAGTCATTTGAGATCACGTCACTATTTTAAGGATTTGTATACAACAGTTGCATTTGATGTGTCTGGTTTAACGGGTATTATTAAGGTTGAGTGTTCCATCTTAGTTCTTAAGGAAAACGAGTCATTTGCGATCATGTCACTATTGTATAGATCTGATACAGCTACCTACGGTCAGTAGTCTCCACATAACATATTAGCTTCCATTATACAAGAACAAAGAAACAATTACGTTTGTAATCGTCAAATTATCGTCAAAATAATAATCTCACCACTGTGCACAGGTTCCAAAATGACAGAGTTTACATTAAACATTAACCCTTAAATGCATCTTGTATCGAAATCGATACTTCGAATTTCTTAGTCCGTAACTTTGTTTTTTTATATGTCAATGATTTTTTTGAGTCAATGACGTGAATTCCGAGTCAACTAAGTTTAAAAAGTAAGTTACAGCTGATTTGGTGACGCCATTTTGGAATTGGGAAAAAGGTTTGAAACAATGTGGTCGAAGAACATTGTCTTCAACAACATCTGCAATTTCAATCCGTTTTGACGGCAACTGTAAAAACATATTTTGGGTTGAAAAAAATACTAGTAATATGGTATGTATGTCTTTTATGTTGTATTATTAGTATTTTTCAAGATTTTTTGCTAAAACGAACACTTTTGAAGGGATTTCTGTTTGTATCGAAAACGATACTTTATGCATAAATGGCATGATTTTTGACTAATTGTTGTAAATAACAATATGCTTCCTAATGTTTTCAAAGTACCCTATTTTATCAAAAATCATTGATTTTGCGATAATATTATTGAATACAGTAACTTATTATGTATTTATATCTATTTTTTCAAACACATTGTTGAGAAAAACACTGTTTTCTTTAGCTTTACCAAATTTTATGTTATATGCATTCCCTTTCGCTTGTGTGGTTATATGGCGCATGGTTTGTCTTCATGCTTATTATATATATTTTTTTCAAAACAAGAGAGGTATTTTTACCTGTGGCAGCTAGGAAATGGAGAACTTTCTTCAGATGAAAAGGAATCTACTAGTGACGATCTAGATTTGACGTGAAAACTTGGAAACAGAGTTCTTTGACTCTTATAAGACAAACTAATGTAGTTTTCTGTGACAACTACTACACATGGAATCCACTTATGGTAAATTTGGCTGGAGAAGGAATTCGCACCTAGGGAACTATTCAGAGGAACAGGTTGGGAAAATAATGTAAGCTGCACCTGTAAGTAGAATGTCACTGGTGTTGTTGGCGTGGATGTGACGGCTGTATCCTGGAAGGATAACAAGCCTGTCACTCTGGATTCCACTTACTTAGGGGAAGAGCCTACTGGTGAAATTCGAAGGTATGAAAAAATCCATCAGCTACCATTAGTTGTCAAAACTTGACAAAAGAGTACACCGCACATATGGGCGATGTAGATCTGAGGGATTCGTGTTTTGGCAGGAGCCGATTCAGGTTGAAGAGTCGTAATGATATGATATGGTACATGAGAAAAAATTACCACCTTTTAGATCTGAAGGTAATCAAGGATCTTCCTTCCTGGAAGTCAACGCCTGGGTACTATAAAAAGAATATTCTGTACAGAAAGATGCGATCAAACTTTGCAGGGAAACTTTGCTTTGGACCTCTAGTAAGTGGAGAAGTGATTTTCACTTCTCCACCGTCGTCCTTGTCGGTGTCATCAGTATCGAAGTTGTTCTTACAACTACAAGAAGAAAGGCTATTGTGCCAGCAGAAAAACCCCAAGAGTTCTCTTGTGGTCAACGTCGATTTGTGTCGACGGAGTTGACCATAAACTGAAACGAGGTGATAGCAGGATGTGTTACGTGATGTCTGGGTGGAATTTACTGAGCATAATATACTGTATCAAGGGTAAAAGGTACTTATGGTAAAAACAACACGGACTGCTTTAATTTATTTCAATAATGTTCTGATTTCTAAAATTAGGCTCTAAGTTACTTACCCTAATAAAATTGTTACCTAAATGCATGATGTATCGAAATCGATACTTAGTATATTTTTGAAAAATAAAACCAAAAAAGTACACCTGGATTTTTTTCAATATTTTTCCCTTTATCTAGAGTTAAACACTCATGACATATATTTTTTTCAACGATTTATGAAGTGCTATGCATTTAAGGGTTAAACACGCTCTCTACACTCATAGCCCCACACTAGGATTTTGTCCTGTGTCGTGGCTACCATGAACACACACAAAGACCCAGACCCAGAAAATGATTCTAAACGCATCATTCAGATACCTGTCTGGACGGGAATCGAAGCCGGGACCCATTGCGCGTCAGACCGGTATGGTAACCGCTGTACCACGCGGGTCGTCAGTTTCAATCCATAGTTTACCACTCTGGCCACGTGTGAATTGGTTGTCGTCATCTTTGAGTGCATTTTTCACAGGTTTCTTAAGTCAATTTCGCCAAGATATGTTCCTTCTCCATAAAGTAATATTTAATTTGTAATACGCACAAAATTTTAGAAATATTAGTGATACCTGCTTGCGTTTCGAACCTCGGACACTCGATTGAGATGCCAAGTTTAAGTCTATCACTACTCTCATTACGTTTTCAAGCCTTTACAAAAATCGTTTACCCTTTAAAAGCACATAATGTCTTCTGCCTTAAATCTATAATGTCTTTAGGACTCAAGGTTAGCATGGATCGAGATAGGCGCTCTGAATAAGATATCAGTTACTAAAGCAATTACTGAAATAGGCTAGATTCACATGAATAGATGCCGGATTGGATAAACCGTTAGGTCGTTTGAAACGGATTTTCTTCATCAATGGTTAATTAAATTTTCATTAATCTAATAACAAACTATTTTGATCATTGTATCCTGTAAGATAGAACCTGGCACACTAAAAATATAACATGCCTTTAAATTTGTATAATTTTAAATGAAGTATATGGATTTTAATTAAATAACGTCGAAATCTTCAAAATAAAGGATATGAGTATATTTTTCATTTCTCTGAATTCAATTTATTCGTCCAAGTTAGTTAAAATTATTTTTGTATTTGTTTGTAAAACGTGTAGCGTGTAAATGTGTGTATATAATTATACATATATAGAGACACACTAAGTATAACTTTTCAACTGTGTATTTACCGATTACGAATCCGTAGCAGGGACTCAAAAATCATAGATAAGGAAAATTGCACGTTCGAAGTGGCCTCCGGAAAGAATTAAATCGCAACTTACAGTAATAACAATGTAATTAGAGTGTAGTGTCCATAGAATTGTATACAATAGCTTAGCATTATACGTAAAAAAAAAAACAAAATTACAACACTTATACATCTATGTACAATGCACTGAATTATACATACCACGTAAATAAAAATGATAAATGGTCCTATATATATATTAAGCGTAATTGTAAGATTTCTTTAATTGCCAACGTTGTCACCACCGCACACGACAGTGTGATGGTGGCAGCGATGGCCTAACGTGGAGGCACGTAAAAGGCACGGACGATCAGTCTGTGGAGTTTTTGTGTTATAATAAAAAAAAAAAGTGTGTATTTATCACTGTTCCAGAGATAGAGAACTGTGACGTAATGTGTGAAGTAATTAAGTCTCATTATTACCTTAGCTACGGAACCCCAAAAATTAATCGTTAATAACTTATGAAAGCGTAATAACAATTAGTTAATCACAAATACGTTACATTATCCTGTCAGTAACAATGCGATAACAAAAACCGATAATGAACTTTCGAAGTAAATAAATTAGTCCACCGCCGTCTTCCGTTAAAACGTTTGAAAGGAAATTAATTTCAGATATTTTTTGAAATCGTTGTCAGCGCCCCACTTCCTTTATTTTTGGTTCAAGTTGGAAACTGAAGCGATTTATACAAAGTCTAAAGTACTTATATACTTGAACCAATTTATGTATGAAAAATTTAAAACGAAAAACGATACGAAAAAACTTTTCTATCAACATGCATAATGAAAAGATGTAATGCAAATATTAGCGAAAAATAAAGACGTTGACAAATCATTTAGAACACGTAATGTCTATATTTTATTTTCGCTCTCATTTTATTTCTAAATCTGTAAAAAATATAAAACGGTAAATATAGAAATGGATCTTGAACTAGAGTTCATAATATAACATAGAGAAGCACTTAGGGGCCCTCTAATTGTGTTATCAAATAGCACTTCTCCTTTTCTTCTCATGACAGTCGTTAGCGACTAAGCAACAAAGTCTAGGACGTGCTGCAGTGTCTTTTGTATAACAAACACCCAATGCGGTTGCTAACAGGAATGCCAGGTACGGCGACTATTTCAAAACCCCCGTTAGAAGAGTTCTTTGCTTAGCACAGGATGGATAACAAAAGGCTGATGGATGGATGATGAAAGTGCTAAGAAAGTATTTTTGAAAATCTAAGCTAAATAAAATAATTGGCCAAAATTATTTTAAGTATCACAATTTTGTGTGCATTTATCTCTTCAAAGCTCGAAGATAACCAATCCACATTGGAGTATCCAGTATAGAGTATAGAGACGTACGGAGTTAGAGATGAAGTACCGTAAATGTTGACTAAATTACTGCTGTCGTATGAAAAGAATTGGATCATTGAATGTTTTTACATATTATTGAAATTACAGACAAACACCACATCGAAACCTATCATTAACTCACAATAAGATTAGTTCCCTACCTGCAATTTACCTAAAGATCATTATGGAATGCTCCGAATATTTAATTAGGTATGTCTACTTTACTGCACCTGTTAAATGAGAATATATCAGCGCTTATTTCTGTTGTTATTAGGCAGAACAGAGCGGAGGTGCCACTGAAATTGATAAAAGACTTCTAACACCAGTCAATAAACCAAAACAAGTTGAGACTTAGTGAACGTTGAAAAATTGCAAGCAATTAAAATTTCAGATTACTATAAGTTTTGCCGGCGATTGCGCCAAGCCAAAAAACCGCGGTACTCGCGATTCGGCTGTACTGAATTTGCATTGCGCACTGCGGCACGCATAGTCCTTAATACTGCTTAAGAACTAAGACTTTGAAATAATTTTACTGCTTCAGTACTAAGTACTATAATTGTAGGAAAACTTTGTTCTAAGAAGTTTTATTCTATAAAAATATCGGTCGCGATGTAGTCATGAGGTATCATGTAGTACATCTCCCAGGTGGTGAGAACCAGTGTAGTTCGGCCAAGAAACACACGCCTATTTCTAGCGTGAATTAGTTCTTGTGTTTCGATGGAAGGGTGTGGTTGCCTGCACACTTTTATATGAGGCGACCATCCTAGTCCGCAAGAATAGCGAATCCGCGATTGACTTCATATAGGGGTTCAATTTGAAGTCAATCACGGATGTGTTGCTTACAGACAGTGGGCGGCAGTGACCACTTACCATCAGGTGGAATGCATGCTCAGTTGCTACTTCAATCTTACAAAAAAATGTTTATCGTAGCTATTATTCTCATCGAAGTTTTTTTATTTTAGTATCATGCCCCCTGATGAGCACGAGTATCTTAGAACAAAGTGTAAAGGCCTTTCTACAAGTCATAGGTGTGTCGATATTACTTGAAACTCGCAAGATTCGTGGAGACTAAGATGAAAAACGTGATACTACATTTATATTCAGGGATGTGGCAATAATCGAACTACGAAAATTTTCGTCATATTTCAGATCTGACCTTTCACCTTCGGTCATATCTGTCGTTCATAATAGGGTTGACCTTTTATATTTCGTCTATACATTAAAATAGTCACATAATGATTGAGAGAAGCAAATGGGACGAGTAAAATTTTTAAAATATTAAAAAAAATCGGCTTCTTAAAAACGAATCAATCCATTTGGTTTTTGTTAATTTATTTGATTAACTCTTTTTGAATTTTGCGTTAAAACAGTAACATAAAAGTGTTATGACGCATATTTATTTATAATGGCCTTCTTGCTAGCTTTTATTTGATACCCAAATTGACATGATAAAAAAAATATCTTTCTCCTGCCCCCCTTTCTCTGACCGCAGGCGCCATGTTTAAAAAGTATATATAGCCTATGTCACTCTCATTACTAAGTCATTTCAAATAATATTACATACATAATATGGCCTATTACTCTCTAATTCCGAGAGAAGACCCGTGCCCAGCAGTGGGACTATAATGGGTTGACGACGATACCTACATACATACATACAATCGAAAAACATTACCCTCGTTTCGCAGTCGGGTAAAATTAAATAACGTCATTTAGTTCCGTTGTGATCTCTTTTCAATCATACCAATAACAACTCAATAAATACAGTACCCATCACTCCTTTAAAAGTAAAAACCAATAAAATACTTTACCCTAAACATACAGGTAATGGAAATTCTTTGCTATATTTTCCACTCCTGTTTTAAGTAAACATTACAAAAGCCGATATTTTTCTTTTCCTTGAAATATTTTGCCGTTTAATTTTTGTCCCCTCTAGGTGTTTCAAAGTTTGCTTTTTGGGGTAATATTTTTAGATGTACTTATTATGAAAGGTTATGAAGTTCGTGGGCCTCTGAAACCTAGTTAATTCTGTTTGGGAAATGTTTGAATTATTAATTTATTAAAAGCTTTTTGAGTCTTTAATGTGTTAATTAATTGAGCTGTGTTAGTTAGAATGTAAGACGCTTTTCTAATAGAGACGTACGAGGTAGCTAAGCGACGCGAAGCTAATCTAAAGGAGTAAATTATCTATGAAACTGCTATAGCTCTAGTCGATAATATGCTCGCATTTATATATAGTTCAAGTTAGCTCCTAATCATTCATATAAAACATGCTTTTACAGAACCTATTTTTATTTTAAAATATAGTTGAGGTTAGCAGTGAAGCAAGAATCCTATTTATGTAGTTGATACGTAGCTACCAGCACCCTTTGATAAACACTTAGCTTAGCTCCTTTTTTATATTAAGTGTATATGAGACTAGCTGAACCCTGTAGCTTCGCCCGCGTTAAAACGATGTATCGATTGTCAAATATAAATCGATGTATCGATTGTCCCGTGGGAATAAGATATTTTCCTACAGTAAAAAGTAGCCTATATGTTAATCCAGAGTATCAGCTAACTCCCAACCAGATTTTATAAAAATCGCTCCAGCCATTTACACTTGAAGAAGTAACAAACATACACACTCACATACTTTCGCCTTTATAATATTAGTATGATAGCCTAAGCCCGTCTAAAACTGATACAAGATCCGTGCCTTGCAGTGGAACTGCAATGAATTTACAACTTCAAAAATATGTGTTTTAGATTTAAAGCCGACATTTCAGTGTAGATGGATGAAATTTACATTTTTCCAGTCAAAATTCAGGTGGATGTTTCTACCGTTAGTCAGTTACGAGCAAAAAGCTATGATACCTTTAAAAACAAAAATACACAGGGAAAATGTTATTGCTTATTGCAGTATTGTTACAGAATGTATGTACTATTTGTAAAGCCACATAAATGTGAATTTTTCTATTTGGACTTTTGATTTCCTCGCCTTAACGCTCGGCCACTCATACATTTGGCAAACAGCCAACTTTCAATCCAAGATTTGAACTTGTAAACCGAGCGAAACACACGAAAAGATATATTTTGTAACGTGTAAAGATTGTTTATAAGATTGCAGTAGAAACCTACTACCGCAAGAAAAAGGTAAAGCTAAGTATGCCCGATCACTCATACATGACCTGAAGGACTCTGGTTCGATTCTTGGTTAGGCATAATGCTGCGAATAATTATACTCTGGGTCCTTCGAGGGGGAAACCTTCAAAACCCGATGCCTTGAGAGCGACACCGAGTTATAGGGGATTTTAAGCGCATTAAAACCCTCACGGTGGCTGTCCTCGGCGCTGCGATTCTGGGTGTAGATATTTATCACGACATCCATAATGTAGAGACCCATACAAGAGCAGAAAAGAACGAAATGGTTAAAATAGAACTTTAACGTATCTAAAAACTATTTTCCATAACACCTCAACTTCTATATCCTAAGAAAGAAAACTTTTTTCAATTCTGAAACTTTGATAGAAACTCGTAACCGTATATGCAAAAATCTGAAAAAGTTAGTAAAAAAGTAAAAATGTAGGCCAAAACAGGAATTTGAAGTACCTCGGACGTAAAAAGTTTTTGAAAGTTAGGTGCTGCAGTTCTCTTGCGCTTTCTCATTTTCATAAAAATGAAAAAAACATAATTATAAGAACGTGTAAATAAATTTATTCTTTAACGCGCCATTCACGTTTGCGGCCATATATAATACTTATTAGTAAAAAATAAAATTGATAAATGTCTATACTACTAATATTATTACGTGAAGCAAAACTTGTGAAGCATTTTTAAGTAATATGCTGCGGACGGATTAGTATGAAACTTTGCACGGTTGTAGTGGACATAGAGAAGGAGTGCAGAATGTTAATATTTTTTTCAAATGATGCTTAAAACATACATAAGATCCATTAAAACACATTACATACACTACATTGCATTTGTCACAAACACATAAATAATAAACGAAATAGAACATTCAATGTCTTATTATGAAAACACATAACGTCAGAAATGTCAGTGTCTTTGTCAAAATACCCGTTATTGCTTTTAAACGCGGTTTAGCTAATTAAACCTCTTTTTATATTTAATGAGTGCATTCAAAATTACTTGAAAATTTGTACTTTTTATTTGAATTTGAGAAATATTCGTACTACTTTGGACAATATGAAGTTTAGTTTTTTAATTTAAATTACGGTCGAATTTCGACCGATGTGACGGGTACTAGTACGGACTAGTACTAGTAATAACATAACAGAATATATTAGCATGAATGTAAAATTTCCACATATTGCCACAATACCGTATCATAACAGAGCAGCTTATTACCGTTGCCGTTTACCGTGGTAATGAGTATGCAGCCAATAAAAATATAGGCATACATTTTGTCTATAAATGTTTGTCATCGTCATTGCATTGTTTATTATTTTTCATCAAAATTTATTAGTATGAACCCCAACAGAACAGCCGAAGGTCCAATCTGCTCCAATCTGGTATAACTTAATAAAAATCCCCGCGGTGTCCATTGCATACCGGAGCTGTTGCCGAGTTGGAGCCGCTCCAAACAAGGCGGGCCGCGTTAATCTGCCACTGCTTTTTAGCTGGGTCGTACTATAAAGTAAAATACGAAACGCAACATAATTATTATTCTGATATTGTAAAAAAATTCGCCTTTTTTGTAAATTTAAATAAGTCTCTCGTTACTCTTTTTATGTTTTATTAACCGATTTCTGATGACTTTCTTCAATACTTCAATATTTTGCATATATACAAGCTCTGAATAGATACTGCAGGAACACGACTTTTGGAGTGAGATCTTCTTTTACCAGATTTCATTAATTAAAGTTATAATCAAATGTTACTGCAGAAATTTTACTAGAAATTTCTTGATGTCTGTTAAGCATAATTACTCGCAAAATCTAGAAGAGCCTTTTTTAATTTGACTGAAGTAGTAAACGAGCATGCAGTCCACTTGATGATAAAGTCACTGCCGCTCGTGGACATCTGTAATCAACTTCATACAGAACATGGGTTCCATCTGAAGTCAATCACAGATGCGTTGCTACTTCCAAGGACTATGATGGTCGCCTCATATAAAATTGTGCCGGCAACCACACCCTTCCATCGAAACGCAAGAAATGCTTCACGCTAGAAATAGCCTGGAAATATACCACCACGCTACTTCAATTAAAACTGGTTTTGCTCATCGAATTAATACTATTAAAATCTAAGATCTTTTAAAATTAATTAAGACATCAAATAAATATATATATTAGTAACTTATTTATATTCATATTATTTTTTATTTCATCGGTCTCTCACTTTAAGCGTCTGCAAAGCAGCTGAAGCTCCAATCTGGTAAAACTTAATAAAATACCCCGCGGTGTCCATTGCATACTGGAGCTGTTGCCGAGTTGGAGCCGCTCCAAACAAGGCGGGCCGCGTTAATCTGCCACTGCTTTTTAGCTGGGTCGTCCATTGAAGTTAAATACGAGGCAAAACATATTGATTCTAGTATTAAACGCATTTTAGTGCTTTAAATTTGTCTTTAATTTAGAAATAGTTAAAAAAGTGATGTTAAATTCAGCATTGAATTGTTACAATCTAGAATCAATTAGTCTCACACCCGTATTCACAAACAATACTATGTGGCCTCATAGTGTTAGCTAACGCATAGGGTGGTTAAAATTATTTCATAGACAATACTTAAGCAAAATCTAACGCTATGCGTTTGTCAAAATCGACGCATAGGTAAAGTAGCCGTCGAGCTATTTTATGGAACGCATAGCATCGTTTATTAAGGTTCCGTAACCAAAGTGTAAAACCGAAACCCTATTACTTAAGTCTCCGCTGTTCGTTAGGCCGTCTGTCCGTCTATCTGTCCGGGCTGTATCTAACGAACTGTAATAAACCATGACAGTTGAAATTTTCATAGATGGTGAATTTCTGTTGCCGATATAACAACAAATACTAAAGACGAAATAAAAATAAGTATTTATGGGGGCTCTCATACAACCAACGTATTTTTTTAATGTTTTTTTACAGATAATGTATGAAATATACGAAACCCTTAGTGCTCGAGTCCGACTCGCGGTTGGTAGTTGTTTACGTAACTTGGTTACAAGTTACCGAGTAACGTAATAATAATGATTTGTCAGTGTTGTCAAAAAGTCTAGAGTGAATGCAGCTACAACAAATGGACCAATTACAGAGTCCGAACCAACGCTATGGCACCTCATAGCAAAGTATTACTTGAGTGTCGTTTATGAATTAGATGGCTTGACATAACGAACGCACAAGATAGTATCGCTCTTTGCATAGTATTGTTTCATTACTTAAGAAAGTATTGTTCTTGAATACGGGTGTCATTTTTCTTAGAATACAATACATAGCTCGTTCATTTCTTTTTGAAATACGTTTTGTTTTTAAAAAACAAATCAGTAGACTTTCCAGATTAACACCTTAATAAACGATACTATGCGTTCCATAAAATAGCTCGACGGCTACTTTACCTATGCGTCGATTTTGACAAACACATAGCGTTGGATTTTGCTCAAGTATTGTCTATGAAATAATTTTAACCACCCTATGCGTTAGCTAACACTATGAGGCTACATAGTATTGTTTGTGAATACGGGTGTAAACCTTCCTAGTAAATAAAATACTTATTCTGTTGTCATTATTCAGCGGTATAAATGTTTGAAATAGAAAATCGAATACGAAGCAAAAGACTCTTTAATCAATGAAGTTAAAAATGATATTTTAATTAAAAAACTAAACAACTTTAAGTTAGTTGGTGTTTGGGTTTTGCATGGTAACTTAGATATTTTTGTACTTTTTTATATCGTATTGCATGTACAATCGTAGAATTGCTAAGATCAGCATAAAAAAAGGTTAGAATGTTATCTAAATACGTAAGAATACCAAGGATAGTTGTAAAAAGCATTATCGGTTTTCCATTAGACCTAGCTCGTTAGGCCATTATCTCGGAACTTAAAAGTGCAGTTTGTTTTCTTAATTTCCACTGGAAGAGAATTACTTGATATACATTACGTGGTAAAAAAACCCCGCGGTGTCCGTTGCACACTGGGTGCGTTGCCAAGTTGGAGCCGCTCCAAACAAGGTAGTCCGCGTTAATCCGATAGCGTTATTCTGCTGGTTTATTGATTATAGACAAAATCTGTAACACTGTACAATTATTGAAACTGAACTAATTTCTATTTTTAGTATAATAATATATTCAATAATCTTTTATGTCCTTTTGAATGTTACGGAGCACGATTGGTGGCTTACTGTGTATTTTACATATTTTTTACATAATAAAATATTGAATGTTAGGTTTATTCATTACATGCTCTAATAACTTTGAAAATTACATAAAAACGAGCAACATCAAGTAATTATTATAACAACATTAATATTTATTGCACATTACACCTGCCTTAGTGCTATTTCTTTTGAAATTTAAAATTGCAGTGCACTAATTTTCACTGGAAGAGAATTACTTGATATGCATTGATAAAAAACCCCGCGGTGTCCGTTGCACACTGGGTGCGTTGCCAAGTTGGAGCCGCTCCAAACAAGGTAGTCCGCGTTAATCCGATAGCGTTATTCTGCTGGTTCATTGATTATAGAGAAAATCTGTAACACAGTGCAATTATTGAAACTAAACCAATTTCTATTTTTAGTATAGTAAACATAAATTCAATAATCTTTTATGTCCTTTTGAATGTTACGGAGCACGATTGGTGGCTTACTGTGTATTTTACATATTTTTACATAATAAAATATTGAAGGGTAGGTTTATTCTTTACATGCTTTCATACTATTAATTATAGAGGTGTTAATAACTTTGAAAATTACATAAAAACGAGCAACATATAACATAACATACATAACAATAAATATTGTAGTTATAAAACTACAATATTTATTAGACATTAAACCTTCCATATTGCGTTTTTATTTTTGGAATTTTAAATTGCAGTGTACTAATTTTCACTGGAAGAGAATTACTTGATATGCATTGATAAAAAACCCCGCGGTGTCCGTTGCACACTGGGTGCGTTGCCAAGTTGGAGCCGCTCCAAACAAGGTAGTCCGCGTTAATCCGATAGCGTTATTCTGCTGGTTCATTGATTATAGACAAAATCTGTAACACTGTACAATTATTGAAACTGAACTAATTTCTATTTTGAGTATAATAAACATATATTCTATAATCTTTTATGTCCTTTTGAATGTTACGGAGCACGATTAGTAGTTTACTGGGTATTTTACATATTTTTTACATAATAAAATGTTAAAGGTTACGTTTATTCATTGTTTATTCATTACATGCTTTTGTACTATCAATTATAGAGGTGTTAATAACTTTGAAAATTACATAAAAACGATCACCATATAACATAACATTATAACTACAATATTTATTAGACATTAAACCTTCCATATTGCGTTTTTATTTTTGGAATTTTAAATTGCAGTGTACTAATTTTCACTGGAAGAGAATTACTTGATATGCATTGATAAAAAACCCCGCGGTGTCCGTTGCACACTGGGTGCGTTGCCAAGTTGGAGCCGCTCCAAACAAGGTAGTCCGCGTTAATCCGATAGCGTTATTCTGCTGGTTCATTGATTATAGACAAAATCTGTAACACAATGCAATATTTGTATTATGTATAATTTATAGATATATCTCCTATGTTTTCTTTGCGATTGCTTAGTTAGACTTTTGTAACGAAAATTATTATATATGTCGGCACGACACCGCGTATTTAAAAACACGTCGCCGATAATAATTATTTTAGTTAGTTTAAAGATCGAAAATTGTTTGTTTATTGAATTAGCAACATTTAATGATTTTTAGAATTGTAATTTAGTTTACTCTCCATAAATCTGTTATTATCACACCACCAAACATTGTTATAAAAAGGCGAGCGAACGCCGGTAAAAAAAGATTTCTTGTTTAACTGTCGAAGCGATCGGACCTCGTCAATTGTGAATAAATCGAAGAGGTTTACTCCTGTGTTTTACTTTAAATCTTCAAGAATGAATAATAATGAAGACTCCTCGACCATCCTGATGTCACATCACTCATCTCTCTTCGTTATATATATGGGTTTTTCTACATGACATAAAGCAGAATGTTATTTTTTGGAATATACCACCACCACATGTATTTCTAACGTGAAGCAGTTCTTGTGTTTTGCTGAAAGAATATGGTTGTCGAAACATTTTCCTATGAGGTGATCATCTTATTCACCAGAAGTAGCAACACGTCCGAGATTGACTTAAGATGGAGCTGTTCTATAAGTTGCTTCTTGTTCATGGGCACCAGTGGCCACTAATTACCTTTTTTTTTTTGTTTTCGAGGGGGAAACCTTCCACCACCCGATGCCGTGGGAGCGACGCAGGGTTATGTTGGATTTTTACCGCACTAAAACCCCCCCGGTGGCCGTCCTCGGCGCTGAAAAGGAGGACTCCGGGATCTCGAAACGACTTCAACCGGAATCCTCCGAGCGCGCTGCCCTATCGAGCTCCTCCCAGATGGGCGGCTGGGCCCACCGCTCCGTCTAGTCTTTACGCCGTCCTTCCCGGGATTACCTGACCGAACGGTTCGAGCTCCCACTCTAGCCGTCTGCAACCCCGGAAGCCCCTTTTAGTCGCCTCTTACGACAGGCAGGGGATACCGTAGCCCTATTCTGACCCCGAGGCTACAGAATTACCTGATAGACTGTATGCTTGTTTGCTGCTCAAAAAATACAAAAAATAGGTCGTGCGACCTACCCATAAAGTCTAATCTATTATAAAACCACGTTAACGGATTATTGTTTATTAAAAAAGTATTATTTTCAGCCTGCGGGCCGCGCGGTTGATCGCTTCCGATTAAAAATAATAAAAAATCTATACAAATTACTCGCTCCCATTCGCCTGCAGCTATTCGGGGCTATTCAATATTCTATTATGAAAAAATACCCACGGTTTTCATTGAATCCGTATAATAACACAATGGATTTGAATCCATCCTTAGAACAAATTGCCGAGCAATTTAATTCAAGTGGATTCTGAATATCAATTACTATTTAAAGACAAAAATAAATATTTATTCAGAAATGTTTGTATAGTCGAAGCGAAAACTCGAACGGTACTACAAACAGATATATGAATACAGCATATCTAGACCCAAAATAGGAACCTATATTTAGATTTTTGGCTGGCCGGGGATCGAACCCGGAAATCCTTGCATATTAGACCATATAGTGACCGCGCTGTCGCGAAAATTCTGTTTGAATATTACGTGAATAAACAGACATAGGTTTTTCACATTTTATAACAAATTTTAAGGTCAGAAATGAAAATAATGGCCGTTGAATTTCAAAAAAAGTAAAAAAGCTATTTTTCAGGCCAGTTTAGAGTTCGGCGATGTGAATGCTTCCCGCACAGTTAGGTTTGAACCAAATGCTTGTTGCGATTGAAAATGAACTTCGCTATTCCTCCATTCATAATAATAAAGGGCCTATTATTGTGCTCTGATGCGCAAATATGGTTTCGTTCTCTAAGTTTATATATAATTTAATAAATAAGAAGCAAATAACTCAAATCGACACGAAGAAATCTATAGAACCAGTGAAGTTCGCCACCGCTACCGCCACACCTATTTCTTGTATTACGATGGAAGAGTGTGGTTGCCGGCACACTTATATATAAGGCGATCATTCTAGTCCTCGTGAGTAGCAATGCATCTGTGATTGACTGCAGATAGAACAGATGTTCTATATAAAGTTCTATTGCGCGGCAGTAAGCGCTTACTATCAGGTGTACTGTAGGCTCGTTTGCTAAATCAATCGGAAAAAAATCCTATAAATCAGACCGCAGAAGCATTGCTCAAAGTCTCCCAAAGAATGTTAAACGCAAATTATGGACACTAAGATTTCCACAAAACACTATGTTATTATAAAATATAATGCGTTAAAATTGAACTAGAGGTCAAAACGCTCAAAGCTCATTCTACCATAACTAGCGCTAAAACGGTATATCAAAAATGAAAAATCTTTTCCGTTGTAAAAACGTTCAAAATTCCCACTATACTGTATTTTAGAGTTTCATAAAAATTCTGCTAACAAACGTTACAGGCGAAAACATCCACGTAACGATGTAAAGAGAGCAAAACATAAACAAACAAACAAAATTCTAGTCACCCGTATTCGAGGTGCAACAAACATTGCATTTTCAATGTATTAAACTACCTTATATATTACGTCAGAGCAGTGATAGCTTAATGGTTGAAACTTGCCCTCTCAATCGGTCCGAGGTTCAAACCCAGGCACGCACCACTGATTTATGTGCGGATTAGAAATTAATTATCACTGCTTTTTAGTGAAGGAAAACATCGTGAGGATGTGGAAACTCTCGGGTGTGTAGGTTACACACCCGAGAGTTCTTTTAAAAATAAAGTTTTCGGAGGTGTGTGAAGTCCACCAATTCGCACTTGGCCAGCGCGGTGGACTGTGGTTTAATACTCTCTCATTCTGAGAGAAGACCTCTGCCCAAGTGGGACAATAATAGGTTGTACCCTATATATTACGTTTTGGCAAAACGAGCACAGGTCGCCCCATCAGGTGGATCGATGGCCTTATGAAGATAGCAGCAACTGTTGGACTCAGAAAGCACAGAAGCAGTTGGAGTGGCGCCATTTAGGGGAGGCCTATGTCCGACAGTCGACCTCAAAAGGCTGATGGATGGAGGGATGGATTTATTACAATATCTCATATAGTTGTGTCAACTATGAAGTAGTTTATGAAACACGTTAATTTTTAAATTCAAGTAGCAAACGAGTATGCATTTGCAGTAAACCTTCACTACCGTCCATGGATATCTGCAATTAACCTCAGATAAAATAAGTTCTACCTAATTTCGGCCAGAGATGCGTTACTGTCCCTGGGGATTAAATAGGAACATTCTTCTATAACTTCTTCTTCTTTCTCACTTTATATTTCAAATGACTCAATGTTTCGACTTCAGAATAAGTGCCGTAATACCAATTTGAAATTGCAAACGTGCCTGATATCCACGTGACGGTAAGTGGTCACTGAAGCTGAACCTTTATACAGATTGTGTTTAAAGTCAGTCACAGATACTCTTGATCACTTAAGTCACCTCAATTGTAAGTAAGATAGCAATCACACCTTTCCGCCGAAACGACCGAATCGAACTTCCACCCTTTGAAAGAACTTCAATCGTGAAAAAGGTGTGGCGGTGGTACATCTCCGGTTGAACCATACTCATCCTACCACCTTGCTCGTCTCTCTTAATCTGGGGGCTACTTGCTCTGAGAAGGGCTCAAAAGGCACAACGTAAGCTGAAACGTACTCTGAGAAGCACTGGTGCATTGTATAAGAGATCTCGGGCTTACCCTATATACGCATTGAGGCCACCGAAGGGGTATTAGTGAGTAAACATCTCACATAACTAAGCTTAGGTTCCCTTTGCGTGTTCTAGCGGCATTGTAATGGTGAGTGTTCCGAGGAACTGTGTGATCTGGTGCCCACATCACCTTTCATTCACCGTACCACTCGCCGACGGATGAAGTTCCATCCGCATCAACTGGACCCGTGGCAGTCTTCCTCGGTACGGTTTGCGCGCTCGTTCCTGCCGCGGACGTGCAAGATGTGGAATGAGATTCCTCCTGAGGTATTCTAGTGCGCTATGACATGGGGCTCTTCAAGAAAGGTGTAAAAAGAGTTCTACTTCAAAGCCAGCGATGCATCGGTGACTCCCCTGGTGTTGCAAATGTCTATAGGTGACGGTGACTGCTGACCATTAGGTGACCATTTGGTGGCCCATCTGCCCAACTTTAGGCCTAACTATAAAAAAAAACTTTTCTCAGGTCATGTATCTTTTGAAGATTTCACCACCGAAAAAAAAGCCCGTTTGTCTTTTGATTTGGGTTAGCAAAAGCTAGTTCTGTACAGATAATTACAAGTCATGTCCAATCTATGTCTAATTAAGATGTGATTTTGTATTCACCGACAAGCTCACGTACAAGTTACAAACAATACGTAACATAATGTTTTCTGTACGAGATACCTGTACACATCTCGTTACAATAGAAATACCAAACCCAAAGAGCCTTCCAATTACGGCACAGAAAACTTCTACCTTTTGTACTGAAAGAAACAAAATATTACATTATCTTGAGCCCAATTTTCCATAACAAATAACACGTATTCGCTTCAAAAGAAACTTTTAATATCCCCCTTTGCAAAAAGGCGTGGGATTTTTACAATTCCTTTCACATGACCATGTGTTTCACTACTCACGAGGAAACGATGTTACGTAGTGAGAGTTAGGAGAAATTACCACTACGCCTTTTTTACTAACTTCAAATATTGAGGAGGTTTAAATCAATTTCATTGGTTCTAATATTTCTTACTTAATTACGGAACCCATTCTTGATAATTATTTTATTTTAAGGGGTGACCACAAGGGTGTGGTTCTATTCTAACATTTCTATGTATAAGTGGGAAATAATACCTCTGTGAAAACATACCACAGTGATTCTAAGAGTGAGAAAATTGGAAATAAAATCTTGCAAATTCTTGGTATTAAAAATATAAAACTGCAAACTTTTCCAGTTTACAGTATAAACTTTTTCATAATATATGTAGCTTTCCAAGTTTATCGCCGATATATAAAGATAAAAGCATGCTCTTACACTTCTCACGCACACAAAACTATCAAATAAAGTTAGTAAATGTGTGCTTAGGTTCTAGTACTGTGTATTAAACTAACAAAAATTAACTCAGCGTAGTTTGTTGCTAAAGCTTCTGGGAAACTTCTGCGTTGTAAATAAGTATACATACGACTTACAGGTGCATTCATATATATGCAATCCTTTTTGTTCTAATTACTGAGCAAGGGAATTTTCTCGGTTGGGGGAGGTCTGAAGCGTTCTTCACAATGCTTGAATGCAAAATAGTTGAATATATATGTAGGTAAATAGATATCTACCCGACTAAGACATTTGCCGCGATATACCATACAACGCAACTGCATTGGAAGAAGAAAAGTATGAAAGTGTATTGTTTTGTTCACCGAATTACATTTTGTCTTCCAAATCAGACGATGCCGATAAGTGATACTGCAAACTAGAGGTCGACTATTCTATCGCAATGACGTAAATAATCTTTTTGTAATAATTTGGATTAATAGATGAAGTTGTAATGATATTAACATTAAGTACGTTTAGCATCGTCCCTGTAGCCTCGGGGTCAGAATAGGGCTACGATATCCCCTGCCTGTCGTAAGAGGCGACTAAAAGGGGCTTCCGGGGTTGCAGACGGCTAGAGTGGGAGCTCAAACCGTTCGGTCAGGCAATCCCGGGAAGGACGGCCGTATGTGTGGTCGCATACCGTCGTAAAGACTAGACGGAGCGGTGGGCCCAGCCGCCCATCTGGGAGGAGCCCGATGGGGCAGCGCGTTCGGAGGATTCCGGTTGAAGTCGTTTCGAGATCTCGGAGTCCTCCTTTTCAGCGCCGAGGACGGCCACCGGGGGGTTTTAGTGCGGTAAAAATCCCACATAACCTTGCGTCGCTCCCACGGCGTCGGGTACCTTTTGAAGGTTTCCCCCTCGAAAACAACAAAAAAAAGTACGTTTAGCATGCCGACATTATGTCGCAGCCAAATGGCCTGTGCTTCATTTCCCGAAAGGTCCCTTGACCAAAATATTATATGCAATATAAAATATATCCAGATATTTGTGACCTGCCTGTCCTGTTCGTGTCCCTGAATTATTATGTCCAAAACGTCAAATTTTATAATATTCTTTATTGTAGTATCTTGACCAGTCCAAAATACTAAATGCGACTCTTGTAATAATTGTTTGTTTGACATTGTAAACAACCCATTAATGGCCCACTGCTAGGCATGAGTCGCCTTCCAATCACAGGTCTTAGTTCAGAGTCTTATCATACAAGCTTAGTGCGAATAAGTTAAGTGCAATAGATTTCACATTTCAGATTGGACCCTTATTAAACAGCTTTTATGTATGGAGATTTCTTCACAATGTTTTCCTCACTGATAAATAAGTGATAACAGCAAGTGATAATTAATTTCCAAATGCGCGCACAATTTTGAAAAATCATAAGTGCTTGGGATTCAGTGCTTCGGACTCCTCGATTAAAGCTAAATTGTATATACTACGCTAATATTGCTTGTCACTACATAGTATAAAAACAAAGTCGCTTCACGCTGTCTGTTCCTATGTATGCTTTGATCTTTAAAACTATGCAACAGATTTTAATGCAGTTTTTTTAATAAATAGAGTGATTTAAGAGTTAGGTTTCTATGTATAATACATGTATGCATATAGTGGAGTAACCCTGATATTTTTTGGTTTCTTACTTTTATACGGAACGAAGTTCGCCGGGTCAACTAGCTTTAAATAAATTAGTTCTATATGAAATCCTTTGAAAACGCCAATTTCCTATTTTGCAAAATGTAAATATACTAAATAGGAAGACTATTTCATACGGCATTGCGTGTTGTATATCATTTTGTCCTCGTAACTGTAGGCCAAATAAAATAATAGTGTCCACGTGTTTTATTTTCTTGGAAATAAAGTTATATTTTTTTTTGTTTAGTTTTGGTTCTGATTTTTAAATTTTGATTTTTGGTTATATTTGTATGTAGTTTGTATGTAAGTCATATGTTAATACTAGCATGCTTAGTGTGAAAGTTCTAAAGCCAATTTCTTCTCGCATATGCTACTGAGAAGTTGTTTAAGAAGTTGCCGCTCGGGGTTCAAGCGAAAAGATAGGAGTCGTTTTCCCCATCGCAGTTTGACAAAAATGTTTTGACTTTCGATTATTATTGATTTCCTTCGTGCACTTAAATAATACACGTTTGTATTTTTTCATACTAAGCACCATACATTCATAAATTACTGCCAAGAAACAGGGTAATTAGCCGTATTTTATACATTTTTATGTTGTTTTTTTTTTATTTTTTATGAAGATTTTGCATTTAAACTCGTGTAAAATACGTTAACAACTGCTATTAAATCAGTTTTGACAGTCACATTTACCACAGTCGTTCAACGAATAAAAGCCAATGTGTGTCCAGTTTTAATATTCAATGTTTCACATCACATAAAGAAGAATACATACAACGAATGTCTATAACATTTGATAGTTTTATGTAACAAAGTAATACGACTTCCATATAGTGTACATTGTTCCTAACATTACTCAATGTCGATTTTCGCCACACTGACGGAAATTGAATTTCCTCCGCAACCCATTCTTAAAACTAGTAGTAATAATATACTCGCTTAAAGTACTTTTGCATAGAGTATGTATCCTTCTTCTAAAGATATTTTATGCATAAAATGTTTAAATAATTTGGAAAGCAGACTAATATTTTCTCCGAAGATTTCAATGTTTCCTAGAAATAAGCACCCTATAGATAGATACTTTACTTCCGTGTATAAGTCGACGAGTCTCTGTAGGAAATTGAATTTCCTTTAAATCATTGACTTGAAAAGTCCTGTAAATGTCATTTAGTGGAAGATTATTTTTTAATATAGAAGTCGTAAATGAGCATGCAGCCCTCCTAACGGTCAATAGACATTGCCGCATTGGGACATCTCAGTTAAGGTGTAGTTACTACCTCGACCATACATACGTTGCTACGCTAAAGGAGTAAGTTGAAAGATGGTAAGTGGCCATTAAACCTAAGAGTAAACTGAACCCGCTCGGAGAAGGAGTTGTCGTGGATAACGGGGCCGCGTCTCTGTAGTTCTGGGATCACTAGGGCTATGGCCTACCTTTCGTAAGAGGCGAGTAAAAAGGAGCTAGAGTTGCGAGCGGCAAGAGTGGAAGCTCGAACCATTCAGACAGGCGACCCCGGGAAGGACGACGGTATATATGGTCACATATCGTTGTAATGACTAGACGGAGTGATGGGTCTAGCTGCGTTCCGGAGTCCTCTTTGCACGCCGCGGACTACCAGCCACCGGGGGGGGGGGGGGGGGATTTGTAATGTATATAAAAATGAACAAATAAAGGTTATAGAACTTTCAAAATATTTAAATCCATTGAAAAATATACTATTTAATAAGTCTCAAACATTATATTGAATTCTATAACCTGCAACATAATTTCCTTCGTATCATTTCTAGAATATCAGAGAAATATTCGCTATATTTAAAGTTGGTAACTCAAGTTCACCACTTCGCAATTGGCCAGCACGGTGGACTATGGCCTATAACTCTCTCATTCCGAGAGAAGACCCGAGCCCAGCAGTGGGACAATAATGGGTTGACGACTTAAGTTACCATGTATGTGCAATAGTTGTTGTTTTATATGTGAAAAACGTTTGGCTGCTGAGCGATATTAAAATGTTGACTTAACAAACATAAAAAAAAGACATAAGAAAAAAGGCAATGAATATGAAGATAGAATTTTTCCTTTTTATTTATTTGGTACTGCTTACACTATATTCATTAAATATTAACTACGCGTTTATATGTATTGAAGTACATTACTGCAATGCATCCTGTCGGAAATATAATTTCCTGTACGTTCTCCGGGTTTCATTTCTAAAATAAGAACATTATCAATTTTCAAGTATAGTAAGAATTTGTTTATAAAATAGATGTAAGAAAATAATACTCAGTCGACTTGATGGTAAGTGGTCACTGCTGCTCGTGGAGATCTGTAAAGAACCTCAAAAAATTAGATTATTACTTGAGGTTGGTTATAGATAGATACATAGCTACTCCCATGGATAGATATATAGTAAAATGTATTAAGGCGTCCAACTTAATCCATTGGATTAAGTTGGAATGCCTTAAATACTTATGTTTTCCCTACTACACCCTTCAGACGACCATAACAGCGCTTAATATTACATTAATAGGTAGAGTTAGGTGAGTTTGTGGCTTTGTAGTTAAACCACTGAGTTCTATTATCTTCAACAGGAACAACTTTACATAGAACAGGTTTTACAGGTGGTAGAACCAGTGTAGTTCGACCGGGTAAGTACACCACCGCCACATCTATTTCCGTTAGAAGCATTTCTTGCCTTACGATGGAAGGGTGTGGTTGCCGGCACTCTTTTATATGGGGCGACCATCTTAGTCCTCAGGAGTAGCAACGCATCTGTGACTTTAGATAGACCCCGTGTTTTATTTGAAGTTGCTCAAACATGTTCATCGGCGGCAGTGACCACTTACCATCAGGTGGGCACATGCTCGTTTGCTACTTCAATCTTAGGCTACGCTTACGCAGTTTGCAGCGTTACAGCGTACAGTGAGTGCAAACTAGCAAACTTTGAACACTCCATTTCAAATATATGGAAAGATTGTTTAATTATCTTATTATTATGAATGGGCTGCGCTCGGGAAATTTCGTAGTATCTTCTCGTCCACAATTCCTCAGTGCCTAAAGTCGAAATTGTTCGATCAATGTGTTTTGCTAGTGATGACCTATGGCGCCGAAACGTGGTCCTTTACTAAAGGCCTCATTCGAAGGCTCAGAGTCGCTCAGCGTGCTATGGAGAGGGCTATGCTCGGAATTTCGCTACGAGACATGATTCGCAACGGTGAAATCCGTAGATGAACGAAGGTTACCGACATAGATCTCAAAATCAGCAAGCTGAAGTGGCAGTGGACCGGCCATATCGCTCGAAGGACCGATAACAGATGGGGAAGAAAGGTCCTCGAGTGGTGACCACGTTTAGGCAAAAGGAGTACAGATCGCCCCCCTATCAGGTGGACCGATGACCTGAAGAAGACAGCGGGAAACCGTTTGATTCAGAGGGCACAGGACCGGTTGGAGTGACGCCATTTACAGGAGGCCTATGTCTAGCAGTGGACATCAAAGGGCTGACGGATGGATGGATTATCATGAATGTGTTTAATTTGTTTGTCTTTATATGTATAGTTTTTAGATTGTTTACAATTTCTTATGACTTATAAATTTGTTACGACTATAGATACAATGATTTTTAACAAAAATTTTAGTCATTTACTTAATGCCCTATTTTATTATCGTCGATATTTGTTTCACTAAAAGGAATATAATTACTTTTAAAAAGCATAACGTTTGAGGCAAGCATGCATTATGCAGAAATATTTGCATGGAATAATCAAGAACTTTATAAGCGGTAGATTCTCTTTACGGATACTTTTGCTTTGCAAATGTTAATTTACATTAAAACTACTTTCAAAGTATTGACGTGCACGAAATTGAACGAAGCAATACAGGGAACAATTAACTTCATTTGAATAAGTAAAGCTTTAGGCATGTTGACAACAAATGTGATAGGAGATTACATTTTTAATTGATGCTTGTATCATAGGTACTAGGTGAGGGATATTGTTATATAAGTTTATATATGTTTTGTATGACTATATTGGTGCGTCATTGTCAAATGTAGTCGTTGCGACGTATATCATGTATAGAAACTACTTATTAATTATTACTAATTGTCACAGTTTTAAACTTATTAAGTATTTAGAAAGTACTATACGATACGACACAGTATGTACGTTTCATTTTACTATTTTCAATGGTTCGTATCAATATCTTTGAAAAGCAAAACATCAGCCGTTGCAGTACAATTGAAATGACAAACGTATCCCACGCTTAGTGCATCACGTTACATCCTTCACTCGGTTCCACGACATCAGTCCACACGCCACAAAGTGACATTGCTCATCAGTCAAGTCTTTGTCCAGTTATGATCATTGCCGCAATGACACGCGTTGTTTAACAAGTTCTCGTTCGTAACATTGCAAAAGCGCGAATGACATACAATGGGCTTGGATACGTTTAATCCATCATATCTTGTTCGCGATAATGATGCACCACTGTCAGATGCTTTTGTCAGAGTTAACGATCTTTTACTGAGGTATGACGTTTAATGTAGCTTACTATTGTCTGTATTTCACACTTATGTTTATAACAGTGTTCAGTTGTGTGCTGGTTTTAAAAGCGTGGAATGTAAAATATAAGTATTTATTTAATTTTTATTTTAAAGCTTTTAAGCTAACTGTTAATTTCATAAGTTCAAATTTTCATTCTGTTTCAAACATACAATAAGGGTTCTTTTTCAAAATACGCATTTCACTGTCCGTTGGTATTGTTGCAAATATAACTGAGCAATATCTAACCAACCCGTTCCAGTACAATTGAAATGACAAACGTATCCCACGTTTAGTACATGACGCTACAGTATCCCTCACTCGGTTCAACACCAATCAGTTCACACGCCGCAACCAAAGCGACATTGCTCATCAGTCAAGTCTTTGTCCAGTTATGATCATTGCCGCAATGACACGCGTTGTTTAACAAGTTCTCGTTAGTAACATTGCAAAAGCGCGAATGACATACAATGGGCTTGGATACGTTTAATCCATCATATCTTGTTCGCGATAATGATGCACCACTGTCAAATGCTTTTGTTAGAGTTAACGATCTCTTACTGAGGTATGACGTTTAATGTAGCTTACTATTGTTGTGTTTCACACTTCAGTTTATACAGTGTTGTGCTCTAGATTTAAAATTATGTAAATACAAACATAAGTGTTAATTTAATTTTATAATGATTATTTACTGTCTGTTGATATTGTTGCAAATATATCTTAGGTTTCAGTGAGAATTTGAATATGAAAAGTAAAATAATATCTATTTATTATTTTATGTATATTACTTTCGTTATAGATATATAGATAACGAGTTAATAGTAATATTTACACGCACAAAACAATATTGGTTGATTAGTCACCTTGGCTTTTGGCAGATTGGTAGTCTTGCAAGAAACTTCATATAGAACACGGATTCTATCAGAAGCCAATTCCAGATGTGTTGCTATTCCCGAGGACTAAGATGGTCGCCTCAAATGAAAGTGAGCCGGCAACCAAACTCTGATATAAAAACCACGCTAGTTTTGCCATGCTGTAGGATTAATTTGCCTCGAAAATCCTCCAAGGCTAAAACAATAAAGAATAGTAAAAAACACGTTGGATTTTATTTCGTATTTCTATCTCTTCATTCGTGCCCCCGAATGATCAAAGCAATCAACGCAGGACGCGGCTGCCATTTAACAATGTATTGTGTCACTATCCGTATTCGTGTCCACTAGTGTTGTCACATTATTGATAGAAGTACTATCAATAGTTTTAATTTTAAAAGGCCCTGATTTTCATTGTAAAATCGATATACTATCGTGTGTTTAGATCATGGTTATAGTATTAACTTAATACAATTACCTCAGTAGCATCGCAGATACTAAAGCTATCAATACTGTCGATACCGTTGAATTTCTGGAAAATATTACTATTGTTAATATTGGAATGTTGATTTCGCAAAATACAGATAGTCATAATTTCTAGGATACGTCAACCCTCTTAAAAGTGGAGAGTTAATCTCAATCTACGTTAGAGGGAAGTCACGATGACCGAGCATCTAAGAGATATTCTTCTCTGACTGGCCACAATATATTAGGCACAAGCATGGTACTTACTTCTATTTGCGCACAGCCTTGATGATCTTCAACTGGATTATCCACATGTTCGGTGATAATGTATCCCGTTGGTCTGATGATGAGGTCTCTCATTGGTACTGCAAAATATTGTAGACACAAAACTTGCAAACGTTCACTACCGATTTTGGTATTTGAAAAACAGGAGTTGCAGTGTATGCATAGATTGGTCTTATGTTAGATTTCTCAAAAGGACATGCCTTATAAGTTACGTAACGTCAACACGTGATGGATTATTTATAGACAGATGCATTTGATAAGCCCATGCTTATCAGATACAACTGTATATAAGCATGGGCTTATCAGATGCAACTGTCTATAAATAATCCATAACGCGTTATGAGTCACCAATTTATAGGTGAGATGAGAACATCGACATTGATTGAAAAAATGCAGTTATGAAAAATAACGCTTTAATACAAAAAGTCAAACTCTCTGAATGTCTTGCCGAATCTTCTCACTTGAGGTCGTATTCCAATCTGGTGGTAGTGTAAGAAAAAAATATAACTGACAATTCGTAAGTGTCCCCGTACGCTTAAACAAAAGACATTTCATTTCGTTTCATCAATTCATTTAAATAGTTTTGGATATGGTACCTTGATAGTAGGTCCATCAATTCTATCGATAAACCATTATATTTTACTGTCACGGAACAACACTAGTGTCCACTATACACCATTTTTCGTTCGTTATTGGTGTAGTACGAATACACACGAATTTAGTCTTCAATTTGTTCGAATTATAAAGTTTTCGGAGTTTTAAATTTTAAAATAAAACCCTTATAATTTTAAGGTGGTAGAACCAGTGTAGTTTGACCGAGGAAGTACCACCGCCACATCTATTTCTTGCGTTTCGATGGAAGGGTGTGGTTGCCGGCACACTTTAACATGAGGCGATCATCAGAGTCCTCGGGAGTAGCAACGCATCTGTGATTGACTTCAGATAGAACCCATGTTCTGTATGAAGTTGCTTACATTAGTCCTTGGGCGGCAGAGGCCATTTACTATCAGGTGGACTACATGCTCGTTTGCTACTTCAGTCAGATAAAAAAAACATAATTAGTAGACTTTCTTTGAAGATGGTTTTCAACCGATTATTTTAAGACAATCCTTATCACGTTTTTGTTTCCTTTTTCGAAAACGTTGCATTAACTTTTCAGTACCTTAACGATATCATTCGCGAGAGACATTTTTCAACGTGACATTCATTATTCAATAACGTACCTACAGAACAGTAGCAAAGATTATAAGCGTAGATATGTTTTTGTTCAAGAATCTTTCATCGTTTTGCTTTACCAGTGTAGTTGGAGTAGTTCTTTAGTAGGTTCTATCACCACTTGAATTAATGATTCATATTCAAACTTATTTGCTTTCATCAGGGAGGTATTTCTATAATAATCAGGGAGGTATTTTTATATAACGCAAGAACTATCTTGCGGTTGCGGAAGATTGTCGTTGCCAGCTCACTTAAATATGAATGATCAAATCATACCTAAGTGAGCTTAATTCATAGGAGTAGTAACGCATCTGCGATCATTTCAGACGAAATCCCTGTCCTTATGAAGTTGCTTACGGATTTTTTTATCTGACTGTAGTAGCAAACGAGCATGCAGTCCACCTGATGGTAAGTGGTCACTGCCGCTCATGAACATCTGTAATCAACTTTATACAGAACATGGGTTCTATCTGAAGTCAATCATAGATGCGTTGCTACTCTCGAGGTCTAAGATGGTCACCTCAAGTACAAGCGAGTGACGAGTAGTGCAACTATACTATTCCAACGAAATGCAAGTTCTGCATCACGCTAGAAATAGGTGTAACGGTGATCGAACCATATATCGCACCTTTATTCATAAAAAGAAATAACTCAAAATTTATATTTCACGTGTTTATACCATAAAACCGACATAGCTCTCAAAATCAGCAAGCTGAAGTGGCAGTGGGCCGGCCATATCGCTCGAAGGACCGATAACCGATGGGGAAGAAAGGTCCTTAGAATGGCGTCCACGTTTAGGCAAAAGAAGTACAGGTCGCCCCCCTACCAACCGGACCGATGACCTGAAGAAGACAGCGGGAAACCGTTGGATTCAGAGGTCACAGGACCGGTTGGAGTGGCGCCATTTACGGGAGGCCTATGTCCAGCAGTGGACATCAAAGGGCTGATGGATGGATGGATGATACCATAAAACGAACGAACTTGGTGATAAAGCCGCAAATTAAAAATTTAAAGAAGTTTCTTTTTATGAATAAAGGTGAGAAATGTACTATTATCTTCCTTTGTAAATCTACTCATTACTGTTGCAGAATACAGAGTCAAATTATAAGATGTTGTTAGAGTAGCATTTTTTATTCAATATTTTCATGATGACGTTTTGAAGAAAAATATTTTTAGCATCATTCGTTATTCAACGGGTACACGGGCGAGAGTAATTTGTCTAGAAGCATAAAGCTGCGTCCAAACCTTTGTGTTATAAACGCGCATTCTGTTGCGAATTGTTACTAATTTCCTGCTTTAAAACGCATACGCCTTTTCTGACCTTAAACTGCTTACTTTCATATTTTTATGCAAATACACAAATTAAAAAGCTGAATTCAAATATTATAAATTTATTTATAATATTTGAATTATAATATTATTTACTCTTTCCTTTTATTCCTGCTCTACCTACTTGTAATAATAGTACTGGTTAAAAAATATTAAAATTGAATGGCTTGTTGTAGTAACTACTCAAGTAAGCATATTTTACACATCATATAAATACATAGCCGCACTCTTTACTGCAAGCTACAAACTGAACAGAGAAACAAAAGTGAGGTTGAGTGTTAAGTTTCAGAATCAAATAGTCCGGCAGCAAATGTGACAGTTACTTAATCAAATTGGCTGTTCTAACTGTAACGTCATAAAAACGTAGTACGAAAACGCTCATACTCGAACACAACTTTAGAGCCTTGTGTAATGGTTACTCTTCCAAATTGGAGAAGTGTATTGATTCTTCGATAGACTTTTACGAGTATCTACCGGAAAATTGCAAGTAGTGGCAAATACGGACACTTCATGTTAATTACATTTCCTAAAAAATAGTTTTTTTTATAGGAAGAAAACTAGCATGCAGTCCTGCTTGATGGTAAGTGCCTCCCAAGGAAATTTGTAAGCGACTTCATATAGGACATGGGTTCTACCTGAAGTCAATCACAGATGCGTTGCCACTTCCGAAGGCTATGTTGGTGGCCTAATATAATAGTGTACCGGATATCACACCTTTCTATCGAAACTCAAGAACTGTTTCTCCCTAGAAATTACTGTGGTGGTGGTATTTCCCTGGTCAAACTACACTAGTTCTACCACCTGGTAACTGCAATTATAGTATTAAATATATAAAAATAAATGATTGTCGATGTGTTCTATAGAATCGTAAACTATTTATTTGATCATGTGATGATCTTTAGCAAAGTTGTTATTCATGAGCTCACGAATGTTTCTGGTGTATTTTTTTTGTGATGGCGTAGCAATGCGCGCAGGTTATATCTAGTAGTATTATATAGGTAATATATTCCTACTAAGAATTAAATTATTGAAGATTTATATTGCATAAAATTTTATGCGTCGTTATTTCAAAGGTAGGCGAAGAAGATGAATTTGGTTTTTGTTTTTATTTCACAAGCTTTTCATGTCGGATATAATGAAAAGTCTTAAAATTTATGATTTTTTTCTGTTCAATTAATGTAATAATAGTAAATTGATGTGTTTATAAATATACCTATATTATATCTCCTCTTATAAGTAAAATTGAAGTGTCCGTTTGAAACATAGAAATAGCTTTTTACTAAATCCATTTAAAATTTTGATAACAAAATAAACAATGACTAAAATTGTGTTGGTCTGTTACTTCTGGCTTATACCCGGAACTGCTGGACCTAGCTGATATTATAAGGAGTAACTCAAGCTACTTTTATTTTAGAGTAATAATTATTGTTTCGCAAAAAATAAAACTATAAAGTATGCGCAGTCCGCCACAGTCGCCGGCGCAGATTCTAACTCCTGTTAATCCACTTTGAAGCGATGCTATTTTGTCTCAAGTTATTTTTATAAACGTAGATGACACGTTTTATCGCTATCTACGCTCATAGCTCCACAATAAGATTTTGTCCTGTGTCGTGGGTGCAATGAAAACATACAGACGAATCCACAAACACAGACCCAGAACAAGAATCCAAACTCATCAATCTGATACCTGTCTGGCCGAGAATCGAACCCGGAACTCACTGCGTCTCAAACCTATGGTAACTTACCGCCACGCGGGTCGTCTGGTGGGGCTTAGCTAGTAAATAAAACACAGGACATTAGTAGAAATATTTAATACAACAGAATAAGAGACAGATATGCAACCTATTCGTATAATACATGAAATCTATATTAAACTAGATACATTTGTACAATTTTGAATACATTACAAAATAATCAAATTTATTCTAAGTTAAGACTTATCATGTAAGTACAATATATCTTTTATAACGGTTATGTTTTCTATTTTTAGTTAAATCTCAAAATACATTTGTCTGCAAACATTCTAATGAGGAATGGATATAATTATATAGCAATACAGCTAGAGTGTTTAATTTAAATTCTAATAGTTGAAATAAATATCGTAACGTCATTGAAATATTACACCTTGCATAAACTTAATATTGCATTTAATACATTTAAATAACAAACCACTATTTACAATAAAGTACTGAATATTTTAATACGGATTTATTATTAACACATTGTAACAATTGCTTTTTTTAACAAAAAGTAGCATTGTACTTCGTATCAATTGTTCTCTGCTCAAGTGTTGCCGTTGAAAGTGATAAATTCAAATTAAGAATAAAAACAAAACCCCAGCGCGATAATAATAAGTGAACAAACATATTAAAAGACAGAAATAATATTTATAGATGAGCTATCAAATTCGAGTGAGTTACATGTACATTTTTAATAGAAATCAGACATTTGCACGTTAAAATTGTAACACAACGTCGCGCCGGAGAGGTACCGCTTATCTAAGTCAGACCCCTTGTTCGACTATCTACTTATTTCATTGAGTTAAATTGTTAAGCCTGCGAACGTGATGATTATGCAGTCTTTAGTCATTAAAATTAGTGGTACCCCGCCGCGACATTGTAGTACAATTTTAATGACTCTAATCTTATCTATAGTTAATTGCATATGTCATTCGCAGGCTGCAGCCTATTACTATGTAGAAGTCTTCTTACTAGCTTTTCATTTTAGATCATTCGGATTGTTCCGTTTTATTAACTATTTGTTTCATTTAAAATTTAATTGATATACATAAGGTTTTAAAAAAAATCGTATTTAAAAACAATATAGCCTATATTACACACCAGATAGGTGTAGATAAAATTGAGACGAATCCAACGATACTAAATATATTTAAAACAGTAAAAACAGTAAATTGTAGAGTGCGCCAAAGAAATGGACATACATAAATACGCTTAAAAAAAACGTGCGGCACTCGAGGACTGCTATTGCATAGCATTTTTTAACTTATGCAATTATAATTGGAAAGAAAGAAATAAAGAAATCGTTTATTCATAATGCGTATACACCCACACAGTTAAGGACACAATAATATATTAACAACTACCATTAGATGCGTCAATGGTATACATCACAAAACGGGTACTTCTCAGCATTATGCTGGTTGATTGTTTTCAGCTAGCGCTGGTCTTCCGAAGGACCCGGATTGTGAGGTCATGCCAGGTCAAAGATAGTACGTACAATCCAAGATAGTGCAGTAATTATTTATTTATATATGCAGTATTTTTTTCTTTGATACTATATATTTCTCACAGACAGCTGCTTACATATTCGTCGGATTTCCGAGCAGCACGATGCGTGTGAGCTTCGTCCTGTCGTACGATAAGCGAACGCTCGGCGGCGCTACATAGTAGGCGGAGTGGGGGATGTTAGGTTTGTTCGTTACGAAATTTCTTGATTCGGTCGCCGCGCTTAAAGCCTGCGATGAAACCTATGCAATAGCTCACATTTAATATATCGCATATCGTAATTTAATTACACAACGAAACCTGAATTGTTGACACAATTTAAAACAGATTGCATACAACACTGTAAACGATACAGAAATGCCTGTTATTATGTTCAAGTGACATCGAGGTCTATAAATAACGCTTTCGCTGAGTGCGGATTTAAATGCCGTGTTTTCATAATTTCGATATTGCTTTTATTGACTGCATAATGTTATGCTGTGGAATATTTTGTTTTTAATTAATTAATACTTGATTAAAAAGTTACCCACCCATCACCAATCCAATATATCCCTAGGCCATGTAATATACCTCCCCCTCGAAGAGACCATCACCTGGTGAGGGAGCTTAATAATCGTAGCTCGGATCACCACGGTGAAGCCAACAGGGGACTCTCCGAGTAGGCTTGGCCGTTGTCCCGCTCTGGATGCGTCGGAGGGGGCTGCGTGGGACAGAGTTTTCTGGACTCCGCAGCCTCTTTAGAGGGGTGATGGGAGGAAAGGTGTCTCAGTGTGTCGCGCCGTTGGATGGGTTAGCGGTAAGGCCGTAGAGGAAAAGAAGATGCGGTGTGTGGTTGCCGTCCCGCCTATCCTCTGGGCATAACCCAGCTGCTCCGCCGGGTGGCTAGGTGGATACCCAGCCGCCCGGCGCAGCAGGTGGGTGTATTAATAGTAGGTACGAGAAATATCCACTTTAAAAAAAATTAATATACTTGTTTGACGCGTGCCAACGTAGTCTTCAGGGATAGCAACACATCTGTGGCAAACGTCAGGTGAGTCTTATCTGGTATTGATTATTTATAGATGTCCAATATGTCCAGGTACAACAATGACCACTTATCGAGTGACTGATTTGCATGCTCGTTTGCTACTTCTTTATTATTATGAAACAATGGCTTCAATGGCTTGAACTGCACGTGGGCGATGAGCTTTTAAACAAATTAATTTGTCTGACATTTTATGTCCATGCAATTACGCTGTAAAGTGTAATTTGAGATAATTCGAGTTCAAAGCAATTCACTGCAGCAAGCCAATGTAACGTGGAGAGCGGTCACGGGTGCAGGCGTCTCTTATCAACCTCCTAATAATGTAATCATTTGGCTCAACCGCGTGTTAACTTGCTAATTATATTCAAAATATAACTTTGAGGTATGTAGATTTATGACGTAATGTGGAAAACCAGACGTTTCAATTTATTCTTAATATGTACATAAATGTAATTACTTTAATTGAATATAATTATGTTTTAAAATATACCGCTACAAAAAGAATTAGGGCATGGAATGTACAGAGGCGTCTAAATACCTCGGGGTATTGATTACAAATTAATCTCAAACCCTTAATTACTTTTAGAGACCGCTGTTGAATTTCAGATATTTAATTGGAAAGCTAGAATATACAAGTCTACTGGTAAAATCCAAGGCGCTTATGCCCCTGTAATTAATGTAGACTTTAGCTTATGCTAAGTTAAGCAACATTGAACGCGGTCGGAAGTTGGATGGGTTACCAACAGTGGTAAAAATACATGTGCACTTGCTTCCGGGGGTAATGCTCATGATCTCCACTGTTATCATTGTAAAGCAGTCGTTAAACTTCGTCGAAGTCATTATGACACATTTATCTCGGGTTGGCCACTAAGTACCTCCTCCACTAATACGCATTAGACTACGCCCTCTCCCAGTTGTGGGTGGCAGCATCTACTGCTCAGTAGTGGGACATGAAAACATTTTTTTTTGGTTTTTTTTCTTACTGAAGTGGCAAACGAGCATGCAGTCCACCTGATGGTAAGTGGTCACTGCCGTCCATGGACATCTGTAAGCAACTTCATACAGAACAAGTGTTGTCCATCTGAAGTCAATCACTTAAGTGTTGCTACTCCCGAGGAGTGTTCGGTACACGTTAATATGATGGTCGCCCCATATTAACGTGTACCGAACATTCGAAGCCAAGTTGAGAGCTTCTTACATAAATAAAAAGTTGTGAATAAATTTAAACGCTAACAACATACAATTACTGGCATACGAGAATGGAAGTATAAAAATGATACTTGAAACTTTCCACACACGCGAACAACTGGAGCACTGCCTGCAGGCTGTTAGTGATTGTAGGCGGAAAGTATCGAAGAAATGCTTTATTTAAACTGTTGTTCAAATAGAAATGAACGCAAGTGTAAAAATATAACAATACTAGAGTAGAGAAGCATAAATAGAAAATAAGAAATGTAGAGCATAAAAATATAAGCCGAGAATAATGAGGAATGGTTTGAGTTCTTAGGTTTTTAGATTGTATCCAAAGGGTAAAAACGACACCCGTTAACTAAGGCTGTTTGTCTGTCCGTCTGTATGTCTGTCGTCGTCAACCTGTTATTGTCCCACTGCAGGGCATGGGCCTTCTCTCAGAGAGTTCTAAGCGATAGTCCACCGCTGGCCAAGTGCGAATTGGTGGACTTCACACACCTCCGAGAACTTTTTTTTTGTTTTCCTTCACCGAAAAGTGGTGATAATTAATTTCTAATACGTATATAAATCTGTGGTGCGTGCCTGGGTTTTAACCTCGGACCTCCCGATCGAGAGGGCAAGTTTCAACCATTAGGCTATCACAGCTCTAATACTCTTTCTGTCACCATGCTGTATCTCCCAAACCGTGATAGCTACGCAGAAAATTACAGATGATGTATATCTCTTGCCGCTATAAGTATACTTAAAACAATAAAAGAAATGTAATAGGTGGGCTTTGATACAATAAGCGTGATTGTTGCCATTTTTATAGAATGGTACGAAACCTTTCCTGTGCGAGTCCGACGTCTTAACCGGTTACTTTAATATAGTTAATTTAGAGCCCTACAGAATTGCTAAAATGTTACAGTCAATCTACTTATTCCTGAACATTCTCCAATAATAATCTCTCAATTCTCCTGAGATAATATTTAGAAATAAGATATAACAAACACAAATAACAGGAAAATGAGATACAGTTTCTTATTAAGAAACGATTATTTATATAACTTTGTTTAAAGTATCGTTCTAAATAATATGTGTACTCATTTTAATAAGTTTGCGAGAATATCGTATAAATAATATGTACCATATCGTAATATTTCGCAGTAAATATTTGTTTGGATTTAGTAGTATCGATCGTTGTCCACCAATTCGCACTTGGGTAGCGCGGTGGACTATGGCCTAAACTCTTTCATTCTGAGAGAAGACCCGTGCCCAGCAGTGGGCCAATAATGGGTTGATCTGATCGTTTTCCATTCATAAAAATTCTGCAGGTGTTGGCGATTGCTTTTGGCTTCCTGCATTGGTACGCATTGGAGAAGCGTCGTACGCCAGACCTCTTCCAATTGCAAGAGGAGCTTGTGTCCAGTAGGGCTTAAAGGTGGTAACCCGTTTTGATTAAATTCCGATGGCACCAAATCTACTTAATGTTGTTTGAAGGGCGAGGCTTATTCAGTACTTTCGTTAAAAAAAAGTATGCTACTAAACAAGTCAAGCTATAACAATGGAAGAAGGCATTTTCCTGAGAAGTTCTCCATCTGTTGTAGTCACCGAGACGCGTATTGATCAAGTACCGTGAGTACGACAACCTGTCAACCATTATCATCTAACAGTAGACTTCAACAAGGAATGAAAAATTCAAACACCAAATTATATATGCTACTAGCTGTCCCGACAAACGTTGTTTTGCCATATAAACAAAAAACATGCGTGCGTACAAAGTACACATGTCAGAAGTGAAACTTCTTTGGCGAACTAATTTATAAATCTTGTTTATATTTATACAAATCTAAAACTTTAAATTTCCAAGATTAAGAGGAAGGGAAAAAGGCGTGATACGACGTTCGCTCTGTCTCACTTTTTCTCTCAATCTTTCTCACTCGCTTGCTCCCTACTCTCACTCCAAGGCTAGTTGCTCATGCTACGTTCGCCCTGTCTTACTCTCTCTCAATCGGTCTCGATCACTCTCTCTCTCTTTTCCGACACTTCCGTTGCATACCGGCGTGACGTTTCATCTGTAAAAATTTTACCCTCATGCGCCTAAAGAAGTTTCACTTCAAAAATAAAAAATAAATGTTAAGGGTGGACAACCCTTAAGGGGTACGAAAAATAGATATTGGCCGATTCTCAGACCTACTGAATAAGCATACAAAATTTGGTAAAAATCGGTCAAGCCGTTTCGGGGGAGTATGGCAACAAAAACTGTGACACGAGAATTTTATATATTAGATTTACTCGCAATTATTAAATAAACCTAAACTACCAAGAAAAAGGAGCAGATTCACATCAGATTGAAACGTGACGTCAATATTGAGTATTTTCAACTACTAGAATCAAATAATTACTTCAAAATCAAAGTTTTAACAAGATAACAACAAAGCAATAACAAGTATTCCTCTTCACGTTGATTTATGCAAAAATACAATGTTTGCTTATACGCCAGGAAAGTTAAGGCTACACAAAACGCAATTTCGCTACCCTTAAAAATATTACGACGAGGACCTATATTTTCACTTAACACGGTGCCGTGACAAAACTTTTCGCATTTCATTTATTATTTAGCACGTTACTCCCAACTTCAATGTTTTATGGACTTTGCAAAATAAAAACTCACAACTCTTGAGACCGGTGAGAGTATAATCCATAATTTCAATGCACAAGCAAAGTTACAGAAATTGTAAAAATAACAAATAAACTCTTATAATAATGTACGTGCAAATAAACTTTGGGTACGTTTATACACATTCTGATTCTGTTCCAGATATTAAACTATTCCATGACCATTTTCAAATAGAAGAGAAGACCTATCTAATGTCGATGCTATTCTTGGTTCTAAATTGAAACTCCTTCCGTAAACAAACTTGTTATACGATACGCTTTCAAACTTGAATATAATAGCAGGAAAACTGCTACTGAAGATGAAATAGGCGTATATAATAGCTATAGTGGCACCATCGTATACGATCGTAATAGCTTTTATATTCCTGCATTGGCTCAACATTTAAGGTTATTATGAGTAGTACTTAACTTTGAGGTTAAATCTAAGAAACATAGAGACTTGTCTTAAATATGTTCCGATTATATAGATGTAGTTCACCATTGAATACATATATCTACATTTCCTAAACTGACCCAAATTAATATTGACAAATGAATTTTAATTATACATACAATCAATCAATTACTGAATGTGGTTAATATGATATGTACAATATACAAATTGTACTGTCGAAAATATTACTATGTAATGGTTTCAAATATTAGCTCTGAAATCGTTATCTAACAGCATAATTATGAAGTCACTAAATTTTACGAAGTTACAAGTAAGCTAATAAATCTTAACACTTTCTATGTACATATTTATATACATTAAATGTATTCTATATAAATTTGAACAATCGTAACACGACATTTTTGTTAAAATATTGAAACAATATAGTATTATTACACTCTTTACAAGAAAAAGGCTTAGCCTAATCAACGATTAAATTTCACTAGACTATATCATACAATAAATTAAAAATTAAAACCGCAAAATTTCACTTGACTAGATTTTTCTGAAACTTTAATCTAATATCACAAATATTCGTCTCTTTAATTGTTCACTCTTTAATATTTTAACATAATAACACTACCATTGTTAGTACTAAAACGAGTTCGGGTAAATTCTTACAAACATGAGAGAACGCTTTTAATCTTATTTCATTTTGAACGGGATGACCGTAAGTTTCTTCAATAGACTGAATTAGTTCTTTCGGGCAAGGTAACGACTCTAAAGGAATATCTGTAAGAAGTTTCGCTTTGTTCGCTTTAGCTTTCTCTTTTTCATTGTAGTCATCATTCTTGTCGTAATATTCGTAGTTGTCATCAGCCAAAACATTTCCATTTTCGATTTCTTCATCGTTCTGGTCATTGAGACGCCTATCAGTCGGAGAGTCTATGACACATGATATTTTCTCAAGTGCGTGCTTCAAGGAGCTATCTTTAGTCTCGTTTCGCAAAACGTATATCCAAGACAACCGGCAATTACAGTTGAGTGGGTTACCTGAAATGAGAGAGCGGATTAGGTTTTATGAGCGATATAATAGGATGCCGCTGTAATTAGCGTTGGCTGTAGCCATTTTGTAACATTTGGCTTTAAAGGAACACCTAAAGGATACTTAAACTTCTGAAGCATGTGGAAATGCTAAACCAAATGTTATTATTTAAAATATATGTTACATATTAAATGATCAATTTTCAAAAGTAGAGTTACTTCTGATGTCGATGTTTATGCATTAAAGTATAAGTGTTTTTATTATGCAGAGGATTTAGATTATAGTTTTGATACGTTGTTCAACATCAGATTAATGCTAAAACATTTTATGTGGTTTGTAATTTTTGCAGTAAAAACATTGCACATGAATTTGCAATTTAAAAAGTCATTTGGTCCAGTACACAATTTATAGCACCCAAAAAAAACGAATGAAGTCCAACACATAATAAATATTCTGCGGTTAGCGCAGCGTCAGTATCTTTTTAATTGAGTTTCACACTTTGTTCTGTTACAATATAATTTCAGCTTTAAACTAACAAAATTTAGACTCCCGACGGGTGTTGTGGATGAAGTTGCTCGCAACAGCCAACAATTTGTCTTACGTTAAGCTTTCTTTGTTAAGTGTTTAAACTCACATAACAAAGATAGATACGGGGAGCGTCGTAAATGGGACAAAGAAACCTCACGCGTTCATAACAGTCAATTTACATTCAACTAGCGTCTTGGAATTATCTACTGAAGTTGCCAACATCGCGACCTGCTGCGAGAAGATAGTTTGAACCGTGGACTGAACGGAGAAAAATGGCTTTTATCCTCAGTTGGCACGTGCCGCATCCGTATTCCATGCTCGAACATTTCCCCGTGTCGAGAATCGAACTGACGTTGAGATATTGCATATTGTAAACGTTGGAATTATTACCATCCCGCGCCGGACAAATATTTGCTTAAGCAGAGATTGCTCGACCTAGTTCAGTCGGACTAACAAGCTAGCCTTTGTGTTTTTCTGTGTGTACTATAATTAAGGTTGTGTATCTCTGTTTTTTCCGATATATTTCCTGCTCGGTTCGAAAAAATATTACTCCGTAAAATATTATGCTTCGTTTTCAATGTAAATCAGAATTAGTCTTTTATTTACAAATCACATTCACTGTGATCACTACTTCAAATACAGATGCGAGTATTTAGTATTGATTGATTAATAATGTAAACGAATGAAACTTCAAATACAGATGCGAGTATTTAGTATTGATTGATTAATAATGTAAACGAAGTGGTGGAGAAAGCAGAAGTAAATCATCGCGAGACCTGGATCAAAGCCAAGCCACCAACAAGTGGCAAATCAAAGCCATTAATATTCCAGTGAATATGCCGTTAGACAGAAATTCGAATATCGCGACAATATCGCTTGATCCAACATGCATAAGCAAACAAGAAGTAGTTGATGGCATGCAAAATATTGTACGGAATAAATGTCTTTCCGTGGGAACGCTTTCAAAGAAGAGCGATAGTGCAGCAAATAAAAACTTATAGCGGCCCTTAGCGCTGTTTACTGAGACGTTTGCAATGTAGAAGCAACAAAATGTATTCATTTCTCACCTACCGAATTTCTTTCGTTTTGTTTACACTAGCGCAGTGTCTGTTAAAGTATTCCAACCTCTCGATATTCTTTGTGCATATTTGTAAAGCATTCACGTGTATCCTGCTTCTCCTACGAGATTTCTACGAGAAAGAAAAAAATACTTTTCCACTCTTAAATTTAATCCTTAAAATATACCCGATAGGTACTTTTTCCAATTGGATTAATGGCATTACTCTTTGAAAAACTTGGCCAATGCTCTTGCCAAACGCGGATTAGATTAAGCGAGTTCTAGAGTTAAACATCGTTTTTGAAAGAACAAAGGACAATTAATCTTACAAACTAATTAAGTCACCGATATTTAATTATTAGATTTGTCTCGTATTAGACCGAGAACAGAAATTATAAAATCATTGATTTTCACAAATAAATAATGCCAAGGAATTTTACGACAACGTGTATAGGTTTGCAAAATATGAAAAAAAAACATAATACGTTTTCATTACACTGCAAATATACGAGTACAACAATGGAACCAAAAAAGCCACTCATGAATAATATAAAGCAAACTGTACACGAGCCGACACAATGGCGCTATAAAATACCTAATAAACAAGCAGGAATGTTTGCAAATAAAATGCTATTTCTCGATGGAACCCAGGAAATTTATCGGGTCCCTTCGCAAAATATAGGTACAATTCAACCCGACGACGCGTGATTTACGCGCCCGTAAGCTATGAACGCAAGGAATAAAAGGATTATACGTATATCAAGGCACGCTCGAGAGTTGGAATATTCTTACACATCAAAATCTTTATCGACGTAATGCCACTGTAAACTACAGCTGAGGACGGAGCGCCATCATTTTGATTAAAAAAAGTAAAAGTATCCATAAGTCGTTTAGGAACAGATTGCTTCTATTTTATGTTCGGAGAGATTCTCAAGCCTTCGGCTGAACACGCTCCGTTCAATTTATCTTCCGATTTAGTGATCGTCACATATAGGTTACGTGAATATAAATTTTCGGATGCGCATTTCACAGGCTGATTTATTAATATAGGTGTTCATGACGGAATTCGATCTCAATTTACCCCTTTCAAAGGTAACCTGATGTCGTTTTATTGGCACCATTTAGAGTCGTCTTCGAACAACTTTATTAGAATTTATTTTCGTACAAGAATTAAAAACAAGAATGTTATTAGCGTGAAAAGCAATCTGGAAGTTCTTGCGTGTACTTCATAAATTCACAAAAAGTAATAAAGCCCTTTTAGGCTGAGGTTTCATTTTGTTACAAAATTCTTGGCTGTATCACGAAGCACTGAGAGAAAGTTAAGCGAACATTAATAGGAGCGGTGTAGTCTCAAGTAAATCATTTTAATAAAGACAAAAGGTGTCTGCGAGTAACTCCGCTTGCAATTGTGGTCCTTGGGGACTTTATTTTGCTTGATAATAACAACTGTTTGTTGTCTACTACTTTAAAGTTTAACTGCAGTTTTCTCGCAGATGATATTTTATGCAAGCAGCGTGCGCTTCGGAATTGTTTTTTCAGACGTTAATTTACATTTTTTTGACAAAATTTAACTTTTTGTATTTTCTATGCGTTAAACGTGAAATAAAACTTACCGTCTAAGTAAACGACTGAGGAAACCGTTTTATCATTCTCCACTACAGGTCGAATAGTTTCATACGATATCATCGTTAAAAGGTTGTCTCTTAAATCCAACACCACGAGACTCCTTATGTCTTCAAGTGTGTCCTCGTAAAATGATGCCAGCTTGTTACCCGATAGCGTCAACTTTCTCAATTGAGTGAGTCCGCCGAACGCGCGCTCCGATATATACTCTATTGCATTATTATCTAGCATCAATTCCTTCAACCCCCACAGTTCGCTAAAAGCCAAGTTTCCAATCATTGTCAATTTATTGTTTCTCAAGTTTAATCGCGAAAGATTCTCTAATCCTTCCAGCATTTCCTTCGTTATTACCGATATATAATTGAAATCCAGTTTCAACTCAATTAAATTGTTTAAATGTTTAAAGCATCCTTCGTGAATTAAACTCAGATTGTTATTCGATAAATGTAGAACGTGTAAATTGGGAAGATTGAAAAACACGTCGTGCTTCAATTCTGATATTTGGTTGTCATCCAAGCTTATATTCGATAACATCATGAGTTGAGAAAACGAGTGCTTATCCAGATTGGCAATTTTGTTTGATTTTAAAACAATCTGGCGCACGGTGCTCGAATTCGTGAACGCGTATGGGGGAATTCTTTCTATCGTCCCAAATTGTATGGATAAATGTTTAAGCCTGTCGAGTCTGACTATGGCTTTAGCGGGTATGAATGTTAGTGCGTCGTCAGATCGTACATTAAACATGAGATGTTCCAGCTCAGATTGCGAGGAGAAACTCGGCCAAATGGGGTCATCTTCAGTTAAGCCTCCGCTAAAAATCCAGCAATCTGCCCTTGTGGCCAGTTTCGGTTTATTACTATCGCAATAACAGTGTACTTTGGACCTCCGATCGACGATATCGCATACGTTTATGAAGATTGGCATTTGATAATAACGCCTATCAATTTTGGGCTTAGTCTCATTTTTGCTCTCTGTTATTGTGAGTTCAACGGTCATCAAAGATGTGATTATGATGAGATATTTTGTGATGTGCTCCATATTGGTCAGTTGGATCTGAAACAAAGAAAAATATTTAAATATAATTATACAGGACATTTAAAGACTTGAATTAATAGTTTTGTAAGTGGATTCGCGTATTTTTCCCTGCTTATGTATTTTGATGACTGTATAGTAACTTTAAAACTATATTTCAAGCTCTGCTGCTTATATGCAGCTAAAATAAAAGGATGTTGATAATTCCAATATCCCAATCCCAAGCCTAAACGCTTTCAGTCGGCATAAAAATTGAAGTATGATCAACACTTACAAAATAACTAAATGGGAATATGTTAGCTCTTTATATTGCTATCGCTATCATATGCCAACAATACTAGTAACTTTAACGAAAAACAATCCTCCCTTCAATAATACTTATACAGTAATAAACCTTAATACAGTAATAAGCTTTAAAATAAAAAAGGCCAATTCAGGAAACTTATAAGTCGATTACGAAACCACAATTTTCCAATAGCAAAAAACCGTAAAACGGAATTTGGTTATAGGTCGGTGGCGTTTCGAATAAAAGCATTGCACGGAACACCAGTTTATTGCGAGTGGAAGTGGTAATTACTGGCTTTAAAGAGATTGTGAGCCATTTATTCACTGCCGATTCACTTTGAAACGGAATTCCTTCTGTGGCGCACCGGTTATTTTTTCGTAGTGGATTAGAAATCGAGACTGCAGTTCACCTGATTATAGATCAGAGCTGACCAAAACGGCTCTTTCCATTCACGTTTCTAATAGCATTTTTGGAAGTAATGTGAGAGATAGACGTACGTTTAGAGACATTTCTTTATCATAGCCGAATTCTATCCTTCTAGAGCATGTACTAACTAAATAGCACTATTTGATTTCATCATGGTAAAACAATAGCCTTGAGGCTCAATGCTATAGATCTTGACAATCAAGTCTTAATAGCATTCAAATCTTAGCTAGGGCCGCATACGTATTATAGCCTAAGGATTAAGTTGGTTAACCCCTTATCTGCCATACCATATCCTTCTCTAGAAGATATAACAGCAGCTTAAACTATTTTAAACTGCCATCTCGATCGGAAGGTCTGAGATTTAAGTTCCAGGCATGCATCACTTCGCACATCGCACATAATTATGTGCGAATTAGGAATTAATTACCACTTTACGGAAAACATCGTGAGGAAATCTACTCACCTCAGAGTACTTAAAAAAAGTTCTCAAAGATGTAAAGTCTACCAATACACACTTCGCTACCGCGGTGGTTGGCCTAAAGTTCTCTCATTCTAAGAGGAGATCCGTGCCCAGCAGTAGGATCAGTAGTCTGACAACAGAAATTACATCCTGGCTAAGGTTACCTCACTGATTTTCAGCTAGGGATTTACCACTGTAAATCTATCCTATTTCAAGGAAGCGGTAACCAGCAATAAAGGAATCAAGTGCCATTTATTCACTTCAAATTCAGTCTACACCGGATCGTGGTGCTTCTAGCATACGGGTAATTTATGAATCATAGATCAGCAGATTAAACTTATCCGACAATAGTTTCCAACATTAAATTGAGTTCAAAATGAGTTTTAAAGTATAAAAAGCAACGTCTATAGGCTACAATATACTTGGCTTACTAATGTACCTATAAATATATATAAGTACCTAGTACCGTAATACGTAGTACATATAATGTGCGTAGTACATAAGGGTGTTTTTATGATAGCTTAATTTCTATGGTTATATGATGCTTTCCATTAGAAGAAAAAATATAAATGTATGGTGCATATTATTGGGTTTACATTTTCATTAACTTTGTAGGAAAAGTATATTGTGAAACAGTGGTATAGTAAAATAAAATCAACTTAAAAAGAAGGTTCCATCCTTTAATAAACCTTGTGCATCTAGAAAAATACAAATTACTAATAAATACTGACATAATGACAAGGTATTTAACATATTAAAAACCATACATAACTGCAATTAACCTGAGTGTGCAGTATCTCACTGAATTATGTACCTATCAGACCCAGAAGTTCTATCTTAATTCGTCATTTAGATACGTATCTAGCCGGGAATAGAACTTGGATCTTATGATACGGATGAATGTAAAAGATTAAGATTTACTTCTTATCTACTAGGTTATACCCCTGGATTCTTTCACTTTGTTAACATAAATCAGTGGTGCGTGTTTGGGTCCGAACCTCGAACCTCCCAATTCAGAGGACAAGTTTCAACCATTGGCTATGACTCCTCATACTTATATTAGGGTAATTATACCGCTACTTTTATTAAGGTAATTATATTCCAATGTGTTAATCTACGTCATAAACTATATCTTGCTAAGTTTCAGCTAAGTCCGACCGGCTTTTGATTGAAAGACTAACAAACACATTTATGCTCACAAACTATCTTATTTCTATTCAATATTATAAGATTTTCATTCATATTTATGAGTATAGTGGTGATTATTTCGTAGCACGTAGACAGTACGCTGACAATCTTCCACTTTAATTGGAAGCCCCGTCTGTCTGTCTCATACGGGTAATTTGAGAGTTCGTTAAAGACTAGCACAGCGAGAGTTCAAGTTGTGCTGGAGTTATACTTCTGGTTTTATTAGTATACGGGTATAAAGCATGGTTTGTTTGAATACAGACGTTTCACGTTCAAAATAATGGTATAAAATCAAAAAGTTTCGTAGTTTCACTGCGACCGTATTTCTGTGTTTATTTTCATAGTGTAAGAAATATGATGTAATAAATCTAAATTTAAATATGATCCTATACATCCTATCCTACTAATATTATAAATGCGAAAGTTTGTGAGGATGTATGTGTATTTGTTATTCTTTCACGCAAAAACTACTGAACGGATTAGGTTGAAACTTTACAGTAGTATAGGTTATACATCAGAATAACACATGGGTTATAAATTGTAATGTTTTTTTTTTTATAAGGTTATAATATAACGAGAAATATCAGGTTAGTCGGAAAAAAAGCTGTGCTCTGAGAGCTACCTTCGCGTACGCTGCCTAAACCGTTAGAGATATCCAAATATAATGTATGGTGGGATTGTTTGGCTCACATAGATCTAAATAAAAGTCCGCGACAGCATATGTCTATATTTTATGTATAACCCACAATAACTCTTTTTATACTTTAAAAATTTTTTTTGATTTTTTTATTTCGTGTGGTCGCATATCGTGGTAAAGACCAGATGGAGTGGTGGGCCCAGCCGCTCACTTGGGAGGAGCCCGATGGGGCAATGCACTCAGAGGACTCCAGTTGCGTTCCTTTGAAGATCCCGGAGTCCTGGTGCTATAAGAATCCCAGATAACTCTGCGCCGCTCCCATGGCGTACCTTTTGAAGGTTTCTCCCTCGACAAAAAAGAAAAAAAGTCAATGAGAATGAAACAGCGGAAAGGTTAAATATGTTATTCAATCGTCATCGACCTTTTAATGTAACACAACTCGGCACATATGTCAGATTAGCAATAGGTCGTAGTTGACCACGCTAGCCAACTGCGCGTTGGTAACCGTCACGGGTTTTGAGACCCTTTCTTAAAACTTTTAATTTCAGAGTAAGCATTAATATCTGTTGCCGATAAAACTAATTCAAATTAGTATACGTGCCTGTGATTTGAAATTTGAACACACTGATTTAGGCGATTAACACACGGCACCGCGCACCGCCGCGAATAGCGGTGCCCCGCGCGGTAAGGCGGTTTACGCACATGTACGCGCGGATGAACCGATCATCAAAATAAACTTTTCGACATCGAAATGCATTTATGCTTCAACGATGATCCGCGCGGTTAGGCGCCAGCCCGTGTGTGAGGCGCCGACCCCCCGCACTGTAGTTCGCGCGGAGACACGGTGGTGATGAGAACACCGCTGGACCGCGCAGCCAGTCGGTGTACGTTTGTGAGGCATCAACGGATTTATTAGACCCCAATACAACATGAGATCCACTTCACCGCCTACCGCGGCAGTGAGTGGTACCGTATGTTAATCGCCTTAGGAAGTAGGGCAAGGGTTCAATCTGAAGTAAATCACAGATGCGTTGCTACTCCCGAGGACTATGATGATCGCCTCATATAAAAGTGAGCCGGCAGGCACACCCTTCAAATGAAACACAAGAACTGCTTCACGGCAGAAATAGGTGCGGCGGTGATGCCTCCCTGATTGAACCATTGCTCTACCACCTTGCAAACTTTATGTGGCAGACTAAATTCCACGCGAGCGAAGCCGCGGGCAAAGGCTAGTATATTATATTTGGTCTTGATAAGAATTTTTACTAACAACATAAATATCTAAATTATGACAAAAATATATTTAAATATAATATAACCTATCTAAAACTAATACATATAACCTATACAAATAATGATAATAACTAACAATTATACTAAAAAACCCATTAAATATAAAAAAAAACTTCATCAAAATTGTTGTCCTTGGGAAGCGGGCCCAAAACACTGGCGTCATTACCTCGTTGGATAGCTATGCTAATCCTTTGGCCAAGGTAAGCGCCAGCCCTTTGGTCATTGGTGCACTCGATAAGTCTTTGTGAGAGGTGCTTAAAGAAAGATCGATTAATATTAAAGAGACATTTTATCAACTAATAATTGAATATACTAATTTATTTTCATCCTGAGAATTGGTAAGGGATCTGTGATTAATTTTTAGGTTTGTTTGCCTTAGAAATATGTTGTTGACGATAAAGATTAGGGCAACCACACCTATCCACCAAAACTCAAGAATTGCTTCATGCTAGAAATAGTTTTGGCGTTAGTTCCTCTCCGGTTGGAATATATGAATATTAATACAATTAATAAAAGATGACCTTTACAGAATGGTTAAATCATGATCCACAATGCGTCCCAATGTTGTTTTGGTAAATTTCTCGGACCTTCGTTTTTTATGTTTTCCTGTATTATTAAATTAAGCATATGTGTAAAAGAGAAAGATTACTGTTTTATGACATTAATGACATGACAACAAGTTATTTTGTCATGTACACCGCCTAAGAATTAGACAATCCGTCGATACACCATTTCTAAAGAATTTAATATTTATATAAATTCTAAATAAATGTACAAGTAATTTATTAGCCATTACCATAACGTTGTATGCACTTAAGAATTAAGGTGAATTGGGGTAATATCAGGCATGGGTTAAAACCGTACGATTAAAATTTGAGACTTAAGTCAGCCATTTTATTTTTATGTGCGACTTCACCTACCATGCCATGAAAATGATGTACGTGTATGACGTTGTAAATTTGATATAAGATGGCTACATTAGCCTACAGTTTCAATTTTACGGTTTTAACCCATGTCCGATATTACCCCAACTCACCTTAATTCTTAAGTGCATACAAAGTTACGGTAATGCCTAATAAATTATTTCTACATTTATTTAGAATTTATAACTTTTTATGAACCTCTTTTATACTCGTATGTAATTATTTATTTAAAAAATATATATGTTATATGTACTAAAAGTAAATTACATAATTGTATGAAATGATCGATTTTAAAATAGAATACAATGAATATAGAAACAAATAACTATTTATATCGAACTAGCTGTACCCGCGGCTTCGCCCGCGTAAAAATGAGTGTATCGCAATGTTTTTCCCGCACAAATCTCGACCCCGTTGAAATTATATGATAAACAGTAATCTATAATTATGTTGTTCCACAACCTTTTCTATAGTGCAAGTCCTATCCAAATGAGTGTAGCCGCTCGGCCGGCGATTACCCGGACATACAAAGAGTGAAGAAACGAATTTAAAGTATGTATTTGTGGTTAGGATCTTAATTGTTATGTAAAAATATTTTAAAAATTATACAAATTAAAATTGGAATTTTAAAATTAGACGTTTGTTAACCGCCTTTCTTTGAATTAATTGACAATCTTAGTAGTCACACAATACCGAGAAGCACCTTGTAAACCAAATCCTCCTACACATTTAAACCAAAACGCATCGATTACAAAGATTGATTTTAACTTTACCGCAGTATGTTTAAAAGTTCTCAGGGTGATGCTGCAGGGTGAAGTGCTATGATTGTACTGGTCTAGTACAAAAAGACGCTACTCTTACAAACTCATTTAACATTCGTATCCTACTCAACACTGGACACTATCAAGTGGTCAGATTACTCTAATAATGCACACGCATCGGCGGCCGGCTTGTATTAGCATGCGCGAGCCCACCTACCCCTGCCGCGAGACACATCGCGATCTTTATTATTTTAAATCTCTAATATCTTTAAAAGTATTTATTTGATGCATAAGTGTAAAAGCTAACGAATGCATTTGTTTATATAAAGATTAATACCGAACAGAAGAAAATACACTCGAAATTAATGTAATATTTTTAGTTGAAATATGGAACATAAAAAAAAAATTGTGACTTAACCATAAGTTAAAGAGATATACTATCGCGGATTGATTTTATATTTAAGGTTGCAATCCAGTGTTTCGTCGCCCTTGACGGAATTATTAGTATTCAACATCAACATTTAATTTATCGATAGACTTCGTAGTTGTTTTGTAAATAACGCCACCTATCGCATTCAATACATTCAATGTAATTCAACATAGTAGTGGATAGATGGCGCAAGTATACCTAATATATAACTCATCGGTAATTATCGTATCGGTAAAATTAAATCAAATTTGTATCACATTTAATTGTATGATAATTAATTGTCATCGATTTATAGGTATGTATTATTTCATAATGAACTAAGGATCAGGATGACATCAGGGCAAAATGGCTAATATGCCGATAGTTGGAATTTGGAATTAAACAAAAGTCTCGATATACCGAGTTTACAGATATATGTATGTTGTCGACTCAAAATCAATATTTTTAATGTTTTATTATTGAGATAAGTTTTCAATCAAGTCTATCTTGCCCCTTGACGGAATTTTATTATCGTACCCTTTGAAGGAAATTATATAATTTGATATTTCTAATAACTTTAAACGTATTTATTTGATGCATACCTACAATGTAAAAGACAATTTTGATCTTTGTTATAATTATGAAGCTAACGAATGCATTTATTTACATAAGGATTAATACTGAACAAAAGACAACAGACTCGAAAATAACATATTATTATTATTATTTTTAGTTACAATATATATGGAACATAAAAATAATTATTGTGAGTTAACCTTAAGAGATATAGATATGCTATCGTGGATTTATTTTATATTTATGTTTGCAAATCAGTGTTTCGTGGCCCTTGACGGAATTATTAGTAATTCAACATCAACATTTGTCGTCAACCCATTATTGTCCCACTGCTGGGCACGGGTCTTCTCTCAGAATGAGAGAGTTTACGCCATAGTCCACCGCACTGGCCTAGTTCAAATTGGTGGACTTCACACACCTCCGAAAACTTTTTTTTTAAGAACTCTCGGGTGTGTAGGTTTCCTCTCGATGTTTTCCTTCACCGAAAAGCAGTGATAATTAATTTCTAATACGCACATAAATCAGTGCGTGCCTGGATTTGAACCTCAGACCTCCCGATCGAGAGGGCAAGTTTCAACCATTAGGCTATCACTGCTCTGTTTCTGCCTTAAATAGTTTTAAATGCTCAAATATTCGGAATGTCAATGGTTGAAAGGTGTCAGAAACACTATTTACTTAGGATAATCCGCATCAAACCGCTTAGAAACATAAGTATTGCTATCTGAATAATGGGAGAATGTATTTGCATAACATATAAGAGCAATTTACATTCGTCCCGTCACTGCAATAGAATTAGCCCGGGTCACTTTACCTATGGCGATATACATATTCATTCGTAGGCAATTTGTAACTGTTATGAGGGTTGTAATATCTACAGAGTGGTGTTTTCTACGTGAGTAAAGTCAGGTGTCACAAAATTTTTTCTAGATATATTGCTTATATACATATGAGGTTTGAATGTGATAGAACCCGTTGTAGTTTAACTTCGGAGATGATAGCCCCACACCTATTTCTAATTACAGAAAAAGATAATTCTATGATATTTTTTTTTTGTTTTCGAGGGGGAAACCTTCAAAAGGTACCCGACGCCGTGGGAGCGACGCAGGGCTATGTGGGATTTTTACCGCACTAAAACCCCCCCGGTGGCCGTCCTCGGCGCTGAAAAGGAGGACTCCGGGATCTCGAAACGACTTCAACCGGAGTCCTCCGAGCGCGCTGCCCCATCGGGCTCCTCCCAGATGGGCGGCTGGGCCCACCGCTCCGTCTAGTCTTTACGACGGTATGCGACCACACATACCGCCGTCCTTCCCGGGATTGCCTGACCGAACGGTTCGAGCTCCCACTCTAGCCGTCTGCAACCCCGGAAGCCCCTTTTAGTCGCCTCTTACGACAGGCAGGGGATACCGTAGCCCTATTCTGACCCCGAGGCTACTGGGACGAGGCGCCGTTGCCGGCGGCCGCGGCGGATCCTTCTCCGAGAGGGTTCAGCGCGCTCTCTGGCCCTTTCGGCGTCTTCCTTCACTGACATGACGTCCTCGCAGAAGGTGATCATGCCGTTCCAGGCCTCTCGCCGCTGAACCATCGCCGCAACGACAGCCGCGGGAGAAAGGTCCGCTCCAACCTGGGTCACTTTACCTATGGCGATATACATATTCATTCATAGGCAATTTGTAACTATTATGAGGGTTGTAATTTCTATATAGTGGTGTTTTCTACATGAATAAAGTCAGGTGTCACAAAAATGTTTCTAGATATATTGCTTATTGTCCCTGTAGTTCCGGGACCAGAATAGGACTACGGTACCCTCTGCCTGTCGTAAAAGGCGACTAAAAGAGACTTCCGGGGTTGCGGGCGGGAAGAGTGGGAGCTCGAACCGTCCGGTCAAGTGACCCCGGGAAGGACGGCGGCATGTGTGGCTGCATGTTGCCGTAAAAACCAGAAGGTGTGGTGAGCAGTTCACGCCCACCAGAGAAGAGCCCGATGGGGCACACGCTGAGGACACCGGCGGCGGTCAACTGGAGTTCCCGGAGTCCTCTTCGCAGCGTCGAGGTCGGCCACCGGGGGGGTTTTAGTGCGGTAAGAATCCCACATAACCCGCGTCGCTCCCACGACGTCGGGTACTTTTTGAAAGTTTCTCCCTCGAAAACAAAAAAAAAAAAAGATATATTGCTTATATACATATGAGGTTTGAATGTGATAGAACCCGTTGTAGTTTAACTTCGGAGATGATAACCCCACACCTATTTCTGCCTAATTACAGAAAAAGATAATTCTATGATATTAGATTACAGTGATACGTAAATTTACAGTTCCTCGACTTACGGAAACCCGGAGTTACGCGATATTTCGTTTTTAAATTTTAAAAAGAAATGACGAAGTGCTCTTTGCTTCTATCAAATAAAAAATACTGGTTTTGAAGATTTTTTGCGGAATATTTAAGTTTTCAAATCACCTAGGTTATATATAATCTCTCAATTGAGTTGACAAAAGCAACGTACATATGCAAAATTATTCCCCAACTTACGCGAATTTGATTTACGCAGTTATCACTCAATCCCGTCTCGTCCCGTCACGTAACCCGTAAGTTCGAAATATTACGGTACATGTCAAATGTCAAGCGGAGCTTGATTGTCTGGGTCTTGGAACATGTAACCAGAATAAAATACAGGTATATATTTAAATTGTTAAGTTGTTGTAACTTTAATATCTATTCACAAATTAAACGCTCATACGCTTTCTACACTAATAGCCCCACAGTAGGATTTTCTCCTGTGTCGTGGGTGCCATGGACACACAAAGACGAATACACAAACACCCAGACCCAAGAATCTAAACTCATCATTTAGATACCTGTCTGGCCGGGAATCGAACCCGGGACCCACTGCGTGTCAGACCGGTATGGTAACCGCTGCGCCACGCGGTTCGTCACTTTGGTGCTGTTATAATTTGTTAACAACCATGTAATACTAATTACAATAAGTCTAATATTATATTGTTTTACGTATTTTAAGCTTCTTTTCATTTGGATAATGTTTTAAGTCTCACTGATAAATATTCCTTACGAACCCCGCAGCTTCGCGCGCGTTAAAAAAATCGATGTATAGATGGGAGTAAGGTATTTTCCCACAGTAATAAGTAGCCTATATGTTAATCCAGAGTGGCAACTAACTTACTGTCGAATTTTATGAAAATCGCTTCAACCGTTTAGACGTGAAGAAGTAACAAACATACACACTCACAAACTTTCGCCTTTATTATATTACTAGCCGTGCGGGCGACTTCGTCCGCGTGAAATGGTTCTCATACATATATTTTTGGTATCTTGAACCGTTTTTCGCAGCGCACGCAACGGAAGCCCTCGAGGATGAATATTTTTCCTTGTTTTTTTTTCACATTTTCCATTATTTCTTCGTTCCTAATAGTTGCAGCGTGATGTTATATAGCCTAAATCCTTCCTCGATAAATGGTCTATTCAACATAAAAGATTTTTTTCAATTCGAACCAGTACTTTTTGAGATTAGCGCGTTCAAACAAACAAACAAACTCTTCAGCTTTATAATATTAAGTATAGATAAGTAAGATGATAAGTAGCAAACGATAGACTGATTCACTTAAGATAAGTGCTCACTGTCGCTCATGGACTATTGTATGTAGTATGAATATGAATTTCATAAATAATGAAACATTATTATCTATTTGCATGCTATTCCTACCTTTTCAGAGTACTTATGAAATTTACGGGTCAGAAAACTCTTAAAGCCTGTAAGTATTTGGTGTAAAATACATTTACATTCTAAACTAAAGTACCGTAAATAAAATTGGCAGGGAAATAAAACATTTTTCGCATTGGCTCGTTATAAACACGGGTCACGAAGGTCTGGCACAAATTATCGCCACTTGGTGAAATTCAAGCGTTTCTTACAGGATGGGTGCCTTTTGAGAGCTTAGGTACCTGAAAGAATACCCTTGGAATCTACGATAAAAGAAATTTATTTGGAATAAGGCTAAGGACGCGCGGACGTCGGACTATTTGTTACTAAAACCTACATAGCTACGCGTTTTTGACTACTTCATATTGTTTATACCTTATTAAAAAACCGACTTCAGAAGTAACACTAAATTCATGAAAGAATATCATACATACAAAGTTTAGATTAGAACCGAAAAAACCGACTTTAGAAGTAACACTAAATTCATGAAAGATTATCATACATACATAGTCCACTAATTCGCACTTGGTTGTCCACCAATTCGCACTTGGCCATCGCGGTGAACTATGGCCTAAACTCTCTCATTCTGAGAGAAAACCCGTGCTCAGCAGTGAGACAATAATGGGTTGACGACGACGACATAGTTTAGATAATCTCCGAAGATGGACAAATACTCACGAATACGCGCGAACACAAGCATATAAATAGCCTATTTGAGTGCAGAAGCAAATAGACACAACCGTTCTCCGCGAGATGTCGGCTTTTTAACGCCAATCAGGAAATTAAGGCCTATTAGTACCTACGCGGCGAATTGTTCGGTAGTATTTATAATATATATTGTTATAAATGCTTAAACAAATCATAATTTTATAGTGTGGATGAAAGTATATTGAAACTATTGTGTTGTATTTTTAAGTTTTTTTTTAGAGTTTCGTAGCCAAATGGCTTTTCGTAGCAAAAAAATCGGAACCCTTATAGTTTCGTCATGTCTGTCTGTCCGTCCGTCTGTCCGTATGTCACAGCTTCTTTCTTCGAAAACTATTAAGACTACAGAGTTTAAACTTGCCAGGTAGGTGAATTCTGTAAACCCCGTAATTTAACCCTCCATTGTATTGGGTCGGAACACGACTTCAACTGAGAAGATCCGGCAAGAAAATCAGTGGGTTTGTCTGTTTTCTTTGTATATCTTTTTTTTGCCATATTGTTTTTACATTGGTTATAAAAGGTGGTAGAACCAGTGTAGTTCGCCCGGAGAGGTACCAGCTCCACACCTATTTCTAGCGTGAAGCATATCTGACGCGACCATCATAGTGTTCGGGAGTAGCTTACAGATGTCCATGGGCGGCAGTGACCACTTACCATCAGGTGGACTGCATGCTCGTTTGCTTTTTTAATATTATAAAACAGTAGTTGGGCACTTGTTAGGCATTGTTGGGCACGTTTCAGAGCGAATGAATAAGCTTTAGTCTACCATGCTGGCTAATTGAGAATTGAGAGATATTTATTAGAAGTGTGAATTCTTACTACCCAGTTAGCACAGTTTCATGAAAAAAACACATATTTCGGTAATGGACTTTCAGATTTTAAATAGTAAAGTTGTCAGTAACACAACTTTTGCAAGGGGATTAAACATTAATCTAGGATTTGCAATGTAAAGCTAAATTTTAGCTGAAAAATGAATCTATATGAATAAATAAAATTGTAATGGCTGTGAGTGAAATCGAAACAAGAGCCGTAAAACATACTAGTATTTGCATGATAGCAAAATTTAAAAACTGTGGGTTCTGTACGGTATATAATGTTATATCATTTATGTTATAGTAAACATACGAGTATTGCAAATATTTGCAAAGAAAGAATGACAGAGATCGACGAGTCATATGAATCTTATACATCTAACAAAGATTTATTTTTTATATTTTTTTTGTTTATCTATTTGTCCGTAAGTTTGAATCGTTGTAACATGTTCTAGTAACATTTAGTCTGCATCCCATTAAAATTCATCAAATTTATCAAAAGTTACTACATTTTAAAGTTTTTGCGTTTTTTAACAATATTGAAACCACAGGATACAATACCAAACAAATATGTTGTCTTTTATTTAGTTCGAGATTGTAAGTAAATTAAACTCTATCTTTTTATTATTAAAGCTTAAGTTACACTTTCCGTTTGTATATATTACCTTTTTTTGCGATATTAAAAAAAATAAGGTGAAATGTAAAATTAAGGAAATTTTCACATATTTTTGTCGGTAAATATCGGTAGATTTTGGCGCATTACTCAATCTTATACTGAAATATCATGCAATGAAATTTATAGAGTACATATTATAGAGCACTAGTTGACCCGGCGATCTTCGTTCCGCCTAAAAGTCAAAAATCTAAAATTCACTTTTTCTCCACTATATTATGCATGTATACATACATGAAAACCTTCCTTTTGAATCACTCTATCTATTATAAACCCTGCATTAAAATCTGTAGCGTAGTTTTAAAGATATAAGGATACATAGAGACAGACAGCGGGAAAAGACTTTGTTTTATAATTTTAGGTGGTAGAACCAGTGTAATTTGACCGGGGAAGAACCACCGCCGGACCTATTTCTAGCGTGAAGCATTTCTTGCGTTTCGATAGAAAAGGTTTAGTTCCCGGCACACTTTCACATGAGGCGACCATCATAGTCCTCGGGAGTAGCAACGCATCTGTGAATTACTTCAGATGGAATCCATGTTCTGTATGAAGTTGATTACAGACGTCCATGGGCGGCAGTGACCAATTACCATCAGGTGGACTGCATGCTCGTTTGCTACTTCAGTTAGATAAAAAAAAATAGTGAAGTACTATAAGCTTCTTAACCTAATAACATTTCGGTTTCTTTCATAGGAATTAAAACCGGGGGTAGGACGTAACACAGTTGACAAAGTTTCATGTTCCATGAGAAACTTATATATTTCACTGTCAGCTTTAGGGATTTTAAACAGTAAAGTTGCTATTACTACAAGTTTTGGGAGCGGATTAACGCTGATCCGGGATTTAAATGTTTAAGTTACATTTTAACCGAAAAATGTACGGTATTTATAACGAGCCTATTTCACTCGTCATGTCGGATGCACTACTGTATAATCTGGATAAGCCGATATACATAACACAGATTTATTTTGAAATAGATAAAAGATATAAAATAATATAAAAAGTCAAAAGTGTATCCAAGTCAGTACTTGTTGGACGTACAAATGCGAATGGCCGAAACAGTATTCAATATTCATAGTTTTGATGTTTCTCTGGCCGGGGATAGAACCCGGAACCTACTGCAATCAGATGGAAAATCAAATAACTTCACATTTTAATTATATGCTTCAAGTCAAAGATACTGACTGCAAAATCAGACGGTGTAAATATATTTTAAGAATAAATGCGTAGTGCTTTTTTGGACATATCTTTTATGAAATGAGTATTTCCTACAGGTAGGCCTTTTTCTCTTTTTCCCTGGTCTATCCTTTGTTGTAAGAACCAGCGCCACAGCAGAATAGAATACACGCTACCTCACTACAACAGGTTTTTAGGTGTCATGGTAACAACTTTAGAATAAAGCAAAATATTTTTAAAATGGAAGAAGTATAGTGAGCAGTGATAGCCTAGTGGTTCAAACTTACGCTCTCAATCGAGAGGTCCGAGGTTCGAACCCAGGTACGCACCACTGATTTATGTGCGTATTAGAAAATTAGAAATTAATTACCACTGCTTTTCTTCGGTGAACGAAAACATGGTAAGGTAACCTACACACCCGAGAGTTCTTTAAAAAGAAAGTTCTCGGAGGTGTGACAAATCCACCAATTCGCACTTGGCCAGCGCGTATGGCCTATGCCCTATAACTCTCTCATTCTGCGAGAAGAACTCTGCCCAGCAGTGGGACAATAATAGGTTGTAGTCTAAGAAAAAAATAAATTTATTTATTTCTTATAAATTCGCCTTAAATCATCTTAGTCCCGAACTCCTAAACGAATTTCCGTATCTTCGGCAACTACACCGAAGATACGAAAATTCTTAAGGAAATCGCATTCAAAATCGAACCATCCAATTCATGCCCAACCGAACGGAAAGTTAGATTTTTCTTACAAGCGTAAAATTATTTTAACCACCCATTAATTCGAGCTTATTCGAAGTGGCAATTAGTCGAATCGGGTTCGAGAAGTAAATAAATTATTCAGCAAATCGACCGCTGATTGTGCAAGTTGAGAATAAATTTGCCAGTACGTTATGTGAATGACGACCCTCATTTGCTGGGTTCGAATGCTTCCAGGTTTTGTCGTCAAACCATTATGTACTGCTTATGGACGCATGGGTCTCTTATTGGAATTAGAGAGGTCTTAAGGTGCATTTGAGAACTATATTAAACTCTCAGGCTTGTAGGTTTCCTTATGATATTTTTCTTGTCTATAACAACGTACAATCATTACTTTGGTCCGCACTCAACACCTAGTCTTTTTTTAACGTTCTAGTTGTCATTTTTGTACTATAAAATTGAAGGAGCTATCGAACATGCAGTCAACCCGATGATAAATGGCCATTGCCGCATATAGACTTGTAAGCAACTATATTGAGCGCTCTATGTAAAAAGAATTGTTCCGTTTATTGGTACTTGTTTCTCCTCATGATAAGGAGCGTTTATACACTGCACCATTCAAATAATTCAGAATGGTTTATACACCACAGTCCGAAAACATGGATCTTTTTTTGTTTCCACTTCCGTGGTGCGAGTCTGAGATGCGAGTCTATTTTTGCTTAATAATAGCATTGTTAAATGCTGTTATGTTCTGATTAGAAAGAAGTAATAAGAGAGACACAATTACACAAGAAGTTTCAGTTTAGCCGGTAGAAGTGACACATGAGGTAAAACTCTTATTACATGTAGGTAGTCATGGAGCACATAGTCAACGCATCTGTGATTGACTTCAGATAGAACCCATGTCATGTTGTACATGAAGTTGTTTACAGATGTCCATAGGCTGCAGAGACCACTTATCATCAAGTGGACTGCATGCTCGTTTGCTACTTCATTTAGATAAAAGAGGCATCGAAACAGTCGCCAATTATCGCCAGGACTATTCGTTTTCTACTTCTATGACTAAATAAGTAAATAAAACTTTGCTAAATTTTGTCACGAAATTTTCCGAAGCTCTCATAGATTTTGCTCTCATAGACGCTGCTCTTCCTATTCAAATTCTCAAACATTGCTTTGGTATTATTCGTCCCGTCATTATTTTAACGAGCACATAATTGGCTTTTTATTTGAAGTGGCATTAATTAGTGGAATCGAAGTCGAGAAGTAAATAAATTATTCAGAACATCGACCGCTTGTCAAGTTAAGAAACAATTTGTGAATACGTTGGCCGAGTATGAATAGCCCTTGTTCATCGTTGACTCTAAAGGTCTCGTAATTTAGTTAGAATTGCTAGAATGAACTGTGAGTAAGTTCTTTGAACTATTTAACGAACAATATGATTTAGACTGATATTATAGTGGAATGGATTCAATTTAATATGTGACAAGTACTCACTATAGGTATTTTTATAATATGGAAGTAGTAAACTACCAAGCAGTCCACCTGATGGTAAGTGGCCACTGCTGGCCATAGATATCTGTAATCAACCCAGACAAGATCGGAATGTTACCTGAGATAAGCTTCAAATGCGTTGCCACCCCTGAAGATTAAATTGGAACGCATCAAATAAGTTTGTCTCCCTTACAACACCCTTTTGATCAGAACACAAAATGAATGGAATGAACTGGTTAGTTTATGCAAATCACCTAAAAAGAAAAACGGCCTAGACGAGTAGATAGGTTAATCTATCACTAGTGCTTGTAAACGGTTTCTCCCCGCCACCGCAGTTTTGCCGTGACCATGATCTATGAAACTGGGTCGAAATATCGGCAAAAAGAATTCTATAAGAGTTCAAAAACTGCATATCGTGAATACCCGTTAAGTATTAAAACAGAACACAAAAACGTATAACACTGTTGTTCTTTGACGACCGTTTGACTACCCACGTGGCGGAGCGGCTACCATACCGGTCTAAGGGTGCAGTGGGTTCCGGGTTCAATCAGTTCGAGCAGTTCTTTCGTTTCGCTAGTAGGTTATGATTTTTTTTTATCTGATTAAAGTAGCAAACGAGCATGCAATCCACCTGATGGTAAGTGGTTACTGCCACCCATGGACATTTGTAAGCTCTTTCATACAGAACGTGGATTCTATCTGAAGTCAATCACAGATGCTTCATTACTACCGATGACTGCGATGGTCGCCTCATATAAAAGTGTGCCGGCAACCACACCCTCCCAGCGAAACGCAGGAAACGCTAGAAATACGTGTGGAGGTGGTATTTCCCCGATCGAAGTACGCTGGTTCTACCACCTTCAGACCGCCAGGTTACCGAATTATTTTCATATGAGACCATCTTAATCCTAGAAACAACAACATACCTTTTTTTTTAATATTGAGGGGGAAACCTTCGAAAGGTACCCGCCACCGTGGGAGCAACGCCAAGTTATGTGGGATTTTTAACTCACTAAAACCTCCCCGGTGGCCAACCTCGGAACTGTGTCGAGGACTCCGGGATCTCCAACGGACCGCCGCCTGTGTCCTCCGAGTGCGATGCCCCCTTCGGGCACTTCCCAGTGAGCATTGTACTCAGTTCGCCTCCCTGGTCCTTACGACAGCATGTGGCCACACATGCCGTCGTCCTACACGGGGTCGCTTGGCAGGACGGTTCGAGCTCCCACTCTTACCGCCCGCAACCCCGGAAGTCCCTTTTAGTCGCCTCTTATGACAGGCAGGGGATACCGTAGCCCTATTCTGATCCCGGAACTACAGGGATAACAATAACATACCTGTATTTAACTTCATATAGAACCTATGTTATGTATGAAGTTTTCTATGGGCGGCAGTGACCATGTACCGCGTGTACATTTACTACTTCCATCGTATCAAAATCGTCAATATAAGATTAGACTACCAAATAAAGAAATCAATTTATATACAAAAAGTAATGAACTGTTTTATCTTTGTCAGTAGATATGTATGCCCTCTTGGGCCATTTAAATTGTTCCAATTATGAATTGAAAATATTGTAATAATATTTTTTTCATTGATAATTAATTACTATATTCGTCAATTATTGCCAAATACAAAAGTCATTCAATTAACAAAATGTAATGAATTGTTTCATGTTTCCGTTTATATTCTTGTAACCATTAAATTGTTCCAATTATGAACAAAATATCCTGTGGCTTAATTTTTCCGCATCATCATTATAACGAGCTCATAATTCGACTTCATTCAAAGTGGCAATTAGTCGAATCGGGTTTGAAAAGTAAATAAATTATTCAGCAAATCGACCACTGTTTGTACAAGTTGAGAATAAATTTACGAGTACGTTTTGTGAATGACAACCTTTGTTGAGCTTTGGGGAAGAACGCTTCGGGGTTTTTAATTGTGGGAAGGATGGGTCGTGAGTTCCGTGGGCAGAGGATATTATTGATATAGGTTTGTGTTCCTTCAGTAATTTGTATTGTGGGTGGGTTCCATAGTGTATTTGTTTGGATAATAGATAAATTGATGGTAATAAGATAAATGTTGAAACGGTGTGCACGCCTATCCCGGCCCGTTAAAGTTGTTTCGGATCGGTCCGAAAGTAATCATGGCCTGACTATCCGTTGAACAAAACAGCTACAAGTATTTGTATGACATGCTTAAAACAATATATTGCGCATAAATATTTTCTTGGAATTCGGCTTTGAGTCGACTTTGCGTAACTTCGTAGAGCGTTTTCCTGACGCGCGTGCTTTCTCGTCGCTCACGTGCGTATAGATTGACCTCACTGCAGTTCTTCGTAACCAGCATATGCGTAAACGATGTATGCGTAAACGATGGCATTAAAGTAGAACACGTGATGAGAAGACGCGCATGCGGAGATAAACACGCGTGACAATAAATATGCCTTTATTCCTTGTTTTGCCATGAGCTCCATCAAAATAAGCTTTTTAATGAAGTATCCATGTTTATATTTATTCTTACAAATATACAGCTTTAAAGAAAAGCCCGCAAACGCGATAGTTTCCTCGCTACAAATAAAAATACAAAGAATAAAATATATTTTTTTCTGGAAAGCATAAAGCACTCTAGACGTCTGGAGTCTCTTAAATCCTAAGTCTTCCGATAATCGCGTGATGTTTTAAAATGACGTGTCTCGGAAAATAGGTTTTTAGGTCTCGCTGCATTTTCTGGTGTATTTTTCTCCTGAAGATAATTTTGAAATGATTAAAATTGTTATATAATTACTCTTTTCTTGTGATTTTGAACGCGCAGATTTTTTATTTATCATTAAATCAAATAAGCATTCCATAAGGTGGTAAGTGACCACTAGCGATAGTCACCTGAAGTTAAAGAAGTTGACTCCAGACGCGGTATACGATTTGTATTTTTTTAGCTTTTGATTTCATGATTAGATCATTTTTTTTAAATTAAATTTTGTTACAATTTTTTGTTAATTAACTCATAAAATATTTCAAATACAGTATTACCCCGAACTTACGCGATAAGTGGGACTGACTAATAACCGCGTAAGTCGAATTCGTGTAAATCGGGGTATAAGAAATACCTTTTCTTTTGATATCGAGGGGTAAACCTTCAAAAGGTACCGGACGCTGTAGGAGCAACGTCGGATTATGTAGGATTTAACCTCACTAAAACCCCACCGGTGGCCGTCCTCAGCGCTGCGTGGAGGACTCCGGGATCTCGAACGGACCACAACCGGAGCCCTCCGAGCGCGATGCCCCTTTCAGGCTCTTCCTGTGAGCGCAAATGCTCACCGTGTTTCCTGGTGTTTACGACAGCATGCGACCACATACTGCAGTCCTTGCCGTGCGTTACTGGCGCCCATGGACAGTATGTAAGCACCTTTTTTTTTCGAGGGGGAAACCTTCAAAAGGTACCCGACGCCGTGGGAGGGACGCAGGGTTATGTGGGATTTTTACCGCACTAAAACCCCCCCGGTGGCCGTCCTCGACGCTAAAAAGAGGACTCCGGGAACTCGGTCCGACCGCAACCGGAAGTATGTAAGCACCTACATGTAACACCCTGTTCTATGTGTATCCTATCCGTTCCAACTCCCTTGGACTAAGATGGTAGCTTCGAATAAATGTGAGCCGACAACGACACTCGTCCACCGAAACGCAAAAACTGCTTCATATTAGAGGTGTGTGTCATACCTCCCCGGTCGAATTGTGCTTGGTCCTACCTGGTTGCGATCAAGATATTTAATACATAAACTTACCTTTAACAATATATCATTGAATATAAAACAGTATTTTCCATTTTTTTCTTGTTACCGTTCATTTCTTCCACCCTCGTAAGTTATGAAAATATTTTCCTTTAATCTAAATGGAAATTTGTTTGTTTAATATTTAAAACACTGGTTTATATCGTGTATAACATTGCACAATATTGTCAATATGTGGAGATGATATTAAATTTACACATGTAGGCGTTTTAATACATCACTCATATTTGTATTATCCGTAGGGAAAACAAAAATTGCTCAATTTTAGACCGATAAAAAATATTGTTAAAAAATAATATCTTCGTACAAATATATTTTATAAGCTTGTATTTAACCTGTAATGTTTGTGGATAAGTATGTAAGTATGTAAATATGTAAGTAGGTATGTGTGTTTAGGTCAAATCTTCTAACCTTAATTTAAGCCATTTTTTCAGTGTCCGATTAGGCTGAAATTTGGAATACTCATACGAGTATTCCAAATTTCAGCCTAATCATCAGAACTATACAGTTCTAATGACAATTCAATTATATACAATCAATATTATTGTTAATCCAAAATGGCGGTTGTAACAAAATGGCGGATTCCATATTTTTTACAACCCACCTCATATGGATATCAAATAAAAGGGCTTAAGGTGCAAAATACAGTACACTACGAAAAAAATCCAAATTTAAGATGGCCACCCTTAAAAAAAATCAAAGATTACATAGGCATTTTTGTACAACCTACCCAATATGGGTATCAAATGAAAGGGTTTAGTTTATAGAATACAATACACAACGAAAAAAATAACAAATCCTAGGTGGCCGCCATTAAAAAATGGAAGATTACAGTTTTTAATACAACCCATCAAATATAGGTATCAGATGAAAGAGCATTGGGCCCTGGGACAACTAAAAATAAGATAATAAAATAATATAAAAAAATATATTTTCAAAATCGGAAAGGACTAAAATAAATTTTGTACTAGTCAAACTCATCAGTTTGTTGCATCGTAAAATTTTCTATCATATAAAAGTTTGTTGCGATATTGTCCACATTAAACTTTTCTCAGATCTATATCTGTGGTTTCCTGGTCTAATCTCGCGACAAGCTTTTAAATGATAGAAAACTGTGCGATACAACAAAATGAAGGGCTTGACTACTACATTTTTTTTTCTTTCCAGTGCATTGAAATAAAAGCTTGTTTTTTACTATTATTATCTTTATATTAATACGTGAAACAAAAAAATGTGATTCGTTTTTAATATACATGCCGCAGGCGGAGGAGTATGAAATTACGCGCGGTTATAGTTGATGTAGAGAAAGATTGCGCAATGCCAATATTTTTTTAAATAATGCATAAAACATACATAAAATCAACTAAAAACACATTACACCCACTACCTTGCATTTGACACAAACATATACAAATCCTACTAATATTATAAATGCGAAAGTTTGTGAGGATGTATGTGTATTTGTTATTCTTTCACGCAAAAACTACTCAACGGATTAAGTTGAAACTTTACAGTAGTATAGGTTATACATCAGAATCACACATGGGCTATAATTTATAATGATTTTTTTTTATAAGGTTATAATATAACGAAAAATATCAGGTTAGTCGGAAAAAAAGTTGTGCTCTGAGAGTTATCTTCGCGTACGCTGCCTAAACCGTTGGAGATATCCAAATATAATGTACCGTGTGATTGTTTGGCTCACATAGATCTAAATAAAAGTCCGCGACAGCATATGTCTATATTTTATGTATAACCCACAATAGCTCTTTTTATACTTTGAAAATTTTAAAAATATCAGGTTGATGTTTCCATGGGTTTTATACAAACTAAATATTAATCTTTATCAAAAAAAATGATTTCAAAAAATCAAGCATCTAATAAAGATTGATCTGCCTTTTACATCATGTAAATTGGATAAGTAGTTTAGAAGATATTACGAGTATAACATATTGCGTAGTCAATTGATTGACCGGCAGTACGCGCCGTGCGCCGCCGCCGTATACAACGAAGTTGTATGATATTAATATTTGAATGGTTATAAAACACGGAGCAAAATGTGAAAGGTCAATGACGTCTCTGTAGTTCCGGGAATAAGGCTACGGTATCCCATGTCTGTGGTAAGAGGCAACTAAAAGGGAGTTTTTGGGGTTGCGGGCGGCTAGACGGAGAGCTCCAAACACCCAGTCAGCAACTTCGGGAAAGATGTCAGCATGTGTGGTCGCATGCTATCGTGAGAGCCAGGATGGACGGAGCTTGAACCGTCCAGCCAGGCGATCCCGGGAAGGACGGTGGCATACGTGTGGTCGCATATCGTGGTACAGACCAGATGGAGTGGTGGGCCCAGCCGCTCACTTGGGAGGAGCCCGATGGGGCAATGCACTCAGAGGACTCCAGTTGCGTTCCTTTGAAGATCCCGGAGTCCTGGTACTATAAGAATCCCAGATAACCCTGCTCGCTCCCACGGCGTACCTTTTGAAGGTTTCTCCCTCGACAAAAAAGAAAAAAAGTCAATGAGAATGAAACAGCGGAAAGGTTAAATATGTTATTCAATCGTCATCGACCTTTTAATGTAACACAACTCGGCACATATGTCAGATTAGCAGTAGTTGAGGTCGTAGTTGACCACGCTAGCTAACTGCGCGTTGGTAACCGTCACGCGTTTTGAGACCCTTTCTTAAAACTTTTAATTTCAGAGTAAGAATTAATATCTGTTGCCGACAAAACTAATTCAAATTAATATACGTGCCTGTGATTTGAAATTTGAACACACTGATTTAGGCGATTAACACACGGCACCGCGCACCGCCGCGAATAGCGGTGCCCCGCGCGGTAAGGCGGTTTACGCACCTGTACGCGCGTATGGACCGATCATCAAAATAAACTTTTCGACATCGAAATGCATTTTTGCTTCAACGATGATCCGCGCGGTTAGGCGCCAGCCCGTGTGTGAGGCGCCGACCCCCCGCACTGTCGTTCGCGCGGAGACACGGTGGTGATGAGAACACCGCTGGACGGCGCGGCCAGTCGGTGTACGTTTGTGAGGCATCAACGGATTTATTAGACCCCAATACAACATGAGATCCGCTTCACCGCCTACCGTGGCAGTGAGCGGTACCGTATGTTAATCGCCTTAGGAAGTAGGGCAAGGGTTCAATCTGAAGTAAATCACAGATGCATTGCTACTCCCGAGGACTATGATGATCGCCTCTTATAAAAGTGAGCCGGCAGGCACACCCTTCAAATGAAACACAAGAACTGCTTCACGGTAGAAATAGGTGCGGCGGTGATGCCTCCCTGGTTGAACCATTGCTCTACCACCTTGCAAACTTTATGTGGCAGACTAAATTCCACGCGAGCGAAGCCGCGGGCAAAAGCTAGTACATAATAAACGAAATAGAACATTCCATGTCTTCCTATGAAAACACATAACATCAAAAATGTCAGATGTCTTTGCCAAAATACCCGCTATAGCATTTAAATGCAGTTTAGTTAATAAATCTCCTTTTACATTTAACGGGTGCGTTCAAAATAACTTGAAATATGAAGTAAATTTTTTTTAATTTAAAATACGTCAGACTTGTTTATCCTTCCGTAAAAATAATAATTCACGTTACAAGCATTACAGCATTGTATTCGCTACTTATATTCCTATTCAGAAATAGACACACTAGAGATTTACAACATTCACAAGCACGGCAACCACAATTGAATTCATGATTTTGGGCTCCGAAACAAACTCGTCACAATTCTTGGCGTACAATACAAATATAGCCATAAAATAGGATTTGACCGTGTGTACGTCCGGGCAAAACAAATAATTTCCAGCGTTCAAATATTTGCTTGGAGCAGAACCCCTAACAGGAACAAAGCGGGAAATATTAGCACATATCTCCTCCCGAATAATAGGATCATATTCCTTATGATTACGTTATGTTATGAAATGTGATATATTTTGATATATATAATGTAATCGGATGGCATAGACTTGTCATCGGTCGACGTAGTACCACTACTGTAATAACTGGGATGTGATTCAAGAGTTCAACCCCACCACTGTTTTATGTACATATTAGAAATTAATTATCACTGCTTTTCGATAAAGGAAAACATCGTGGGGAAACCTACACACCCGAGAGTTCTTTCCAAAAAAAACGTTCTCGAAGGTGTGTGAAGCCAATTCGCACTTAGCCAGCGCGGTGGACTATGGCCTAAAACTCTTCCATTCTGAGAGAAAACCCATGCCCAGCAGTGGGATAATAATTTATTGACGAGAATCGCGGTTTTTGTTATATGGTTTGACCGGGGAGTACACATACATATCTATTTCTAGCATGAAGCACTTCTTGCGTTTTGGTGTAAGGGTGCTGTTGCGATTTCACACGGAGCCACCATCTGAGTCCTGGGAAGTAGCAACGCATCTAGGATTGACTTTAGATAGTAACCTTGTTCAGTATGAAATTGCTTAAGGTGTACGTGGGTGGCAGTAACCACTTACCATCAGGTGGACGTACTCGTTTGCATCGATTTTATACAAAACTCAAGATCAATTTAGTCTGCAGGGGCAGCATCACATTTATAGCTCACCACAAGAATTTATCAGGGGTTGACTATGGATGCCCATGGTTATTGGTTACCTACCATTGCGTTGATTTCTGCTAGTACTATTTATATTTCAAAAAAAATTGGTCATTTTTCATTGCTTATATTCCCGATTTAGCCATCAAAACGCCGTTGAAAATACCATCCCGTATATCGCATACATTGTTATACATTCATATACTTTTTTCCCTGGTACTTTATCAATTAGCACATGTACGCGGAAGATATATTTTTTATGTACAAATCCCAATTTAATTGGAATGGGCACACAAAAAAGATGTTCTCGTTATTTCAATTAGCCACTGGCATCCTGTCTCTACGTTCATAACGCTAGAAGTAAATATGTTTGGCATTCCCATTTGCATTCGAAGAACAATGAACAATTTAAGTTATTGTTTGTTTTTCTGAAGCTCGTTTGTAAGTAACCTACACAATAGAACGAAATTGAGTTAAAATATAAAAGGAGGAAACATGCATCCACCTTATTTGACTACTGCCGCTTGCGGATATCTCAATTTATGTAGCTATATTTTATGTAGTTTAAAAGGTATTGTACCTCTTAAGTATACAAAACACAGCTACAATTAACCTGCTATTATAAATTAAAAACAGATAAAACGGTATAAGAAAATATATAGCGGTTTCGCTAACAAGATGAAAAACTGATTGCTAACAAGATGAAAGCGATTATTGTTGCATACAGAACTGTTTCAGCAGCTATACCTCTTCACTACAATATTTTTTGACATTAAGTGCACACAGTCAACAACTGTAAAACAACTGAAGCTCAGTACAGATATCATTTATAATTCAGCTGTTTCTCTTAAAGATCTCATTAAAGATCTTAAGAATCTTCAGTGTAGCTTATGGTTGTAAGATGGCCGAGGTCACATTTTGTTCAATTTTTCTTTTTTTTAATATTTAATAATTAAAGCAGCAGGTAGAAAAACATGCAAAATAAAAATAATCATGTTATTCCTATACTAGACACAGCCTGCGACTTTCTACACGCAGATTATAATGTGCTGTACAAACTATATATACTTTAGTCAAAACATCTAAAAACACTCCTTGTGGGGATTTCTCTTTGCATCATATAGTAGAGGTATAATGGAGTAATATATAATGGAGTATATATACATAAAACACATTTATAAATCCTTCAAATTATATACATTCATGGTATAATTCTAATATTCAGGCTTAATATTTAGCTTTCAGACAAAATTGTTCAAGTTACGTCGATTAAACTTGTATGTAAAGTTTCAAGCTTCAAACGGCTTTACGTGCGACGTCGTTTATAACGCCCTATTTAGACTTACAGATAAATTCCTTTTACCTTAGTATTATATATTATATTTATTACCTTGAAGTAATAAACGTCACGGACTTTCGTTGTTTGTTACTTCATGATGATAGGTAGACTTTGCCGCGAATAGAGAGAAGCAATCAACTTCTATTACATTAGAGCTACCAAAAGTCATAGATTAGTTAAGCTGAGACAAAGCTGTCAGAAAAAATTTGTAAGTGTGTGTGTCTGTGTGTGTACTGTGTGTATGTGTGTATCATTTGCCATAATTTAAAAATATTTGGGTGAACAATTCCTGCAACGATTGCTTTAAGTAGCTGAGTATGGAATTTTCTGTGGTTCCAACGACATCGGCTCCTCAATTATGATTTGTTAGGACACCAGAGGCTTCACTACCACACCTACTTGTATTTCTGCCTCATGAAAGCAGTGTTAATACTGTCTTCTGGTCTCAAGAGTTTGGCAAGGGAAACATATCCGTCCGAGGTGTTACAACTTGGTTCTCGATTTGTATTCTAGTCTTATTTAAGTTTGGTTACACACGACTATGATGACGGTGGTCAGTTTTCATCAGCTGGACCGCAAGCTTTATTGTTATTCTGTATAGAAAATATATACACACAGTAATAACGAGCTCTCCACGTTCTGTTTTGGTTTAGCGTAGAACCACCCTACCCTTCCTTCGTCAAGGCCAACTAGCCAACGTCAACACACTTCTGACCTCTATGCACCTTTAAACCCACAACTTGATCAGTTATGTGAATATTAAGGCCCAGAAGTGAGACGAGAAAAGCTTTGCAGTCAGTCAGCAAGCCGGTCATACATAAATTAAGCCGTTAAAAAATTTCAGTACTTTTTAATAGGCATAATTACTTTCATTCAAATGAAAATTAAGTAAAAAGAAAATAATTTCTTCAAGTCAAAGCTTCCGGGCAGAACAAGCAACATCTGCTAACGAGTTCAAGATAAAGATAAATTTGGTAATATCTTTCTAAATGCGACTTCAAATGGATACATAATAAGATTATTTTTTGTTAATGTAAAATTTTAACGCTTTGATCGAAATATTTCATACCAAAATACAAATAGGTAGAGTGCTATTAAAAGGTTTATTTGAACATAAAATGAGTGATGTAAGTGAAAATAAATTGTTTATTTTACTGCTAACTCTTTATGGATTGCAGAGATGAATGATTGTTAAATGCCACGTTATTTGGAATGTAGCAGTCAATTTAGGTTGTTTTTTAGACATTTCCGTATTTTTTTAACTAACTGAAGTAGCAAACGAGCATACAGTCCCCCTGATGGTAATCAACTACATATAGAACATGGGTTTCATCTGGAATCAAAGATGTGTTGCTACACCCGAGGACTATCATGGTGGCCTCATGTGAAAGTGTGCCGGCAACAACACCCTTCTATCGAAATGCAAGAAATGCTTCACGCTAGAAATTGGTGTGGCGGTGGTACTTTCCCGGTCGAACTACACTGGTTCTGCCACCTTGAAAATTAACCTTTGCGTGTGTGCAGTATTATAATGTGGTAACGGAGATTTACCCGTGGCGTTCTAACTAACGGAGGAGGAATACATCTGTGGCTAATCTCAAGTAACACTAATATTACCTTCAAAAGGTACCCGACGCCGTGGGAGCGACGCAAGGTCCCCCCCCCCACCGGTAGCCGTCCTCGGCGCTACAAAGAGGACTCCGAGGTTTCCGAGAAGGAACGCACCGGAATCCTTTGTTGTCCGGTAATCCGTATAGGCGGCTGAGCCCACCGCTCCGTCTCGTCTTTAAAACGTTATGCTACCACATATACCGCCGTCGTTTCCGGGGTCGTCTGCCCGAACGGTTCAAGCTGGCACTCTAGCCGCCCGCAACCCTGGAAGCCCCTTTTAGTCGCCTCTTACGACAGGCAGGGGATGCCGTAACCCTATTCTAATCCCGAAACTACAGGGACGATAGATGTGATAGCTACCCCTAAGAACAAAGTTGGAACGCCACGGGTAAGTATGACTCCCATACATTTTGGACTAGGACATAGCAACGCATAACACTGTTATTAAGCAATAATAACACAATATTGTTTAAAGCTAAAAGATCTACCCCCGAAACTATTTTCAAGCGTCATCCTAATCCTTACAATGCAAGCATATGCAGCGTACAGCATGTTTGCTGATGCTTTTATGCAAATCCAGTTAGGACGACGTCAAAGGCACAACTTAGTTTCAACGTTGTACCGTTATCGCGTTATGTAACGAATAGCTTCCATACTATATGGAATTAAATTTTACGGGAGCCGAGACCGGTTTTGGAAATTAACTTGAAGTTATTTATGTATGTGATATTTTTCTATAATTTCTAAAATAATATCTTATAAAATTCTTGTGTCACAATGTTCGTTCCAGAACTCCTCCTAAACGGCTAGACCGATTCTTATGAAATTTTGTGAGCATATTGAGTAGGTCTGAGAATCGGTCCACATCTATTTTTCATACCCCTTAGTGATAAGGGTTGTCCACCCTTAACACTTTTTTAAATTTTTATATGGCAACAGAACGTTTGCCGGGTCAGCTATATATATATTCTTCAAAGGAATTTCAGTATCATATGTCTATGTATCGCACAACGGGAACGAATGGAATAACTAGAATTTCTGCATATAGTGTTAAGTACTTTAACTAGAAAGGTGAACCTGATGACCTGACGAAAATAGTAGAGAAACCGTTAGCTTTACAAGGCACAGGTGTCGCGCCATTTAGGGAAGGTCTATGTCCATCTATGTAGTAGACCTCAAAAAGCTGATGGATGAAATGACTTCAGCTTACTCTTAATAACATAGCCTATAATTTATAATTTGGTAAAAAAAATGATTTCGTTCTAGAAAAAAACTAATACGAGTACTAATGTTACGTTCTTTAAATAATCGCGCCCTGAATTGCAAACACAGTTCTAATTTTCACAAAATACAAATTTCTCATATTAGGTTTCTCCTATTATCACCGAGAGATCTGATACTTAAACTCGGATAAATATTAAAGTACAATTACGGCTATACAATTAATAATGTCAATGTGTTAATTTTAATTGATGGACATGATCAAGTTTTTGATGGACCGCTAATGATAAGTGCAAAAGTATCGAGTTAACGAAATATCAAACATTATCAAAGTCATAACAATCGTCGTTTACCCATTATTGTCCTACTGCTGGGCACGGGTCTTCTCTCAGAATGAGAGAGTTTTAGGCCATAGTCTACCGCGTTGGCCAAGTGCGAATTGGTGGACGTCTTAACAATACAAAAACTTAATCTGTTTTTTTTTTTTTGCAGAGCAGTTACAGTGGTCACTACAGCCCTTTTTTAACAACGATCCGGGAAATATACCATATCTTCTAAATTTGTGATTTTTTTGCAGTATACACATACACATTGCAGTTTAACATAATAAAAGTATACTCTTTACTATGGAAATAACAAACAGAACGAAACTTGCCATTATATTCCAAAAAATACGTTCTTTTTCAACCGCTAGCTAGATGTAACCTTTTAAAAGAAATACATTAATTATCTATGTGTATATCAGTGTAGGAATTGCTGTAGTAACGGAGTTAGTAACATAAATCTTTAACTGGCAGTCACCACATACCATCAGTATTAAAAAAAGTATAGTTTTATGTTATAAACAAAAAACTTGTTTAATACTTATATTTCGTAAATTAAAAGCGCTCATTTCGTATGTAAAACATATTCCGTAGATAATACTCGGTTATATCGCCCGCTATCATAGAGCGGTATGAAATTCAGAGGCGACATCGCGTGCGGTTTCCGTCGAGTTTGTCTTCAGCTTTGTTGTATGCAATCACAATTTAATAAACGACAAATTCATGGCATACATGTTCTGTCTGGTTAAATAGAAGCTGAAGTATGCAAATTTCGCTTTTTTTCCTTGACCGTTAAATTGTGATGATAAATTGTTAATACCCATAACTTGGAAAAAATAATAGCCTGGGATTCGAACAACAGCTTTCAAGTATGACAGATTGAATTTCAAAATATGATAGTACCTATCATACTAATATTATAAAGGCGAAAGTTTGTGAGTGTGTATGTTTGTTACTTCTTCACAACTAAACCGCTGGAGCGATTTTCATAAAATTTGGTAGGGAGTTAGCTGACACTCTGGATTAACATATAGGCTATTTTTACTGTGGGAAAATATCTTATTCCCACGGGACAATCGATTATTGTTAACGCGGGCGAAGCTGCGGGATTAATATAGTCACAAATAATACGATAAGCCAAAACTAGCCGAAATTGAGCTATGGTGGTCGCCGCTTCAAGACCCTTTCGTTCCCGTGGTAAGTCGTTAAGAAGGCGCACTAAGTCTTATAATTGCATCATTATGAATCATGTTTTGCAGAATATCGAGCACAGCTCTCTTCATAACAAGCTTACCAACTCTGCAAAGCTTACGGTAGTATTGAATAAGTCAAACGATTCACAAGGTCCAAGACGAGATAAAGTGGAGATTAAGGGAAAGTACAATACAATACAATACAAATAGCTTTATTGTACACCAAAATCAGATATAAAAACAACAAATAGTATAGGACACATAAAGAAAGGTACAAGAGGCGGTCTTATCTATATATTTTTTTTATCTATATGTATATCTATATCTATATCTATATGTTTTTTTTATCTGACTGAAGTAGCAAACGAGGATGCAGTACACCTGATGGTAAGTGATCACTGCCGCCCATGGACATGTAATCAACTACATACATAGGTTCCATCTGAAGTCAATTACATATGCGTTACTACTCCCGAAGACTATGATGACGACCCGCGTGGTGCAGCGGTTAGCGTACCGGTCTGACATGCAGTGGGTCCCGGGTTCGATTCCCGGCCAGACAGGTATCTGAATGATGAGTTTAGGTTCTTGTTCTGGGTCTGGGTGTTTGTGTATTCGTCTTTGTGTGTGTCCATGGCACCCACGACACAGGAGAAAATCCTACTGTGGGGCTATGAGTGTAGAAAGCGTTTTAAGTTTTTTAAGTTTAAGACAAGTATGCCGACAACCAGACCTTTCTATCGAAACGCAAGAAATGCTTCACGCTAGAAATAGGTGTGGCGGTGGTATTTCCCCGGCCGAACTACACTGGTTCTACCACCATGAAATTGTCCAAAATCTCCAAAACCTGCCTTGAGCTATCAACAATACTCGTAGCTAAAAATAATATATCTCTTACACGTCTACCGAAAATTAGTCTCATATTAAATTGTGATTTTCGACAAAGACAAATTCTCAAACCACACGCGAAGTTCCACGCCGTGTCCTATCAAAGCGGGTCGCTTTATGACATAACCGCATAGTAGGCTAAGTTAGACCCTTGAAACTAACACTCAACAACATATTATACCAATCGTATTTCAAAGAACCTTCGCTGTAATGTGGCTGCAGGTTTTGTATAACATATAAAGGGCCTACTTAAATTCGGTATAGGACAGACTGTTCTGAAATATGAAAACAAATATGTATTGTTAAATTGCTTCATCACCGATTCATACAACTATAACTTCACAAACAAACAAATAGTTAAGTTTATAAGTGATATCACTACATAGTATAAAACAAAGTCGCTTCCCGCTGTCAGTCCCTATGTATGCTTAGATCTTTAAAACTACGCTACGGATTTTAATACAGGTTTTTTAATAGATAGAGTGATTCAAAAGGAAGGTTTTTATGTATGATACATGCTTAATATAATTGGAACATTGATAATTTTAGATTTTTCACTGTTAAGCGGAACAAAGTTCGAGGGATCAACAAGTGTAAAATAAATAAGTCTTGCCTAGTAATATGAGCTCTGTCACAGATTCGTTTTTCTTGACGACTAAATTGGAACACCTTGGATAAGTCCTCGTTCAAATAAAGGCGGAAGAACCAGTTTAGTTCGACCGGCGGAGTACCACTACCACACCTATATCTAGCGTGAAGCAGTTCTTGCGTTTTGATAGAAGGGTGTGGTTTCCGGCACACTTTCACATGAGGCGACCATAATATTCCTCGGAAGCAACAATGCATCTGTAATTGACTTCAGATGGAGCCCATGTTCTTTATAAAGTTGATTGCAGACGTCCATGGGCGGCAGTGACCACTTACCATCAGGTGGGCTGCATGCTCGATTGCTATTTCAGATAGATAAAAAAAATAAGAACACAGCAGTTCTAAGTATGACAGTGTCGGGATCAAGCCTAAAAATATCTTCAAGGTCTTAAGTCCGGCCAAGTGCGAGTCGGATTTACGCACGAAGGGTCCCCTACCATTATTTATAAAAACAGCAAAATCGCATTTGTAGTATGAGCACCCCGTTTAAAATTTATTTTATTCTATTTTTATTTTGTGTTTGTAGATATAATGACAACAAAAATACATTATAGGTGAAAATTACAACTATCTAGCTATTACGGTTCTGGAGATATAGCCTGTTGACATACAGACGGACAGGTGGCCAGACGAACAGCGCAGTCTCAGTAATAAGGTTCCGTTTTAACCCTGTGGAAACGGAACCCTACAGACTATTCTCACAAAAAATATATCATTTTCATAACCTCTTTGTTCTAATTTTCTCCTGAGTAAGTAGTATATGATACGTTCCCTTTGATATATCGCGAAATGAAATTTCGTGGCCGTCCGTGCGGTTAGCGCTCAAGTTTGTCTTCTGCCGAGAATTTGAAGCTTTGTCGCGTCGAAATCATAATTTATGAGTGGGTTTTAAACACAAAGGTATACGTACCATATTTTATAAGTATTTTGTGAAGTTCATTAGGTGGGAAAGGTACTACCGTCTATTACTAGTGTTGTTTGTGTTTCTCATTGCTTACATGTAGATAGACGAAGTAAATGTTCTCTTTACTATTACATTATCATTATTGGCATTAATTATTCACGATGTTAAGAAACCCAATTTTGAATATGAAAATTACGTTTGTTGTATGGAAGTCTTAAATATATATAGCGGCAAAAAAACGTTGTAAAGCTGTATACAGATACAGCCATGTGACAGACAGGTGGACAGATGAACAGCGGAGGGAGGGAACTTTATATGCTTCCAATTACTACGATTATGGCCATTGATATGATTTTTATATTTTGCGGGTATCACGGACGAATACACAAACCCATCCATCCATCCATTGGCCTTTTGAGGTCCACTGCTGGACATAGACCTCCTCTAAATGACGCCACTTCAACCGGTCCTGTGCCTTAGGAATCCAACGATTTCCCGCTGTCTTCTTCAGGTCATCGGTCCAGCTGGTGGGGGATGTGGCGACCTGTGCTCCTTTTGCCAAAAATTCATCATTAAGATTTCGGTCTGACCGCGGATCGAACTTGGAACCCACTGCGCGTCAGATCGGTATGATAACCGCTGCGCCATGCATAGTTTTCCATACATACTCGTATACATAAATAAACGCAGAACTACTTTTGATATCGGGTAATAAAGTTTAGTGCAATTCCGTGTGGTTAGCATGTTAAAGTTTGTCTTCCGTCGGGAAATTTGAAGCTTTGTTGTGTCAAACAAAATCATAATTTACGAGCAGTGCTCTTATGTAAAATGCCAACATGAATTCGAACTTCGATACAGTACAATCTCAGTTGCTTTAAGAGGACTGGAATAGTAATAAGAAACCGGCCAAGTGTGAGATGGACAGACAGACAGGCGGACGGTTCAATCTTATGATAGGGTTCAGAAACCCAAAAAGTGTAGTAAGTAAGCTTTCCCCACCAATTCGCACTTGGCCAGCGCGGTGGACTATGGCCTAACCTCTCTCATTCTAAGAGAAGACCCGTGCCCAGCTATGGGACAAAAATGGGTTGACGAGATTAGTAAGATTTGCCTTTTGCCTAATAGTTGAATCTGAGCAATGATAGCCTAATGGGTGAAACTTGCCCACTCGATCGGGAGGTTCGAGGTTCAGGCACCAGGCACATCCTACTGATTTTTCTGATTAATTATCACTGTTTTTCGGTGAAGGTAAACATCGTGAGGAAGTACACATCCGAGAGTTCTTTTAAAAAAAAAAACTTTCGGAGGTGTATGACGTCGACCAATTCGCACTTGGACAGCATGATAGACTATGACCTAAACTCTCCTATTCTGAGAGAAGACCCGTGCCCAGCAGTGGCACAATAATGTGTTGACCAGAAGTAATCTTTGAAGATGTATAAATCTTCGACTCCAGAAGCACCACGCCATACTTGTTTTGCCTAATAACAGCAGTGTTAAACGTCTGAGTTCTGGTCTGATAGATGTGGTAAGATAGAGATACTTATCCGTTTGCAACTTCAATATTATAAAGAACTAGATAACCCGGCTACCTTCGTTCCGCCTTATAGTTAAAAATCTAAAATTATCGGTGTTCCTCCGCTATTTTGTCTGTATTATACATAAAAACCTTCCTCTTGAATCACTCTATCTATTAAAAAAACTGCATTAAAATCGGTAGCGTAATTTTAAGCATCTAAGCATACATAGGGACAGACAGCAATAAACGACTTTGTTTTATACTTTGTAGTGATGAAACTTCAATGTATCAGTACATCGCATATATTTTATATAAAGGTAATTTAGACGACGGAGGAAGTAATAATCTGTCTATCCGTGTGTTCATTAATTTAAACAATAAAATTGAAGTTTAATAATAATATAAAACATATTTTATTTACGATTAGGTATTCTCAAAGCAAAGTTAAGCCACACGTCCACTACGTAAGTCATATTGCGTTAAAGCGAAGACATGCAATATAGCAATAACAGGCATCTTTTCGATGCCTAGAATGCAATATCGAAAGCAATATGACGCTGTTATGATTATATTTTAGATTTTATATAATAAAATGCCGGCACTTTATTAGATGTTCATTCTAAAAATACCATATTTTTAGAATGAACATCTAATAAAGTGTCACAAGATGTTTATTTGTAGTTGTATCAAGTAGATAGACAATTGAGAAGTACCGTTTTATTGTCAAACTCAAAGTACAATACTCATTTCTCATCAACCCATTATTGGCCCACTGCTGGGCACGGCTCTTCTCTCAGAATGAGAGAGTTTTTAGGCCATAGTCCACCGCGCTGGCCAAGTGCGAATTTGTGGACGTACAAAGTACAATAATAACGTATAAATTACATGTAAAAAAGAAAATAATGTAAAATGTAGCCTGTACAGATAATGTTAATATATGTGATATTACAGCATTATATGTATATGTAAAAGTCATCGGTAGTTATTTTACGTTGAATAACTTTTTTCAAGAGAACTAAGCCTGTGGGATTTGGTTCAGCGTAAAATCAAGTATCAATCGCACACATGACGCTAAATAAATAGAAATGCTAGATATAAAGTAATTTCTTTAAGTTGAAGGCCTTTTGCCCATGTTACAAACTACGCTCCTCAATATATTTTCATGGTCTTCTGTTATGATGCTGTAAAGCAATTTGCCTCAAATTACTTAATATTCACGCAACAGGCAATTTAATAACAAAATGTGTGAGCACACGATACGTATGAGAATAAGACAAGAAAAAAGTATTATAAAATAAATAACCAAACCAATTTAATACAAAATGACGTTCAAAATATTAAACGTCCAAGCTTATCTATTCAGGACATAACAATAGATGACCCAAAATGAGCAATGGCCGACGCTTAACGAATTTAATGGGCAAGGCGTGGCGATGAAATAACTAATGCGTACACTGTAGGTTAGCCGTTGTTATAAGTAATTTGAAATGGTTTTCCAGTAATTTTTACAGTAATCCTAAGTAATTCTGAAGCTATGTTAAATTAATTACAAAATACATTTTAGCTTGCTAGAAATAGGAATAATATGGGCCTTTGTACTGAGAAGATGGGTGATGATAAAAATAGTAATACTTGAATTCTACTAGAATTCGCTTCACAAAATAACGCTCTAATGCTTTCTGCACTGATAACCCCACAAATAGATTTTTACGGTGTCGTATGTGCCATGAAAAATGCTAAGTCTAATATACAAATTAACACCCAGATCCAGAAAAAAAGTCTAACCAGGAAACGAATCCGAAACTCATTGCGTTTCAAACCGCTTCACCACGTGGGTCATCCAATAATAGATTGACGATGACAAAAATGTTAACATAATGATCTTAGAGTGAATTGCCCCAGAAACATCACCAGAAAGTACGCGGAAAGCCTTTATTGAAAGCTTCATTACCATATAAATGGTTGGTATACCGCCTGTAGACATGGCGGGCTTATCGAGAGAAGGCTTGGTATGTTAAAGGCTTTTAATACAGACATGTTACTTTAATTTTAGTGACATGGAAGCGGTCATTGCTTTTAAAGTTAAAGTGCCTTAAACACAAATACTATCGTTTTAAAACTAATTAATTACCTACACTGATACTTACATTTATATCGATATGTGCATCGAACTAGGCAGATTCATCGATATAAATCTTAAAGGCGATATAAATTTTATGAACCTAGGATAGTTAGAATAGGGCTACGGCATCCCCTGCCTATCGTAAGAGGCGACTAAAAGGGGCTTTCGGGGTTGCGAGCGGCTTTAGTGGGATGCTCGAATCGTTCGGTCAGGACACCCCGCAAAGGATGGCGGTAAGTGTGGTCGCATACCGTCCTAAAGACCAGACTGAGCGGTGGGCCCAGCCGCCTATCTGTGAGGAGCCCTATGGGGCAACGCGCTCAGAGAACTCCGGTTGCATTCCTTTGGAGATCCCGGAGACCTCTTTGTAGCGCCGAAAACGATCACAAGGGGGGTTTAGTGCAGTAAAAATCCCACATAACCCTGCGTCGCTCCCATGGCGTCGGGCACTTTTGTAGATTTCCCCCTCGAGAAAAAATAAATAAAAATAAGGATAGAATAAGAAGCTACATGACATTATTATCTTTAGCATTAACTAGATTAAGATCAAGAAAGGCAGTCTGTGTATGATTCTATGTTGATATCTTCCATGTTGATTTCTAAAGAAATAGAAGTGGGTATATCTACTCATACAACTATCACTTTTTGACTCAACGTAATTTCTGTTATCATTTTTGATTCGATTGTGGATATTTTATTAAAATCTCAATCAAATTCTAAGCAAAAGCTTACAGTATATATAAAAAAAAAGCAACTAACAGCACACGTGGTTTAGTATCCAATAAAGTCTTTATATTTTATAGTACGATTGCATACAACGGTAAAAGACGCATCAGTGCCCTCGTACGCATTTATGAGGCGGCAGATGCTCGTAGCGGACCATCAATGGAGCTGTTAAACATTACGGCTGTAGCATCAATTAAGGTGGAGGCAATTTCCATTCATGCTGCCATCGGATTGATACTAAACGGGAGTTACGCGATACTAGTTGCGAGGTTGGTGCAAAGTCTTATTATTGGTATCGGTTTTTAAGTAGAAATCAGTACTTTCGTCGGAAGTTTCGGGCGTATAGATAGATAGATATGGATATCAATTTTGGATAGCTAATGACAAATAAGCGATTGTACAGCTAAACTGAATATGGTTTTTATGATGATCTCAAACTTTTTCAGATGCAGCCAAAACATCTTTGATAATTATAAAATGTATTGTCGGTATTTAAAAGAGATAATCATAAATTTTAATAAAGTGCAACATGTAATTCCGCCTTATTAAAATTTATGTTTCTATGACGCAGTGATAGCCTAACGGTTGAAACTTGCTCTCTCGATCGGGGGGTCCGAGGTTCAAATTTCAGGCGCTCCACTAACTTTTCTAAAATTGTGTGCGTATATGAAAATAATTATCACTTTACGGTGAAGGAAAACATCGTGAAGAGTTCTTCAAAAAAGAAAGAATATTATTACGCTGAGATGAAACCAAATGTTTGGATGGTTTACTTTACTATCCACTTTACTAAATAAAAAAACGTGAAACATTACTTTGAAATTACTATTTTTTTTCAGAGATTCTTGGATATCAACTCTCAAAATTCCAAATAGGTTCCAATAACTTGCGGAGGATTCCTTAATAATACAGATTATCGTTCATGATAAAGTCGAAGTTACTAACTATATTACTTATACAAAGTCACTACTTAACAATTTACTACCTCATCACAACTTCAGTTAGCCACTTAATCCCAAAACACCTATGAAATGTATTTTAGTGTTATGTACTCTCAAAGTACGGATTATTGGTCACCAAGCGGTAACAATAATTAACTAAAAGGATAGTCTAAACTTGACATCATTTGTCCAGTCTTCGTGGTCGTGTTAGCGGCTTTATATATAGTCAAGCCATTAATGTACCATGGCTGGGTACGGGTCTTTTCTCAGAATGAGAGAGTTTTAGGCCATAGTCCACCGCGCTGGCCAAGTGCGAATTGGTGGACAAATTGATGGACCCTTAGTAGGATATTGTGTTTTATCGAAGGTGATGGTAAGTGATAACTGCTGCAAATGGACATCTGTAATCATCTTCATAAAGAACTGAAGTCAATCACAGATGCGTTCGTACTCCCGAGGACTATCATGGTCGCCTCATATAAAAGAGTGCCAGCAGCCACACCCCTCCATCGAAACGAAAGAAATGCTTCACGCTAGAAATAGGTGTGGCGGTGGTACTTCCCCGGTGGAACTACACTGGTTCTACTACCTTCAAAAGTAGTATATATAAGTAAAGAGTATTCAAAATTAAACAATGATGTAGTGAATATAAATTCCTTTTTATCCGATTGAAGTAGCAAACGAGCATGCAATCTATCTGATGGTAAATGATCACTGCCGCCCGAGAACATGTGTAAGCAATTTCATATAAAACATGAGATCTATCTGAAATCAGTCACAACCACCTCTTATAAAAGTGCGGCAACTACATCTTTTCATCGAAACACACATGTATAGTATTTTATGGTACGGGAGCTAGTAACGTTTTAAAAGTAAGAATTTTAGGTCAGCTGATTTTGTGATATGTCGTCCTTCTTGCACTTTCGGTTAGAGTCTGGGCTATCTGGCTGGCGGTAGCGGTTGCGTTCATTACTGCGCATCCTACTTGTCCAGGTAATGATCCTGAATTTTAAACACATTTTAGAAGGCGTAATTTTTATTTTTTTGTTTTTAAATAAGTCTACCTGACATACTTTTTTTATTGCCAGACATTTTTGACAATGCTAACGATGTGCCATACGCGATTATTTTTTTTTTTTTTATAAAAAATTCAAAGTATTTTATAATGTCTGTAATTTTAATATTATGTTATTTAATGATAAGAAAAACTTAAAATAAATTTGCCAGACATTAATTCGATTGTCAAGTCTTGAATTAAAATGAAAAAGTCATGAAAAGTATTGCAGTATAATGCTATTAGTCCGAGAGAGACAGTTGCAAAATTAGTCTAGAATGATACAGAGAACCATTACAAAAGTAAATTACTTGTCACTGTCTATATAAATAATAATAATAATAATAATAAGCCCCTCAAAATCTAACTTCACGTCCGGCATGATCATCGATGCCACGTGAGGGGCGGACGCTGGCACCAGACAATTAGTCTTAATACTTACCAGCGACTAACGAAGCCAATATCAGACCAAGAGAATTTATTCAGGTATTAGTAATATGTTACCTACCGAAGCCAAGGTGGAACTGCATATGCCGAGGGCTGCATGGCTAAGCGGTACTTAGTCGTTAGTATGCGAACTCTGGGCACCGGGGGAAACCCAGTTTTACTTACCCTTGCCACGGTGAACGCAGGGCTCTGCCGTGGTCGACATTTATAGTCCCTAGCTCTTCGTGGGAATAAAATGAGAAGATCAAAAAGAATACAAAATAAAAATAAACATTCTGCCCAGTCTGGGGCTTTTGCAGAAATAATATCTAATCTGTCATCTCCAACATCATCCACACGTAGTTTATTTCCATCAACAAATTCAACTCCCCTCTCATTTGAAAATATACGCGAATCAATAAACCGGTCAACTACAGTGTCGTCAATGTCAGCAGATTTTGAGCAAGTACAAAATATTACACTCCCAAACTCGGATGTTGCGCGGGGGGCAAACGCCTTTTTGCCCGCGTCCACCAAGGCTGGAAAACCAAGACTACGCATGAAATGGAGCCAAGATGTTAATATTTTCATTATGCGTAGTTATTATTATATCACAAAATTAGAGACCGACATGACAACATATAGGAAAACGTTGCATGAACTTTTTTCAAGACAATATCCAGATATCAAAGTTTAAGAGCAAAGAGTTTCAGACGAAAGAAGAATGATAATTAAGAATAGGTATTTAACACAAGAAATATTAAATAAACTGAAGGAAGAAGTTTTTAGAAAATTAGAAGACGAAAAAACTGTCAGCGACGATAATATCGAATATAATCAAGTTCATATAGAAGTGAATCATAACCCGCCAGTATCTCACACACATGTACAAAACAATTTATATAAATCTCACAACTTATCACAATCCAATACTCAAACATTCACATCAATCTCACATTCATCTACACAAACTGAATTCATTACATTACTCTTAGAAAACGAATCGGATACAATTGCACATGTCGTGCCACCCAATGACACCAGTTTTCAAGGCATGTATGATAAACTACAAATAGCAGTAACACAATACTCCGGAATGGATCCAACAGCGAGACCGAAGCTGCCAAGAATTAAATATACAAAACACCTTAACGATTTAGTTCAACTATTTAATCAACACATCCTACACCGACTCATATCGAAAGAAACACAACTAAATGATATTCACACTCTCATATACTATACAGCTTTAGTAATAGCAGAAGAACTTAATTACAAAATCACACACAATACAACACATAAAGAACCAAAAAACTATAACAAACCATCGTGGCAAATTAGACTAGAAAGAGACATAGAAAATCTTAGAGTGGATATTGGTAGAGTAACTTAATACGTAAACAACAATAGATCTGATAGATTAGTTAAAAAAGTACACGACATATTTAGTAGAATTTCTAGACACACTAAACACGAAAGTAATAATAGAAAACCGGAAGAATTTCTGGACACACTAATACAGAAGTTGGCACTAAAAACACATAGACTTAAAAGATACAAAAGAACACTACAACGTAAAAAAGATAACACTCAATTCACTTCTAATGAAAGACTATTCTACAGAAACATTTGCAAACCAAAACTGAATTTCACTACCACAACAAAAAATAATAACTATACTGAAATACCTACAAAAGAAGAACTTGAAACATACTGGGCCAATATCTGGGAGGAAAATATAAAACATAATGATAAAGCAGATTGGATAACAGAAGAACAAAGTAAATGGCAGGTAATAGACGAAATGGAGTTCAAAGAGATAACAGAGCTCGACATAACTAACATAACAGCTCGACTACACAATTGGAAGGCTCCTGGGATCGATAAAATTCATAATTACTGGTTTAAAAAATTAACATCATTACATCACCCTTTAGCAATAGCTTTAACAGAAATCATTTTAGGCAAACAAAATATACCCAACTTCATCACAATAGGAATGACATACATGCTTCCAAAAACTAACAACTCTGGTTGTGTAACCATCACAATACAGACCGATTACATGTCTGCCCACTATATATAAGATTCTTACATCAGCTATTACAGCGAAAATTAATACACATATCGAACATCACAATATCTTAGCAGAAGAACAGAAGGGTTGTCGACGTGGTCATATGGGGTGCAAACTGTTCCTGTCACCCTATTCTAGATAAAAAGATGCAAAAGAGCAGGAGGGGGGCTCGGGGGGCGAAGCCCCCCGATAAGACAAAGAATTATAGCTCAAAAATTAATTTAGGGTAGGTTAGGTTAGGTTAGACTTTTTTAATAAACACACTAAAGGAACCCCGCGAAGCGGGGTTCCGTCGACTTTTTAGGCAATGTCCCCTAAAATTAAAGGAAAAATGATGTTTCCAACTATTGAACAAGCATGTCCTAGGTTAGATAAAACGTATAAATAAAAATATACGGTAAATGAACACTAATAACACTTTTTTTTTAAATTTTGCACTATTGAGGTTATGAATTTCGAAATTCGATAAAAAAAAACTACTCGTCTCCGGCAAGCGGGGTTTACGGGAGGGGGTAGTACTAACCCCTCCCTACCCCCTCCACCCCCCCTCATCCCCCCCTTAAGGTGGCACGATTCTAGACCGCTGCCACGAAAAGTATTATTTTATCGTTATGTCCTTTACAAAAAACACATTTTATTTTATCACTGGCCATTGTAACCAAATTAAAAAATAAACATTAAAATCAAAACAAAAACAAACATGTGACATTAGACTGACGCCATCTTAAAACTTGCCTGTCGCGCCACTGTCGTTGTCTATCTCTCTCGCACCTTCAGCTGTCTCTCTCGGACTACTAGCATTATACTGCTATACTTTTCTTACCTTTTTATTTTAACTCAAGACTTGACAATCGAATTAATGTCTGGCAAATTTATTTTAAGTTTTTCTTATCATTAAATAACATAATATTAAAATTACAGACATTATAAAATACTTTGAAATTTTTATAAAAAAAATAAAATAATCGCGTATGGCACATCATTAGCATTGTCAAAAATGTCTGGCAATAAAAAAAGTATGTCAGGTAGACTTATTTAAAAACAAAAAATTAAAAATTACGCCTTCTAAAATGTTTTTAAAATCCAGGATTATTACCTGGACAGGTAGGATGCGCAGTAATGAACGCAACCGCTACCGCCAGCCAGATAGCCCAGACTTTAACCGAAAGTGCAAGAAGGACAACATGTCACAAAATCAGCTGACCTAAAATTCTTTCTCGAAAACGTTGCTAGCTCCTATACTATTAGTTATATCTACACACGAATTGAAACGGTTTTTTACTTATAGTATCGCATATCGAAGCTATGGGTAAATTGGGGTAATTTACATTCTATTTATAGATGCTGTTATCCGCGTAGTGCTTTCGAATTTTAATCGGACATTTCAACTAGTCAATTATTACAAATTTATCATACGTACGTTTCTACGGTTGATATTTTAAATTTTTGACATCTCTAGTTTGTTAAAAATAAAGGTTCTTATACCCACGCAAGTAAAAAAAATGCGAATAAAGCCTAAAAAACCAACTTAGGCTATCCAAAGCATTATTTTTAAGAGTATCTATTAGGCGTTTATTTAGTCCGTGACAAGAATAGGACTACGGTATACCCTGCATGTCGTAAGAGGCGACTAAGCTTCCAGGGTTGCGGGCAGTAAGAGTGGGAGCTCGAACCGTCTAGCCAAGCGATCCTGGGAAGGACGACGGCATGTGTGCTCGCATGCCGTCGTAAACACCAGGCGGCATGTTGAACGCAAATGCTCACAGGGGAAGATCCCGAAAGTGGCATCGCGCTCGGAGTAGTCTAGTTGTGTTCCGTTAGAGATCTTGACGGTATCCTTGTGGCACTGAGGACGGCCAGAACGAATTGCAGCCTTTTGAAGCGTTCGCCCTCGATAACAAATAAAGACATTTATTCAGTTACCATGTGTGGTATAAAGGAACAAAGACGTGTTAAATTCATTAAGTGTGAGTGACAACTGGTCGGTGAAGAACAAAATGGAGTAAGTAAAACAAACGAGACCTAGATGTTTGTGTGTCAAGAGCCTCAACAGCTCGGCCTTGCGTCGAGACGGTGAAGACTTCAGAAAAAAGATTTTGAGATCTCATTTTTTTATATTTTGTAGATTATGGTCGCAAAATAGTGATTTCATGTGCTGCTACGTGGTGTTTTCTTACATGGTTACTGTACGTGATCTTTGTGAGAGAGTACATATAATAAATATAGTTATTATAGAACTTATTTTACCCAAATTGGGTCTATTATTAATATTTTCTTAGTTTAATCTAGTATCTTTATATTTTTCTTTATTTCAGCCAAGGATTTTTGTTACCTAATATCATAGTGTTTATGATAGATAACTTAATGTAATGTATAAACATGATAACATTTCATCCAGTGTATAACTAAATAATCGTCTAAAGAAATATAATATTCAATAGATATAAAAAACTGCAATCACCTATCAAACAAAGCAGAATTTCTGAATTTTGCTTTTTTACCTCTAAAGAAGTGTAAAATATCTAGCTTAAGACATATCTAGCAAGATCAGTACCTTTTTTTTTTTGTTTTCGAGGGGGAAACCTTCAAAAGGTACCCGACGCCGTGGGAGCGACGCAGGGGGACTCCGGGATCTCGAAACGACTTCAACCGGAATCCTCCGAGCGCGTTGCCCCATCGGGCTTCTCCCAGATGGGCGGCTGGGCCCACCGCTCCGTCTAGTCTTTACGACGGTATGCGACCACACATACCGCCGTCCTTCCCGGGATTGCCTGACCGAACGGTTCGAGCTCCCACTCTAGCCGTCTGCAACCCCGGAAGCCCCTTTTAGTCGCCTCTTACGACAGGCAGGGGATGCCGTAGCCCTATTCTGATCCCGGAACTACAGGGCGTAAGATCAGTACCTACACCAAAAAGATCAATGATTTCTTAAATCCAATAATAAAAATTACGAAAAAACTTTATATCTATGTATAGGTATATTTTCTATGTATAGGTATATGTATTTATTCATTTATACTCGCACTCAGGCAATTTATTGCTGAAACAATATTTATCCGAATTACTATAGTATAAGCGATCTAGAAATTCTTAGCGTAGCGAAGTGCTTTACAAAGTCTAAATCTATCCGGTGTCAAGTGGCTACTATCGAGAAACTGCCACTTTGACACTGGCGTTTACTGTAGCTAAGGGATGTGGTATAAGACAGGGACGGACGCGTTTAAAAATGAATTTAAAAAATATATACTTAAACCTCACATTTAAACATATGAAAATCGTGCTAAGAAAATAGTCCAGTCTCAAAGAATTTAACAAGGATATAAGGTAAATAAGTAATTGTTTTATATTTCTACTGTAGTATATTTCTTATATAATTATATTATAGTAATAATAAATAATAATAATAATATTAAATCAATTAAAATAAACAATTTACGTTGTAAAGCAAAACAGTTTCAGATCGTCCGTATCCTATAGCAAGGGTCAGAAAGTCACAGCATAGATAAAACAGAAAAAAATTCACATTTGTGGCATTTACTATCAGTTAAGGATACGGTATAAGCCATGGTCTTAGGCATTTGAAATCGCATTACAAATAAATCTGCTCAAAACAGCGACAACATAGCCTCAAAATTTATATTAATGGCGTTTATTTCAGCTAGGGGATTTGAAATAAGACACAGATGGACGCGTTAGAAATTGCATTAAAAGATACTTGAACTACTCATATTTGTGGCGTTCACTATAGCAAAGAGATGTCGTATAAGACACAGGTGGACGTGTTTGATATTGTTTAAAAAAAATGGGATTATTACTCTGGGTACAGAATAAATAAAATATAATTATTTATCCAGGTACTGGATGAACAATTTTTACAAAAACAGTAGACGTAACCCTTAAAATATATTAAACTATTAACTGTATTGTAACACTTTCTGTCCCCGTAGTTCTATACTAGGGTCCCACTTGTTTGTAATGCGTTACAGCATGAGCTATGTAAACACTATAATACATACAAACACCCAGACCCATAACTACTTAGACGCTTAATAAAAGAAGAAGACCAATTTCATAATTAACAAATGCACTCTGACAGTAATTGAACCCGAAACTGACTTAGTGTCAGATTACTACGTAGAGTAGGTTCTTTTTTTAATTTGACTGAAGTAGCAAACGAGCATGCAGTCCACCTGATGGTAAGTGGTCACTGCCGCCCATGCACGTCTGTAATCAACTTCATACAGAAGATGGGTTCCATCTGAAGTGAATCACAGATGCGTTGCTACTCCCGAGGACTATGATGATCGCCTCTTGTGAAAGTGTGCTGGCAGCCACACCCTTCCATCGAAATGCAAAAAATGTTTCACGTTAGAAATAGGTGTGGCGGTGGTACTTCTCCGGTCGAACTACACTGGTTCTACTACCTTGTAGGTGGTAGAACCAGTGAGATGGAGGTATAAACCCAACAGGATACAAATCCATGCATATACGTGATGATAAATATCCTTCAGTTCAGTGCAATAAATCTCGAATATTTTGGAAGTGTTCTCTGATGAGAAAGTGAAAAGTTAATTTGAATACGATATTAGGCGGCAAATCCTATCAACCGCTGTCCTCAGAGACCGCTGAAGTCGGTAGAATCGGGTAATGTTGCGATTTTTCTTTATATTAAAGTATATTAGGATGGCAAATATATCGACTATTATATTCTGATATTTATTTATTTATTTATTAAAACACCATTACATCTGTCATATGTTTTGCTAACAACTTTTTAACTCAAATAGATATATTTAGCAGATCAACTAACTACTTTGAGTGGATTGACTAACAAGTTTGAAGTTGATTGAGTAACAGATTTACAATATTGAAGGTTAAGCAAGGAATGTAATTTTATAATGTTAGTGTCATAATAACATAATTAACTGTTATTTTTTTATATTTTATGTCATTGAAGTCACACAACATCATACCAAGCTACCTAATGGTAAGAGGTCACTACCACCCATGGATATTTTAACCTTAAAGTGTAATCACTACATAGTATAAATAAGTCGTGTCTTGCTGCCTGTCCCTATGTATGCTTAGATCTTTAAAATTACGCTGCAGATTTTAATGCAGTTCTTTCTAATAAATAGAGTGATTTAAGAGGATGATTTTTATTTATAATATAGCAGAGAAACACTGATAATTTTAGATTTTTGACTTTTAGGCGGAACGAAGTTCGCCGGGTCTTCGTATACAACAGGGGTTTTATCTCAAAACAAGTATATCTAACCACACCCTTCCGCTGAAATGTAACCACTGCTTCACGATAGAAATAGGCGTAGTGGTGTTACCAGCCTCGTTGAAGTATGTGTTTTACCACCTTAAAATGTTTAATAGGCAAGATACTGGAGCTAATTATATAAAAAAAAATGGATATAAATAAGAAAAAGACAAACCCGCTGAGTTTCTTGCCGGATCTTCTCAGTTAAGGTCATTTTCCGATCCGGTGGTAGTGTAAGAAAAAAAAATGTAACTGACAATTTGTAAGTGCCCCCGTAGGCCTATACAAAAATAAAGACATTTCATTTCATTTCATTTCATTTCAATAATTTATTCCAACAGTCAATAAAAATCAGCAGTAGTAAATGAGAAAAAACGAAACTACAGTAGTTATTTTCTATTGATTTTAAAATTTCGTTATAAAACTTGTATGAATGTTTCATGCAAAAATATCAAAAAACTGTTAAGTAAATAAACAGGCTACACAATTTAAAATACGCCTCTCGTAAAAGCTTTCAAGAGTACATTAAAGTTTGTGGAGAAAATTTACGATTTGGGATTTAGTAGAAGAAGTGAAGCAAAGAATGATTATCTGTTGCAAAATTAAATTGCTTTTCAAAAATAATGAAGCATTAAGATAATGTTATTTGTTTAGTGTGATCGCAATATGCGTCTGTCTGTACAAATATAAGGCAAGATACTGGAGCTAACTTTTATAACCAATGTAAAAACAATATGGCAATAAAAAAGATATACAAAGAAAAAAGACGAACCCACTGAGTTCCTTGTCGGATCTTCTCAGTTGAGGTCGTCTTCCGATCCGGTAGTAGTGTAAAAAAATATATATGTAACTGACAGTTTGTAAGTGCCTCCGTAGGCCTATGCAAAATAAAGGCATTTAATTTCATTTTATTTTATTTGTATGTCGGTGGCACTGTGTTCCTAAACGGATGAATCGATTCAGATGTGTTTTCTTTTTGTCATGAAGTAAATTTTCCGGCGATGGTTCTTAGATATAATTCATCAAAATTATTTCAGTCATTTACCATGCAAGGGAGTAAAAAAGAGGATAAATAGTTTAATCGTGTCAAATATATATAAGTGGGATATCAAATAAAATAGCAAGACGTGTAAGTATTTTTTGACAAATTTGTCAAATTGTATCAAATGTTTAATCAGTCGTTCTATGTACTAAATATGGCTTATCTGGTAATACTCGAGGTAGGACTTTAGATATTTTATTAACTTTACAAATATAGTTTAAAGGGATAATGATCCCTTCATTTAAGTTAAAGGAGACAATTACCAAATACAACTTATAAGAAAACCGAATCAGATAAGCTATCCGATACGAAATTAAATTGCTTTCACGATAATAAAGTATCAAGATCCCAAAGTCGTAAGTACATTAAAAATACAACAAACCACGTTACGATATACGATTGTCGTGTCAAACGCGGTCTCAAGAGAACACTAGAGTCGGAGAATTTACGCAATGCGATTTGGTACAAATTAGGAGCGGAACAAATAATGGCTATTCGAATCGAGAATAAATTGCTTCAACGTTAATGTGATACGAAATACATTCAAACTTTACATTATGATAATAATGATAAAGTTCCTGTAAGTGGTTTTCATCTTTAATGCAATATTTGTTAAAACGATTGTATTTAAATAGAAATGCCATCAGTACGATAAGATTACGAAATACTTATCCGTGCAGCATAAAACAAGCGAACGAATTGGCTACCGACGATCACGAAGTGTTTGCTATAAGCTTTATTTGCTTGGCTATGTGCTAAGACATGTATAGCAACACCAGTCACAGTCTTTATTCCTTAGCTCACATTTTTATCCTCAATCCTTAGCTCCTATATACCTCTATACAAAAACAGAGCTTTTTTTTTGTTTTCGAGGGGGAAACCTTCAAAAGGTACCCGACGCCGTGGGAGCGACGCAGCGTTATGTGGGATTTTTACCGCACTAAAACCCCCCCGGTGGCCGTCCTCGGCGCTGAAAAGGAGGACTCCGGGATCTCGAAACGACTTCAACCGGAATCCTCCGAGCGCGCTGCCCCATCGGGCTCCTCCCAGATGGGCGGCTGGGCCCACCTCTCCGTCTAGTCTTTACGACGGTATGCGACCACACATACCGCCGTCCTTCTCGGGATTGCCTGACCGAACGGTTCGAGCTCCTACTCTAGCCGTCTGCAACCCCGGAAGCCCCTTTTAGTCGCCTCTTACGTCAGGCAGAGGATACCGTAGCCCTATTCTGACCCCGAAACTACAGGGACGACAAAAAAAAAACAGAGCTTACTCACCAGAGGTAGGATGAGATAACATATGAAAATCAAACAGTCCAACTGATAGATTGGACACATATCCATAGTTTACCTATCCCGCACATCTCTAGAAGAAAAGCATTTATGAATGAAAATGAAGGAATTAATGAATGATTTATTCACAGTAACTACATATTGCATACAATATAAAGCGTTTCATACAAACACAAATACAAAACGCAATGGCTATAAATTGTCTAAAGTAAGTAAGGAGAAAGTAACAATATTTTAATGCAACACAATCAGTGACTGCGAACAGGTACGGACTCAACAAATATGTCATAGCTATATAGGAAGACCATGCCATGGCGCTGATTTTCAGTCTATCCTTTTGTTATACAGTAACTTGGACGGCTGCTTCAATTCTCGGGTTCTCTTTTACTGAACTGTAAGGCAAGATATTGGAGCTAACTTTCATTACCATGTAAAAAAACATGATTGTAATTTTATATTGTATGAAAAAAAAAATGAATATAAATAAGAAAAAAGACAAACCCGCTTAGTTTCTTGCCGGATCTTCTCAGTTGAGGTCCTATTCCGATCCGGTGGTAGTGTAAGAAAAAAAAATGTAACTGACAATTTGTAAGTGCCCTCGTAGGCCTATACAAAATAAAGACATTTCATTTAATTTCATTTCAATTTAATTTTGTTGTTGTGACATGTTGTTATTATCTATTTAAGTCATGTTTTTATTATCTATCAGGTGACTTACCTGGATGTTACAAGATGGGATGCGATGTGAAAATATAAAACTTCATTTTAGAAGAAATTTATATTTGACGACCCGCGTGGCGGAGCGGTTACCATACCGGTGTGATGCGCAATGGGTCCCAGGTTCGATTCCCGGCCAGACAGGTATCTGAATAATGAGATTAAATTCACATTCTGGGTCTGGGTGTTTGGGTATTCGTCTTGTGTGTGTCAATGGTACCCACGACACAGGTTAAAGGCGCACATACGCTTTCTACAATTTTACAATTTATCAATAAGTAACGCAATACACGCTGGCTCTAACGTTCACAATTTTTATTGCCTCGAGGCTAGCGTAATCTTACCATAGTATGAAATATTCAAAATATGTGGCATAGGAAATATTTAAGCGGATTACATACAAAATAGCATTATAATAGAATACTGAAATGGATTATTACAGTGGACATTGTAAGACGAAATTCCACCGAATAAAATCTGCGCCGCAGTAAAAACTTTATTGAAACCGGATTCTGTGTAAGTAGTAAAACGATCTGCTTTTGAAAAACTCGAATAACTTTAATCCTTATCTGAATAAACATTCAGTTTGTGTCAGCGAAGTAGCGTTGCGGCAGTTCGTACCTGAAAAAACTATTAAGTGTAGTAGATACGAGGTGACCTAAAAGTAGGAAAGCCTTGAAGTATTTTCGTTAGACAAAACCTACCTTGTTATGATACCTAAAAAAGGTCGCCCGTTTAAACAATCCTATTTTTAGGTATATAAGAAACTTTGGAAATTTCTTTAAAATATGCATTTACATTACAATATGCATTACACTTTTACGGATAAACTTAAAGAAAGTTTACAATCAATTTTGTTTGAAGATTTGTATATAAAATAATTCCATTACAACTCAATTTTAAAACTATTTGACGCTATAACAAGTTACACAGCCAAGATGATTTAAATAAATGTTTTTATAATATCATAATAATAACCTTTTACTTCGATTTAATTCAAATTTAAAATAAAAGGTATTTCCAAGTTAAAATATTCGCTCTACACTATACTAGTATTTCAGCCAAAGGTAGGAAAAACACGAATAAGGGAATAAGGCTATCGCTACACTGACGCTATTGGCTTTTCGAAAACTAGTCGCAAAACAAGAACGGCTGATGAAAGAAAACAGAATTCAATGCATATCTTTGTTCCGTTCCTTACTTTTTATTTTTCTCTCGCGTAACATTTTACGTTAGTTTAAAAATAATCTTTTAACTGCGAAGCTCTGGTATGTAGTCGTGGTTTATTACTTCTTCTATTTTAGCTTGTTAAAAGTTAATTGGAACAAGAATATGCATACCATGCGAGAGTACTTTCGTGGAGGTTTTGCGCTTTTTTCACGTGAAATTGCTGTCTATCCTACTATTAAAATGGAAATTGCAAATGCAACATTCTTTCCACTTTGTGTGTTATTTATAAAGTAAATGTGCAATTAGATAACTTGTATTTTCATTTTGCAATTTAAAAGTGTAGTTCAACGTAAAAGAAAAACGTTTAAAATTTAGTTACTATTGCAGATTGATGCTAAATTACCAGAGGATTCAATTAAAAGGTGATAGGTATATGTATACTTGGTCCCTGTAGTCGGGGATAAGGATACGGCTATGGTATCCCCTACCTGTCGTAAGAGGCGACTGAAAGGGGGCTTCTGGGGTTGCGGGCGACTAGAATGGGATCTCTGACCGCCCAGTCAACAACCCCTGGAAGGACGGCGGCATGTGTGGCTGCATGTTGTCATACACTGAAAGGCGTAGGGACAGTCACGCTCCCTAAGAGATGAGCCCGTAAGGGGCAGCGCTAGGGGGTACCGGTGGTATCCGTTGGAGGTCCCGGGGTCCCCTGCAAGCGCAGAGAAAGGCCACCGAGGAGGTTTTAGTGCGGTAAAAATCCCACATAACCCGCGTCGCTCCCACGGCGTCGGGTACCTTTTGAAGGTTTTCCCTTCGAGAACAAAAAATAAATAAATAAGAAGACATTTGTAAGTAACATCATACAAAATGAGAATTCTATCTGAAATCAATCACAGTCGTGTCAAATGTTAAACTTTTAAATATACGGGCTTAAAATTCAACTACTTATAGTTGGATTTCCTCCTTACTGCAAAGGGTCTAATAACTCTAAAATGCAGTTAACTATTGCTATCCTTAAGGACAATGAAACATATACTTTAACAATCTTGGAACGTTTTCTGGCGTGCTACCAATAAACATTTTAAACCGATCGTAATTACCACGTAAAGCTGAAACTATGCTTTTGTTGCAAAACGGTTTACAAATTAAAGTAATTTGCAAAGGAGTTCAGGCCAAAAGTATTTTTCTATATGGAAAATGTGTTCTATCAAATTTACCAGGTGGTAGAAGCGACTTTTGCGTTTCCATGGAAAGTTTGGTTGCCTGCTCACTTTTACACAAAGCGACCTTAGTCGTCGGCAGTACCAATGCATTTACATAAGTCCATAGGCGGCAGTGACCACTAACCATCAGATGGACTGCTTGCTCGTTTACTACTTGAATCTTATAAAAAAATGTCGGTAGAAATTCGTTTCGTTTTTTCGTTATAATAATTGCAATCATACATTTTTTTGCGATTTTACTCGTAATATCACAATTTGTGTGCAGAGCGGTCACCGTCTTATACGCAGAGGGTCTCGAGTTCGATCCTCGGTGAGACAAATGTCTAAATGATGAATTCGATTTATTGACTACGTATTTTGCGTATAAATCGTAATCTTATATGCGGAAGTTTGTAATGATGAAGGTAGGGATGTTTGTTACCCATTCATGTAAAAACTACTGTATGTCTTTCATTGAAATTTGGCACAAAGATTAGAATCTAGATTCACAAATATGTTTTAAGTATAAAACAAAGTGACATCTCGCTGTTTATTCCTATGTATGCTTAGGTCTTTAAAACTACGCTACGGATTTTATTGCAGTTTTTTTATATGGTAGAGTGATTCAAGAGGAAGGTTTTTATGTATAATACATGTATGAGATAGTAGAGAAACACTGATAATTTCAGATTTTTGATTTTTAGGCGGAACGAAGCTCGCCGGGTCAATTAGTTTGTAAATATCTTACAAAATTTTCTACTAACGGTCAGTTGGTCACCCATCCCGCCTGTATCATATCTAAAACTATACTTGATTTTATATATAATTTCCATTTAGTTAACGGCAAAGATAATAAATGGAGTATTAAGACTATCAAGAGACATGTTTTATAACCTCCATTTGGAGTGAGTAATAAAGTTAGCAATTTAATTTAGATATTAATATTAGTAACTGCTCTATTTGAATAAGTTACACAATTTATGTTAAAGTTATTTTGTACTATATGTACTAAGAGTAATATTAAGTAGAAGGATCCATATATATACTAAAAATTGAAGGTCTCTTTACATCGCGATGTAGAAAAGTAATTTATATAATTATTAGAATTATTACAAGTGATTATATATTTGACTACCCGCGTGGCAGTGCGGTTTCCATACCGGATCTGAAACGCAGAGAGTTCCGGGTTCAATTGTCAACAAGACAGGTATCTAAATGATGGGTTTAGATTCTTGTTCTGGGTCTGCGTGTTTATGTATTCGTCTTTGTATGTATCCATGGCACCCACGACACAGAAGAAAATACTACTGCAGGGCTATGAGTGTAGAAAGAATTTTTATGTAATAAATATCTAAATCACTGTTTATATATTACCCATGCATCAATTAGCCTTTCAAGACTACGTGACATAGGTCTGATGGTGGTTGTGCTTAATAGTCACCGCACCTGGCAAGCGTGTTGGGGACTACAGTGATGATATTACACAAGGAGACGATATCCACGGGAAGAGTTGATATCCGAATGGACACTACACGGCACATAATACATATTATGAAGGCCTTAATATTCTACCAGGTGGTACTACCAGTGTAGTTTAACCGGGGCGGTACTACCGCCGTATCTATTTCTAGCGTGTAGCAGTTCTTGCGTTTTGGCTCACTTTTGTATACGGCGACCATCTTAGTCCTTCGGAGCAGTAACACGTCTGTGATTGACTTCTGATTGAACAAGGGTCTAATCTGAAGTTAATATGTATGCAAGTAACTTATCACTACATAGTATAAAACAAAGTCGCTACTCGCTGTCTGTCCCTATGTAAGCTTAGATCTTTAGAATTACGCGACCGATTTTAATGCAGATTTTTTAAATAGATAAAATGATTAAAAAGGAAGGTTTTTCTATTAAAACATGTAGTAAAGAAACACTGATAATTTTAGATTTTTGACTTTATGCTGAACAAAGTTCGCAGGGTCAACTAGTAGGATATATGTATGTATTAGAGGTACCACCTCTCCGGTCGAACCAATGGTCTATCCTTGCCAATATCTTAGTTAATTATACCAAAAATAATGTATAATTTCCACTGACGTACTGTATAATGAAATGAACCACATCGATCGCTGCCGCGCTTGATTGCGTCATTCAATGGCCTATCGTCGAATAAAGTTTATTGGAAAATAAACGGTTTTTACGGACCTTTACAATGTCTATACACTTATACTGTTATATAACAACTGATTGTACTATTCAGCGCATGTATATTTAAATGTGTGAGGTATTATTGTGAAGCGTAGCACGAAAATCGTTTAAGGGTTTGTTGAACGATTTAAACTGAACGTTTTTTTTCAAAGAGTTCCGATTAATGATAGTTTTCAGTAAAATACAAATCGCAATTCAGTTTGTTTGTGTTTTGTTTGATACTCGCATGTTCGGGTTGGGTGAAAAATATAAATGGATAATCTCAAAAACGATTAAATGATACGCGATGGCAAATTTAAAATTAAAATTTATATCAGTTGTATATCACCACAGTTACGTTTTCCATTACATAAAAAAGTATGGAATTAACTGCCTTTTAAAATTAAATTTCCCTTTTTGTCTTAAGTCACCGACTATTATATCTATGAGAAGTAATAGAATAGTGTTTTGCAAGTGCAACATCACATGGCAAAATTATGACATAGTATTGTAAAATGTGTGACATAATATGCGAACGATTTCTTAAATATTTAGTGAAATATCGCACTTTGTTCGCAGAAAAAAATATTTGTTTAAATTTGAAGCAAATTTTAGGTGTATATTGAGATAGTCTTAACTTTGCATGCAATCCGTAAAACATTTTGCGGTTTTCGACGGCATACAATGGTACCTGGTAGCCACAGAGCAGAGAACTAGTTCAATTCAGACAAAAGTTATATACCACGGGCTTATCTCTGCTATGAGCGGGTTGGTTTAGTCCGTTTGAATGTTAAAATCGTTCCTACTCTATTCCATTTATAAAAATGTTGGTGACTATAATGATTTCTGTATTAATCTGAAGTTAGTGTTCATCAACAGGGCTCTTTTTACTGAACTGTAAGGCAAGATACTGGAGCTAACTTTCATTACCATGTTAAAAAAAAGTTTGTAATTATATTACAAAAAATAGATCCAACTAACAAAAAAGACAAACCCGCTGAGTTTCACGCCAGAACTTCTCAGTTGAGGTCGTATTCCGATCCGGTAATAGTGTAAAAAAATGTAAGTGACAATTTGTAAGTGCCCCCGTAGGCCTATACAAAACAAAGACATTTCATTTTATTTCATCGTCTATACATAATTACAATATAAACATAATATAAACGTAGTGTTAATAAAAACAAGAAACAAAAAAAAGAGCTAAGAGATTAAAGCTAAACGGAGCATAAAAAGCGCAATTCTTGCTTATTAAGTAAGCAAATTAAAGACGCCGCAAAGGCTTTGCGCCATTCTCATACATACATGAGGTATATGGCAACGCAGTGGCATCTTTTGGTGGATTTCACACAACATAAATCCTTAGCCGAGCAGAAATTCAGCACATTTTAGCATAAAGCGGATCTTCCGCATGCAATGCGTCTTCATCATGTCTCTGCGGTAATGATAACTTATTTGTCTCGAGACCCTGGTGATAAATATACGTAATATAAACCCCGGTAACGATTCTTGTCGGGACTTTATAGGAACGCTTGTGCCGAGGTGCTACTTCCGAGGTCTAGGATGGTCGACTCCTGTAAAAGTGTGCCAGCAACCACACCCTTACATCAAAACGTAATGAATGCTTCACGTTAGAAATAGTAGTAAAGATAAAATCAAGAAAAAAAGAAAAAAGCGCTAAGAGATTAAAGCTAAACGAAGCATAAAAAGCGCAATTCTTGCTTATTAAGTAAGCAAATTAAAGACGTCCGCAAAGACTTTGCGGCAACCTCATGAGGTATATGAGGCAACGCAGTGGCATCTTTTGGTGGATTTCACACAACATAAATCCTTAGCCGAGCAGAAATTCAGCACATTTTAGCATAAAGCGGATCTTCCGCATGCAATGCGTCTTCATCATGTGTCTGCGGTAATGATAACTTATTTGTCTCGAGACCCTGGTGATAAATATACGTAATATAAACCCCGGTAACGATTCTTGTCGGGAATTTATAGGAACGCTTGTGCCGATATCAGCGTTCATGAGATATAAACGAGTCTGGTTTTATTGCTTTTTGGAGTTACACTTATTTGGCGTTAGGGAAATGTGGTGGAATGTTGACATGGGCGCGAATGCAATTATTAGATTTTTAATTATGAAGTATCAAACGAGCATGCAGTCCACCTGATGGTAAGTGGTCACCGCCGTCCATGGCCATCTGTAAGCAACTTCATATAGAACATAGATTATATCTGAAGTCAATCACAGATGCGTTGCTACTCACGAGGTCTAGGATGGTCGCCTTATATAAAAGTGTGCCGGCAACCACACCCTTCCATCGAAACGCTACTAATGTTTCACGTTAAAAATAGTAGTAATGATAAAATCAAGAAAAAAAGAAAAAAGCGCAAAGAGATTAAAGCTAAACGGAGCATAAAAAGCGCAATTCTTGCTTATTAAGTAAGCAAATTAAAGACGCCGCAAAGGCTTTGCACCAACCTCATACATACATGACATATATGACAACGCAGTGGCATCTTTTGGTGGATTTCACACAACATAAATCCTTAGCCGAGCAGAAATTCAGCACATTTTAGCATAAAGCGGATCTTCCGCATGCAATGCGTCTTCATCATGTCTCTGCGGTAATGATAACTTATTTGTCTCGAGACCCTGGTGATAAATATACGTAATATAAACCCCGGTAACGATTATTGTCGGGAATTTATAGGAATGCTTGTGCCGAGGTGCTACTTCCGAGGTCTAGGATGGTCGACTCCTGTAAAAGTGTGCTGGCAACCATACCCTTACATCGAAACGCAATGAATGCTTCACGTTAGAAATAGTAGTAATGATAAAATCAAGAAAAGAGGAAAAAAGAGCTAAGAGATTAAAGCTAAACGAAGCATAAAAAGCGCAATTCTTGCTTATTAAGTAAGCAAATTAAAGACGCCCGCAAAGACTGCGCCAACCTCATACATACATGAGGTATATGACAACGCAGTGGCATCTTTTGGTGGATTTCACACAACATAAATCCTTAGCCGAGCAGAAATTCAGCACATTTTAGCATAAAGCGGATCTTCCGCATACAATGCGTCTTCATCATGTCTCTGCGGTAATGATAACTTATTTGTCTCGAGACCCTAGTGATAAATATACTTAATATAAACCCCGGTAACGATTCTTGTCGGGAATTTATAGGAACGCTTGTGCCGATATCGTCAGCGTTCATGAGATATAAACGAGTCTGGTTTTATTGCTTTTTGGAGTTACACTTATTTGGCGTTAGGGAAATATGGTGGTGAAATGTTGACAAGGGCGCGAATGCAATCATTAGATCGCGATACAATGATATTATGTAAAATTCAGTGATAGCCTAATGGTTGAAACTTGCCCTCTCAATCGGGAAGTCCGAAGCAACCCAGGCACGCACCACTGATTTATGTGCGTATTATACATTAATTATCACTGCTTTTCGGTGAAGGAAAACATCGTGAGGAAACCTACACACCCGAGAGTTCTTTAAAAAAAAAAGTTCTCGGAGGTGTGTGAAGTCCACCAATTCGCACTTGGCCGGCGCGGTGGACTATAGCCTAAACTCTCTCATTCTGAGGGAAGACCCGTGCCCAGCAGTGGGACGATAATGGGTTGACGACATGTAAAATTCGCCCTTGGGCAGCGCGGTGGAATACGGCCTAAAACTCTCTCATTCTGAGAGAAGACTTGAGGCCAGCAGTGGGACAATAATGGCTTGGATCCATGTAAAATTATATTAACAGTAGTTTTTTTTTAAACTGGGTGACGATTGAAGATGCATATATACTTTCCATTTTTTCCCCCTGTTATTGCTAAAACCTTTTGGTATCTACTAAACAAAAAAATAAAAAAATATATTGACAAGTAAAAGAACAGGAAAAGGAAGGAACATAATAGGTACTGTTTATTTATTCCCCCTTTAATTTAATGCATTTTTCTTTTTTAACCGACTTCCAAAAAGGAGGAGGTTATCAATTCGTCTGTATTTTTTTTTTTTTTTTTTTTTTTTTTTTTTTTTTTTTTTTTTTTTTTTTTTTTATATTTGTTACCTCATTTCTCCGGACTGGGTGAACCGATTTAGATGATTTTTTTTTTATTTGAAAGGTAGTGTGTGTCATAGGGTCCCATTTTTTTTTAGTATTTTTTTGACTAGGGCATCCATAAGAAAAACGCATAAGTCTTAAATTTGCATTTTCAATGTACGCGATAAATGTATGAATAACTCAATATCCCGCCAACCGATTTTGATGATTCTTTTTTTATTAGAAAGGATGTACTCCAGGGGTAGTCTGATAAGAGTTTGATAAGGTTCTAATCATAGGATCTTCAACTTTTTGGAGCAAAATAATAAAATTAGTGATAGTCGGCCGAACCTTAGCTGGAGAAGTCCAATTGAGTAAAATATAGAATAAAATTACTATGTAGGTATTTACTATGAAAAATTTGACCTTCAACTCTTCAATCCTGATGATGCAGGGGTACTGCTAGCCTGAACTATAAAAGTTGGTCGTTTGATGTTTGCGAATATATAATGAAATTGTTAAGCAAATTCATGGGACAAAAATTTGACCTTCAACTCCTCAACCCTGATGATGCAGGGGTACTTAAAGCCAAAACCATAGGAATAAGCCATTTGGTGCTTACGTATATGTTATAAGATTACTGAGCAAAAACATAAGATGAAAAATTTGACCTTCAACTCCTCAACCCTGATGATGGAGGGGTACTTCAATCCCAAACCATAGAAGTTGGCAATTTGGTGCTTACGGTTATGTAAAGAAAATACTAAGCAAAAATATAAAATCAAAAATTTGACCTTCAACTCCTCAACCCTGATGATGAAGGGGTACTTCAATCCTAAACCATAGGAGTTGGCAATTTGGTGCTTACGGTTATGTAAAAATAATACTAAGCAGAGGCACAAAATTAAAATTTTGACCTTCAACTCCTCGACCCTGATGATGAAGGGGTACTTCAATTCTAAACCATAGGAGTTGGCAATTTGGTGCTTACGGGTATGTAAAAATAATACCAAACAGAGGCACAAAATTAAAATTTTGACCTTCAACTCCTAAACCCTGATGATGCAGGGTACTGCAAGCCTGAGCCATAGAAGTTAGCCACCTGGTACTAACGTATATGTTATAAGATTACTAAGCAACAATATAAGATGAAAAATTTGACCTTCAACTCCTCAACCCTGATGATGGAGGGGTACTTCCAGAGGGGGCGCCCTGTTTGTATGAATTGTAAAAGTGTTTTATGTTTAATTTTTGTGAATATGTAGATGCACAAAGCAAACTTAGAGGCTTTATTTAAATACAAACATAAAAATATAGTCACTAAAAAGTGTAAAATAAAAACTTTTTAACAAAAAATATCTACCGACTTCCATGTCACAAAAAAGTAAAAAATAATTTAAATATATTTTGGTCTAGAACATACTCAGTACTTAGTACATAGTTCTGAAGTCGGTGCTCATATAGGACGTAGTTACCGTCGTCCAGCGAAATATGTCGAGCACCGACTTCAGGACTATGTACTAAGTACTGAGTATGTTCTAGACCAAAATATATTTAAATTATTTTTTACTTTTTTGTGACATGGAAGTCGGTAGATATTTTTTGTTAAAAAGTTTTTATTAACCGACTTCCAAAAAGGAGGAGGTTATCAATTCGTCTGTATTTTTATTTAGATTAGAGATTAGCTTCATTTGTATGTTTATTACCAATTTAGTACTATAAAAGTTGTTGGTTTCGTTACGTTAAGAAGTAAAATTACTTAGGTAAGTACACATTGCTTTAGAGTTCCGTACCCAAAAGGTAGAAACGGGTCCCTATTACTAAGGCTGTCCGTCTGTCCATCTAGCCGTCTGTCTATCCATCTGTTCGTCTGTCTATCACCAGGCTGTAATTCATGAACTGAGATAGCGAGACAGTTGAAATTTTCATATATGCTATATATCTGTTGCCGCTTTAGAAGAGCAAATAAACATCTAAGAGGGCTCCCATACTACAAAGGTTTTTTTTTTGCATTTGTATATATAATGGTACGTAACCCTTCGTGCTCGAGTTCAACTCGCGCTTGTTTATTCGTATTATGCTTTATCACAGTAATATAGGTATAATTACGTTATTTGGCTTATACTGCAATTTTTACGTTTTATGTTTATGGTCTCCATAAAGAGTCAATCGATTAATGTTCCAAGTTTCATTAAGCATACATTAGGTACTGCCAATAATAAAAAAGCTTGAATACTAACTTAAAGAATTTTGTAACGCTAAAAACATTACGAAGTAGGGATATAATTTTTCGGACAGTCAAAATTGATGGCTGATGAAGTAAAGGAGACAAGTATCAAATGCTACGACTGTCTTTCATATGAAACAACTATGTTAGTCTTAGGGAGTTGGAACGTATCTGCGATTGACATCAGATTGAACTGCTGTTTTACGTAAACTTAATAAAAAATGTGAATTAACGGCAGTTACCACTTGTCTTCAGGTTGTTTGTAACTAAATAGAAAGAAAAAATAAAATGAATTTATTAATGCTGAGACATAATTTCAATTAAATCAGAGTGACGTTGATGTTAAACATGAGCGATATCACAAATAAACAACATTCAGGTGATCATAAACACGTGTAAAGTGCAAATTCTGGTAGTGACAAATATATGCAGACAAAATTTATTACTGCAATAAATTTTCAGTGAACGGGGGCAAGATTTAATGCAAATGAAGCTGTAACTACAGTCATTTTCGAAGTAACTGTTGAAGTTGCTGTAGTTGGTCTGCGATGACGTATTTACGATACGTATTCATACATTCGAACAATGGACAGGCTTAATAGTGTTCACGTATTCACGGAAATGTTTGGAATTTGAAATTGTACTAGTAATGATACTGGAGAACTATTGTTCGATTTCCATGAATGTGGACGTAGATGGATGGTTCTGCAACCGACTTTATGAAATAGTGTGAGGACTAGATTGTATACTTGCTTGGAGCAGTTACGTACACATCAAGCAAATAGGACTTTAATCCTTCTAATATCTTATGTTATGGCGCTTAACAGCACAAATAGAGGTGGAAGAACTTTGGATGGAAGGTAGTTTTTTTTTAATATAATCTCTGAAGAAGGTAAAAAGTAAAGAAGTGCGTGGACTCTTTAGTTTTGCGGAGACCTTTTGTCAGAATAAGTTTTGGAGGAGGTAAAAACCGTGTGTATACTTTTTTGGTTATAATGATACAAAATTATCTAACTATACAAATTAGTGGAAGCATGGACTTTGGCGCTATTGTCAATCCAGGACTTTTACCCTCCTAACATCTAGTGTTATTATCAGCGCATATGAAACTGCGAGGATTACTCAGGTCGATAATTCTTTATGTCATAATAGTAATCAAGTCAACAATATCCAACCTCACCAATTAAAGAATGGACTTGGACTCTATTGCTTACCCTAGCCGTCATTTTTCTAGTAGAAAGAAACTAAGGTTTTTATCCGACTTCCCAAAGGAAAGAGGTTATCTATTCGTCACGTATTTTTTTTTTTTTTTTTTTTTTTTTATGTATGTTCGGGCGAAATGGCTAGAAATCGTCGACCTACCGACACGATTCATACGACATTGTATGCGACTAGTTTCACAGGCAGTCCCATATTGAGGAAAATGAAAACCTTCCGGCGGTTTTCCCGGAAAATTGGAAAATGTCGGTTTCTTAAAATCTTGAATAACTTGGGTGTTTATAAACCGATTTCCATTTTCTTTCTTTCATTTGATAGGAAATTTCGTCACGCAACTTTTTCTCTTGGACATGGGTATGCTGTGATGCTTAACTCTTTGAGTTATGGGGTGGAAACCACCACCACTCCTCAAGTTTTTTAGATAATTTGAGATAACTCGGCTTCTGCCGAATCGATTCTTATGAAACTTGGAATATGTATTATATATCTATGCTTATATAGGTTGGCGAAAAATTTGACCTTCAACTCTTCGATCCTGATGATGCAGGGTTACAGCTATCCTAAACTATAACATTAGCTATTTGGTGCTTACATATATGTAACAAGACTACTAAGCAGAGACATGTGATGAAAATTTGACCTTCAACTCCTCAATCCTGATGATGCAGGGGTGCCTCAAGCCTAAACCATAGGGGTTGACCATTTGGTGCTTATGGGTATGTTATAACAATACTAAGCAAAGACATATTATAAAAAAAATGACCTTCAACTCCTCAACCCTGATGATGCAGGGTGCTGTAAGCCCAAGCCGTAGGTGATGGCCATTTAGTGCTTACGGATATATAATAAGATAGCAAGGCAAAGATGTACGATGACAAATTTGACCTTCAACTCCTCAACCCTGATGATGCAGGGGTACTGCAGGCTTAAACCATAAACGTTAGACATTTGTTGCTCACGGATTTGTAATAACATTGCTAAGCAAAGGTATACGACGAAAAATTGGACCTTCAACTCCTCAATCCTGATGATGCAGGGGTATTGAATGCCTAAGCCATAAAACTTAGCTATTTCAATCTTACGCATTCAAAATGATATTTAAAAAAATGTAAGGTAAAACATTAGAAAAATGGTTGTATACGGTGGAAAATTGGACCTTCAACTCCTCAATCCTGATGATGCTGGGGTGCTTCAAGCTTAAACTATAGGCGTTAGCTACATGATCGCTACGTATATCTGATAAGATTACTAAGCAAAGATATAAGATGAAAAATTTGACCTTCAACTCCTCAACTCTGATGATGCAGGGGTACTTCAGGCTTAAACTATAGGCGTTGGCCATTTGATGCTTGTGGGTATGTAATATATTTACAAAGCGAAGACGTATGATAAAAAAGTTGACCTTCAACTCTTCAACCCTGATGATGCAGGGTACTGTAAGCCCAAGCCATAGAAGTTGGGGATCTGTTGCTTACGTGCATGCGATGAGATTACATAGAAAAGATATGACATGATAATTTTGACCTTCAACTCTTCGGCCCTGATGATGCAGGGGTACTTCAGGCTTAAACCATAGGCGTTGGCCATTTGATACTTATGGATATGTAATATATTTACAAAGTAAAGACGTATGATAAGAAAATTGACTTTCAACTCCTCAACCCTGATGATGCAGGGTACTGCAAGTTTAAACCATAAGCATCGGCCATATGGTGCTTACGTATATGTAATGAGATTACTAAGCAAAGATATGACATGATAATTTAGACCTTCAACTCCTCAACCCTGATAATGCTGGGGTCCTTCAAGTTTAAACCGTAGGCATCGGCCATATTGTGCTTACGTATACATAATGTTGTTGTTCACAATACCAACAATGAGTTTCGGAGAGGATATAATTATGATCAAAAATTCCACTTTAATACAATTACCTGAAAGATGCAAGAGTACTACCAACCTTTTTAAATTGAATGGGTTATTTTTATCAGTATCAGTTGAATTATACTCTTAGTTATAAGGTTTATATTACTTTTTCTACTTTAAATATTGATAATTAAAGGTCTATTCTTTAAATAAATGTTTACTCAGAAAAAGTTGTTTTATTCGGTTAGGTTAGGTTCGAACAGATTTTTCTAATTCAGAATCTAAGGGAGGGGGCGCGGTAGCGCCCCCGACCGGTTGTGTCAAAGAAGTCTATTTTTATATGATGACGTCAGCACATAATTTTATTCATCCGGTTAGCGGACGACTAGCAACAGCCAGCCATAACTGATTTTATCGTGACTGAAAAGCGTGAAAAAAAAAATTTAAACAAAAAATACAACCGACTTCCATGCCACATAAAAGTAAAAAATAATTTAAATACATGTTGGTTTAGAGCAAACACAGTACTTAGTACATAGTCCCGAAGTCGGCGCTCATATAAGATACATGTAGTTTCGTCATGATCCAGCAAAATATGGTAAGCGCCGACTTCGGGACTATGTACTAAGTACTGTGTTTGCTCTAAACCAACATGTATTTAAATTATTTTTTACTTTTATGTGGCATGGAAGTCGGTTGTATTTTTTGTTTAAAATTTTTTTATCATATCAATTGCTTCTTTGTTCGTGATTCCGACCGTGAAGTTCGTATTTTGTTCATATGTTGAAGTTATAATTGTGGAACAAAATCTTATTCTAATATTATAAATGCGATAGTTCATGACCATGTATGTGTGTACCCTTTCACGCAAAAACTACCAGTCGGATTTTATTTAAATTTGACATACACGTAGTTTATAACCTAGATCAATACGTGGGATATATTGGCGGCGAGACATTTCTTTATATTTTGCTAAAATATGTTTAATAAATATATAGGTGTTCAGGTGCAATTTCGTAATATTCTTATTAGTAGGCATTACGACTCATGCCACTAAATAATGTTACGATGTGGGTAGTAATGATATTTGTCTAAATAGTGTTGTAATGTGGGTAGTAACGACATTTTGATTTGTATTTAAGTCTGCGCGCAGACGTACCAGGGACATTCGTATTTCTGTGTTATTGTAAGTGGTTACTCTGCTGATACACATGACTAAAGCAGGCAAAGCCTCAAGAATAACCTAGTGGATAAAATATATATCTTGTAAATGAACACCGCTACCAAATCAATCTTTTCCATACCATGTTCCATACAATGTTTGCCTTCGATAAATACTGCTAACAATCGAACGTTCGTATTTGTTTGTTGAGCCCTTTAGCTCGGTCGAGCCCCCGGGATCGGTTCAGGCCTGGTAAAGTGAGCAATGCGGTACCTAAACATACGTGCCTATCTACATATAGGCCTACGTAATTATATTGTGTTTTGTGTGTACAAATAAAATAGAAAGTTCTATTAAGTTTTTGTTTGGCAACGATTGTATTTTTAACTATTGGTTATATGGCAATATATGGTATGGTAATTGTTATATATAAACCAGGTAAGTAGGTCAAAGGTAGAACCAGTGTAGTTCGACCGGAGAAGTACCACCGCCACATCTATTTCTAGCGTGAAGAATTTCTTGCTTTTCTACGAAAGGGTGTGGTTGCCGGCACACTTTTATATGAGCGACCATTATAGTCCTCGGGAGTAGCAACGCGTCTGTGATTGACTTAAGACAGAATCTATGTTCTATTTGAAGTTGCTTATAGGTGACCATGGGTGGGAGTGACCACTTATCATCAGGTGGACTGCATGCTCGTTTGCTACTTCAATCAGATAAAAAAAATATCCTACACCCTTTTGGATGCCGGTAAAAAATTGACAAGTTGGGGCTAAAGAAATGGACCAACATAAATACCGCTGAAACATTCTACCCTCCTTGAAGCAGTCAGCTAAAAATACTTACAACATATCATGTTCATGATACTAAATGAAATTTAAAAGCAGTTCAATATGAGAAGTAAATCTTTTGAGTATCCCGGTAATATCTACTTTCCGTGGGCACGTACATGACAGCAGACATATCACCTTGTTCTCTCAAAAGCGTATTCTTTCGTTTGCTTTGAAGATTTCGAATAATACGTGAACATTTAAATTTAAATAGGAATATGAAATGTTCTTAATATGGTCTTTACAGAAACAAGTATTAGAATTATAAGAAGGACGTTATCGAGAATAAGCGTTTATTTAAACAGTACTAGACCATGTTCCACGAACAACTGGGTAGGTACCACCGCCACTGTCCCTGTAGTTCCTGGACCAGAATAGGACTACGGTACCCTCTGCCTGTCGTAAAAGGCGACTAAAAGAGGCTTCCGGGGTTGCGGGCGGGAAGAGTGGGAGCTCGAACCGTCCGGTCAAGTGACCCCGGGAAGGACGGCGGCATGTGTGGTTGCATGTTGCCGTAAAAACCAGAAGGTGCGGTGAGCAGTTCACGCCCACCAGAGAAGAGCCCGATGGGGCACACGCTGAGGACACCGGCGGCGGTCAACTGGAGTTCCCGGAGTCCTCTTCGCAGCGTCGAGGTCGGCCACCGGGGAGGTTTTAGTGCGGTAAGAATCCCACATAACCCGCGTCGCTCCCACGACGTCGGGTACTTTTTGAAAGTTTCCCCCTCGAAAACAAAAAAAAAAGGTACCACCGCCACACCTTTTTCTGGCATGAAGCATTTCTTGCGTTTCGATGGAAGTATGTGGTTGCCGGTACACTTTTATATGAGGCGACCATCTTAGTCCTCGGGAGTACCAACATATCTGTGATTAACGTCAGATAGAACCCGTATTCTATGTGAAATTGCTTACAGTCCATGTACGGCAGTGACCACATACCATCAGGTGGACTGCATGCTCGTTTGTTACTTCTAATTTATATAAAAAAAAAACAATATTAGAATACTCATACCTAATTATTTTGATACCAATTATATGATGTCTCAAATATTTGTTCCATGGTATTGGCTAAAGACAAAGCCCTGTATGTTTCGCCTTAGGATACATTACTGCTCCTTCTATTTTGGCTTAACGAAAACATTCCAAAGGGTTGCTGTGTTATAGTTTAAAGGGCGTGGTAAGAAAGTTTTCATCTTTACTGGTCACTCCCATGGAAATCTATAAATAACCTCACACAGAACAAGGGTTCAATCTGAAGTCAATCACAGACGCGTTGATACTTCCGAGGACTAAGATGGTCGCCTCAAATAAAAGTGTGTCGACGACCTTTCACCGAAACGCAAGAACTGCTTCCCGCTAAAAGTAGATATGATTAGCTGATATTAAATAATTAGATCCTATTAGATTAGGGTTTAGGTATATAAACACAGTTATATATCAACTGAATATATTTATAATTACAAGAGAAAACATATAAGACAAGAACACTAGTTATGACTGAACCTACTCCGAACTGGCTCCCTTGTGACAACAAAACAAAACTATAAAACAAATGAAGCCACAGTTAAATTTACTTTTTTATGGTTTCATTTTAATAGATCCAAAGGTTTCCAACCTGTTCCCAAACCACAGTTTATAAATATCACTTTATCCATAAAGGAGTTTCGCTCTAAATACTTGAACGATGCTACGTTACTCAAAGTTTCGAGATCCTGTTTTACATTTTCCCGTGAGTCCTGACTGCACCGCCAGCTGACGTTGAGATGGTAGAATAATGAAAATAATGCATCGCACGAACTAAGCTTTGTAATCGTTTTTCGAACAGTGTAAGCTACTTTATGCATCCTTTGTAGTCAAAAAATAACTGCATATTTTATTATATAGATAATACATAGTAGAGCAGTGCTAGCCTAATGGTTGAAACTTGCCCTCTCAATCGGGAGGTCCGAGGTTCAAACCCAGGCACGCACCACAGATTTTTCTAAAGTTATGTGCGTATTAGAAATTAATTATCATTGCTTTTCGGTGAAGGAAAACATCGCGAGGAAACCTACACACCCGAGAGTTCTTTAAAAAAAAAAAGTTCTCGGAGGTGTGTGAAGTCCACCAATTCGACCTTGGCCAGCGCGGTGGACTATGGCCTAAAAACTCTCTCATTCTGAGAGAAGACCCGCAGTGGGACAATAATGGGTTGACGAGACATCGTAGTGGTGTTGAACGTTCTAATCGTTAAACGAGCAAGCTTGCTTGCTCGTTTAATACAATACAACTGATGGTAAGTGGCTATTGTCGCCCATGGGTATCAGCTAAACAACTTCTGATAGCACTGTACAGAATTTCGTTGTCTGTATGAGCGCTATGAAAGATATTTTCATAGATTTGACAGACTCGCATGGGAGAGCGGTTACCATACCGGTCTGACGCACAATGGGTCCCGGGCTCGATTCCCGGCCAGACAGGTATCTGAATGTATAATTAAATTCATGTTCTGAGTCTGAGTGTTTGTGTATTCGTCTTGTGTGTGTCCATGGTACCCACGATACATGAAAGTCCTAGTGTGGGGCTATGAGTGTAGAAAGCGTGTATTTATTTTAGAAAAACACGAAGTAAGGATGTAGTAGGCAAAACCATATAATAACCAATAATAACCAATATAAAAATGTAAGTAAATAACAAAAAACAACTTCAAATATTAGTTGATAGGTATTATCAAAGCCGCGTGCAAAAGCTAGTTTTACAATAAATTCACTATAAACATGTATTATTTCATTGAAGTCTTACAAATGAACCCTTTAAGGTAAAGTTGATATCAAAATGTAGGTCATCAAATACTTATCGTGAAGACCGCCAAGTGTGATCGTTAGGCGCCAATGACTACTATTGTTGTAAGTCTTGACTTACTGATCGGCCTTAAGTTATTAGTCTCTGGTTCTGTAAGCATTACCTTTGAGCAAATTTTAGTAATTTGGCTAATTCTAACTCGTGTCAATTTGCAGCGATGTTGTTATAGCCTTATAGACATATCCATTAGCTTTAATGCTCAACACTTATAATAAACTATAGAAATAGAATAGAAAAGTTTTGTTTCAAAAATAAAATGTTGTTTCAAACATGTGTTAATAATGTTTACTGAAGATTATGCTATCGGCTGGAAAGTGATAAGTATGGTTCCAGGCAATGAAAATTTAAACAGTTGTACCACGAAGAGCCTATTTCGTGTTGCGTGGCCGGGGAGTAAAGTGTTACGGATCATGTAAGAATTTATGCGTTGTAACACCTCTTAGGATACTTTTCACTAGGGACAAGCAAGGTGGCTAAGGATGTGTAAATTCACTTACTTGGTTGCTTGGTATGCATTGCTTAGTTAACTGTGAAACGAGGTTCAATAAAGTATTTTTTTAATATGGAGAGATGTTAGATAAGGATCGCGACAAGAGTAGCTTAGCCTTGCTTCGTAACTTTGCCTCCTATCGTAGTCTAGCTTCCTTTCGTAATATAATGTTGCTTTGTTTCGTATCGTAGCTCCACTTCATGACTTTGCTTTGCTTTGTAGTGTCCCTTCGTAGCTTAGCTACGCTACATAGCTTGGGTTCCTTACGTCGCATAGTATTACTTCGCTGCGTATCGTAGCTCCGCTTCAAGTATTTGCTTCGCTTTGTAACGTAGTTTCGCTTCATAGCTTTATTTCCCCTCGAAGCACAGTATCGCTTCGTATTGTATCGTTGCTTCGCTTCATGACTCTGCTTCGATTTGTGTCTTAGTTTCGCTTCGTAGCTTAACTTTGCTTCGTAGCTTGAGCTTCTTTCATAGCTTAGCTCCCAGCTAGTACACCGCTTAGCTACCTCCGATATATACTTTTGTAGCTTAAAATTGCTTCGCGTTGTATCTTAGTTTCCTCTACTAGGTTAGTTTTTCTGCGCTACATAGTGTAAATTCACTTCGTAGTTTAGGTACACTTTGTGACTTAACTTCGCTACGTAGCAATTCGTAGCTTAGCTTCGCTTCGTAGCTCACCTGCCACCTCGTACACAGCTTATCTACTTCGCACATATCTAGTGACGAAGCGCCATTCAACCAGATCGAGCAGCACTTATACTTTGGTACATTTCTGTTAATAATAATAACTCCGGTTATAATGCCACAATGTGTTTATACAGGACATATTAATTTAATATCACATTTGGGACATGCTATGTTCGAACTACGGACGTAGTAGAACCCTACCTTTAATCCAATTACTTACTTTTTCCATCTTACATCACGGAAAAATAACCAATAGAAATGCTACTGTAATACTTAGTCTCGTGATATACCTTTTTGTCAAAAGTGTCCTCGCAGCTGGGATTATCATTTGTTTTTTATTATTTTCTACTGCTTAAAATCTGATGCATTCCAAAGCGCAGCAATTATAGACATACATAGGTTTTGGAGATTTTCTGAGTTTCAAGTTTACTAAGATTTCCTAAGAAACTACCGTAGAAGTACTAATTTTTTTTAGTTCTTTAAACATTTATACGATTTTAGAATAGAAAACAAACGAGTTATCTTGTTTTAATGCGTAGCCGATGTCTTTCCTGAAGTACGTAGTCTAATACATAACGGAGATCTATTAAAATGGACCGCTCCATTTCGATCCTAGCAAAAAATTTAAATGCTTAACTCGAACTACGGATTTAAATGCAGATCTCACTTAAAGATACCGTTTTACTCGAGAAAGATATTTGTATTTTTTAAGTTTATTTTGTAAACAATTTAAAACGGTGTGTAAAAATAGTGTTTAAAATCGGTAGCTATTTTGGCGAAGGCTGTCAGAATCAGACGCTTTTCTACACTGAAAGCCCCCACACTAGAATTTTCTCCTGTGTCGTGGGTACCATGGACACACACAAGATGAATATACAAACACCCATACCTAGAACAAGAACCTACAGTCATCATTCAGATACCTGTCTGGTCGGGAATCGAACCCGGAACCCTTTGCACGTCAGACCGGTAATCGCTCCGTCACGCGGGTCGTCACAGTTATGTATAAACTATGCACTAGTGATGTAACTAATGTTATTACTTTAACATTTGCGAATGTGAATGCAAATGCGAATATCCCTTACCGACCTTTTTTTAGTTTTTTTTTAATTTTCGAATAGGGGGTCGGAGGATTTAAATTTCGCGACCTTTTTTTTTGTTTTCAAACTGCAAATCGATTTTCATTTGGATAGATTGCAAGCCATTGCAATCCAAATATTCGCATGTACTTATACTGTTAGTTTTTTTTCGCCCTAATATGTTTCTGATCTTAATTAATACAAAAATATTACATAACTCGTAGTTTTCAAATTCTCTACCACATTTCCCCCAGATATGTACGATCTATTTTAGATATTTGGTAAAACATCATTATTATTGCTACTAAAATGGGTGACATAATGATACTTACGCGAAATTATTAATGAAAGTTGTAGTCAATACATCCCACCTATCTTTCGAACATCATTTCATTTAATTAAATTGAGTACCTACGTTGACAACATTTTTACTCGATACTGATATTAAATTTGCTGGGAGCATTACACGTATATTATCTTCATACAGCGTAGCGGACATAACAATGTTTTAACTTTATGTTCGCGGCGTAACGTTGAAAAATGATCATACTATAATGTAGAAAAATTATGAAACTATGCACCGCATTACCAGGGACTCTCCCCTACCACTCCCGTACGCGACTGTACACTTTGTTCCTGTTTCATAGAGATCAAGTTCGTTGTTAAGCTCTTGATAGTACAGTCGTGACAAAAAGGTGTTCATCATTTTTACGTGTCCCCGTGAAACCGTTACGCGGAATGCTATAAATAAGTAATTCGTAGTAAATTACTCCGCGGGGGCGTAAAAAACAGAAATTATATTTATTTTCACACCGGACTCGACCGACATTCGAATTTAGAATAATAAATACGGCTATATTTCAAACCTTGTTGATAAAACTTTCACACTTCGTACAATTTATGATGTTTACTTACATAACTGAATTTACACCGTATATTTAAGTGGCTCGTTTTGTGTGCGTCAATTGAAAAACAAATATGAAATTGGTCAATTTTCGGTTTAATAATGTATTGCTTTTGCGTCCAGCGTTTCTTGTAAAATGACTTTAATAACCAGTTTTGAGTAACGCGTTTTATATCATCGTCGCAACTATTTAATCATTAGTCAGGCAGCCAGTTCCAAAAATGCGGTGGTCACTGCAGCCCATTGACATCTGCAACGAACTCCTTATCCACATATAACAGGTGTTCTGTCTAAAGCCAGATTTTATATAAACGTTGTCACTCCTGAGGACTAAGATAGTCACCACATTTTTAATCAGCGTCCACACTTTTTTCCAATTCGCAAGAATTGCTTCACGCTAGAAATTGTTGAAGCAGGTGTAACTCTTGATAACCTACTGATTCTACTACCAAGAGGCAAAAGCCTAGTCTCAATATCAATTACCTATAAAACGATCTTACAAAATTGCACCACTGAGCCTACAATTTCGCTTTGAAACGTGATAAACGTTTCGTAAAAAGAACAAAAAACGCGCAATTCAGTCGATAAATAATTAAGGGTTCCGTATCCGTGAAAATATTCGGTTTTAATGACCCGAGATCTCAATTAGGGTGTATTTTCACGGACTTTATTCATATTTTATTCACATCGGACTGTTGTTTCCTATATTTTCGTTTACGTTTTTCTTTCTGTAAACCAGCACTCAATGTGTAAATTTGGTCGTTTACTGCTTTATTAGGTTATATTAACATACAAACGGCTAGCAAACATCGCTTGTTTGTTTACGAGTTTCATTACCGTATTACGGCTAGCTTAATTAAAATGAAGGGCTTGGCTGGCCGTTCATTGTGTCCCAGCTGCGACAGTTTAGACGTGCTAGCTGACATAACTGTCTTTAAAATAATATCTTAAGAAATTAACTTGAAAAATTACTCCAAGTAAATAGGGGTATTAATTTTGTAACCGATTAATTATATTCTGACTCGTTTATAAGATATTTAAGTTTGGTGTAAATTCATTATGTAATCGTGTTTAATCTTACTCTAAGTGTAAATAGTTTTAAAAGCATTATATATTATTTATTTAGTCTGTACTAAAATATTTGGATGTTTTACCAGTCACTGATTACAAATCGCTTTTACCAATAAATATTTAGCCAATAATAAAAAGTCTAAACTCCTACGTAAGTACTGCCCTAATTTTAGAAGCATTTTTATAAAACTGGAGCAAAATTATATTAATAAGTATTATTAGGTTTTTTACACGTCTCTCCTTTTTTGTAGAAGATCAACAGTGCCTAGCAAAGCGCCCAAGGGGATATAAAAAGGTTCTAGGCACAGGGGAAATTATTTATTATTAACAGATTGCTTTAAAACGCTCAAATTCCCATTATAAGAACTGACCTTATCACAAGTTTTCAAAGTGGTATAACCAGTGTAGTTCGACCGGGGAAGTACCACCGCCACACCTATTTCTAGCGTGAAGCGTTTCTATAGAAGGCTGTGGTTGTCGGCACTCTTTCACATGAGGCGACCATCTTTGTCCTCGGGAGTAGCAACGCATCTGTGATTGACTTTAGATGGAACCCATGTTCTGTATGAATTTGCTTACAGATGTTCATGGACGGCAGTGGCCACTTACCATCAGTGGTGGACTGCATGTTCGTTTGCTTCTTCAGTCAGATAAAAAATAAGTTGCCTATTGGCACAAGACATATTGTTTCCGATTCACAGTCGCCACTCAACTATAGGCGTAAACTAATCTTTTACATCATTTTCCCAAAGGGTTTCAACTGATGAGGTGTCAAAACTCGTAAGGGTAATCATTGTTAAAGGTCTAAGCAACCCGAGAAGTTTGAATATTTTGAAGGCAGTGACTCCGAGGTCCGACAGGATTACCAGGAAAGCTATTTGAGCGAGATGAATCTCGTGGAACGAGTTAGCGTCAAATTATTTAAGGATGAAGTTGAGATATTAAATACATAATCAAGTTTTGATTAAAAAGTAGTGATTGTGAAGTGATTCAATACTTGGTTTCTGAAACGGGTTCTAAAGTAAGTATTCCTGGCACGCATCTCTTTTTCGCATCATTTTTTTAAGTTACATATTACGCATTAAGAATTATTATTCGCTTAAACGATAGAGAAAAGATCGTGAGGTAATCTGCATGTCAGAGAAATTTGAAAAGGCTGATCTCAACGGTAAGGACCAAGCAGGTGTTTCCTTCCTTCCAATTTAATTCCTGCAGCTCCCTTCTACCATCGGACATCTAGACGAACCGCGGGTTGCCACCAATATCTAGTTGAGTTCCATTTGGGCGCACAAAGCGCTTGAGTAATTCCTTCTTGCTGCGAACTGCCAAGGAGTGGAATTCTCTTCCGCGTTCGTTGTTCCCCGATACTTATAATCTAGAAGTTTTCAAGACGAGGGTGAATAGGCCTTATCTAGGCAAGCGTGTAACATCCTAGGCTGCATCTTACTTAACATCAGCTAAGATCGCGGCCAAACGTTAGCCTATAATAAGATTAAAAAAAAATAAGGTGTAAAAACCACAACCTAAAACTCTCGCGCTCAGAGAAAATATCCGTGCCCAGCAGTAGGACAGTTGAGATGTTTGCCACTAAAGCGAGGGCCTAGCATGCATATTGGTCACCGCAGATATTGATGTTTCAGAGGAGGATACTGCTAACCACTGAATTTTGTCTGTTAGTCGCTAACCACAATATCCACAGAAAAAGAGGGACTGATACTATGTAAAAGTGAGCCTCGCTACATACCATGAAGCGTCTATCGTAAAGCGTTTCGATGGAAGGGTGTGGTTGACGACACACTTTTATATGAGGCGAATATCATAGTCCTCGGAAGTAAGTGTGATTGACTTGAGATAGAATCCATGTTCTGTATGAAGTGGATTACAGATGTCCGTGAGCGGCAGTGACCACTTACCATCAGGTAGACGGCATGCTCGTTTGCTACTTCAGACCGATAAAAAAAATGCCGAAGATGAACCATGACTGTTGCTCAACGAAGCTGCGTTTGTGTTAAATTATATAAATAAGCCATAATTCAACCACATTTTTTATTCTCTGTTGGTAACATTTGTACACTCTAGGTTGTGGCCTTATTCCATGAGGTGAACGACTTAGCTTACTAATAGCATAAAGGCAAAAGTTTGGGGATGTTTGTATTCTTGTTACCCTTTCACGCAAAAACTGCTGGCCGAATTACGGTGAAATTTGGCACAGTTTATGACCTAAATTAAGACATGTGTAGAAACACGATTTATATGCTAAAAACGTGAACAAAGACAAAAACAGAAATATTTTGTGGAATTATTTCAAAAAAAAATAAAAAAATAAGACATAGAATACTTATTACCGCGATAAACGTGACCGAAGCGAAGGAAGTTACGAAAATAAGCTAGTTACTTCTCGTCAACCCATTAGTGTCCCACTGCTGGGCATGGGTCTTTTCTCAGAATGAGAGTTTAGGCCATACCCCGCCGCGCTGGCCAAGTGCGAATTGCTGGACTTCACACACCTCCGAAAAAATTTTTTTAAAGAACTCTCGGTGTAGGTTTCCTCACGATGTTTTCCTTCACCGAAAAGCAGTAATAATTAATTTGTACTACGCACATAATTTTAGAAAAATCAGTGGTGCGTGCCCTGGTTTGAACCTCGGACCTCCTAAGAGGGCAAGTTTCAACCATTAGGCTATAACTGCTCTCGAGCTAGTTATTTAAAACATCAAAAATATTAAGTTAAACCGCCGTATTAAAACTCACTCCAAGAAATTTTACTACATAATAAAATCGACGAAAATATTTTATTCAAATACTATTTCAGCATTGGATTAATGGCCTAATCTTTATAAAAATAGCTTAGAGAAATTAAATAGGTCCAATGTTTCCAAATAATCCGTTCGGAAGGTCGTTGTATCTGAAGTACGCTTGATTTTGTTATTATGAAGTGGGTACTTAAATGAGTTCTTTAGACTTGAGACCTAGTTAGATTAAGTTGATACTAGAAATATTCGGGCTATTTTCCGATTAAAGTATAAAATATTAAAGGTACTTTATTACACTATACGTATTAAAACGAACTTGAATATAGAGTTATATTATGTACTTACCTTAAGCTTTATTGGCATTTAAGAGAATATAATGATGTTTTTGTGGTCAGATGACCCGCGTTACCATACCGGTCTGAAGCGCAATGGGTGCCGGGTTCAACTCCCGGCCAGACAGGCATCTGAATGGTGAGTTTTGATTCCTATTCTGTGTCTGGGTGTTTTGTCTATTCGTCTAGTGTGTCTATGGTACCCACGACACAGGAGAAAATCCTACTGCGGGACTATGAGTGTAGGAAACGTGTGTGTGTGGTTGCTGGCTCACTTTCAAATAGCACACTATCTCACATCTATTTTAGTCCTCGAGCGTAGCAACGCATCTCGGATTGATTTCAGATAGAATAAATAGAGTTGCTTAAATATGTCTTCGCTAGAGACCACTTCCCATCAGGTCGGCTGCATATTCACCTGCTACTGCCATCTTATAAATGTATGTTGTTGTCAACCCATTATTGTCCCACTGCTGGGCACGGGTCTTCTCTCAGTATGAGAGAGTTTAGGCCATAGTCCACCGCGCTGGCCAAGTGCGAATTGGTGGACAATGTATACAAAATAATAATTGGTTAAAAATCACGTGAATTCTTTTACATTTTTCAAAGGAAAGAGGTTATCCATTCGTCACTTTTTTTTTCTTTTTTTTTGTATGTTCGGCCGTTTTGGCCAGTACACCTACCGACACGATTCATACGACATTGTATGCGGCTAGTTTTACAGGCGGTCCCATATTGAGGAAAATAAAATCCTTCCAGCAGTTTTCCCGGAAAATTGGAAAATGTCGGTTTCTTAAAATCTCAAATAACTTGAGTGTTTCTGAACTGATTTCAATTTTCTTTCTTTTATTTGATACAAAGTTTCATCACGGAACTTTTTCTTTTGGATATGGGTATGCTGTGATGCTTAGCTGTCGGCGCTTATATAGGACACGTGTAGTTTCGTCGTGATCCAGCGAAATATAGTGAGCGCCCACTTCGGGACTATGTACTAAGTACCAAATATATATGCTCTAAACGAACATGTATTTAAATTATTTTTTACTTTTTGTGGCATGGAAGTCGATTGTATTTTTTTTTTTATTTTAAAAAGACTATGTAATTCCGCGGCTTCGCCCGCTTCGGTTACTATGTTCGCCAAATTTCAGTGATCTCACTAGTTTGCATACGTTAAAGAATTACAAACATACGTAGTTTCACTAACTTTCGCATTTATAATATTTATAAGGAATATATACGTCGTCATAAAGTATTTTTTCTATTTCTATTTAGTTTTTTTAGTAATCAAAAGCACCTTTTGTAAACAACAAAGAACTCTTCTGTTTTACTAAACAATATATAACGTAATTACTTTGTTCTTCAGTTCTGAGAAAGTTTGGGCAATAAAACTCGCATGTTTTTCTTTCAAAAATGGATTTGTCTTGCGAAGGTGACACGAGTGTTTTAAACAAATGTTTTTGCAAACAAAGAGACGGTGGGTCAGGAACACTTATTACACTGAGCGTTCTGATTTATTATAGCCCAAGCTGGGAAAGGGAGGGGGAATTAGACACAATTGCCGGAGATTAATGAGAGGGGATACAAGGAATTTTATGCAAGCGTGAAGGCGGTTCAGATTTATTTTGGGACGAAACCTTATCATCTTGGCATCGCGATTTCAGTGTAATTATAATTTTATGTCCGTAATATAATGCCGTGATTAATGGCTATAGATAATGTTTTACGTGTACGGAGTTGATAACACTTGTAAGTTAAAATGGACTGTTGTAATATTGACTAAATAGTACACATTAAAGTAATCTTAATCTTAATATAGTAATAAAAAGTCGATAACAAAAATTTAACTTTGTTAACAATAATTTTTACGGCAATTGTAACAAAAATTAGAGATAAGTAATCTTTTTTTACTTCTTTTTTGTCTGATTGAAGTAGCAAACGAGCATGCAGTTCACCTGATAGGGGAGGTACTACCGCTACACCTATATTAGCGTAAAGTAGTTTTAGCGTTTTTATGAAAGGACTTGCTAGTTCACTGTTACATGAGGCGACCGTAGTCCTCGGGAGCAGCAACGCATCAGTGATTGACTTCAGATAGAACCCATGTTCTGTATGAAGTTGATTACAGATGTCCATGGGCGGCAGTGACTACTTACCATCAGGTGGATTACATGCTCGTTTGCTTCTTCAGTCAGATAAAAAAAAATAATAAAAAAGTGTGCCGACAAGCCACACCTTTCCACCGAAAGGAAAGAAAAGTTTCACGCTAGAAATAGGTGTTGCGGAGGTACCGCTCCAAACCATATAGAAATTTCATCTTGTTGCAAGTCGATCATTGTTCTCTCGTCAACCCATTATTGTTCCACTACTGGGCTTCTCTCAGAATAAGAAAGGCCATAGTCCACCACGCTGGCCAAGTGCGAATTGTGGATGTCATTATTGTTAGCTGCTGCTTAAAGTAGCGTATCTGCTACAAATAGTCCTTTAGAGATCCTCATGAGCAACAATCATCAGTAACTGTCAGTTTGTTAAGAAACTCCTTTTTTATTTAGCGATAAATATATTGATATAAAGTTTCAACAAATGCCGTGACGTATGTAACAAATGATGATCATATAATTATATTCCGAGATTTCATATCATACAGATCATTAATAAGTGAAAATTCTCAAAGCAAAGTTAATGGGTAAAATACTTAGCTCTCGAAGTTAATGAGCTTAAATCTACGAAATCATGACATGAAAGGCCATAGTCCACCACGCTGGCCAAGTGCGAATTGGTGGACATCATTATTGTTAACTGCTCCTTAAAGTAGCATTTCTACTGAGATCCTAGAAGTCCATTACACATCATCATGAGCAACAACCATCAGAAACTGTGAGCTTGTTAACAAACTTCTTTTTTCTTTAGCGTTAAATACATTGATATAAAGTTTCATCAAATAACCTGATGTATTAATGATGATCATATAATATAATATAATATTCCGAGATTTCATATATACGACAGATCATTAATAAGTGAAAATTCTCAAAGCAAAGTTGTAAATGGGTAAAATACTTAGCTCTCGATGTTAATGAGCTTAAATCTACGAAATCATGACATGAAAACGAAATACCTTTTCAGATAATGTCAGATTAAACATCAAAGTTTCCGATTAAAATGTTTGAAAGATAATTATTCAAATTAAGCTTTCGCAGACGGGATTATAAATGACAAAACAATTTACTCATAAGCTCACAAATAAGCTCACGATTATAACGAGCATGTTGAATATTAATAATTAGTGTAAGTAAAAATAGACACATTACTTATGAAATAACTACTTAGTGATAAATAATGTTAATCTATACTTTTAACGCAGCAATCACTATGGTAATATGGTATAGGTTATGGATTGGATTCTGAGCCAAGCAGATATTTGTAGTAAATTAACATTTCTGTAATATGTTCGGACAAGATAGCCCTTCCAAAATAAAACCTGATTAATTTTTATTGTATGTAATGATTGACTATTAATAATATTTAAATTTCATACCCATAATTTGATATTAGTTTAAGAAAACTACGAATTTCAGCAAATTTCGTTGCAATTACATACATTTTTTTCACACCTTCGTATTTTTGAGGTTAAATGTTTCATGGGCCTGAGATTACAATCAGAGTGGCGTGGCTTATCATATAGTCATCCACGATAGTCAAGTGCCTATTGGTAACCAAACAAACAGTAAAATAAAATAAAGTAATTTCGTCATAAAATCATTGTTACCCCACTTCTGGACAATCTCTTCTTAAAATGAGATGTGAAATAAGCCGCTCTCATTTCGAGAGGAGATCCGCTGTTGAGCACGGGTCTTCTTTCAGAGTGAGAGTGTTTAGGCCATAGCCCATCGCACTGGCCAAGTGAGAATGAACACATTTCACTTAACTTCAAAAACTTTTTTAAGAACTATGAAGAATCATATTGCAGAAAATTTGCATGAGACTTGAGCCTAAAATGCCACAGTGGTAGAACAAATTCATGAATCACCACTCCTACCAACAAATACACGTTAAATCTTGAGGTTGAATCCGGAACCGTCTAAAAAATGGTTATAAATATGGTCGAAAGCACCACAAAGCTTCAAACACGAATATCACTTAAAATGATTTAAAACGGACTTCAAATTTCTCGTACGTTACCACAATTCGAATAACGGATAGAGAATAACCCGACGGCCGCAAATAGCCAAAACTGCAAAAACTTTAGCCATAAAGAGCTCAAGTTCCTCGATTCTCTGAGGGGCTGTTAAAATAGGGAAGTTTGGTTGGCAAGTCGGTTTCTTGTGACGTCTGAAACACTATAATTCACTAGGACACCGTACGTTAAGAAAGTTTCTTTATAAATTTATCCGTTTTTTTCTTTTGGATATCTTCTAGTGACCCGTCCGAGAACAGAGAACAAATTGAGAACAAATCACAAAAAATAAATAACTAAACTTAGATGGACAATACAATAATTAAATGGATTTTTTTACTTTATAACGATACTAGCTGTACCCGCGGCTACGCCCGCGTGCAAATCAATGTATCGCAAAGTTTTTCCCGCGCAAATCTCCACTCAGTGGGAATTCTACGATAAAAGTAGTCTACATGTTGTTCCATAACATTTTCTATAGTAAAAACCCGTAAAAATCGGTTTAGCCGGTCAAGGATTACCCGGACAAACACAGAGTGGAAAAAAACGAATTTTAAGTGTGTATTTGTGGGTAGGTGCATATTGTTATGTAAAATGTTATGACCCCTTTTTTGAACCAATTTACAGTCTTAGTGGTCACATTAACAATATCGGAATACATCTTTTCAAATAACGCCTCCACATTTAAACCAAAGCGCATCGATTGAAAAATACTATTTTAAGTAATTTTGGTCCTTTTAAATTTCTGAGTAAGATTACATATAGGTGAACCTACTTTTAACATTAATTTGACAACCTTGACGACCCGCGTTGCGGAGCAGCTACCACACCCGGTTCGATTCCCGGCCAGACAGGAATCTGAATAGATTAATGTTCTGGGTCTGGGTGTTTCTATATATGCCTTGTGTGTCCATGGTACCTACCCACGACACAGGAAAAAATCCCAGTGTGGGACTATTGTAGAAATTGAAATTGTAGAAATTTTCCATTTTATTGAGTGTAGAAAGCGTATTTTTATTAAAAAAAAGTTTGTGTGGAGGAGTACCGGGAGGCGGTCGAAGGAATCCAAAAATTTTGTTGGATAATGTCTTCGATCTCGATGGCTGTATCTACAGAATCTTCATCCCAAATAAGTAGTCAAATAACAACCCCGCGTTGAATTTCCAGTATTCCTTTGATTTGAAATATTAAAAATGTTAGAGAAATCGTTGCTACAAATCTTGAGTGGACGCTCAAAGGCGAATGGGCAGGCATTATGACCGCTTTTTAAAAGTGTGGGCGCAACGCTGGACGACGCCACGGCAATAGCTATTTTTCTATCAGATCTTATATTTTTCGCTAATAGTAAATTTATTAAAAACGTTTTACCCGTGCCTCCTAATGCCTCTAACTAAAACTAAAAATCTAATGACAGTATCAATGATACGTAAACTAATTTTGGTTCTACTAACATTTAAGCGGCGCTCAGGTATGTTTTTAGTTTATCTTTATTAAGCCTTGTTTGTGGTTCATTACATTAAAATTTGAATTTGTCGGCAAGGTAAATCCAAATTATTTTGTACTTTTACCTGACAGAGGTTAAACCTCTATTAATTTCATATAAACTTTGTGATAGATTGATTCCCAGGCGGGCGAAAGCTTTGCATTTCCGATACTAAATAATATTTAAAAATGAGCTGGTTATAAAAAAAATAATACTAAAATTAGTATTTATGAAAACTACAGATAATAATAATAATAATGTACATAAGACAACTGGATTCGAACCCCAGACCTCGCATTTCTAATCCGCCCGACTTGGCACCACACGGCTATCACGATTTTAATAACAGATGCGAATTTCACATACTTATGAGTTAAGAACATCATCTATTTTGGCTTATTTTGACACACTTTGTTATTCTAAAATTAATTTAAAATATGTTGATTAAGTGTATGTTTTCTATAAAATTATTTATAATGAACATATCATAAATATAAAAAGAACAATAATGTTGACCTTGCTCGTTTGTTATTAGAGCCAAGTGTTCATCAACCATGCTTCAATATTCATTCAATTATTTATCACAAAAGTTGCAAAAGCTTCTTTATAATAATAATTCATGATATAATTGTTATACCTTATTTAGATACTGATCGACTTTATAATTTTAGTATTTTGCATAAAAAACTATCAATTGTATTTTGTCCTTAATATTTATTTTCGCTAAAAATGTACGGGTATGGTCAATAACATAACTTTATTTAAGCAATAATAGTTATGAAACTATTTAAGTAACAATGTTTTAAATATTGTAGTAGTTTATTTTTGAAACATAATTTAATTACGTGGGTTTTTCGAACTTACTGTATTTTATTATATGAAACATATTGTTGACTAACATTATAGTTAGACAGTCCACTTCCTTTCTTGTTTGGATAGGGTGTAATGTTGTAAAATAATAAAAGGAAGAGATCGAAAATTGCGATGATTGGAACAATAAAGTTCTTAGTATATCTATTTTTTATTTGCTGTTGGCAATTAAGTAAAATAAACAGTTGAACATGGAGTGACAAATAGAGTCGATAATTTTATTTTAAAATAAAAACTTTTTAACAAAAAATATCTACCGACTTCCATGTCACAAAAAAGTAAAAAATAATTTAAATATATTTTGGTCTAGAACATACTCAGTACTTAGTACATAGTCCTGAAGTCGGTGCTCGACATATTTCGCTGGACGACGGTAACTACGTCCTATATGAGCACCGACTTCAGAACTATGTACTAAGTACTGAGTATGTTCTAGACCAAAATATATTTAAATTATTTTTTACTTTTTTGTGACATGGAAGTCGGTAGATATTTTTTGTTAAAAAGTTTTTATTTTACACTTTTTAGTGACTATATTTTTATGTTTGTATTTAAATAAAGCCTCTAAGTTTGCTTTGTGCATCTACATATTCACAAAAATTAAACATAAAACACTTTTACAATTCATACAAACAGGGCGCCCCCTCTGGAAGTACCCCTCCATCATCAGGGTTGAGGAGTTGAAGGTCAAATTTTTCATCTTATATTGTTGCTTAGTAATCTTATAACATATACGTTAGTACCAGGTGGCTAACTTCTATGGCTCAGGCTTGCAGTACCCTGCATCATCAGGGTTTAGGAGTTGAAGGTCAAAATTTTAATTTTGTGCCTCTGTTTGGTATTATTTTTACATACCCGTAAGCACCAAATTGCCAACTCCTATGGTTTAGAATTGAAGTACCCCTTCATCATCAGGGTCGAGGAGTTGAAGGTCAAAATTTTAATTTTGTGCCTCTGCTTAGTATTATTTTTACAAAACCGTAAGCACCAAATTGCCAACTCCTATGGTTTAGGATTGAAGTACCCCTTCATCATCAGGGTTGAGGAGTTGAAGGTCAAATTTTTGATTTTATATTTTTGCTTAGTATTTTCTTTACATAACCGTAAGCACCAAATTGCCAACTTCTATGGTTTAGGATTGAAGTACCCCTCCATCATCAGGGTTGAGGAGTTGAAGGTCAAATTTTTCATCTTATGTTTTTGCTCAGTAATCTTATAACATATACGTAAGCACCAAATGGCTTATTCCTATGGTTTTGGCTTTAAGTACCCCTGCATCATCAGGGTTGAGGAGTTGAAGGTCAAATTTTTGTCCCATGAATTTGCTTAACAATTTCATTATATATTCGCAAACATCAAACGACCAACTTTTATAGTTCAGGCTAGCAGTACCCCTGCATCATCAGGATTGAAGAGTTGAAGGTCAAATTTTTCATAGTAAATACCTACATAGTAATTTTATTCTATATTTTACTCAATTGGACTTCTCCAGCTAAGGTTCGGCCGACTATCACTAATTTTATTATTTTGCTCCAAAAAGTTGAAGATCCTATGATTAGAACCTTATCAAACTCTTATCAGACTACCCCTGGAGTACATCCTTTCTAATAAAAAAAGAATCATCAAAATCGGTTGGCGGGATATTGAGTTATTCATACATTTATCGCGTACATTGAAAATGCAAATTTAAGACTTATGCGTTTTTCTTATGGATGCCCTAGTCAAAAAAATACTAAAAAAAAATGGGACCCTATGACACGCACTACCTTTCAAATAAAAAAAAAATCATCTAAATCGGTTCACCCAGTCCGGAGAAATGAGGTAACAAATATAAAAAAAAAAAAAAAAAAAATAATAAAAATACAGACGAATTGATAACCTCCTCCTTTTTGGAAGTCGGTTAACAATGTTAAAACATTTGATCGTCTTTGAATTATTGGTTTCGATTATCTTTTTTACTATAATAGTATGAAGCGCCATCATACCGCCGTTGCATACTTACTATGTAACTTATCGGAAATTCTTTGTAATTGTATCTTTCGTATTATAAATACATTTTTGTTTTATAAATTCATAAACTATGGGTAAATTAAAATCAATTTAAATCACATCTATTTTTAAGTTATTTGATGGTTACAAATTTATACGTATTTTTTTTTAATGAATTCAGAATTCATACGTAGCCATATTGGTGACATGACATGTTGGCGTCCGGGCGGCCATTATGGCTACTGTCATGTCATTTGTATTAGAATTTATCAAAATCCACGACAATCCGAATTTTACGGATATATGTTGTCGACTCGAAATCAATGTTTTTTTATGTTCTATTATTTAGATAAGGTTTCAAGTAAGTCTATCGTACCCCTTGACGGACTTGTCAATATGAGACTTTGTCGAAAACGAACTTCCATACAAACATTAATGCCCGATTTTAACGCTTTCAACCCATTTTTTTCGATAAAAAGCAGCCTATGTCCTTTCTCGATGTCAACATTGTCTGCGTACCCAATTTCATAAAGATCAGTTTAGTTGTTTAGGCGTGAATAAGTAGCAGACAGACAGACAGACAGACAGACAGACAGAGTTACTTTCACATTTATAATATTAGTAGGGATTTTACATTTGCATACATTCACCCATCACACTCCCACTCACCACATTCTCACACCACACACACACACCCACACACACATACACATATACACACAACACTTATACTTACACCCAATAATTACAATTAAGTTTAGTTAATATAGCAACTTTCGTTAATAAATTAGACCTAAGATTAAATATACTTTATTCTGTGTCTGAAGGTGGGCGTAAATGGCTGCGACACAGTTTATTTATTATTGTGAGACATTTAAGACATAAAAGAGTTTAACCAACATTCCACACGAGATGTGGCCCCTAACCATCATTACGCCTTGCAGCAGCGTGGTGAACGCTACAGGCTTACTTCAGTTTACAGAAGAGAACCATGACTAGCAGAGGGTGCATAGGAATTTGCAAACAATGCTGAATGTTGAAGAATGTCTAATTAAATAAGGCGAATCCCTACTAATATTATAAATGTGAAAGTAACTCTGTCTGTCTGTCTGTCTGTCTGTCTGTCTGTCTGTCTGTCTGTCTGTCTGTCTGCTACTTATTCACGCCTAAACAACTGAACCGATCTTTATGAAATTGGGCACACAGATAGTGTTGACCTCGAGAAAGGACATAGGCTGCTTTTTATCGAAAAAAATGGGTCGAAAGCGTTAAAATCGGGCATAAATGTTTGTATGGAAGTTCCTTTTTGACAAAGTCCCATATTGACAAGTCCGTCAAGGGGTACGATAGATTTACTTAAAACCTTATCTAAATAATAAAACATAAAAAAAATGATTTCGAGTCGACAACATATATCCTTAAAATTCGGATTGTCGCGTATTTTGTTAAATTCTAATGTAAAAATGTGTGACATGACAGTAGTGTGACATGACAGTAGCCGTAATGGCCGCCCGGATGCCATTCTGAATTCATTCAAAAATAATACGTATAAATTTGTAACTATCAATTATTATAAAAATAGATGTGATTCAAATTGATTTTAATTTAATTTATGAATTTATGAAATATTTCAATAATAAAAAAGCATCCCTTGACGCTAGCGACCTAATGTAAAATCGCTCTTAGAGTACAGGGATTCCCAATTGATAACATATGGCGCGTCATACTATTATAGTAAAATAGTTATTCGAATCCAATAATTCAAAGGCGATAAAATGTTTTAACATTGTTTCAAAACAAAATTATCGACTCCATTTTTCACTCCATGTTCATGTTACATAAATAGTTTCTTAACTATTATTGCATAAATAAAGTTATGTTATTGACCACACCCGTACATTTTTAGCGAAAATAAATATTAAGGACAAAATACAATTGATAGTCTTTTAAGCAAAATACTAACATTAATAAGTCGATCAGTATCTAAATAAGATATAACAATTATATCATGAATTATTATTATAAAGAAGCTTTTGCGACTTTTGTGATAAATAATTGCATTTATGAATATTGAAGCATGGTGATGAATACTTGGCTCTATTATCAAACGAGCAAGGTCAACATTATTGTTCTTTTTATATTTATGATATGTTGATTATAAATAATGTTCAAGAAAACATGCATTTAAATAACAACATATTTTAAATTAATTTTAGAATAACAAAGTGTGTCAAAATAAGCCAAAATAGATGATGTTCTTAACTCATAAGTATGTGAATTTCGCATCTGTTATTAGAATCGTGATAGCCGTGTGGAGCCAATTCGGGTGGATTAGAAACGCGAGGTCTGGGGTTCGAATCCAGTTGTCTTATGTACATTATTATTATTATAATCTGTAGTTTTCATAAATACTAATTTTAGTATTGTTTTTAATAAATAGCTCATTTTTAAATATTATTTAGTATAAGAAATGTAAAGCTTTCGCCCGCCTGGGAATCAATCCTGTCACAAAGTTTATATGAAATTAATAGAGGTTTAACCTCTGTCAGGTAAAAATACAAAATAATTTGGATTTACCTTGCCGACAAATTCAAATTTTAATGTAATGAACCACAAACAAGGCTTAATAAAGATAAACTATAAACATACCTGAGCGCCGCTTAAATGTTAGTAGAACCAAAATTAGTTTACGAATCATTGATACTGTCATTAGATTTTTAGTTTTAGTTAGATGCACAAGGGGACACGGGTAAAACGTTTTTAATAAATTTACTATTAGCGAAAAATATAAGATCTGATAGAAAAATAGCTATTGCCGTGGCGTCGTCCAGCGTTGCGGCCACACTTTTAAAAAGCCGTCGTAATGCCTGCCTATTCGCCTTTGAGCGTCCACTCAAGATTTGTAGCAACGATTTCTCTAACATTTTTAATATTTCAAATCAAAGGAATACTGGAAATTCAATGCGGGATTGTTATTTGACTATTTGGGATGAAGATTCTGTAGATACAGCCATCGAGATCGAAGACATTATCCAACAAAAATTTTGGATTCCTTCAATCCGATCCGCCTCCCGATACTCCTCCACACAAACTTTTTTTTTTAATAAAAATACGCTTTCTACACTCAATAAAATAGAAAATTTCTACAATTTCAATTTCTACAATAGGCCCCACACTAGGATTTTTTCCTGTGTCGTGGGTACCATAGACACACAAGACGTATATAGAAACACCCAGACCTAGAACATGAATCTATTCAGATTCCTGTCTGGCCGGGAATCGAACCGGGTGTGGTAGCTTCTCCGCAACGCGGGTCGTCAAGGTTGTCAAATTAATGTTAAAAGTAAGTTCACCTATATGTAATCTTACTCAGAAATTTAAAAGGATCAGAATTACTTAAAATAGTATTTTTCAATTCATAAAAGTTAAAATCCATTTTTTTAATCGATGCGCTTTGGTTTAAATGTGGAGGCGTTGTTTGAAAAGATGTATTCCGATAGTGTTAATGTGACCACTAAGACTGTAAATTGGTTCAAAAAAGGGGTTTACGCTATTCTGATTCGTCTTATTTTCATAACATTTTACATAACATTAAGCACCTATCCACAAATACACACTTAAAATTCGTTTTTTCACTCTGTGTTTGTCCGGGTAATCCTTGACCGACTAAACCGATTTTTACGGGTTTTTACTATAGAAAATGTTATGGAACAACATGTAGACTACTTTTATCGTAGAATTCCCACTGAGTGGAGATTTGCGCGGGAAAAACTTTGCGATACATTGATTTGCACGCGGGCGTAGCCGCGGGTACAGCTAGTAAGAAATAAACCTATCTGCATACGATGATAAGCCAGTAAAGTGGTAAAACCAGTGTAGTTCGTCCGGGCAAGTACCACCGCCACACCTATTTCTAGCATGAAGCACTTCTTGCGTTTCGATGGCACGGTGTGGTTGCCGGCAAACTTTTATATGAGGCGAACATCTTAGTCCTCTAGAGTAGCAACGTCTGTGATTGACTTTATATAGAATCCCGTGTTCTAACGGTAAAAGGTAGTAACTAGTTCTAAGGGCACTGGCTTAACGCTGCGAACGACTTTTTTGGTTGCACTTAATTTAGAATCAGTGATATCTTCTGGACTATTCGCTAAAATCATATTGCCTAAAAGAGATTTACTGTATTAATATACAGTACACGTCTTTTATAATATCCAAAACAACAACAAATTTAAGTAGACAAGAATGAAATATCAATTTAAGAATTAAGTTCCAGGTAATCTATATTTTCTTACAAATCTATAAACACGTTAGTATACAGCACAAATGCTCACCGGAGCCCGACGGGACAAGGCGCTCTAATTCCTGTTGCATTAATTTGGAGATCTCGGAGCTAGCCCTCTACGCAGCTTTAAGGACGACCAACAAAGGGTAAAAATTTACCATAATCCGTCGTCATCAACAACAAAGGTAGCGTTTTTTAGATTTACCATTATCAAAATTTATTTATAATCGAATCACAAAAAATCTATTAAGTGTTGTCTGTTATTATTAAAATAAACTATATCAAACGAATAGATGTTTTTGTAAGCAAATACTGGATAGTCGTATCTTGTTAAAGTTCCAAAAGAATAGAAGAAACAGACAAATCGTAATTGGCAATATTTTCCGAACTTGATACATTCCTATTTCATTTATTTTATTTCTGACTTCTACGTGTTCCGTTGTCTATAATGCTTTCTAACGACCTATATTCATTGTGATTGCTTTTTGGTATAAACTCCGCATGAGGTTCTTGGTTCAGTTGTCAGTGTATTCCAAATTGTATACAAAGATAATGACAAGGTTTGGAAGTGTATTGATTAATACTTGGTCAGCATAGTTAAAAAAGACCTTTGACCTTTGACCCTTTGAAAAAATTTAAAATTTAAAACGTTTTACTCAACTTCAAGTGCAATGAAAGTAAAATTATATAAACATAGAATTAAACAAACTAAACGAATTTCCATCGTTCAGTCGCAAATAATCTGTTCAAAGGAATTCTCTTCATTCCTTGTTTACGTGTAAGTATTTGAATAGACCGTTTAAATTTTGAATATTTGAATAGTCTGTTTCATAGTTTCAGTTTTCGTAGACGGTACTTAACATCAAAGGGCTTAGTCTGTGAATGGTCGTTAATATTTTTAATGGATCACGTAGTTGGGGACCTTTGTACCTTGTTAGTAAATTAATATCAAAAGTAAGATTAACTTTGTCATCACTCTATAAAACACTAAGCTCGCCTACGTTTTGCCGTGATTTAGTATACAAAATATTATGTTTAATACCACACCTTTCCCATTAAATTTCGGAATAAAAAGTACACAAAACACCCTTATAAAGAAATGAATGTTATGTTAAAATTTTAAGTCAATCCTTTGAATACCTTTCGAGTTTCGTGGAAAACATAAATACATACGTTTTTATTTAACACTGAGCACAGCGGTTTCTCCCGTTAAAAATGTAACATAATTTTAAATCGTAATAACTTTTGATAGAGTAAATGGATTCTTATGAAATTAAGACAAAATATTAATATCCTTTGTATTAAATGACTCCCACTTCGCTGGTTTTATTTTCTGTTAAAGTCGTAATTTGAGATATACCCATTTTCTTTTTATTAGATATGCGATGAGATCCCTTGCCCCTGATATTAATTTAACGCCTTGAACTAGAGCTCGCTGTAGAAGACGGTAATGTCCTTTCATGCAAGAGATTTATTACCACGTAATTACAAACGTTATAAAGAGCATTGTATGAGTTACTATAGATTACTATGTGGACTGAAGTTACGAAGGGAAGTAGACATATGTATTAAAAAAGAAAAAAAACAGTTTGGTTTGACTGTGCATGCAAATCGCCGCACCTATTTCTGCCTAAAAAACTGTATGAAGCATTTTTGTGTTCTATTTTGGAGCGATATGATAAAAGAATACTTTAGCTGGATTTGATTTTGCTTTCTCAGAGAGAGCAGCATATCTATGATTAAAATTGGTTAGAACTTAATTTTTATCGGGACTCGATTTATGATTTTATTTTCCTTACCATTGGTAGGGTTAATTCATTATTAATTCGGACGGCATTAATTCTGAAATTTTGTTTTCAATTCCTATTGGCAAGTTAAATGTAAGTTTTTTTTAATAAAACTGAGATAAGAAACTAGCATGTAGTCCACCTTTTGGTAAGTAATCCCTGCCGCATATGGACATCTTTAAGCAACTTCATACTGAATAGTTGTTCTACGTAAGTTAATATCAATAAGGTTACTACCGCCGAGGACCAGAATACTCGTCTCACATGAAAATAGGGAATAGGTGTGACGGTAGTACCTCCCTGGTCAAACTATATTCGTTGTACCTTGCGTGTTTTTAAAATTTAAATTTTATTCGCAAATAAAACTTGAAAGAAAAATACAGTACCGCTTAACACTTGTCAAGCAGAAATAACCGTCTAAATAGAATTCTTTAGAACGTTCCTAAGCTTCTAGGTGCCTTTTATTTTGCTTCGTTCAATTGCAAGAAGCTCCGATGACACGAATTGGAGATTGTTCATTTCTTTTTCAAATAAACAGGCGTTTTTTTACGAGATGATAAGCTATCTATTTTATACTAGCTTATTTACGCGGCTCCACCCGCTTTGACCATGTTTACAATGGTAATGAGTTTCTCTTGTATTAATCTGGGACAAACTGTCTATTTGCAAAAATTAGGCGAAACACGAAAAGGGTCCACAGTAAGCCTCACCATGACGAACCACGGCCACTAATTTTCAGTGTGCCAATTCGACGATATCTGTATAATTAAGTATGAATAGATACCCAAGATAAGAATAGTTTTACCTAAGATTTGCCACGGAGATATTTCTACCACTGAGGCTAAGGACGGCCTCGAATGAGTAACATTTACCACATCCAGACCGATATACAGCAGCATTTAACACTGCTGCAGGCAGAAATGGGTTGCGATACCTCTGGAGTCGAACATTTGAGGCTACATTTTTTTTCTATAGAAATATGTTGAGGGCAGCCGAACCGCAAAAGGTTTTGCCACCTTTGGGGCTTAACTTTTTTCTTTAGAAATATTTTGAGTGCAGCCGAACCGCAAAAGGTTTTGCCACCTTTGGGGCTAAACTTTTTTCTTTAGAAATATTTTGAGTGCAGCCGAACCGCAAAAGGTTTTGCCACCTTTGGGGCTACATTTTTTTCTTTTGAAATATTTTGAGTGCGGCCTAACCGCAAAAGGTTTTGCCACCTTTGGGGCAATTTTTTTTCTTTAGAAATATTTTGAGTGCAGCCGAACCGCAAAAGGTTCTGCACCGCTTGGGGCTACCTTTTTTCAGAAATATTTTGAGTTCTGATTAGTTTATTACTTGGACTTATACAGCTAATGTTAGATATTCGTACTCTATTACAATTTTATTATATTCAATTTTATTATTATTTATTATATTCACGATTCACGATTCACGAAGGATTCGTTTTTACTCTGTGAACTTAATAGCTTTAGAGCTAGAAGTCTCAGGTGACCAAAAATCCATATTCCTTCGTATTCGTTTTCCAATGCTATGCATTGTTGAATACTGAGGATCTAGGTAGGTTGAATCTAATCCGCACTTGGCCAGCGAGGTGGACTATGGCCTAAAACTATGACGATCCGTGTGGCGATGTGTTCCGGCCCATGACCATACCGGTCTGACGCGCAATGCGTCCCGGGTTCGATTCTCGGCCAGACAGGTATCTGAATGATGAGTTTAGATTCATGTTCCGGGTCTGGGTGTTTGTGTATTTGTCTTGTGTGTGTCCATGGTACTCACGACACAAGAGAAAATCCTAGTTTGAGGCTATGAGTGTAGAAAGCGTTTTTATTGTTTTTCAAGACTACAAAAAAACACTAGAGAGTAGTGTTTTTTTGTAGTCTTGAAGAACGAGAAGACCCGTGCCCAGACAGTGGGTGAATAATGAGTTGTCCCCAGGTAGGTAGAAAATCTAGGTCATAATCCTCGACGGTGATCCCCCGCGGATTGTTAGACTTTAATGTCTTTTAGAACATTATAGGCTATTTCCGAGTATTTAGCTTTTCTTACGATAATTCCTTTATAGTATTAGTAAGTAATGATAATTATTTTGTAATAAAACGTTATTGTTAAGTAAGTAACGTGTCTCTTACAATTCCCAATAGTTGTGAAGGAAATGTCCTAAGATAACTTAAAAGAAACTTAGAAATTAAAGCTCTTCTAAGTTATCTTAAAACATTTCGTTTCCAACCATTGGGATTTCTAAAGTAGGAAAATATGTCAGACATTTATGTTCTTGAAATCTATACTCATTAAACATTTTGTACATATTATAATGGACAACGTCGTCAACCCATTATTGTCCCATTGCTGGGCACGGGTCTTCTCTCAGGAATGAGAGAGTTATAGGCCATAGTCCACCGCGCTGGCCAAGTGCGAATTGGTGGACAAATTACTTAATAAGTAACACGTATTTTAATTATTGTAAATATTAATAAGACAAACCATTTAAAATACCCGTGTGAGGTATGATATTCATATCCGTGTCTGCATTATCTTGCTTTGCGGAAACACTTAATCATTATGTAAATTTGCAAGCAGCTTTTGGTCACCGAAACGGTGGGGAAATTTGGTTCACATTTTTTTCTTATGGCAATGTATCACTTGTTAAGATTTTTTCATTGAAAGGAGGAATCAGGGAAAGCTACTTAGGTATTTAAAAAAATCATGCTTTATTATGTTATGTAATACTTTGTCATTATTATTCTTATTCTTAATTAAATGATTAGACGGAATCATTAAATAGGTATATACTAATGAATTTTTAAGTTTTAAATTTTGAAATTTTAAAATTATAAAAACTTCGCAATAAACTCTATCACTAAAAAAGTTCACAAAAAATAATTAAGGTTCACTAATTCTAAAATCAACTAACGTCGAATAATTCGTAAGCTAATTATAAACTATCAATCAACTTAAAATTACTCCATCAACAAATCATAACTCAAAACTTTAACAATCACGAAAAATCAAAACTCACCTGAAAATTCCGACACGCAACGCTTAAAGTTCTAACACACAATGAAAGTTTGTCACCGAACTGTAACTTCGTAACACACGTCACACGTCCGTCGCCGACGGGAGCCGGCCGTCAACTGCCACGACGCTACGTTATCTGTGCATACATTCGACTAAACATGCGCAAAACAGACGAATGTCTACATCTCTGATTGGGTTCGGTGCGGTAATGGACTTGGTTGTTCGATTTTTAAAACTTACGCTCATAATGTTTTAAACTTTGAACTTATTCGATTTTTAAATTTTGAAATATAAGCAACCGTATACCGAAAGATTGCTTGAGTTACTACAGTCCGTCTTTTTTAGGCAATCCTCAGAACAAATAAGTGACTTAGTCTAGAACACAATCATAGCATAGTTCAGACCAGTTTTTTTAAAACGTAGGTCGTCTACGAGTTCGTAGAGCTTCTACGAATGGGACGCGGGGTATCGCGAAACCCATTAAATTGTCAAAATAAGGCGATACTATGTATGTTAAAAGACATAAATTTATCTTAAGAAAATGGCGTCGGCTTAGTCTATTTATGTATAACATAAGTGTCCGTTACAGAAACTCAATTATGTATTTTTTGGATAATTGATTATAATTGAAATAGTGTCGAATGAATTTGATATTGGTAACACTAAAATATTCGTTAAAAATAACCCAAGATATGGTGAAAAGGGTTAAAGAAATGTCTTAATGAAAGTCAATTTATTTCTGGCCTTTTTCACGTGAAAGAATTGAAAGACTGGTATACATTTACAGTTTAATATAACTCGCAGTTTAGTTTCATTTACTTTGAATCCGAAATTTAATTTATTCTAACATTTTTATTACAATTTCCGAAAGAGACGAATAACCTCCAAAAAAATCGATGTTTTTGTCTCTAAAGTTCAAAAGATGTATTTAATTCTGTATAATTAAATAAGTTTACCAATCGATGAAAAATAATAAATCAAATTTCTCACCATACTGGCACGAATAAACATGAATAAACTTTGCTTTATAAAATCCGAAAACAATAATTAGTCACAATAAAAAAACTGCAAAATACTTAACCAGAGGTACTTACCGGAAGCTTCGACTAATGAATTCATTACAAAAATTACCCTTACGCCGCAGACAATAAATATCACGCCCCTTGAATTCGTATATTAGCTCTGGGGTCATTTAAGACCCCAAAACGCTAATTTTGAAAGTCAAAGCGAATGGGGGTCACGTTTAATTATGTTTATTCTATTTTATTTATTTATTTATTCTAATTTAATTCCCAACACTTCGCGTGCTGAGGATTGGATAACAATGACCTCTGGTTAACTAGAAGAGAGTAAGTGACTTTATTTTAAAATAATAATAAGTAATCAGACTAACATTTACATTAACCTCTTGTACAATGTTTTTTTACAAACGAATACTTATAGAGCAGTGATAGTCTAATGGTTGAAACTTGCCCTCTCAATCGGGAGGTCTGAGGTTCAAACCCAGGCACCAATGATTTATGTGCGTATTAGAAATTAATTATCACTGCTTTTTGGTGAAGGAAAACATCGTGAGGAAACCTACACACCTGAGAGGTCTTCAAAAATAAAAGTTCTCGGAGGTGTGTGAAGTCCACCAATTCGCACCTGGCCAGCGCGGTGGACTATGGCATAAACTCTCTTGTTCTGAGAGAAGACCCGTGCCCAGCAGTGGGACAATAATGGAGTGACGACGACTTATACAGTGATCTGGAACACAGTGATCACTGAAAATCTATGATTTAAATTAAGCTGTTTGCCTTGGTGCTTACGTATCCCATTCTTCCAATGTTCCACTTGCTGATCTATGCAACTTTTTTTTTTGTTCTCGAGGGGGAAACCTTCAAAAGGGGCCGACGCCGTGGGAGCGACGCAGGGTTATGTGGGATTTTTACCGCACTAAAACCCCCCCGGTGGCCGTCCTCGGCGCTATAAAGAGGACTCCGGGTACTCGGTCCGACCGCAACCGGAATCCTCTGAGCGCGTTGCCCCATCGGGCTCCTCCTGGATGGGTGGCTGGGCCCACCGCTCCGTCTTGTCTTTACGACGGTATGCGACCACATATACCACCGTCCTTCTCGGGATCGCCTGACCGAACGGTTCGAGCTCCCACTCTAGCCGCATGCAACCCCGGAAGCCCCCTTTAGTCGCCTCTTACGACAGGCAGGGGATGCCGTAGCCCTATTCTAATCTCGGAACTACAGGGACTGCTGATCTATGCAACTAGGCCTGTGATGATCTTCCACGGTTTGGTTTGCGTGATCTAAACAAAATTTGCATTATGTGGAATGAACTTTTTCTTGGGTATTTAAAGAGTGGTAAAACGTCAAAAAGGTGCAAAAAGACTTCTTTAAAGCCAGCCATAGAATAATGTTTTGTTTCTGTTGCATAAGCGTCGGTGAACATTCCGTATATCTCATGTCTCTGTAGTCCCGGGACCAGAATAGGGATACGGTATACCCTGCCGATCGTACGAGGTGACTAAAAGGGGTTTCGGGGTTGCCGGCGGCTAGAGTGGAAGCTCGAGCCGTCCAGGCAAGTGACTAAGGGAAGGACGGTGGCATGTGTGGTCGCATACCACGGTAAATAACAGAAGGTGCGTTGAGCGTATTTGCTCACCAGAAAGAAGAGTCTGAAATAGGCATCGCGCTTGGAGGACCCCGGTTGTGTTCCGTTGGAGATCCCGGAGTCCTCCACGCAGCGCTGAGGATGGGCGCCAGGAGGGTTTTGGTGCGGTAAGAATCCCACACGCTCCCACGGCGTTGGGACGTTTTAAAGGTTTCCCCCTCGTAAAAAAAAATTAAGGATAATCGTTAATCCCCAAAATTTAAATTTATAGGTGTATTTTGTTTTGTAATTATGTTTATTCTAATTTAATTCCCAACACTTCGCGTGCGAAGGAGTGGATAACAATGACCTCTTGTTAAGTAGATGGGAGTAAGTGACTTTATTTAAAAATCCCCGTTTTAAATTAAACTATCTGACCTGGTGCTTACGTACACCATTCCTCTGATGTACTACTTGCTGAAAATCAGTTCCGATCATGCCATAGGGGACTGTGGCGGTCTTCCACGGTTCAGTTACATTGGTAATTTTGTCTAAAATGTCTTTTTTGCGAAATGAACTTTTTGTAAAATGTATTTATTCGTTTAGTATTTTGAGTAGCAAATAAAGATTCCATGGTGCTGTTTGTTAGTAACTTCGACGTAGAAGTAAATGCTGCCTGCTACTTTATACAGGGAGACGCTGAAACAAAATGATACAAACATTTAACCCCCTAAATAATTTGGGAGTATAATCCTTTCTTTAGGACCTCAAAATACTTTACTAGCGTGAGTCTACGCCACGGTTCCTACTTTAGCAATTTAGGCTCTGGAGTATTAAGTCAGAAGTGAGTATCTATACGAATTCTATCGATATTAATATTACCTACATGAAAATTTGTTTAATAAAGGTCGTATTCAAATTGTTACCTTTATTAAACAAATTGTTAAAGTATCAATGCGCGCAGTAGGCGGTACACGTATCGCGAAAAAATATAACCTTTATAGGAAAGGACACTTCCCTCAATACACATGAGCGATTCTGGCTTAATTTTATTAGGCCACAAAACATTTTTACACGCTTTATATTAGCTTCACTTATATGTCAGTATGTCAGTAGGTATGTCAGTAACTCTCCGTAGGTAATTTGCGCGCCTGCGGCCTTCCTTGGTACTGGTAGCCGTTTCTCAGGCTCCCTCTCCGAAATCGAACTCTGATTCCCCGTATTTATAATATTTATAAATAATTATTTTATTCTCAATAATAAATAAATTACTTACTGAAAATTTAATTTAATAAAAATAATAATTTAATAATTAAACAAGAAGTAATTCGTAACAAAGCATCCCATGCAGGAAACCCCCAGAGTTGACAAAGGGGCCAGGCTTGGCCCAGTTCTGGTAATCAGGCTTGGCCCATTCCTGGCAACCAGGCTTGGTTCAGTCCTGGTAACCAGGCTTGGCCCATCGTTATCATCCCAGACTTCAACCAGGACTGGGCCAAGCCTGGCTTACAAGCTTGGCCCAGAGTTTTATATAGTTGAGCCAAGCCTGGGCCAAGCCTGGGCCAGGCCTGGGCCCCGTGGTACTTTCCTCTATGGGATGGGTCAGACTTGAAAATTAACTATGGCTCAGCCCTGGTAACTAGGCATGGGCCTGTCCTGGTAACCAGGCTTGGCCCAGTCCTGGTAACCAGGCTTGGCCCAGTCCTGGTAACCAGGCTTGGCCCATCGTTATCAGGACTCAACCAGGACTGGGCCAAGCCTGGCTTACAATCTTGGCCCACAGTTTTACATAGTTGGGCCGAGCCTGGGCCAAGCTAGGCCCCGTGGTACTTTCTTCTATGGGATCCCATGAAAGATCGGAAATATTTTTTGTTACTGAGCATATTAATTTGGTAAGTGGCGCTACCGAACTATCCTCCTCCGCGGAGACTATTGCTGCTAACTGCTTTTCCGTACCAGGTTAAAAGCTATACTTACAATGCTGGCAATACATGTTAATCAAAAGAATTCACATAGAGAAATTACAATGGTAAACATCGAATATGAATTTGATGTCGACGCTTACAATGAACGATAGTATGAATATTTTTGATAATCAACGAATAATAGTTTAAAAAAACTAAAAAATCATGCTTTTATAAATAAACCAAACTAAAAAGTAAAAAATAAATAATAGTTTTAAAAAACTAAAAACACGCTTTTTATAGAAAACCGAACTAAAAAATAGAAAATAAATCTTAATAAATTTAAATTAAGAATAGTGTTAAAAATTTCAATAAATATAAATTAATAATAGTGTGAATAAAAAAAATGTATTTTATTTAAAAAAAAAGCGTGGGGTGCTTTTTAAGATATTATCAAAATGATAATCACTTTACTCATATCTGTCAATAAAATATTTATAACTATTGATACCATGCACCCCACGCTTTTTTTATAATAAAATACATTTTTTTTATTCACACTATTATTAATTTATATTTATTGAAATTTTAAACACTATTCTTAATTTAAATTTATTAAGATTTATTTTCTATTTTTTAGTTCGGTTTTCTATAAAAAGCGTGTTTTTAGTGTTTTAAAACTATTATTTACTAGCTGTACCCGCGGCTTTGCCCGCGTGCAAATCAACGTGTCACAAAGTTTTTCCCGCGCAAATCTCGACACCGTGGGAATTCTATGATAAAAAGTAGTAACATTAATATCGGTTTGGCCACTCAAGGATTACCTGGTCAAACACAGAGTGAAAAAACGAATTTAAAGTATGTATTTGTGGGTAGGAACGTATTGTTATGTGTTTTTTTTTAAATTAGACGAATTCTAATATTGTAAACCGCTTTTTTGAACCAATTTACATTCTTAGTGGTCTAATTTACAATATCGGGATACTTTTTTTCAACCAACTCCTCCACATTTGAACCAAAACGTATCGATTACAAAGATTGATTTGAACATTTCCGAATTGGAAAATACTATTTGAAGTAATTTTGGCGGATTCAAATTTCTAAGTAAGATTATAGGTGAACCTACTTTTAATATTAATTTGTGTTTTCGGAAGGCATTAAGGAATTCAAAAATTCTGTTGGATAATGTATTGCTTCCTCCATCTCAATGGCTGCGTCTACCGAATAGTAGATCTGTGACGCTGCTTTAAATTTTGAAAAAAAAAAACATTTATTTTATCGACACGTTCATTGGTAGGTGGGTATATAGCCGTCTTTTGGAACCAATTTATAGTGTTATTGATTGTATTAACAATATCGGGATATACTTTTTCAAACAACTCCTCCACATTTAAACGAAGACGTATCGATATGAAGATTGATTTTAACTTTTCCGGATAACAAAGCACTATTATCTACTTGAAGTAAATCATTAGAAAATTGGAATATCACTGAACAGCGACATATATTCTAAGTTCATATTTTGTTTCATGTGGCCAAAGATAAGATCTTTTAAGAGGTGCATCGGGCTATTTGTGTGCGTAAATCCCGCATTGTTCAACAGGGCGCACCCGCTCGCAGGGCGCTGCCGCACCCTGCTCGCTTATTTTTTATGTTTTCTTTTATGTTCCAACCTAACCCATTCTGTTTAAAAAGCTACAGCTAAATCCAACTCTTAACAATAACATGACAATACTCCTGCATTTTCAGGATTTAGGTATTCAAAGTGACACTTTTCATCATAATGTTCTCTCAGGAACGGGTTGTAATGTATTGTAATCAATAAGTACCAAACTCATACGGCTTAAGTAGGTTGTGTACTTAGATTATCAGGGTTGATGAATTGAAGTTTAATTTATTAATCACATTTCAGTTTAATGAGCTGTCATTAAACTTATAATATATACTAAAAACAACCGTAAGCATTATGTGACTACCTTTTATAATTTAGGCTTCCACTATCCCGCATCATCAGGGAGGAGTTGAAGGTAAAAAAAAATATCCTGTGTCTTTGCCTAGTATTCTTATTACTTATACGTAAGCACTTGCGAGCCAACTTCTATAGCTTGAGCTTGCAGTACCCTGCATCATCAGGTTTGAGGAGTTGAAGATCGAAATTTTCATCTTGTGTCTTTGCTTAGTAATTATATTACATACCCGAAAGCTTTAAATGGCCAACTCCTGTGGCTTAGGCTAGCAGTACCCTGCATCATCAGGTTTGAGGAGTTGAAGATCGAAATTTTCATCTTGTGTCTTTGCTTAGTAATTATATTACATACCCGAAAGCACTAAATAGCTAACTTCTATGGCTTAGGCTTGAAGTACCCCTGCATCATCAGGGTGTAGGAGTTAAAGGTCAAAATTTTCATCATGTGTCTTTGCTTAGTAATTATATTACATACCTGAAAGCAATAAATAGCTAACTTCTATGGCTTAGGCTTGAAGTAACCCTGCATCATCAGGGTTGAGGAGTTGAAGGTCAAAATTTTACCGTGTATCTTTGCTTGGTATTTTTATTACATAACCGTAAGTACCAAATTGCCAAATATTACGGTTTAGTCTTGAAATTCCCTTGCATCATCAGGGTTGAGGAGTTGAAGATCAAATTTTTGTCCCATGAATTTGTTTAACAATCTTATTACATATCCATAAAAACAAATTGACTTACTTTTACGGTTCAGGCTAGCAGTACTCCTGCATCATCAGGATTAAAGAGTTGAAGGTCAATTTGTTTAGAAAATATCTGCTTAGTAATCTTATTCTACATTCAACCCAATTGGACTCCTACAGGTTAGGTTTGGCCGAGTATCGCTAATTTCGTTAATTTACTTCAAAGAAATGGATCCTATGATCAGAACCGTATCAAACTCATCAGAGTACCCTTGAAGTACATTCTTTCAAATAAAAGAAAAATCATCAAAATCGGTTGGCGGGAAATTGAGTTATTCATCTATTTATCGCGCACATCGTTAATGCAAATATCAGACTTATGCGCTTTTCTTATGGATGCCACTGTCAAAAGTGAACTAAAAATAAATGGGACCCCATGACACGCACTACCTTTAAAATGAAAAAAAAAAATCACCCAAATCCGTTCACCCAGGGCGGAGAAATCGAGTAACAAATATAAAATAAAAAAAAATAAAAATACAGACGAATTGAACCTCCTCCTTTTTGGAAGTCGGTTTAAAACTATGTTTTAACATAAAAATCAAAGCGGAATACTAAATTTTATTGAGGTGGCCTCAAAATTGACTGACTTTCATACAAACTTACATCTCCTATTTGGGTTAAATTGAGGGGGGGGGGGATCAGAAAATTCATTCTTAACTGACGTCTACGTCATAAAAGGAACTCCTAGTAAAAATCATATTCGTATCTTTAGCAGTTTAGGCTCTACGATGTTTATTCAATAGATTAGTGAGAGAGCATCCTTTCGTTTTTATATAAGTATATATAGATATAGATTTGTATAGTATCAAATAACATAGGTACACACATAACCAATAAAAAATACATAACAAAGAAATACATTTTACAGACCATAACATGTTTAGTTTCAACCAATTCAACTATGCAGTTACTTATCTTATTAACACTTATCGAACACAGAATAAATACTGCATAGTTTTAAATTGACGTAACTTTTTTATTTATAAACCGATTTACATAAAATAAACACTAAATGTTAAGTGAAGTTTCCCACAACACATCCGTGAAAATTATATTCAAATTGGATAAGCCGTTTCTGAGATTAGCGTTTTCAAACACACAGACAAACAGACAAACAGACAAACAGACAAACAGATAAACAGACAAACAGACAAACAGAAAAGATTTCTAAAAACCATTATTTTGGGTTCTATGTCGTATTAAAGACCTCTAGAAATGGTTTTCACCTAAATTTATTCCATGTACAGACAGCGACCTCTTACAGATTTATTATAGTATATATATATATAATATATATATATTACATATCCATAAAAACAAATTGACTTACTTTTACGGTTCAGGCTAGCAGTACCCCTGCATCATCAGGATTAAAGAGTTGAAGGTCAATTTGTTTAGAAAATATCTGCTTAGTAATCTCATTCTACATTCAACCCAATTGGACTCCTACAGGTTAGGTTTGGCCGAGTATCGCTAATTTCGTTAATTTACTTCAAAGAAATGGATCCTATGATCAGAACCGTATCAAACTCATCAGAGTACCCTTGAAGTACATTCTTTCAAATAAAAGAAAAATCATCAAAATCGGTTGGCGGGAAATTGAGTTATTCATCTATTTATCGCGCACATCGTTAATGCAAATATCAGACTTATGCGCTTTTCTTATGGATGCCACTGTCAAAAGTGAACTAAAAATAAATGGGACCCCATGACACGCACTACCTTTAAAATGAAAAAAAAAATCACCCAAATCCGTTCACCCAGGGCGGAGAAATCGAGTAACAAATATAAAATAAAAAAAAATAAAAATACAGACGAATTGAACCTCCTCCTTTTTGGAAGTCGGTTTAAAACTATGTTTTAACATAAAAATCAAAGCGGAATACTAAATTTTATTGAGGTGGCCTCAAAATTGACTGACTTTCATACAAACTTACATCTCCTATTTGGGTTAAATTGAGGGGGGGGGGGGATCAGAAAATTCATTCTTAACTGACGTCTACGTCATAAAAGGAACTCCTAGTAAAAATCATATTCGTATCTTTAGCAGTTTAGGCTCTACGATGTTTATTCAATAGATTAGTGAGAGAGCATCCTTTCGTTTTTATATAAGTATATATAGATATAGATTTGTATAGTATCAAATAACATAGGTACACACATAACCAATAAAAAATACATAACAAAGAAATACATTTTACAGACCATAACATGTTTAGTTTCAACCAATTCAACTATGCAGTTACTTATCTTATTAACACTTATCGAACACAGAATAAATACTGCATAGTTTTAAATTGACATAACTTTTTTATTTATAAACCGATTTACATAAAATAAACACTAAATGTTAAGTGAAGTTTCCCACAACACATCCGTGAAAATTATATTCAAATTGGATAAGCCGTTTCTGAGATTAGCGTTTTCAAACACACAGACAAACAGACAAACAGACAAACAGATAAACAGACAAACAGACAAACAGAAAAGATTTCTAAAAACCATTATTTTGGGTTCTATGTCGTATTAAAGACCTCTAGAAATGGTTTTCACCTAAATTTATTCCATGTACAGACAGCGACCTCTTACAGATTTATTATAGTATAGATTTAAAAATTCTATCGGGTAGTTAGTGGCGTCTTGTTCATCGACCATTCTATTTATTGAACTATAAACTTTGCTTTCCCCTTGTATATTCGACAGTATTTTATTATTAATCTCAAATGCCTGGTCATTGCGAGGAGTTAAGATGGATCTTTCGCATAGCCAAGAATTGTCCATATTTAATATATTTGTTACGTCACCGTGACACTGTTCACTGTTCACTGTTCACTGTTCATTTTTCATTTTTCATTTTTTAATTTTCAATTTTCAATTTTCAATTTTCAATTTTCAATTTTCAATTTTCAATTTTCAATTTTCAATTTTCAATTTTCAATTTTCAAGTTTCAATTTTCAATTTTCAATTTTCAATTTTCAATTTTCAATTTTCAATTTTCAATTTTCAATTTTCAATTTTCAATTTTCAATTTTCAATTTTCAATTTTCAATTTTCAATTTTCAATTTTCAATTTTCAATTTTCAATTTTCAATTTTCAATTTTCAATTTTCAATTTTCAATTTTCATTTTTCATTTTTCATTTTTCATTTTTCATTTTTCATTTTTCGTTTTTCGTTTTTCGTTTTTCGTTTTTCGTTTTTCGTTTTTCAATTTTCATTTTTCATTTTTCATTTTTCATTTTTCATTTTTCATTTTTCATTTTTCATTTTTCATTTTTCATTTTTCATTTTCATGTTCATTTTCGTACAGATAGATGACTGAGTTATAAACGTAAGAGTAGACAAATATAATCAGAAAGCTTTGAACTGCTAAGCTATCGGGAGTTACACGTGTTATTGTGAGTCAACCATAAAAGATGGACATATGCTGTCGTAGGATATTTTTTAGATAATTTTAAGGAAAATATTTCCCTCATACATGATTTCTGTGTAGCTTTAACCATTAAGGTTGCACACGCGACAGAAGCTTAAAAAAGTAACTTCTCCCGTTTTCCCAACATTTCCCTTTACTGCTCTGCTCCTATTGATTGTAGCGGGATGAAAAGTATACTATAACCAGCCCAGGAGTATAAAGAATAATCGTACCAAGTTTCGTTAAAATCCACTGAGTAGTTTTTGTTTCTATAACGGTTATACAGACAGACAGACAGACAGACAGACAGACAGACAGACAGACAGACAGACAGACAGACAAAAATTTTACTGATTGCATTTTTGGCATCAGTATCGATCCCTAATCACGCCCTGATAGTTATTTTGGAAAAATATTTCATGTACAGAATTGACCTCTCTACAACTTTATTATAAGTATAGATTTCGTAATATTTTAGTGTCCCAGATCAAAAAATGGTTGTAAGCAAACTTTTAGTTTTGAAGAATTACGAATGTGGCTCTTCCAGTCCCATTGTACATCGCAGTCAATTGTTAGGGTGTACGATATGGTGGAAAAAATATGAAATAGCGGTTTATGTCAGTACGTGGAAACATCATGCTGAGTTAATTTTAATTTCTTTATGTTCTGTAGCAGCAAAAAATCGTAAAATAGTGCGAGGTGCGTAAAACGGTATATTTTTAGAATAAAATAATACAAACAACCCCTAATTAAATAAAGTGTCATTCATTCCCTTAAGGGTTGAAAAACCATTCAACCCTTTAGGGGTACACTGTTCAAAAATGTATTATTAGTGTCTACACCACAAAATTAAGTTATTATCATAATTTCGTGGTTTTTACTTTGGTTTGTAGTTAAGGCCCCGTATTAATTATACAGAAGCGCGTATGAATACGGTTCAATCCATATTAACTTTATTCTCACAAATCAAAATATACTAGTAAACAAGCTTTAAATTTTTAATATATATACAAAAATGGCTTTTCCAGTCTTATTGTACACGCAGTCAATTGTTAGGTGTGTACGATGTGGTGGAAAAAATAAGAAAAAGCTGTTTTTGTCAGCACGTAGAAACATGATTCTGACTTAATTTAAATTTCCCTATGTTTTTTAGCAGCAAAAAAATTTAACATAGTGCAAGGTGCAAAAGTCGGATATTTGTAATGTAAAATAATAGAAAATAACCCCTAATTAAATTAAGGGTTATTCATCCCTTTAAGAGTTGAAAAATCATTTGACCCTTTAGGGATAGACTGTTTGAAAATATATTATCAGTAAGTGTCTATATCACAAAATGAAATTATTATCCTAATTTCGTGGATCACAGAAGTGCGTATAAATACGGTTCAATCGATCTTCGCTTTATTCTCACAAATCAAAATATCGTAGTAAACAAGCTTTACATTTTTAATAATTACAAAAATGGCTCTTCCAGACCCATTGTACATCGCAGTCAATTGTTAGGGTGTACGATATGGTGGAAAAAAATAAAAATAGCTGTTTTTGTCAGCACGTAGAAACATGATTCTGACCTAATTTTAATTTCCCTATGTTTTGTAGCAGCAAAAAAATGTAACATAGTGCAAGGTGCAAAATAGAAAATAACCCCTAATTAAATTAAGGGTTATTCATCCCTTTAAGAGTTGAAAAATAATTTGACCCTTTAGGGGTAGACTGTTTGAAAATATATTATCAGTAAGTGTCTATATCACAAAATGAAGTTATTATCTTTATTTCGTGGTTTTTACTTTAGCTTGTAGTTTAGGCTCCGCATTAACTATACAGAAGCGCGTATGAATACGGTTCAATCGATCTTCGCTTTATTCTCACAAATCAAAATATCGTAGTAAACAAGCTTTACATTTTTAATAATTACGAAAATGGCTCTTCCAGTCCCATTGTACATCGCAGTCAATTGTTAGGGTGTACGATATGGTGGAAAAAATTAAAAATAGCTGTTTTTGTCAGCACGTAGAAACGTGGTGCTGAGTTAATTTTAATTTCGCTATGTTCTGTAGCAGCAAAAAATCGTATTAGCCAAGTGCGAGGTGCGAGAAACGGTATATTTAATTATAAAATGTGCTCGGAAATACTTTTCGTGTGAATTTTTGCAACATTTTTGCAAACACGTTGTCCGGGACCTAATGCTTTCGTGCATGCAATTTTTACGGGCAATTTAGAAATTAAATTACTCAGAGGAACGAAAAAAGTCGTCAGTAGTTTTGGTGGATGGAAACATGTGTAGTTTATTTGATGCTCTGTCGGAATCAGAGTTTACTTCATGTTTAAACTAGCATGCCAGAGCAATAGGTAATAGAATAGAATAGAATACTCTTTATTGCACAATATAAGCACATACAAAAATAAGAATAACATTCAAAGTAAATCATGATTGGTGATTTGTTTCATAAGAATGTTTAGTTGTTCCTCATTTGAAGTAATTTTAATTTATAACGGGTACCCGATATGCGGTTTTTATTCTTTTTGCCAATAATTTTACCTAGTTACATGGATTATGTTAATATTAGCCTAAAGGTGATTTAAGTCGAGATAATTCGTAGGAATACATTATTGATGAACAGTAACTGCCAAAACTTGGCTCGCAAAAGGTAATAGCTACATGTAGCTAAATATAATACTAGTTGCCTGTTACAGTGGTTGAAATTCAACAATTTGTAAACTCGAATGAAAACAAAATTTGATGTTAGTCAGAGTATTTTGGACTTGGAAAGATTATATTTTATTTGTAATAATATACGTAGTTGGAAATCAGTTTCTACTACAAACATATATTTTCCCCCTGTTAATTAATTAAGCAATTATCAAATATGTTTTTGGCCGTATTTCTCTACCTCATAAGTTTGATAAATGGATATACTTCTGTTCAAATTATCACTTTCGTTACATCACTAGTCTGTAGGTTTTATAAAAAATTCATATTAAACAATATTGTTAGTATCGGATCAATAAGTAATAGCTTATCAATTAACTTTATTTTTTTTGAACCATGAAGGGAAACATGAAGAAACCTACACGCTTGAGAAACCTTGAAATTAACTGAGGGACATGTAGGTCTATCAATCTACGCTAAGTCTACGGAGCGGACAATCTCCTAAATCCATTTCTCTGCGATAAGAGACTCAAGGCCAGTTTTGAGCAAGTAGGCAGTAATCACACCGTACCTGTAGTTCCGGGGTTAGAATAGGGCTACGGTATCAACGTACGACTAAAAGGGGCTTCCGGGGTTGCGTTTGGCTAGAGTGGGAGCTTGAACCGTCCAGCCAGGCGATCCCGGGAAGGACGGCGGTATGTGTGATCGCATACCGTCGTAAAGAATAGACGGAGCGGTGAGCTAAGCTTCTCATATGGGAGGAGCCCGATATGCCAATGCGCTCAGAGAATCCCGGTTGCATTCCTTTGGAGATCCCGGAGTCCTCTTTGTAGCGCCGAGGACGGCCACCGGGGGGTTTTAGTGCGGTAAAAATCCCACATAACCCTGCGTCGCTCCTACGGCGTCGGGTAGCTTTTGGAAGGTTTCCCCTCGAGAACAAAAAAAGAAGAAAGCAGTAATCACACATCTCTTTACTGAAAAAAAAACATGCGTGCGTACAAAATACACATGTCAGAAGTGAAACTTCTTTGGCGAACTAATTTATAAATCTTGTTTATATTTATACAAATCTAAAACTTTAAATTTCCAAGATTAAGAGGAAGGGAAAAAGGCGTGATACGACGTTCACTCTGTCTCACTTTTTCTCTCAATCTTTCTCACTCGCTTGCTCCCTACTCTCACTCCACGGCTAGTTGCTCATGCTACGTTCGCCCTGTCTTACTCTCTCTCAATCGGTCTCGATCACTCTCTCTCTCTTTTCTGACACTTCCGTTGCATACCGGCGTGACGTTTCATCTGTAAAAATTTTACCCTCATGCGCCTAAAGAAGTTTCACTTCAAAAAGCCACATTCCGTCATGATACAAGAATAGAAAGAAAATCTATAAATTAAAAAACTTGACATAGGATTCCATCTTTGTCTGATAAAACAAAAAGTGGATTGACGTAAGTTTATTTGCTTTCGTTTTTACACAGTCTTACTTCAACTCTTATCTTATAAGTTAAGGATCTATCCTTAAATTAAATGGTAACTTTAATAATAATTTACTTAATAAAGACCAAATAATCTAAACAGATATTTTCATTCGGCCTTCGAGCTTAATTCAAGGCTCTATTTATTTACATTGCAGATAAGATCCTACAAACTTTCTCGTATTTGAGAACATTTTACAAATTGTTGCTAGCCGTAAAATAAATTTCGCGCACCATCCCACGGCAGATATCCCAGGTCATTGGCCATTACTAGGGTTGCCATGGTGTAAGACCGTAGCAGGAAAGTTCCATTCATTTATTTGAATTTATAACAAAATATTGCTGCCTAATTTGCTACCTTGTGTTTTTGAACTTTATTAGTTTTCGATTTTGACTATTAATATATGTATATGTATAAAATCACAAATAAAATAAGTGTAAAACATTTACATAAAAACAGTTGTCCCAAACAAAGTTTTCTTATTTTATTTAGCAGTATAAATGAAAAACTTGCACTTTGCACTTATAGTTAATTATATGGTATATTTTTATTTTATTTCTATGTTTTTGCACAAATAAATAAAATATTATACTTTAAGATGATGACAATACAGAAATTTAAAAAAATACCTTTACATAATAAAATTTATACTGATATCGATAGCAAAGACATATAAAAACCTAAGGAAAATGATATCCTGTATATTTTGAAAATATATGGATACCCTGATCCGACCCATACTTTAGCTTCACATAAAATTAGACATGCCCGCTTGAACATAATCCTTTGGCAGGTTAAGCTGTAACGGTGTGATATCAGCTATTTTAGGATATTTTACTTTAGATGAAATCGGTTTCTGCTTTTCTATAATGGAAGTGACTTAAAAAGTTAAAAGACAAGAGTCATATCATAAATAAATGTTACTATTAAAAGTAATATGTTTTGCTCACTTTTTTATTCCCGCAATACACCTTTGTGTTACGTAAATTAAACAATGCTAAAAGGTATAAGCAACCCTTGAAAGTGTAGAGGTAGGATATCGTAATGGTTGAAACTCGGCTCCCCGATCGAGCGTTTCGATCCAAGGTTCGAATCCCAGGCACGCATCACAGATTTTTCTAAAATGATATAGGTATTATAAATTAATAATCGCTACATACTGGTAAAGCAAAATAAAATGATATACGATGGGATGATACATAAATTAGTTTTCGTATTATAATGTGGATCTGTTAAATATACATTTATTTTTGTGACATGCAGTAGAAAAAACGTGACAGTGATTAGAGTATTATAGTCTGATTTACCCATATTATGTAATATACTAGTTTATTTCCGCAGCTCCAACCTTCTAGCTTTTCGTAGTAGTAGTAGTAGTAGAAAAGACCTTCGAATTTTTAATATTAATAAGATTGGCCTAGTATAAAGAAACCAGGTACATACTTCTTGTCTGTTAAATAACACATGTATTATGTCTTGGTGGATGGACGGGGTACCTGTAACACAGGTCTCGTACCTAGTACAGGTTTCTTGCGATCTGTTCAATGTGAATGTGTTAAATCAATATATTTTCTTATACTTATATTATGTCGTAAGCAGTTTCAACAGCATAACATATTCTTTTGTATCTTCATCCCAGTAAGTAAACTTGGGTGAAAAGTCGGTAAGCCGGTGTACTATCCAACCGCGCTGTTTACGCAATCAAGCTATTTGCTCGAGTTAGGTTTAGCAGAAACGTCCCTTGGATGTCAGTGTCCCCACTGTCCCCTTTGTGGAGTATTTGCATCTGTTTAACGGTATCCTTACTTGCTGCTATTCCTTTTATGTTCGACTGCTACGGATTACGGAGCTGTTAGAGGCTTGTAGTCATTGCTATGATTAAAATGGTGTGAAATAATAGCGTGGAATATATGATTTTATACTAGTATTGTCGCGGAATTGATTAATTTTAATACTTAACGGGTACAATATGCGGTTTATGAATTCTTATAGAATTCTTTTTGCCGATATATCGACCCATTTGCATGGATCGTGGTCACGGCCAAACTCAAAAAAAATAAAAATAATAGCGTGGACTGACAGACATAGCCATAGTTTAGATCAAAGAAGGAATTCAATAACAGTGGTTGGTTAAAAAAATGACGACTAATGTTTTAGTTTTTTTTTCTCATCTTGCGCTAAATGAGGAAAGACTTTTAATAAGACTTCGAAATTTTTCGCCAAAATAATTGGTCGTCTATTTTGAAGATTTTTCTTAGGGACCCGCTTAATCGGCCTTGTCTGTAGTATACTCTATAACACCTTAAATGAAGATGAGTGGCGTTTGTTTCAACGCATTACTACTAGGTGTAAAATGAGCTCTCCTTAAAAGCCAACGATGCATTGGCGATCCCTCTGGTGTTGCACATGTCCATAAGCGACCTTGACCACTTCCGATCAGGTGGTCCGTCTGCTTTATTGTTAGGTATAACTATAAAAAATACAATAACGTCATGTAAGGCCTCTAAATGAGTTTAACATTAATGGTTAATGTATATAGCATTGTATAAAGGTTACAACCTATAGTTCGGGACAGACTGTTTAAATATATGTAGTTTAGTCCTCATCCATCCAATATTCAAATGCCGGGTGCATTTGCTTATCTTACTAGATAAGTCAAATCTATTTGATTCGTGTTACTCTAATGGTCCGATTTTTTTATCTGTTTGATTCCATTTTACAAAAGTAGTTATTTTTAAGCATAGTAAATAGATAAAGATAATGTAATAGGTTCAAACAACCATTATTATAAAATAAGACAGTCAATTTTACTTATATGCAATCCATATAAGTAAAATTAAGATCCTTCCTTCAACGAACACGCTCAATCATCTCCAAATTAAATTGATAATTAATGTTCTCTTCTTACATGTAAGCAACGCATGATGTCTAAATTGGAATGCCTCATGGAAGAGGACATATATTGTTACACCATATAGAAACCATGATCTATATGAAATTGCTTATATACCTATGAGAGGCACTCAACAATTTACTATCAGATTTTATGTGATGTGAAAGTGGCAAGCGAGCATGTAGACCATGTGACCTGTAAGTAAGTGGTCATTGCCGCCCATGGACACCTGTAATCACCGATTTTTAACCGACTTCAAAAAGGGGAAGGTTCTCAATTCGGCCGGTATCTTTTTATTATGTATGGACATGTATGGAAATAGGACACATGTGGTTTCGTCATGATCCAGCGAAATATGGTGAGCGCCGACTTCTGGACTACTACTAAGAACCTACTGTGTATGTTCTAAGCCGACATATATTTAGATTATTTTTTACTTTTTTGTTGCATGGAAGTCGGTTGTATTTTTTGTTTAAAATTTTTTTTTCTTAAAGATTCCCAGTCTCATTTAAGGTTATCCTCAGATGCGTTGCGACCTTTGAGGACTAAATTCAAACGCCTCTAATAAGTATGTATCCCTTAACGCATAATGCGTTACGCACTGATATTATAAGGCAAAAAAAGGTGTGTTGATGGTGATTTCGTAGTCGAAACACAAATCAATTTCACAACCTTTTAAAGTATAGATATTGGATCTATATTCCTTAGAATAATTTTTTATCCGATTGAAATAACAAAAGAGCATACAGTCGACCTAATAGTAAGTAGTCACTGCCTCCCACAGACATCTGTAATCAAACCCCGATAAAATCAGTCTTACCTAAGTTTAGCCACAGATGCGTTGCTACAATTAAGGATAACTTTGAACATCTAGGATAAGTTGGTCGCCCTTACCACATCATTTAAGGGTAGTAGCGCATAACACTGCTGTTATCGTCGTCAACCCATTATTGTCCCACTGCTGGGCACGGGTCTTCTCTTGGAATGAGAGAGTTTTTAGGCCATAGTCCGCCGCGCTGGCCAAGAGCGAATTGGTCGATTTCACACACCTCCTAGACCTTTTTTTAAGAACTTTTAGGTATGTAGATTTCCTCGCGATGTTTTCCTTTATCGAAAAGCAGTGATAATTAATTTCTAATACGCACGATAATAAATCGTGCCTGCTGGTGCGTGCCTGGGTTTGAACCTCGGACCTCCCGATTGAGAGGGCAAGTTTCAACCATTAGGCTATCACTGCTCTGCTCTAACACTCAAATGCTCAACACCGCTGTTACTATAGACAAAGTGAGTGACGGCCGTGCTTTCGTAGTCGAAAAACAAATATTTCTACCTCTAACAGTACACGTATTGAATCTGTACTTGTAGTGTATGTTCTATGCTACAGCATTCTAAGGAATACCTATTCAAAAATCTGTACAGTCAGTTTAACCACAATTCCTACTTTGCAAGCTCCCCACGTAGATACGGTGTGCTCTTTTCATTTGTAACCACGAACGAGATAATCCGGTTTCGATCGTTGTCAGGATCTCCGTGGATGTTTTTTAAGAAACCGTCGAATGTGTAGAGTGCTTGTATTCGTATATCTTTGTCTATCTTTCAGCCTTTTAGGTTCACTACTGGACATAAGAAATGAAATGTCTTCTATTGTAAGTTGTCTTCAGAAGCATTTACAGCTTATAAGATATGTTTTCTTACATTACCACTGGATCGGAACACAACCTCAACTGAGAAGATGCGCAAGGATCTTTGCTGGTTTCCATATTTTACATTGCTTTCCTTTTTACTTTAAAACAATCTTATTATTAACATCGACACGCCTCCTCTATACCTATTTAGGTCACCTGAAACCTACAGCACACATGAAAAAATGAAGAAAATGAAAAAAATGAAAATGATTTATTACATTAAAAGTAGTACATGGTTTTACAATATTGTTGGTTGTCTTTTAAGTACGTCTATACCTGTAGTAGGGGGCCCCACCCTCCCCTTATACGATTGCTGAGTACTAGGAATTATATAAATTACCAAATATTATACAATAAAATAAGTTCATAGCTCTCAAAATTAGTAAGCTGAAGTGGCAATGGGCGGGCCACATCGTTCGTAGGACAGACAACCGATGGGGTAGAAGAGTTCTCGAATGGAGACCACGTCTGGGCAAAAGGAGTGCAGGCCGCCCCCCGACCAGGTGGACTGATGACCTGAAGAAGACGGCGGGTAACCGCTGGATTCAGATGGCCCAGGACCGGTCGAAGTGGCGCAGATTAGGGGAGGCCTATGTCCAGCAGTGGACTTTCAAAGGCTGTTGGATGGATGATACAATAAAAATTAAAACTAATAACATTTACATGCCAGATGCCCTGTAGACTGCGGTAGATAATCATCATTAAAGATGTGATCATTCTTATTTATTTATTTATATATTTATTGCACCTTTAATAAGTTAAAATAGGGCAGGGCAAACTTAATGCCTGATAGCATTCTCTGCCAGTCAGTCCTGGGTGGCTGGAAAATTTGCGGCAGGTGTTTTAAACATAACTTATTCTTATTTAGAATGATACGTTACCAGTAGTAGTGTGTAGTTATTTGGGGAATAAAAGGTCCATATGTATCTACAAGACATACGTTTCATACATTTCCGCCATTTTATACTCCATTTTATGCCATTATTATTATAACAATGACATTCATTTAATTTATAAATGTAATATATTTTATGATTATAATATTTTATTGGAAGTTTATTTTCGTATAAACCGAAATGAACACAATTTAACTCTAAAGGATTAAATCCATTCACTCAAAATTGATTTTATACGCCATTTAATGCCATTATTATTATTACAATGACATTCATTTAATGGTATTAAGTAAAAGTTGATTTTATGATAATAATGTATTTTATGATTATAATATTTTATTGGAAGTTTATTTTCGTATAGACCGAAATGAACACAATTTAACTCTAAAATATTAAATCCATTCACTCAAAATTGATTTTACAAATTGATGACATAGCACTTCAGTGAAAATCTCTTATTGAACAAAATATGAAAATTGCGAGTGTGAATAAATTAAAACAATGTACGCCAAAAATATTTTTTCAAAATATCAACGTGAATGCCATGAAAATTTATTATTTGTTAAATTCGCCTTTTATGTTTTTTGTAAAGTAAATTCCTTTTATCCGTGCAAATACAATTGAATAAGGAGAAATTTATTGTTGTTAAATTTGTGGATAATAAATCGGAAAAATTGAAAATTTCTGAAGTCCTTAAATTAGGGTTGATATCAGACTCTGAATATACATTCTGCCCTTTTAATAAAGAACTCAGTAATTTAATCTTTTTTATTGATTATTTGTGGTAAAAGAAAAAAAAACGAGAAATGCAAATATATATCATTAATAAGTATAAAGATTTACTTTATTTATGTTACCAATGACGTGACGTAAAGGTTGAAAAAAAAAACACAAAACTATCATTTTACAAATATTGCATTTCCATTTATTTTTATTTTCATTTTCATTTCAGTTTTTGATGGTGGCAGCATTATTAAGCATCGTTAGTGCCCAATAGGTAAGCAGAAATACTATTAACTAGGTTTAGGTTTAAACGATTTATTTCTCATAAAGACTTACAATTACTTGCATGAGAACAATATTTAAGTTATAGCTTAATATATTAAATAAAACCAGTCAAAAGCTTATCGGACTCGCGCACAAAGTTTTAAGCGACAAAAAACACACGTTTTGCAAGGTAGTAACCTTTTATTTTTATTTTTTTGTATCTGACTAAATGTGTATTTTATTCTGTTTTCATTATACCGGCAATAGAAATATATTACCTATTGAAATTTCAAGTACTAGCTATCACGGTTCATGAGGTACAGCCTGGTAACAGACAGAAGGAATGCGAAGTCTTAGTATTAAGTTTAAAAGTTAAAAACGGGTTAACTTTTTGATACAAAACCCCAATATAAAGTCGGTCGGGGCGTATAGCATAGATATTTGAATGTACGAGTATATGCAAAGTTTGAACAAATATAATATTGACCGCGCTTCACCAACCTGTGTTGTTTTTATCCAAACACCCAAATAACAAATGTTTTCACCAACTGTCATAACCTTGCGTCGCTGAGCTATACGAGATATTGAACCCAGAACGTCGTTGGTTTTTTTTTAATTCCTAAAATTCGAATAATGGACCCAAACCATTTTTTTTATTTTTTTGTATCTGACTGAAGTAGCAAAGAAGCATTCAGTCCACCTATGGCAAGTGGTACTCCCGAGGACTATGATGGTCGCCTCATATAAAAACGGCAACCACACCCTTCCATCGAAACGCAAGAAATGCTTCACGCTACAAATAAGTGTGGCGGTGGTACTTTCCCCTTCGAACTACACTGTTTCTACCACCTATTAATAAGATTGAACCCGAAAATTTACCAAACCATTTAATAGTTAATGCCCAGTCAATACCCTTACACCATACGTTTTAATTTAAGCCTACTACTTATGCGGGTTTTTGTTTTTATAATAATTTATATATTTTTTAAATTTTCTGGAGTTTTCATCAGCTCAGTATATGATCTTAAAAAATAGTTTTTCAATGTTTTCTCCGATCACAGGACCCATATTTAAAAATTATATAGCTAGTGTCAATCTGACAACCAAATCGAGTTCAGTGATATGTCATAATGTTAAATGCAAATTATACGTAGAACATACGTTCAGAAAAAGTGTACCTCCTTTTGACCAATTTGGGAAAAAAATCCATTAACATTGCCATAATTTACTTATTTCCTCCTCGAGGAAAATTGTCTTGAAGAATGTTGTACTAACGACTTAATTTAACTTATGTAAAAGGTTTTCCTTGTATGAAAATGACACGTTTTCTTTGAGTTTTGTAAAGGTCATGGGGCATGTTGGAAATAAGGAAGTATCCAAAAATAACAGACAATTTATGTTTTGGGCATGAACCTATTTAGATTCTTATTTTTTAAGATCGTAGCTTTTACATAATTTGCTACGTGCGGTCACTATATCGGAGAACGTCTACGAATATTCTTTGAAGCCATTTGTTACTATAAGTGTCTCTATATAACGTATAAATCTTTTACAGTAGCATAAGATAGCGCAGTGTACAAACACAGATTACTTAATGGCAAGTGGCCTTTTTCACTCGTAGGCTGTTATCAACACCAAATAGCAACTCTTGTCTAGATGAGCTTGTCCTCAAAGAGGACTCCGGGATCTCTAAAGGAACGCAACCGGAATCCTCTGAGCGCGTTGCCCCATCGGGCTCTTCCCGGATGGGCGGCTGGCCCCACCGCTCCGTCTGGTCTTTACGAGAATTTGCGACCACACATACCACTGTCCTTCCGGAATCGCCCCGCTGGGCGGTTCAAGCTCCCACTCTAGCCGCCGGCAACCTCGGAAGCCCCTTTTAGTCGCCTCTTACGACGGGCAGGGGATACCGTAGCCCTATTCTGATCCCGGGACTACAGGGACGGCATTACTACACCTATAGACTAAGTTGGAATGACTCAGATACGTATACAAAACAATACGTAGTCGAAACAATACCTCTCAAACTAGTGCCCAACAATGCTAACATTGCTATTATAACATGGAAAGGTCTGGCAGCGGTACCTTCGGAGTTGAGCTGTAAGGAGTTCTAACACCTTTAAGGATATACTCAGGTATTGGTGAACTTAACCATAATAAACTAGGGTTAATTCATACTAATATTATAAATGTGAAAGTGTGTTTGTTTGTTCCTCTTTCATGTCGCTACATAGCTATTAAATGATATGGTATATATGCTGGGAGATAGTTAGGAGGGCGGAGAATGACGTAGGCTACCTTTTACCACGCTCTCTCATTTCCATGAAAATATCGATGTTTTGTTAATTGCTAGCAACTATCTAGGTATTTAGTAGTTAGTTGTTAGCCAGACGTTGTTAATAGATTTGCAAATTCTGAATCACGCTATCAAATGCTAATGTTAATTAACTATCTTTCTTATATTTTTTACTTGGCTACCATGATAGTTGTCCATATAAAGTAATCTAAAAATAAGAAGCAAGATATGACGATTTTACGTCCAAAATATTACAATGATTTTAAAAAGTAATAAGTGCTATCCAGATATATTTCGATAATTCAGGCTTGAACGTCTCATACCTAGAGAACCAATTGCAACACAGGTCAAAGAGCAATAAATTATTTATTCAACTGTGGATTTTTAATAATCATTCTTCGTGGATTCATTTCACGTACACATATTACGTCGGATATATATTGTATATTTCATATTCACGAAAAGCGTAGATTTTGTACCACCAATTTATTCACGAATAAATATAATGTATACCTAATAGTTAACAAAACAAAGCGTATAACGATCTTAAAATGAAACCGTATAAGATAAGGCATGGAAATTCACCGCAGAATTGTCCCTTGCGACGCATAAAATAATGAAATTGTAGGAGCACCGTCTACCCGGTGTGTTTTCTTTATGCTCAAAAGAAAGCTCACATACTTGTTTAAAAGCGATCCTTTCTCTTTATGCATCATGTTACGTTATGTGTCTTGTGTCTCTTCGAGCAAACAAGCTACTATTGGATTAAGGATTGCCCTATTCGTAGCAATAGAAACATCGTAGCGCTACTACGGAGCTACGGTATTCGTAGAGCCTAATATAGAACAAAGTGAACCTGAAATCTATTACACTATTACTACCGTTACACTTATTAATGCTAAATATCAGCAATGTTATCGGCAACTCTGTTTGAAAAAGGTGATAAAGAAAACAAACTTACCCGATCCGTTATTTGCCTCTGAAGTAGCAACGCATTTGTGGACATTTTTACGTATGATTGATTATATTTGAGGTTGATTACAGACATCTATGGACGGCCCTTACCATTTTTTATCTGATGGACCACGTGTTTGTTTGTAGCTTCCATCACTACATAGTATAAAAAAAAAATTAAACAAAAAATACAACCGACTGTCATACCACATAAAAGTAAAAAATAATTTAAATACATGTTGGTTTAGAGCAAACACAGTACTTAGTACATAGTTCCAAAAAAGTTTTGTAGTCAAACCCATCATTTTGTTGCATCGTAAAATTTTCTATTATATAAAAGCTAATTGATAGAGTGATTCAAAAGGAAGATTTTTATGTATAATACATGCATAAGTATAAATGTCCACCAATTCGCACTTGGCCAGCGCGGTGGACTATGGCCTAAACTCTCCCGAGAGAAGACCCGTGCCCAGCAGTGGGACAGTAATGGGTTGACGACGAAGTATAAATGATTTAGAAGGTACTTTTATTTCATTATCGATAGTTTCAATTATCCCATATGCAGATACTATGTCTTTATTAATATAGTTATGGAATCTAGAATTTATAAAAAAATTATCACTTAAGATATTGCCATATCAAAAAGGTAAAAACAATGCTACAAGACAAGTTCTCAAGATATTTAAACTAAAACTCTTACCTTCTTATATTTGCAACTAAAGTGCAAAAACTTGTTTTACTGTTCGGTATAGCGTAAAAAGAGCGAATAACGTAAAATTTCTTATTCTTCAAAGTATCCTTATAACAGGTTTAATGCCAATATACATAGGACCGAAACCAGTCTGACATATTGATTATGAGCCATAGCTTATGCGTTTATTATAATCATTAACTTTTTGCGGCGTAACAGCTAGACATGAAGAAAATATGTGAAATAGTGAGGTAGATAATTTGCAACATGGTATATGGCATACCTATGTGGTTTTACCGGGGTGCACCACCGCCACACCTATTTCTGTCGGTAAGCGGTTCTTGCGATCCAGTGGAAGAGTTTGGTTACCGGCATACTTTTATATAATACTAATTGGCCCGGCGAATTTCGTTCCGCTTAAAAGTCATAAATCTAAAATTAACATTGTTCCTCAACTATATTATGCATGTATTATACATATATAACCTTCCTGTTGAATCACTCTACCTCTTAAAAAAAACTGCATTACAAGCTTAGCGTAGTTTTAAAGATCTAAGCATACATAGGGACAGACAGCCGAAAGCGACTTTGTTTTATACTATGTAGTGATGACCATCTTACTCCCCAGTAATAGTAACGCATGTGTGTTGACTTCAAATAGAGACCTTGTTCTAAATGGAGTAGCTTATAAATGTCCGTGGGCGGTAGTAAACAATTGTTATCACGTTAACTGTCCGTTTACTACTTCAATCTGATAAAAAACATCTAAACGTAGTACACAAAAATAGGAATTTCTTATTCCACGAACCTTGCAATTTTATGCCTGTAGACTATAGACAAACCCTTATGCAGTCTACACTCTAGAGCGACACTTGAGAAAGGAGCGTATATAAAAAGCGAGACTCTTGTCTGACGCGTGGCATGAGGCCGCTGAGAGCCATCCTTGCCTTTGTTCTCCTAGTGCCTTACAAGACTACTGTTGTATCTAGATAGATAAATGTGTTAGGGTTTTTGATAGCGTGAAGGAGCTTTATAAAAGAGTTCATAGCTAAGGTAGTAACTTTTTTGTGTTTCATTGTCTGTCTCCATGGGGAGTACCTAGCAGCTATCTAACTGTCATGTACTTCAGATAAAACCCCAGTTTTATATGATGTTGCTCACAGATGTCCATAAACGCAGGTGACCCCTTACCATGAGATGGACTGCATGCTAGCTTACTACTTCAATATTACGAATGCAGAGAAAATCTTCTTAACCTGCTTAACCTAACATACTTATTGATTATAGAAATTGGCAAATAGATACATTATAATACTTAACGGGTACTCACGATATGCGGTTTATGAATTCTTATAGAATTCTTTTTGCCGATATTTCGACCCAGTTGCATGGATCGTGGTCACGGCCAAACTGCGGTAGCGGGGAGAAACCGTTGACAAGCACTAGTGGTAAATTAACCTATCTACCCTACGTCTAGTTCGTTTTTCTTTTTTAGATTCCATATCACGACACACAACACTAACTGTATCCTTACGCACCACACTTTGCACTATTTGCAATTTACATAAACTAACCACCGGATTCCACGCTTGTGCAAGTTTAAAACCATCTTCTCTGTTAAATTTCTTAAGATGTTTTTTGATCTCTATAGCTTCTCTTACTAAACGTGGGAAGTAATGACGCTCAGCGGAGATCACCTGAGGTTTATGCAGTTCGATCCAATGGTTAGAGCCGGAATTAAGGATGTGTTCAGCTACCGCAGATTTTTTCGGGTCATTCTTTTTGACTGCGCTGATGTGTTGTGTGATGTGTTCGCAGACATGTTCCGATCTTTACTAGCTATAAATACATAAATAATCCACTTTGATCGACTATTATCGACGTTGATCGATTGCTTTGAATTCATTTAACATAATCACTGTTTAGTATCAGAAGTGTAGTGTTGAAGACTGACGTCCTGCGTGGCGGAGCGGTTACCATCCCGGGCTGATGCGCAATGGTTTCTGGGTTCGATTCCCGGCCAGACAGGTATCTGAATGATGAGTTTAGATTCATGTTCTGGGTCTGGGTGTTTGTGTATTCGTCTTGTGTGTGTCCATGGTACCCACGATACAGGATAAAATACTAGTGTGGGGCTATGAGTGTAGAAAGCGTGAGCGTGTTTTTTTTTGATTTACGAATATTATGATAACTCAAATTATACGTATATACCTATAATAGTACAGCACCTATCGTAGCTTTCCACAATGCCTATTTGAAGACCATTTTAGATAAGTACTTGATTTAAGTGTCATTCCATTGCTATACCTTGTAAAAAACCATAATAAACCATAAGATTTTCTGCAAAACGAGCAATCTAAAGGGTACAAAATTAGGTTCATACCGAAGTATCACCTCTCTGTACTTTAGTGACTGTTACTGACCAAAGATATAGATGCTCGTATATTCATCTTTTTAAATTGTAGTAAAACTGAAAGGGTTTTTACATCAGACGTAATGAAGTAATAAAATCGTATTGAAATAAAATTTAAAAGCATTTTATCGTAAAATACACTTAATCAATAAATATGACTCGAATAACAATAAAGCTGAACTCTATTATGAGTTCAATATTTAAGGCGACCTAAATGTGTGGCCACGAAACATTGGATTTATTAGGGATGCAAGCGTAAGCGTTTTCCAGCAAAGTCATGAGGCCTTATATAATTAAAACTTAACTTAACTTAAAACACTTTCTACACTCATAGCCCCACATTAGGATTTTCTCCTGTGTCGTGGGTGCCATGGACACACACAAGACGAATACACAAACACCCAGACCCAGAACATGAATCTAAACTCATCATTCAGATACCTGTCTGGCCGGGAATCGAACCCGGGACCCATTGCGTGTCAGACCGGTATGGTAACCGCTGCACCACGCGGGTCGTCAAATTAGTTGTATACGTTTGTTTTAACGCTCAACGCTGACACTATATTCTGTGGCCTTTTTTATAACATCAAACATATATGTATGTTTGATGTTTTAAAAAAAATACGTACTTTACTACATCAAATATAACATACGCGGTAAGTATCTTAAAAACAAATCACAAGTTTTTGCTTCACGTATTAATTAATATATTAGATTTGAGAAATATTTGTGGTATTTTGGAAAATTTCAAAGTTTACTTTTTGAGTTGTATTAAGGTCATTCAACCATTGCAACGGGTGACTAGTTTATTATTATCACGTTTAAACGTTACATGATAAAAACAAATGTACTATATTTGGCTGATTTTACGCAGCGACGAAATTTCGATGCACACATGTAGCAAAATTTGCTACAATTCGCTCAATCACAATCTTTGTAAGCGTCAGTTACAAGGATTATTTTGGATGCCGTGAATGAGAGTAGGTGCATGGACCTTTATACACGATCAATCATTGTCAATCCCTGTATTACTACTGGGCAGGTTCTCCCAGGTTGAGAGAAGTTTAAGCCATAGTACACGCTGGCAAAATTTGAAGACTTTACACACCAATGAGAACTTTTGTCACTTTATTCCAAAAAAAAATATTTTACACAAATATGACGAAATTGACATACTACTTCACATTCCGTTTAGAAAGCAATATCTCTCATCTCACGTACTAAGCTTATCCTTTTAATAAATCCAAAATTCGTCAATGGATTATCTACAAAGATAACAATGAAACCCATCCAAACCAAAACCACAGCGTAAACTGTATCAGCTAAAAATAACTCGGAAACATTTGATGACACCCTGTGTCCGTTTTTCGATAATTTGGCAATAATTTTACATGTAAATATAGCAGGGAATAGGTTCCAATTTATTCTGTAGTGGTACAATCCTGCGGAGGGATCGAGTCAGCAAATTACGTAAATAAGAACTCCGGCGAGAAACCCTAAAAAATAAAACCGTTCCCACTTTTCTGCTCAGATGTACTTGCATTCAAACAACTAGAATTTAATAAAGAGTTGAAAAGTTGTGTATAGGGATGTCAGTCTTTTTCTAGTTTAAGTTTATTTATACCTAAACGTTATAATGTGAAGAATTATTGTTATGTACGAAGACGTGTACAGATGACCATGAACAGGTATGACCACTTACCATCTGTTGGATTACAGGCTCGTTTGCTACTCCAATCTTCTAAAAAAAAGTCAAATGTCACACATTGATCAGTTCGAGCAAGTATTTTTAAAATATAAATGGCAAGTGACCAAGCAGTCCATCTGATGGAAAATAGCCACTGCAATTATAGGTTATATGTACTTGGGAACATGCTAATGAATAAATCGAATACGAATATCACTACATAGTATAAAACAAAATCGCTACCCGCTGTCTGTCCCTATGTATTCTTAGATCTTTAAAACTACGCTACGGATTTTAATGCAGTTTTTTTTTTTAATAAATAGATTGATTCAGAGGAAGGCTTTTATATATAATACATGTTTAATATAGTAGAGAAACACTGGTAATTTTAGATTTTTGACTTTTAGGCGGATCGAAGTTCGCCGGGTCAACTAGTAATTATATTAAATGGCTACGAGACCGCATATTTATGATCAAAAGTTGCGTGTTCCCAAGGTAATGTGCTGAAAAAAATCTTATTTTCATGTAAGGAGACTTTGTGGAACTAGCCGCGCAAATCAACAGTAGAATCGTACTGATAGGCCGATCTCAATAAAAAATATACAGGGCTCCCATACATGATTTTTGACGTGACAGCGTCTTATAATTCAGCCGGCTGCACGCACCAAAAAATATGACTCATGCGGCGTTACCTCACTCTGAGGCGTTACATTTAAGGCTTCATGTGCAAGCGAGAGCGCGGAACAAGTGACAAAGGGGTACAATCGGCCCCCGCGTTCGGCAACGTTTGACATATGTCTCTCTTCTACTTGAGTGAGCGATGCGTCCGCGTATTCGGATTCCATCAGTATTTTCTTATGACGTTGTCACGTTCAACTATCGTCAGTAAACCCACTTTACAGGCAACCGATTTATTTACCGCTTCTTAAAGATAATACTTAATAATGGTATAATGGAACCCATCGTGCTCCGGGCACAACCGGCTCACACTTGGCCGGTTTTTATTTAATACTAACAAAATGTCAACCTAAGTAGAACATATTTATTAAGATGTAATATACTATTTCATTCTTCTTAAACTTATTAAGGACGTAATATCAAGTAATTGTGTCCTTAATGGCCTATTAGAAACGTTTTCAAAGCCTTAGTCTCCTATTACAAGCCTCTGCTTTTTCATAATTAAATATATAAGAATGTAGGGACATTTTCTTTCTTCTAAAATAATAGACGTTCTCGTAGAGAATTCACGTTGAATTTAAATGTTATGTTATTAAAACCACATTAATTGCTCTTATATAAATGTGATGGTTTCTAGGTACGTTTAACTTTCAATTAAACTTCAAGGAATGTAATACTTTAGGACGTGGAAAGACATAGTTAAAATTATAACATTCATACGAATAAATTCATCAAATATTCATTGTTAAAACGAAAATGTACCACTGTAAACATACAGTAAACATTATTTGAGAGCAGTGAAAGCGTAATAATTGAAACTTACTTTCGATCGTGAAGTCCGAGGATCACACCCAAGCACACACTACTGATTTTTCTAAAATTATGAGCGTATTAGAAATTAATTGTCACTGCTTTTCGGTGAAGGAAAACATCGTGAGGAATCACACCCGAGAGTTCTTTAAAAAAAAAATTCTCGGAGGTGCGTGAATTCCACCAGTTCGTACATGGCTCTCGCATTTTGAGAGAAGACCCCTACCCAGCAGTGTGACAATAATTGGTTGACGAGAAGCAATATTAACTCGTTCATTCATACCCAGTTACTTATTCAAACCAACTGCAATAGGACTTAAAACAAACGCCAATTGAGTAGTGTTATTGCTTATATATATTTATTCGTGTCCATATGACCGTTCGTTCGCAGAATTTCTCGAACAATTTTGCGGAATTACCATCGAACGATGTAGATTGCAATTTACGCGAAAACGCTGTTCGGGAACTGTGCTTACACTGAAATGTGTATCGCTGAATGTATAATCACTGGGCTATTGTGTTACGATGCTATTTAAGCAAATACACGGAAATTAATTGTATATTTTAATGTAATCGTTTTATGGCTATAGCGTAAGAAATGAGAGCTGCATACAAGCTTCTTAAGTGATGTAAGATTGAGTGCGGTTGGCATATAGGTGATTGTTAGAGGATTAATTTCGAATTTAGTTTGCTTCTTATTGTATAGAGAGAAATTGGAGTTATAAATAATGATAAGATAAGTAAGAGGAAAAAGTATAATATTCATAGATGAAAATAATTGTTCAGTAAAGGTAAGGTAGTACCAGTATAGTTCGATCGGGGAAGTTACCACCGCCACACCTATTTCTAGCGTGAGGAATTCCTTGCTTTATGAAGTTATGAAGTTGATTACAGATGTCCATGTGTGGCAGTGACCACTTACGATCAGGTGGACTGCATGCTCGTTTGCTACTTGAGTCAGATAAAAAAAGTTAAATTTGATAAAAAAAAATCCTTCGATCCACAAAAACAAATAAGCGCAAAAATAAATAATAGGTACTTATTAACACAATAAATGGCCAACGCTACTAATATGTTGATTTAAGCGTTATCGCGTCAGGGATAAGCTACGTTAATACTCATAGTACAGGTACTAATTGCAAGTCCAGTATTGCTCAACGAACTTATATCCAAACAGAATTTGAAATTTGTCAATTAATTTTCTGCTTTTCGAACATGGAACTAAGTGCACGTCAGAAGTTTTCCAAACGCTATTCGTCGATATTTGTATTCCGTATAACAAACCTAACCTAATCACCCACACGCTTTCTACACTCATAGCCCCACACTAGGATTTTCTCCTATGTCGTGGGTACCATCGACACACACAAGACGAATACACAAACACCCAGACACAAAACATGAATCTAAGCTCATCATTCAGATACCTGTCTGACCGGGAATCGAACCCGGGACCCATTGCGCGTCAGATCGGCATGATAACCGCTCCGCCACGCGGGTCGTCACAGGAGTTAAATTATTATTTTTTCTCTTTGTAAGATATTAAGATAATTTAGTATATCAAAACACGTAACATCTGATACGGAGATAAATATTACCCATTACCTTCAGTTTCAGTTCATTATTTCTAGTATTCGGGTTTTTTGTTTTTTTTTTTTATTTTGCGTTAAAGTAGTAATATATTAGTCTCATAACATATTGTGGTCCATTTACCGCCTTTCATTTGACGTCCATATTGTTATGGTAATAAAAATAGTCCTTCCTCACCTTCTCTTTCTCAGATCGCAGGCATATTTTTATCTGTATGAAGTAGCAAACGAGCATGCAGTCCATCTGATGGTAAGTGGTCGCTGCCGACCATGGACATCTGTAAACTACAACAAACAGGGCATGGGTTCTATCTGAAATCAATCACAGACGTGTTGGTACTCCGGTGACTAAGATGGTCGCCTCAAAATAAGTATAAAGTGTCAGCAACCACACCCTTCCATCGAAACGCAAGAAATGCTTCACGCTAGAATTAGGTGTGGCGTTGGTACTTCCCTGGTTAAACTACACTGGTTCGACCATGTGTAGAAATTTAAGAAGTCGCTTATAAACTATGTCGATTCTACTAATATGTCAACTTTTACGATTCTTGAAGCCGTTTAAGCTGCTGCGCGTACCAAAGAAATTTACATACATACAAATAAATACACATACACAAATACATACCCTCGAAAACCATTGCCCTCCTTCTGAGGTACTCGGTTAATTAATTGTATAATTTTACAACCCTCATTCACGAACATACGAATTCTCTTGTCAAAATAATATACATAATTCTCATTTAACGAAACACGGTAAATAAATTCTGACAAAGATTAAAAACGGAATTGAAAAGAAAAAGAGGCCATACGACAATAAAACATGTTTCAATGCAATGCATTTTCTAGTAGAAATGACAATAACAGCAATGTGGCCTCATTAAGGGTCACTACAGACATGCGACTCTTAGCATCGACTAATCGCAGGTTGCTACTATTTAAAACTAGATGCAGCTATCAAACGTTACAACTACTTAAACCATTTAAACGATCAAATTAAATAAAGATATGTAGCAACTAAATTCGAGTAACGCAGTTATGCTACTATTCAGTCGCAAAAACGCATGTTAGCGGTATCTCAATCATACGCAACTGTTCCTTAAAATGTGATGAAGCATTCATTCGATCGCTGAAACGCGAATGATTTTTTGTCTGATTGAAATAGCACACGAGCATGCAATCTACCTGATGGTAGACGGACTGCCGCCTGTGGACAACCGTAAACAACTTCATATAGAATACTTAAGTTTTTCATCTGAGGTCGATCACAAATGCGTTGCTATGCCTAAGGACTAAGATGGTCGCCCCATATAAAAAGGAGCCGTCAACCATACCCTGCCACCTCGCGCGAGAACTGCTTCACTTAAGAAATAAGTATGGCGGTTCTACCTCCTCGATCGAGCTATACTGGGTATAAGGTGAATTCGATGCCAAAAGTAGCATGTCTGCTAAGACCGTAATGCAACGTACGCTCAACGACACAAGTCATTTCGATTCATAAGAGAATTTCATACACTAACATTTCTCAGACTTGGGACAAAATAGTCACGTAATTTTAAACTTTTTACATCAATTTAATTTGCTCTAAAGTTTTAAGTATTATGAATGGTATTTTAAATGGGAACTTTGACTAAGGCTTACACACTATATTTAACACATGCATGTTTGCCGATACGTACGCACGTTTACACACACAGGTGCACATATACTAAAAGGAATGACAGGCTCTTTCAGTTACCGTATTTTTGTTAAACAGTAATATCTATAAATGCACTAAAAACTATAATGCAGTTAAAAGTATAACTTTAAAAATGAGTGTGTTTTACCGGGTCCGACACATACAGAACATTGTATGACACCGGTAATTACAAAAGCAGACGCATAATTATATGAAATTGTACTGCAATTCAAATATTTTTTTCATTTATTATCATTCAGTTCGTTTCCCGCTTAGTTGTTTCGTGTCGATGTCGACTAAAAACTAAGAAATAGCTACTGGTACCTCTGTATTGCTCCAATGAAAAAGAAAAAGCACCCGGCGGTGGGCATGTTCGGTTAATACATCTTTATATACGTGAAGCAAAAATTTGTGATATATTATGAAGTTTAGTTTTTTAATTGACAATATGAAGTAGAGTTTTTTAATTTAAATTACGATCGAATTTTGAATGTTTCAAACACATAATTTAATTTCACAGAGGATTTCAACTTTAAAACAATATGAAGTCCCAATTTTACCATTTTTAGTCTTGTTGTACGTCTAAGTAAGACATTAAGCAAAATATTCATGAAATTATAATTAAACATTCGTAGTCCAAAGCATTGTGTTGTAAGTGCTTATAGCCTCTAAATTGCACCAACGGGCCAAAATATCTTAATTAGTTGTGATGAAAGCGAAAGGGAAGAAGTGACTATTTAGTCTCAAGCGGCGTGGCAATGACGTCCTTTGTTTAATTTCGCGTTATGTACCTTCGGATTCATAATGATGGCCACCCATTTTACTGAATGGTGACAAACGGACAGGATTTAAAGTTATAATTATCAATCCTAAACATCATAGATACAGTAAAACTTAATTTTTGAATTTTTTGACTAAGTATTAAAACTCTACGTAATTTAATTATTTTTTTTATTCTTTAGCCTAACGATAAGGCAGACGGGCTATCTGATGGAACTGTTTGAAGTTAATGCTAAGGGCACAGATGGGCTCAAACCATATTCTTTCATGTCTTAACCCCGTGATTGAAAGGTATAACCGAAAGCGATATAAACGTGCTATATACATTACGTGGTATGAGCCAAAACAGAAACAATGCTTGTTTTCAATAAACATAATAAACTCGTACTAAAGGTAACGATGTTGCATTGTTTTGCAAGTAGCAAACGAGCATGCAGTCCACCTGATGGTAAGTGGTCACTGCCGCCCATGGACATCTGTAAGCAACTTCAAATAGAACATAGGATCCATCTGAAGTCAATCATAGATGCGTTGCACTATGATGGTCGCCTCATATATAACGGTGCCGGCAACCACACCCTTCCATCGAAACGCAGAAAAAATGCTTTACGCTAGAAATAAGTGTGGCGGTGGTACTTCCCCTGTCGAACTACATTGGTTCTACCACACAAATTTAGCAGATCAAATGTGGGTCTCCAATCCCATTTGGTGTTAATAAGACCATATATAATGACATAATACAAAGAGAAAGTAAATTACATTGTAGGATAGTGAGGAAGCCCCTTTACTCTCGAACTATAGACCGAGAGACATGCAAGCCAGTTTGAGATAATTAAAAAGCGTAATAATTTTTCGCTCGCTCGCTTTTGTCGCTGACGTACTGACACTGTTGTGAGACAGCGCAATTATAGCCGCTACAGAATTTACCTCACGCTTTTAAAATGTTTTTGTAAAAGTACTTTTGTTTATAATGTGACTTACTGAAGTGTGTCAAACTTAAAAGGTAGGTTAGTAACTATTGTCCCTGTAGTTCCGGGACCAGAATAGGACTACGGTACCCTCTGCCTGTTGTAAAAGGCGACTAAAAGGGGCTTCCGGGGTTGCAGACGGCTAGAGTGGGAGTTCGAACCGTTTGGTCAGGCAATCCCGGGAAGGACGGCGGCATGTGTGGTTGCATGCTACCGTAAAAACCAGAAGGTGAGCCGTTCACGCCCACCAGGGAAGAGCCCGACGGGGCAAACACTGAGGACACCGGCGGCGGTCAATTGGAGTTCCCGGAGTCCTCTTCGAAGCGTCGAGGTCGTCCACCGGGGGGGCTTTAGTGCGGTAAAAATCCCACATAACTCTGCATCGCTCCCATGGCGTCGGGTACCTTTTGAAGGTTTCCCCCTCGAAAACAAAAAAAAGGATAGTTACTATTATTACGTACTTTTTGATACATTTGTGTTTTAACACTTTCCTAATAAGCCTCTTTTTCAGTCAAATGTATGGTAAGATACTGGAGTTAGCTTTTAGTCTCCATGTTTAAGATGGTATAAAAAGGGAGAAATGAAGTAAAATATAATAAGAAAAACAGACATCACCGCTGAGTTTCGTGCGGATTTTCCCAGTCAGTCGTATTTTGATCCGTTGTAATGTAAGACAAAATCTTGTATGAAGGCAAAGCAAAGAAATTTCATTCTATTTCACTAGTATATAAAATATTACACGAGATGGTTAAATGTCGTCAACCCATTATTGTCCCACTGCTGGGCACGGGTCTTCTCTCAGTATGAGAGAGTTTAGGCCATAGTCCACCGCGCTGGCCAAGTGCGAATTGGTGGACTTCACACACCTCCGAGAACTTTTTTTTTTTTTTAAAAACTCTCGGGTGTGTAGGTTTCCTCACGATGTTTTCCTTCACCGAAAAGCAGTGATAATTAATTTATAATACGCACATGAATCAGTGGTGCGTGCCTGGGTTTGAACCTCGGACCTCCCGATCGAGAGGGCAAGTTTCAACCATTAGGCTATCACTGCTCGCCAATGCCCAATAATAATCGAAGATAATGTATCCGGGTATCGGATATCACAAAGTTTTTTGTTTATTAAAATCATGTAATTTATCTGTAAACAAAATATCCAGTGACAACATAGAAGATGACAAGGGTGAGATCGGGTGTGACAGAAAAATTAGTAACTATACCCATCCATAACTCAGAATAACGACACGCCTTGACGCCCATAAGTACGTTAAGCTGGGACATAAATATATAGGTACATAAGTTAACAAGTAAAGAAATCATAAGAGGCTAAAGTTATCGATTGTGACGTTTTTATGTTTTTTTTTTATTTGACTGAAGTAGCAAACGAGCATGCAGTCCACCTGATGGTAAGTGGTCACTGCCGCTCATGGACATCAGTAATCAACTACATACAGAACATGGGTTCTATCAGAAGTCAAACACAGATGTAAAAGTGTGCCGGCAACCACACCCTTCAATCGAAACGCAAGAAATGCTTCCCGCTAGAAATAAGTGTGGCGGGGACACTTCTCTGGTCGAACTACACTGGTTCTACCACCTTCAAGTTTGTTAAGAAGATGCAAGCGTCACCTCTACTTTGTATTTTTAACACGCTTTCTACCCTCATAGCCCTTAGGAGCAAAAACAGAAACAATCCTTGTTTTCAGGAAACGTAATAAATTCGTACTAAGGGCAACGCTATTGCATTTGTGTATTCCAGTTTGAATGATACTCAAGGAGATTAACACGAATTATCAGACCGAATGTGGGTCTCTAATTCCATTTGCTATTATTAAAACCATATATGTATAATGATATAGTACGCACACACGCTTTCTACACTCTTAGCCCCACACTAGGATTTTTTCCTGTATCGTGGGTACAATGGACACACACAAGACGAATACACAAACACCCAGACGCAGACCATGAATCTAAACTCATCATTCAGATACCTGTCTGGCCGGGAATCGAATCCGGGACCCATTGCGCGTCAGACCGGTGTGGTAACCGCTGTGCCACGCGGGTCGTCAATACGTATGATGCCACATATTTTTACATTATTAAAACTAAATACCTGACTGCTTAGCAAGAATTGATTCCTGAAGCAATCAATTCTTGCTATTGTGTGTGTGTGTGTGTGAGTGCCTGTAGATTACTTTAAACAGTCAGGTGTTTTGTTCTTACAATATTTTTGAAAATTTAAAGCTTTTTTGGATTTTGCGTCGCAATAGTTACACAAAATTCCCCCTTTTCTGTAATCGCATACGCCATATTAAAAGATACTATATCACTTTTTAAACTGAGACAAGCCCAATGATATGCCATAATTATGTTAAAATCACACCCACATACATACCTACATACCTACATACCTACGTACGCTGGAAAGACATAGCCCTCCTTACGCAGTGGGGTAAAAAAAAGGAAATATCATAAGCAAACTAAAAAGATTTGGTACTATTTTATATACTTATTACTAGGGGACCCGGAGAACTTCGTTCCGCCTAAAAGTCAAAAATCTAAGATTATCAGTGTTTCTTTACTATATTATACATAAAAACAATCTTATTAAATCACTCTATCTATTAAAAAAACTGCATAAAAATTCATAGCATAGTTTTAAAGATAAGCATACATAGGGACAGACAGGGAGGAGAGACTTTGTTTTATACTATGTAGTGATTGTATCTATATTCATTTTGTTATCAACATGATTTGAACATTTTATTTCCGTTTTACTCGAATTAATCAAAGAGAAAAATATCTTATGAAATTATTCACGAAAATTGTGAATAGGAGTTTTTTCTGCCATTCCTTTTCTATAGATAGAACCTTTCAAGGCGAGTACCTAAACTTATTGGCGTTCAAAAATAAATATCGATTTGAACACAAATGATTCGATTTTGAAAACAAGAGTTATTATTTGTATCGTATTTCGTCTCGTCATATTTCATTGACGTTCCCAATATTCATATTTTTCCATACGCTATTTAAAGTAGTAAGATGTGTTACACTACCACCAGGGAAATCGTTTGAGAAAATACCTTTTGACCCACACGGCGGAGTGATCATACTATATGTTCACCAACACGTAATGGGTTTCAGATTCAATCCTCGGACGGACAGATATCTCAATGATGAATTGAATTTTTTGTTCTGGGTCCGGATCCTCGTGTATTCGTCTTTACACGTATCTACAGCAGCCACGACACAAAAAAATAGTAGCATGAGAATATAAATGTTCATAAAATTATTGTTAATTTTTATGTGCTATATCAAATACGATTTGGGAATTTTCGCATTTGAGATATATATATATTATATATTTTACTAGTTGACCCGGCAAACTTCTTTCGCCTAAAAATCTAAAAGCATCAGTGTTACAAAGTTGTAGAACTAGTGTAGTTCGACCAGGGAAGTACCGGGGAAGTACCGGTGGTACCACCGCCACGCCCTATTTCTAGCGTGAAGCATTTCTTGCGTTTCGATAGAAGGTTGCCGACACACTTTCACAGGAGGCGACCATAATAGTCCTCGGGAGTGGCAACGCATCTGTGATTATCTTAAAATTTTTACAGATGTCCATGGGCGGCAATGACTACTTACTGAACTGCGTGCTCGTTTGCTTCTTCAGTCAGATAAAAAAAAATGTTAGGTATGATGCATGCATAACATAGTGGAGCTATATTATGCATGCATCATACGTAAAACCCTTCCTCTTGAATCACTCTATTAAAAAAACTATATTAAAATCCGCTGCCTAATTTTAAATAAAGAATACATAGGGACAGACAGCTGAAAGCGCCTTTGTTTTATACTATGTAGTGATTCACTATAGTCAAAACCAAGTTGAAATATCTTATATCATTTTGTTACCTTACCATACCCTTTAAACTTAAATACAGCTTACAAATAGGACTATAACGTCCTTTAAAGTCTTGATTTGACTTAAATTATTCAATCTAAATTGTTCTATTAAAACTTCGGTTGTACTAGGTTATTTTCGTTGATATAAAGTTATATACAAGATGTACAATATTCAAAGAACACTGACAGTGTCCGCGCAGTGATGAGGGTGAACCTAAAGGAATTTAGTTAATATATTTGTTACCTAAGATAAAAAAGGTAAAGAAAGCCCTATAGAACATTTAAATCAAAGCATCTCACGAGCGCAAAATTTAATGTCATTCTTTAATATAAAAGTAACAAACGGATACGCAAATAGATGACGATAAGTGGTCCCTACCACTTATAAATATTTACAAGCAATTTCATACAGAACAAGTCAATCATAGCTGGCGCTGCTAGGCGCTGCTACTCAAGCATTTATCAAAGTACGTAACGATTTATCTGAGACTTTATTGTATACTACTTTCTGTAAACAATCGTTATAGTAGTGTGTGTAATTCATGCACACTTCTACGAAAACCAGCTGAATTAGTATACTTCAACATTTCGTTGAAAACATTAAGTCTATGTTTTTTGTCTGTGTGTATAACCAGCGAAACCCAATTTCTGTGGAGACTGGTATTTTCCAATTCAATGACAAAGTTGAAATGGCTCATTTATTTCTGCCTTACTTATTTTAGAAAATAGCCTCATCACTTTTTATAAGAAAGACTTTAAATAGTCTGCTATTAAAATGCTATCAACATTCAAAATATCTTTGCGAAAAAACTCTTTTAATATATAAAGCATAATTAAATTCACTGAAGTGGAATACAATTTTGCAAATATGTCCTTTTTAATTACTACATTTAAAAGGATAATGAAAATTCACCAAGCGGTCACATGTTGTCTGTCGCGGGTTCGGTCCTCGGACAGACTTGAATATCTTGATGATAAATATGATAAATAACATTTTTTCATCTGTGTATGAGTGTGAGTACGTTCATCTCTGGGTGTTCATTTCTACAACACATGAAAAAACCTGGTATTTATGAGTGTTTAAAACGTTATTCATAACAGGATAGGAAAATATATTGATTTTGTTTAAGCCTGTCAATCTAAGAGTCCGTAGTAGAACCAGTGTAGTTCGACAGGGGAGGTACCACCGCCACACCTATTTCTAGCGTGAAGCATTTTTTGCGTTTCGATGGAAGGGTGTGGTTGCCGGTACACTTTTATATGAGGCGACCATCTTAGTCCTCGGGTGTAGCAATACATCTGTGATTGACTTCAGATAGAACCCATGTTCTGTATGAAGTTGATTACAGATGTCCATGGGCGGCAGTGACCATTTACCATCAGGTGGACTGCATGCTCGTTCGTACCCAAAGGGTAAAAACGGAATCTCTACGGGCAGTGAAGTATATTTAAAAGATTTAAAGATTTATTTATTATCACCAAAAACAGTTACACATTTATATTATCGTAAACAGCGGCAATAGTATAGACTGTGTCGCCACTATTTACGCCCACCTCGGAGTACAGAATTAAATCAAAGACTATGTAGAAACTACAGAACAATTAAAGTATTATAGCTATAGAATTGTGTGTGTGTGTGTGAGTGAGTGTGTGTGTGAGTGAGTGTGTGTGTGAGTGAGTGTGTGTGAGTGAGTTTGTGTGTGTGACATATCTAGTATTTAGGAAATAAGTGACTCAGTCTCATTATATGTCAAATTTTGCAAAAAATTCGATAATTTAGATTTGCATTCCCCATACCTAAGTGGATATAATTGTAGGATTTTATTTAATTTATTGTATACAACGGTTGCGACATAGTTAAAATGTCGCCTTGCCAGTGCACTTCTACAACTGCTAAGATCGAATATTCGAACAGACCGTCGTGAACTACTTATGTAATGTATGTAATATGTAATAATAGACTGCACCGCCCGTCGGTCTGTCTATTACCAGTCGCATAACCCGTTATAAATGGTTGAAATTATCACACATGATGTATTTCAGTTGCCGGTTACATCAATAAATACTAAAAAAAAAGAAACAAAATAAATATTTACGGGGCTCCCATACAATAAACGTGATTTTTTGCCATGATGCCACCTGATGGTAAGTGGTCACTGTCGCTCATGGACATTGGTAATGGAACATGGGATCAATCTGAAGTTAATTACAGATGCGTTGCTACTCCCGAGGACTATGATGGTCGCCTCATATAAAAGTGTGACGGTAACCACACTCTTCCATCGAAACGCAAGAAATGCTTCACGCTAGAAATAGGTGTGGCGGTGGTACTTCCCCGGTTGAACTACACTGGCTCTACCACTTCCATAGTACAATTTAGGAAATACCAATTAATCCTGAAATTGTGATGGGTCTGTTACATATGCTATTAGTATTGGAAAGCAATCTTAAGCCGAATACCCCTCGTATGGGTTAAAACTAATAATACAAGTTTAACCTTTATCAGTCAGCAATTCAAATGGATGAAAACGACTTGACCGTGAAATTAGATTCTTGATTAATTTGTCTGCTATATTTGACTTAATACTATTTATACATCTGTATAATAAGAATGCAGTGTTATCAATTTTAACCCGTTAAAGCTTAGACTTACGATTAGGGGCTCGCATTGCGAAAACACGTATTACTTACTTCTCGAAATTGAGAACTAGAAACAAATTAACACTCACTTTAACTACGAAAGACTATGGTAATCTAATTTAATCATGTCTAAGTTAATCATAAAATGTTGGTTAGACACCATATAGTCCATAAGCCAGGTGCAAAGTTTGTCGATCGTTTCCTCCCAGTCGATAATTGTAAAGGTTTGAGAGAGTTGAATCATGTAGCGTTGAGAACGTCAGCTGTGACTCCGTGGGTAGGTTGAGTAGTAATAGGCTCCCACGCGCGTAATAGAGAAATATTTACAGACTTCTCCTGATAGATAATGTATCAAATTATAGCTAACCCAATATCTTGAAGAAATAAAAAAAAACGTGCGGCATCCGGGGACTGCCGCGGTAAATCTATTGCATAGCATTTATTATCAACTTATGCAATTATAAATATTTATTTATTTATGCAGTATTTTTTTTCTTTGATATGAATTCAAGTCTTTTTCTTTGATACTACATATATACTTTCTCACAAACAGCTTCTTACATATTCGTCAGATTTCCGAGTAGCTCGTCTCGATCCGTGCGACCTTTGTACTGTCGCGTTCGCGACTGTTCGCGCTGCGTGGTAGGCGGAGGGGAGGTTGTTAGGTTTTTTTTGTTACGGAATTTCTTGATTCGGTCGCCGCGTTCAAAGCCTGCGATAAAAGCTATGCAATAACTTAAAAACATAACGCTAATCATAAAGTGATGGATTATAATTATTGTTCGTAAACTGGTCATACCAACAATATGAACAATCCAATGAAATATTGTTAAATTAATATAACAATCATAATTATTTAATACTAGTTATTCCCGCGGCTTTGCTCGCCTCGATGACGTATGGTCCGGTAATGAGTATCTCATATATTAATTCAGATTATAAACGAAATCTGACTGTTAAAACCTACCAGTCGGAATTCCCTTGAAGGAGTTACAAACATACATAATTTCTCACAAAGTTCGCCTTAATTTTATGTATTAGAAAGACCATTACCTTAAATTTAAATTTACGAATAGGTATATAAAAATAGTTGACCCGGCGTCGCCAAAATTCAAAAATCTATAATTATCAGTCTCCTTCCACTATATTATGCATTTATTATACAAAAAAAACCTTCCTCTTGAATCACTCTATCAATTAAAAAACTGCATTAAAATCCGTACCGTATGGTTAACACATTAAGCTATTGTTAGATTTGTACTATGTAGTGATAATATCGTTATTAATATTATGGTTTTATTTTTATCATAAACGAATTAAACATAATAAAGTAAACATAACCGTAACAGTTATATTAGATGTTATCTTAAATTCAAATTTACAGATCAAATTGAACCTCAGGGCTGATGGAAGGGTTAGGGTCGTCCAAATAAGTAATATCGCATCTAACTTGCAGAGTAATTTCGATACTAGTGTGTTTAATATCCGAATCGTATATGTTGTAGAAGATACTCGTTTCACCGGCAGCATGAAACGAGTAAAAAATTGTTTTTTTACAATATGGAAGTAGGAAACAATTATGAAGTCCATCTGAGAGTAAATTTCCAGTGCCGTAGATGGACATATGTAAAGAAACCTAAGATTTGTATGTCACCAGATGCCAACCTTAGGTGACACCCAGGCGTTATTACCCAAAGATATAGACGTTCAGAGGACGGCAAAACGGACGTATCATTAAGTGCACTGCAAACTCGTTTGCTAATGCTATAATATTAAAAAGAATTATAATTCTTTGATTTTTACTGCTATTGATATGTATAAAATTCTGGAAAAATAGCCATGTGACTATACTAAAAGTGATCATAGAAAAAACTTTTATTGTTACCTATGAACGAGCGACGAATTAAACATGTAAACAAATTTACTTTAAAAGGTACTATTCATACCGTGAAACAAAATATTGCGTACTTACTCGTATGTACCAAAAAGACAAAGTTATTTTGCTTTTTGGTAATTTCTCGTCAGACCTCTTTTTGAAGACTTCTTATTTTTTTCATCTAACAGAAGTAGCAAACGAGCATGCAGTCCACCTGATGGTAAGTGGTCACCACCCATGGACATCTGTAAGCAACTTCATATGGAACATGTGTTTTATCTGAAGTCAAACACGGATGCATTGCCACTCCCGAGGACTATGATGGTCGCCTCATATAAAAGTGTGCCGGCAACCAAACCCTTCCATCGTTGATTGTGAGACATTGCCATAATCCTAAGTTTTGTCGGACCTTTTGGGATCAAGAGGTTCCTATGTGGGGTCAGATGAGAGTGATTCCACCATTGTTCCATATAACTCTCATGTTTGGCCTAATGGCGTAATTTAACTTGGTACGTTAGACCTGAATAATTGGTTAGCATTAATTCGAAATCCTTTAGCGACTTGCAATAAATTAATTAATAATAAATAGTGCACTCATAGTCCATATATCGCACGGTTAGTATAAAAGATATATAAAGGTGATCACCACACCTTTTTTATCTAACTGAAGTAGCAAACGAACATGCAGTCCACCTGGTGGTCACTGCCACTCATGCACATCTGTAATCAACTTCATACAGAACATGAGTTCTATCTGAAGTCAATCACACATGCGTTGTTACTCCCGATTACTATGATGGTCGCCTCATATAAAAGTGTGCAGGCAACCACACCCTTCCATCGAAACGCAAGAAATGCTTCACGCTATAAATAGGTGTGGAGGTGGTACTTCCTCGGTCAAACTAAATTGGTTCTACACCTATTCCTAACGTGAAGCAGTTCTTGCGTTTCGTTAGTAGGGTTTGGTAGCTGGCTTAAATTTATATGAGGCGAACATCTTAGTCCTCGGGAGTAGCAGCACATCTGTGATTGGATTGACTTTAGATAGAACTTTTGTTCTATATGAAGTTGCTCACAAATGTCTATGGGCGGCAGTTTCCACTTACTATCAGGTGGATTGCATGCTCGTTTACTTCATGTTATAAAAAGAGAGCTCATGCAAAAACTGCTTTCTGTGAAAATACCGAATTTGAAGTGAATTTAAATACCATTTTAAGAATTTTCTAAAAGCGCGCTGTATTACGACACGTTATTTTTATGATTGTAGCATAAAGTTGTCATTTTTTAATTCGACATACAGTATACTGCATTCGAGTTCCATAGAATACCTGGTCCCAGTGCTATCACAAGTAAAATGAAATCACAAAGAGCTTTTGAGACGCCACCCTTTATTAAACGCTTCAATTTTTTCTCATTTGTCACCTTCATTTTATTTATTTTCCTTAACGAAGCTAGAGTATTCTGGCTAGTCCATAATCGCACCATCCTACTATCCTATCCTATCCTACTAATATTATAAATGCGAAAGTTTGTGAGGATGTATGTGTATTTGTTATTCTTTCACGCAAAAACTACTCAACGGAATTCGTTGAAACTTTACAGTAGTATAGGTTATACATCAGAATAACACATGGACTATAATTTATACCGATTTCTTTGTAATTAGTTTATAATATAACGAGAAATATCAGGTTAGTCGCAAAAAAAGTTGTTCTCTGAGAGCTATCTTCGCGTACGCTGCCTAAACCGTTGGAGATATCCAAATATAATGTACTGTGGGATTGTTTGGCTCACATAGATCTAAATAAAAGTCCGCGATAGCATATGTCTATATTTTATGTATAACCCACTATAATTCTTTTTATACTTTGAAAATTTAAAAAATATGAAGTTGATGTTTCCATGGGTTTTATACAAACTAAATATTAATCCTTATCAAAATAAATGATTTCAAAAAATCAAGCATCTAATAAAGATTGAATCTGTCTTTTACACCATGTAAATTGGATAAGTAGTTTAGAAGATATTACGAGTATAACATATTGCGTACTCAATTGATTGGCCGGCAGTACGCGCCGTGCGCCGCCGCCGTATACAGCGAAGTTGTATGATATTAATATTTGAATGGTTATAAAACACGAAGCATAATGTGAAAGGTCAATGACGTCCCTGTAGTTCCGGGAATAAGGCTACGGTATCCCCTGTCTTGTGGTAAGAGGCAACTAAAAGGGGGCTTTCGGGGTTGCGGGCGGCTAGACTGGGAGCTCCAAACACCCAGTCAGCAACTTCGGGAAAGATGTCAGCATGTGTGGTCGCATGCTATCGTGAGAGCCAGGATGGACGGAGCTTGAACCATCCAGCCAGGCGATATCGTGGTAAAGACCAGATGAAGTGGTGGGCCCAGCCGCTCACTTGGGAGGTGCCCGATGGAGCTATACACTCAGAGGACTCCAGTTGCGTTCTTTTGAAGATCTCGAAGTCCTGGTGCTATAAGAATCCCACATAACCCTGCGTCGCTCCCACGGCGGTACCTTTTGAAGGTTTCTCCCTCGACAAAAAAGAAAAAAAAGGTCAACGAAAATGAAACAGTGGAAAGGTTAAATATGTTATTCAATCGTCATCGACCTTTTAATGTTACACAACTCGGCACATATGTCAGATTAGCAGTAGTTTAGGTCGTAGTTGACCACGCTAGCCAACTGCGCGTTGGTAACCGTCACACATTTAGAGAGCCTTTCTTAAAACTTTTAATTTCAGAGTAAGCATAAATATCTGTTGCCGACAAAACTAATTCAAATTAATATACGTGCCTGTGATTTGAAATTTGAGCACACTGATTAAGGCGATTAACACACGGCACCGCGCACCGTCGCGAATAGCGGTGCCCCGCGCGGTTTAGGCGGTTTACGCACCTGTACGCGCGGATGGACCGATCATCAAAATAAACTTTTTGACATCGAAATTCATTTTATTAAATTGCAACACGGCCTGCATCAACGATGATCCGCGCAGTTAGGCGCCAGCCCGTGTGTGAGGCGCCGACCCTCCGCACTGTCGTTCGCGCGGAGACACGGTGGTGATGAGACCACCGCTGGACCACGCGGTCGGTCGGTGTACGTGTGTGAGGCATCAACGGATTTATTAGACCCCAATACAACATGAGATCCGCTTCACCGCCTACCGCGGCAGTGAGCGGTACCGTATGTTAATCGCCTTATGAAGTAGTTCAAGGGTTCAATCTGAAGTCAATCACAGATGCGTTGCTACTCCCGAGGACTATGATGATCGCCTCATATAAAAGTGAGCCGGCAGACACACCCTTCTAATGAAACACAAGAACTGCTTCACGGTAGAAATAGGTGCGGTGGTGATGCCTCCCTGGTTGAACCATTGCTCTACCACCTTGGAAACTTTATGTGGCAGACTAAATTCCACGCGAGCGAAGCCGCGGGCAAAAGCTAGTTATTCATAAAAAGAAGTAACTCAAAATTTATGTTTTGCGAGTTTATCACTTAGTAAGTTCGCTTTATGGTATAAACTCGCAAAACACAAATTTTGAGTTATTTCTTTTTATGAATAAAGATGTGATGTAAATGCGAAAATTTTGGAGTTAATCTTTCACTCAAAAACTATCAGTTGGATTTCACTGAAGTTTGTGACACAAATAGTTTGTGAACTAAATTAATACATAGAATACTCATTAGCGTGGTAGACGTGACGTAAGCGAAGCCGCGGGATCAAACTAGCTCTGTATAATCTCTTTTAAATAAAATTAGTTTTAGTTTGACGACCCGCGTGGCGGAGCGGTTACCGTACCGGTCTGACACGCAGTGGGTCCCGAGTTCGATTCCCGGCTAGACAGGTATCTAAATGATGAGTTTAGTCTTTTTCTGGGTCTGAGTGTTTGTGTATTCGTCTATGTGTGGCCATGGCACCCACGACACAGGAAAACATCCTACTTTGGGGCTATGAGTGTAGAAAACGTTTTTAAGTTACACATAGCATTTATTTAATAGTTGCCACAAGGTAGTTTCCATTATATACATGTGAAATGAACTAGCATAAATGTTACTTTAATGAGTGAATTTCTCTACTTGATCCCACTTACTCTGTAGTTACATTGCAACTTCCACTGAGTTGCAGTCCCCTTTAGCAGCGATCTGTAATTTGTTTCCTCTTGGCGACTCTAAGTACTTTCAGCTCGGCTGAGTATGTACCTACTTCTAAGTATAAGCAGGCAACTACTCGTATATTAGTTGCGTTGGAGACGGATTTAAATGTAAAATATTACTTTAGTAAACTTAAATTACTGTTAATCTTTTAATGTATAACCATATAATTGACAATAAAAAATGTGTGCGTGTAGTAGCGTACACTCCTAAGAAGTGAAACTTCTTTATGACGTTATTTTTCAAAAAATAATTTACTATATGCAACTTTACAGAAATTTGTTAAATAAAGTAATGTATTTATCATGCTAATAAAGTTAAATTAGATAAAGTTTAATAAAAGGCTTTTATTAAACTTTATCTAATAATCTAATCTATAATAATCTATCTAATATCACGCGTGGTAGGGATAAGAAAAATATGGCGCGTAACAGAAAAAGATGGCGCGTAACGAAAAAAAAAAGATGGCGCGTAACAGAAAAAGATGGCGCGTAACGAAAAAATGTTACACTAAATTTTTTTCCAACCCCGATAAAGAAGTTTCACTTCAATATGTATAACCATTCATAATTCTTGTGTAGATAAATTTATTTATTTTATTTATTTATTTTTGAACACCAACATAATGTACACCAATTACAGCATAAACAGAAGATAACATTAGAAAGATAAGTGTCATTATAATCAAAGGTGTAGACTGCATGCACAGAAAGCGAATGTAAGCCAATGAGAAAAAAGAATACAAATCATTACAAATTGATTACAGATTATAACAATTTACATTACAGATTACAGATTAAATACTGGGTGTATTTAAATTTATTTACACAACAATTATAAAAGAGATAATTATTTACAAAATGTACATAGATGTATATCCTTACTTCCTTACTAATATTATAAATGTGAAAGTAACTCTGTCTGTCTGTCTGTCTGTCTGTCTGTCTGTCTGTCTGTCTGTCTGTCTGCTACTTATTCACGCCTAAACAACTGAACAGATCTTTATGAAATTGGGCACACAGATAGTGTTGACCTCGAGAAAGGACATAGGCTGCTTTTTATCGAAAAAAATGGGTTGGAAGCGTTAAAATCAGACATAAATGTTTGTATGGAAGTTCGTTTTTGACAAAGTCCCATATTGACAAGTCCGTCAAGGGGTAGGATAGACTTACTTAAAAACCTTATCTAAATAATAAAACATAAAAAAACATTGATTTCGAGTCGACAACATATATCCGTAAAATTCGGATTGTTGCGTATTTTGTTAAATTCTAATGTAAACATGTGTGACATGACAGTAGTGTGACATGACAGTAGCCATAATGGCCGCCCGGATGCCATTCTGAATTCATTCAAAAATAATACGTATAAATTTGTAACTATCAATTATCATAAAAATAGATGTGTTTCAAATTGATTTTAATTTAATTTATGAATTTATGAAATATTTCAATAATATAAAAGCATCCGTTGAAGCGCTGCGGCCGCGCTACTTGCGACCTAATGTAAAATCGCTCTTTGAGTACAGGGATTCCCAATTGATAACAGATGGCGCGTCATACTATTATAGTAAAATAGTTATTCGAATCCAATAATTCAAAGGCGATAAAATGTTTTAACATTGTTTCAAAATAAAACTATCGACTCCATTTGTCACTCCATGTACATGTTACATAAATAGTTTCTTAACTATTATTGCATAAATAAAGTTAAGTTATTGACCACACCCGTACGTTTTTAAAGCGGTCATAATGTCTGCCTATTCGCCTTTGAGCATCCACTCAAGATTTGTAGCAACGATTTCTCTAACATCTTTAATATTTCAAATCAAAGGAATACTGGAAATTCAATGCGGGATTGTTATTTGACTATTTGGGATGAAGATTCTGTAGATACAGCCATCGAGATCCAAGACATTATCCAACAAAATTTTTGGATTCCTTCAACGCGCCTCCCGGTACTCCTCCACACAAACTTTTTTTAAAAATAAAAATACGCTTTCTACACTCAATAAAATAGAAAATATCTAAAATTTCAATTTCTATAATACACACACTAGGATTTTTTCCTGTGTCGTGGGTACTATGGACACACAATACGTATATAGAAACACCCAGACCCAGAACATGAATCTATTCAGATTCCTGTCTGGCCGGGAATCGAACCGGGTGTGGTAGCAACGCGGGTCGTCAAGGTTGTCAAATTAATGTTAAAAGTAGGTTCACCTATATGTAATCTTACTCAGAAATTTAAAAGGACCAAAATTACTTAAAATAGTATTTTTCTAATGATGTAAGTTACATTACATTGACCGAAAGGGTCTCCACTCAGCTTATTTATGTGGGATTTTTACCGCACTAAAACCCCCCCGGTGGCCTTCCTCGGCGCTATAAAGAGAACTCCGGGATCTCGAAACGACCTCAACCAAAATTCTTTCAGCGCGTTGCCCCATCGGGCTCCTCCCAGATGGGCGGCTGGGCCCACCGCTCCGAGATAGACGAACCTGTGTACGCTTTCTGTACAAAGTCCTTCAATTCTATTGAATTGTATAGACATGCATACATACCTCGTTAACAAATCCAATTAAACCGTTACGGGTAAAAACTGTTATTGTACCCTTAAAATGTACGAAGGCGGTTAAAATTATACCTAATTACTGAAAAATACAGGCGCAGAAATATTAATTACTCAATATAAAGCAGGTTATTTTTATAACTTAACAGTTCGTTAATTCTCCCAAACCTGCGATGTAATTTAGTTTTCGGTTTCCAAGAGCAGAAATAAAATTAATTGGATACAATTTAAAAACGCTACCGGCGTCTAAAAATATTTTACGGATCTAAATTACGGGAATGATCCCGCGCTTTTACGAAGTTACATAATTATTATGTGTATCAAGAACAGTACCTATAATGTAGAATAAAAAAATGTGTGTGTGTCAGGTTTGATACGAAACTGCAGTTCACTATATACCTATACATGCATGATTGCAAAGTAAAATAGCAAAAGACGTTGCGCAGTGAAACGTCACTCAACGTCAACGTTACTGTTTCGCTTAATTTTAAACCCCATTGTTTTCATATTGTTTCTTAAGGAGTAAAATCCAAAAATCTTGTTTACTTATAATATATAACACAATTCAACAGCAATAAAACAAGGAATTGACTACAAGGAATTATGAGAGTGTTAGTGTATTTGTATGTCAATGGCATACACGGCACAGGATAATAGCCTTATGTGGGCCTGAATGTAAAATTAATTCATTACTCTACGTAATAATCAATACGGTTTTTCAATCACTTAATTAATAGATAGGCTGATAAATTTACTACTTTTATTTTATTGAAATCACTTCCAGTCTTTAGTGTAATCTACATCTTGGGTACCCAGTTTGTTAGACCAGAATTTTCCATGCGGCGTTTGATACGAATAAGTAGTCATGTTTCCAACGTAAATAACATATTTTGCCTACCACAGGACATTTTTAGAAAACGTATCACAATTCCTTATTAATTAAGCCATGCATTTATATTTAGTATTCTCTCTCGTCAACCCATTATTGTCCCACTGCTGAGCATGGGTCTTCTCTCAGAATTAGAGAGTTTAAGCCATAGTCCACCGCGCTAGCCAAGTGCGTATTGGTGGACATTAGTATTATTTAAATGTTTATTCAAATAATACTAGTGTCCACCACATAATAGTTTGTGCGTTTTTTACGTTTTCACACAAAAGCTACCGGTCGGATTTCGCTAAATTTGGACATAAAATAGTTTATAATCTAGATTTACACATAGGACATTAACATAAACACATCACCGTAAAAAACGTGAAAAAAGTGGGTGAAGACGCGGGTACAACCTAGTCTTTTTGTATTATTTCATGCGTTAGTTATTACTTCACTATCTAAGGAAAGTAATATTTCTCAAATGAATACGTACTCGGGAAATATTACTGAATATTTCTTTGGCACGCTATAGAGATTGAACGGTTCGATATTTTATCATATTTATGAGGTATCGATATAATCTTCATCTCAGACATCATAGGCTACATTTTGTAGGCTAAAACCCCACTTCTATAAAGTCAACTGCCATTTACATAACTTTCCAAATGCAAGGAATGGAATAGAAATGAAATCTAATTTTCTGTCAGGAATCCTAAGCCAATGGCACGCGTGCCGTTAATGGCATGCGACACCATATTTTCCGCTACCTAAAGTTTTTTTTTTATGTGATTAAAGTAGCAAAAGAGCATGCAGTCCACCTAATGGTAAGTGGTCACTGCCGCCCAAGGATATCAACTATCAACAAGCAAGTAACTTCTAACAGAACATGGGTTCAATCTGACAATCACAGATGCGTTGCTATTCCGGAGGAATAAGATGTTCGCCTCACAACAAATCACGCCTTCCATCGAAACGCAAAAAAATCTTCACGTTAGAAATAGGTGTGGCGGTGGTACCTCCCCGGTCGAACTACACTGGTTCTACCATGTAGTAAAATATGTACTGATTGTATAAGTGTTCATAGTTCTTCATTGATGTATCTAAATGATTTGGCTCTTTTTATTTAAAAACATTTCGATCTCGAATCTTTTGTAAGAATACAAAGTATCTGTTGTAGAAATCTTTTGTAGTTAACCTTAATATCTCAAAGAGAAACTTACTTTTACAAATTCATTGAAGTATTTTCGAGAGTAAAGACGTTGCAAGCGACTGAGACGTCTGAGACCTCTGGGAGCCTTTCGATATAATTAAATGATAAATAAATAATACAAAGTTTCCATTTAAGTAATTGACATGTGGCATCAACCTCTATTATTAAATTATATGGTGACTCAACGCATAAACCCAGCATGGTAGCTTTTGACGTGACTACGTTGAAAAAACATGACTCATGCGGCGTTACCTCGCTCTGAGGCGTTCCATTTAAGCCTTGAAGTCCAATCGAGAGTGTGGAATGAGCGACAAAGAGGCAAAATCGGCTTCCGCGTTCGGCAGCGATCGACATCTGTCTCTCTCCTACTTGAGTGAGCGATGCGTCCGCGTCGACAGCTACTATATAATTACATGTTTTCGTCAAATATGAAGTGCAGTGAAAAGTAAATGTGGGTGAAAAGTAAATGTGGTGTCAATTGTTTATGAATACTTATAAAGTTGTCTTTTGAAAAATGCAACCATTCCATCAGTATTTTCTTATGACGTTGTCACGTTCGACTGTCGTCAGTAAACCGACTTTATAAACAACAGTTTTTTTATTGCATTGAAGTAGCAAACGAGCATGTGGTCCGCCTGATGGTAAGTGGCAATAACTGCTTCACGCTAGAAATAGGCGAAGAGATTGGTGCTTCCAAGGTACTACTCGGGTTCTAATAGCTGATGAAAAACTAACTGCTACAATTTTTTTTCATCCGACTGAAGTAGCAAACGAGCATGCAGTCCACCTGATGGTAAATGGTCACTGCCGCTCATGGACATCTGTAATCAACTTCATACAGAACATGGGTTCCATCTGAAGTCAATCACAGATGCGCCACAACTTCCGAGGACTATGATGGTCGCCTCATATAAAAGTGTGCCGGCAACCACACCCTTCCATCGATACGCAAGAAATGCTTCACGCTAGAAATAGGTGTAGTGGTGGTACCACCTTTTACCTACTAACCTTAAGTATTACTCTTTTCTATTATATTTAGGTTACCATGGCTTCCACCAGGGTCAAAACTACTTCCATGGCCACAAAGACGTCTAAGATCACGATATGGTATTTATAATGACCAAAAAGCGCTTAAACAAAAATACTACAGGGTGTTCACCGATCTTTCAAACTAACAGCCTCAATAAGCTATTTTGCTATCAGCATCAGTAGCCGCTATAGGGCTACTGATGCTGATAGCAGCAAAATACCGAATCGATTAATATCAAGTAAGAGAAAGTAAATACATTTTAGTAATATAAAGGCAAACGAGCATACAATCCATCCTTAAGGCAAGTGACCATTGCCCCATAAGTGGCTAATCAATCCCTGTTAGATAATTACATAAGGTTGCTCATAGATACGTTGCAAAAGCTGAGCTAGATTAAATCTCGGATGTTTCTAACTTACAGCGCAGCAGCTTCGCTTACAAATGCTATTATTGTGCAGAAATATTTGTGGCCGTAGTACCTCAAGAATCACAAATGATTCTACCATACATGGCACTATCCATTTAACTTAAATTTACTGGGTGGTTAAACCAGTGTAGTCCAACCGACGAGGTACCGCTACATTTATTTCTAGCGTGAAACAGTTCTTGCGTTGCGATGGAAGGGAGTGGATGTCGGTATAGTGCCATAGGAGGCAACCATTAAATCCTCGAGAGTAACAACGCAACTTTAATTGGCTTCAGATAGAACTCCTCTTCTACACAAAGTTACTTATCGATATCTATGGGCGGCAATAAACACACTCACACGGTACACGCTTTCTACACTCATAGCCCCACAGTGGGATTTTATCCTGTGTCGTGGGTACCATGGACACACACAAGACGAATACACAAACACCCAGACCCAGAACATGAATCTAAACTCATCATTCAGATACCTGTCTGGTCGGGACTCGAACCCGGGACCCATTGCGCGACAGACCGCTATGGTAACCGCTCCGCCACGCGGGTCGACATTTACAGGTAGACTGCATACTCGTTTGCTACTTTAACTGGATAAACAAAAAACATGCGTGCGTACAAAGTACACATGTCAGAAGTAAAACTTCTTTGGCGAACTAATATAAAAATCTTGGTTATATTTATACAAATCTAAAACTTTAAATTTCCAAGATTAAGAGGAAGGGAAAAAGGCGTGATACGACGTTCGCTCTGTCTCACTTTTTCTCTCAATCTTTCTCACTCGCTTGCTCCCTACCCTCACTCCACGGCTAGTTGCTCATGCTACGTTCGCCCTTTCTTACTCTCTCTCAATCGGTCTCGACCAGACACCCGGAGGCAATACTAGTTGCTCATGCTACGTTCGCCCTTTCTTACTCTCTCTCAATCGGAATTTTCACCAGACACCCGGAGGCAATATGACATGCTAGTAGAGTCACAGCTGATCGACGACAACACTACGGCAGCTGACATCCAAGTGCGTCTGGCCGAGTTTACTCGCCAGATATTCTTACAGAGAAGACAGCCAAGACCTGAAGAGGAGGCAGTCTTCCGTTTCTGGGAGTGCGCCCAAACCGATAGGGCGCTCAGGAGACAGCGCAGCCCGGAGGAGGAAGCAGACCTCTTCAGGGACGCCAAGCGCCGGGTCACACGCGACCCGCGCCTAATGAGGAGCCGCAGCGTGGGTCCGCGAGCGGTCGTGAACAACATCGCCGCCGCCACCGTGTCCCCCCCCCCCCCAGAGAAGTCCATCACGCAGAGGGAGCCGCCGCCGCAGAGGTTGAAGTACTCCTTCGCCGAGGCGGCCGCCGGTCTCCAGAGACCGCTCATCATTCAGCGCACGCCGCCGTCGTCGCTTCTGCCACAGTCACAGTCAGGTATCCCTACCCAATACAGACTATCAGACTTCTCTACACAAAATCAGGTACACTACACGCCCCCGCCCCCCCCCTCTTCCCGAGCGGATGCTGTGGGCGGGACCGTGGCCCCCGGATCCGAGGCTACAAGCGCGCCTTCCGCCGCGCCGCCGAGGATCGGAGTGGCCGCGGCCACGCCCCAGCCGAACACCAACGTCGCCGCCGCAGGTACCAAGGGCACCAGCGCACAGCCGACGGGAGGCCAATCAGGACAAGCTGTGGGCAGCAATCAGCAGCCCAAATCGAAATTTCCCCCCCTGGTGGTGGAAAAGCTCCCCAACTGGAGCTTTCACTTCAGACAACTGAAGGAAAAGTTGGGGAGAGCGCCCAATGCACGCCCGTTCGGGCAGGGAGTGAGATTCTCCCCAAGGGACTCGGGTGAGTTTAGACTCATCCAGTCATATCTCACAGACCTGGAGTCCCGGGAGAAGGTGGCGTGGTTCACCTACTCCCTGCCCGCCGAGAGGAGCGTGCGGGTAGCCATCAGGGGGCTGCCTGCTGATACCCCCCCGCAGGAAATTGAAGACGAGCTCCGCGGGTTAGGTTACGCCCCTGAATACGTCCGCGCCATCCGGGCCAGAAGTGGTCGGCCCGGCTGTATCTTTTTGGTGATACTGAAGAGAACGGAGGGCCTCTTGCCGGGCATATATGAGCACAAAGAGCTGCTGTGTATGCCCGGTGTTAAGATCGAGGCATGGCGTGGAAAGAAGGGGCCCGCGCAGTGCCACCGGTGCCAAAAATTCCGGCACAGTTCGCACAATTGCCACCGGGAAGTAGCTTGTGTGCGGTGCGGCGAGAATCATGCCGCTTTTCAATGCCCGCGCCCAAGGGAAGAACCGGCCACTTGCGCGAACTGTGCAGGCCCGCACCCCGCAAATCACACCGCATGCCCGGTATTCAAAAGGGAGGCGCGAAACAAGCGCGCCGGCACGGTGGCACTCTCCGCCAGAACGGCGGGGAGCAAAAGAGGACCATCCGCCGGAACCGCACGGCCGCAGCAAGTGGAGGAGCAGCACGAGGGCTCCCTCATGGCTGCGGCTAACGGTCCGACGGAACGCGGAGCTCCACTCAAAAAGAAGAGTCGGAGGAAGAAAAATAAAGGGAAGAAAGGCAAGGCCTCTCCCCCCTCCGCCCAGCCCACACCTGCTGCAACAGCGCAGCCAACTAAGAAAACCAACAACCAAGCTGCCACCCGCAAAGAGACATGTGGCGGCAACGATGAGGCCTGCAACACACAATTACGGGTGTTGCAGGATCTAACAGCGATGTTGCAGCAGGTGATCGTGGCCATGGGAGAAGGCCAAGACACCGGGCCGGCAATCCGCAGCGGCTTAGCTCAAATATCCAGTCGTTATGGATACTAAACCGCTGCGGATTATATTTTGGAACGCCCGCGGTATCTTGAAAAAGACCGCTCTCCTCCGACTCCTCCTGCGGGAGCAGGACATCGACGTGGCATTGGTCTGCGAGACTATACTGTCCTCGTCGGATAAACTTAAGATCCCAGGGTACATCACCTACCGCCAGGACGAGATCAGCGACGCGGGCAATGCCTTTAGAGGGTTGGCTGTGCTCGTTCGACGCAAGATCGTCCACCAGCCTCTCCCACCCATTAAACTGGTGGGGATGCAGGCCCTAGGTATAGAGGTCTGCATTGGTGACTCCCCACACCGGATCTTCAGCGTATACCGGCCGCCGGTGGATAAAATCGAGCTGGCAGACGTCCACAAATTGCTGGACGCGCCGCTCCCCACAATTGCCGCCGGTGACTGGAACGTGAAGCATCCGGGGTGGAACAGCAACCGAGCCACCAGGCTTGGTCGACTTCTCTTCGACGACGCCGAGCACCGCGGGTACGAAATAAGGGGACCAGAGTGCCCAACACATTATCCGGATGCGCACATATACGCACCGGATGTCATTGACATCGCTGTGCTCCGCGGTCTCGAGGCACAGCTAACTCTCGAGTCGCTGCAGGACGGCATGGGATCCGACCATGTCCCCGTCCTGCTAGTCCTGGCGAAGAACCCAGTAAGAGTCTCGCCACCGAAGCCACGTCGAAAAACTGATTGGACCTCCTTTAGGGAGTACTTGGAGATCGCCACACCAACGCGGCCTGTCTGCACGGAGAGTGACGTCAATCGGCTCGCGGCAGACCTAACCGCCAGCATCCAGGGCGCCTTAGAGCACGCCACTGTGGAGGAACCGGCGAAGGGGAGTCTTCCACCCCTGCCGCCCCACATTAGCAAAATGGTGGAGGATAAAAGGCGCCTCCAAAGGAGCTGGCAGCGGTCCAGATGCCCGAGCCAGAAGACGCTACTCAACCGAGCCATAGAGAGGCTCCGGGCCGAGTTGGAAGCGCATGCAGTCGAGAACTGGGAATCTCGCGTGCTGGACGCGCATGATGACTGGCCGGCATTGCACAAGCTTTGCCGCCAGCTATCAAGTTCCCAGGCTCCGGTTCGCCCCTTGACGCATGCGGACGGTACGCCACGTTACAGGGCGGAAGATCGGGCAGAGATCTTCGCTGAACACCTAGAGCGCCAGTTCCGGCCGAACCCGTCTTCACAGGCGGAGCACGTTGCAGCGGTCGAGCAACACCTTCAGACCTACTTTGCGCGGCCTATAGCTCCAGAGGAAGACCCCGTCGTCTTCTCCCCGAGCATGGTCCAGCGTGCGATCGAGAGGACTAAAGCCAGAAAGGCTCCCGGCGCAGACTGTATAACGAACACGGCCCTACGCCACCTCCCTAGGAGGACGGTGGGGGCCGTGACTCGCTTATTTAATGGGATATTGCGCACGGGGACATTCCCGCACTCATGGAAAATTGGGCACGTCATCATGTTGCCCAAGCCGGGGAAAAGTATACTGAAGCCTGAGAGCTATAGGCCAATCACTCTGCTATCCTGCATGTCGAAGGTGTTCGAAAAGCTCCTGCTGCAACACCTGGTGCCCCACATCACTCCCAGACCGGAGCAATTCGGGTTCCGGCCGGAGCACTCAACGACTCTCCAGCTGGCCAGGGTACTGCACCACATTACCAACGCGGTAAATAAAAAAGAACGCGTGTGTGCAGTATTCCTGGACATGGAAAAGGCGTTCGACCGTGTTTGGCACGACGGCTTGCTGTACAAGATGTCGCAGTCGTCGTCGCCCAGGCGTATCGTCAAGGTGATCTCCAGCTTCCTAACGGACAGAAGCTTCAGAGTGGTGGTCGACGGGACACTCTCTGAAGAGCGTCCCATAGCAGCCGGCGTCCCTCAGGGGAGCTGTCTGTCTCCTGCGTGTTACTCCGCGTACACCGACGATATCCCAGCGGCAGGGGGGGCATTGCTGGCCCTGTATGCCGATGACGCGGCGTATGTAACGTCGTCACTGACGGTCGCACACGCCGCGACGAAGATGCAGCGCGCGCTCGATGCCCTCCCCGATTGGCTCGCTAAATGGCGGCTGTCGGTGAACGTGGGAAAAACCCAGGCCCTCCGTCTAGGGGGCATAACACGCAACGATCCCACTCTGAAGCTTCTAGGCAGCGACATCCAGTGGTCCACCCGGGCTAAATACCTGGGGGTGACCCTGGACCAGCGGCTCACCATGAAGCCCCACGTGGACGCAATCATCGCGTCGGCGAGGTCGGCGAGCTTTCTTCTCCGCCCAGTGCTCTCCTCGAGCCTCCCTCTGGGCATGAAAAAGACTATTTACCTACAATATATCCGCCCCCGCCTGACGTACGCGGCGCCGGCCTGGTATGCGCTGGCGAAGGAGCCCCTCCGCAAACGTTTGCGAGTGGTTCAGTCGCTGGCGCTGCGCAGGATTGCAAAGGCGCCGTGGTGCGTCAGAAACTCGGTCATCCAGAGGGACTTACGAGTCGAGAGCCTGGACGACTTCATACGCCGCCTCGCCACGTCGATGTTTGACCGGATTGACGCGACGCGATTCCCGCACTTGCGGGATCTGGCGCCGCATCACGCCCGTCCACCCGACCGCTGGGCTTTCCCGCGCGACCTTCTGGCGCGGGACGAGCGAGCGGACCCCGGGGCTTCATGATGAGCCCCTAGCACTTGGACCGAAAGCGGCTTGCCGCTCCCCTCAGACTCCCACATAGACATCATAACACTCAACAGCACACACCCACACACCCACACTACTCACCCACACGTCACGCACACAAATCAACATTACAACAGCACACTTACACATACTATTCACATTCAACCACAATTCCCGAAGTCCTATTTTGTAATTGGTAAGTCAGGGGTCAAAAAAAAAAAAAAAAAAAAAAAAAAAAAAAAAAAAAAAAAAAAAAAAAAAAAAAAAAAAAAAAAAAAATTAATATCCAATTAAATCGAATACCTCAATATATATATACTGATTATTTTATACACTATTTATCTTATAAAAAAAAAAAAAAAAAAAAAAAAAAAAAAAAAAAAAAAAAAACCGATCTACCTGACTTACCAACCCCCCCAAGACCGATTTGTATTCACAAATCGCGGCAGCATCTACTTGAAGAGGGTTTGCCCTAACCAAGTTTCCCCGCTGGACAGCAAGTGTCCGGCGAGAAGATTACACTCGGTCTCGATCACTCTCTCTCTCTTTTTTCCGACACTTCCGTTGCATACCGGCGTGACGTTTCATCTGTAAAAATTTTACCCTCATGCGCCTAAAGAAGTTTCACTTCAAAAAGAATTGCATGCTCAAGCAACTCCATCGTCTGTAACGTGATAATTTAAAATTTCAGCCTGCACTTGTCGGTAATACGAAGCCGATCTCATCATAACTCGACTTCGCAACTCCAAGATATTAAATTTATAGAGAAAGTTCTAGTAGCTTCAACTTAGTTTCCTCATTATAATTAATTTCGAACTCCCGCTGGACTAGTCGTGTGCTGATTGTGCTAAGGTTCGGGGTTGAAGGTGAATTATAAAGTGTCTGAATTAAAACTTAAGTATAATTACGCTAGTGCTAGATTAGGTTTTAGTTCAAAGGTCATCTTATCCATATTATCTATACTAATATTATAAATGTAAAAGTATGTTTGTTTGTTCCTCTTTTACTTCGCCACATAACTATTATATGATGTGGTTTATATGCTGGTAGATAGTTAGGAGGGCGAAGAGTGACGTAGGCTACTTTTTAACGCGCTCTCTCATTCTCATGTGAATATCGATGCTTTGTTAGTTGATACATATTTAGTAGTTCCAGAATTTGTTAATAGATGGCGTTAGTAAAATTCACTTGCAAGATCTGAATCACGCTATCAATTACTAATGTTAATTCCCTTTGACCGCGCAGGCGAAGCCGCGGGTAAGAGCTAGTTGAAATATAAATGCAAAAGATTGTGAGGATGTTCTTACGATAATTTGTTACTCTTTCACTCCAAATTAGCGCTCAAATTTCGCTTATGTAAGAAACATACATAATTAATTACGTAGATCTATATATTTTGATTAACACAAAGGTTTAACCTAGATTAACACATGGGTTCACAGGATGATCACGCAAACAACCTAGTAAAGGGGAAAATAAAACTAAAGTATAAGTACGACAGTTTTTTTTTTTTTTTTATTTGACTGAAGTGGCAAACGAGCATGCAGTCCACCTGATGGTAAGTGGTCACTGCCGCCCATGAACATCTCTAATCAACTTCATACAGAACATGGGTTCCATCTGAAGTCAATCACGGATGCGTTGCTACTCCCGAGGACTATGATGGTCGCCTCATGTGAAAGTGTGCCGGCAACCACACCCTTCTATCGAAACGCAAGAAATGCTTCACGCTAGAAATAGGTGTGGCGGTGGTACTTCTCCGATCGAACTACACTGGTTCTACCACCTTTAAAATTATGTTTAGTTATGATTAATATGTCCATTAAATAAAACACAGTCATACGAAAATTAATGACTTATTTACAAAGAGTCATAAAAGACTTTTTTATTTTTGTGTTAATGGGTATGTTTTATTTCATTTGTGTAGGTATGTACTGTACATGCAACAACTTGTGGTTGATAATCGACTTGACTTGGTTGTATGATTGTTTTCAACACATTATAGACCCTGTGCTGGGCACAAATTCGGATTTGACTGGCCAATTGCAAATTAGTAGACTTAACACAACTATGTCTCATTTTTTTTAAAGAGTTTTCAGACGAGAACTTTCTTGACTATGTTTGCTATCAAGACAAACCAATACAATACAAAAACTCTTTATTGTACACCAAATAAACATATATATCACAAATATAAGAAGACATAATGCAAGGTACAAGAGGCGGCATTAGCACTAAAATAGCGATCTCTTCCAGACAACCTTAAAATCGCAGAAGGAACAACATTACATATGAAAGAGGGTAGGGTGTACATAAATAAAAACAGAGCAACCAAGTTACACATTTATTCTTATTACGCACCTGACTTAATAATGACAGGTGTCAGTCTGAGATTCGAATCATGGACTCCCTATTGGGTGGCCTAGTTGCAACCACTAGCCTATCTCTGCCATATACGAATAAATGTTGCTGTACTTGACAACAACAAATATACTCAAAGGGATTGTTTGTAGTCCAAAGTGCGGATATTCAGAATTGATAGTGAAGTAGACTGTGCGAGCGTTGAAAGGGTTTTGATATGCATTGCCAACCACGTACTGAACCGTGAGTCCAATCAAAGGGGTGCGCATTTTTAACGAAACTTCATTTGAACGAATCTATCGCCTCTATAACCTACACTAGATTTGTCTTTTTTTATGTATATCTTTTTTGCCATATTGTTTTTACATTGGTTATAAAAGTTAGCTCCAGTAGCCTTATATTTTGACTTAGAATATGCAGTATTTCAAAAAAACATCGGTCCAGTTATCACGATTCATGAGACACGACCTAGTGACAAACAGATGGACACATGGATAGCGACGTCTTAGTAATAGGGTTCCGTTTTTACCTTTCGGGTACAGAACCCTATAAAAATAGTTTAAAGATAAATGTGGTTAAGATTTTTTAATCAGTTCTCAGAACCAAAATATTCCTCACCATGTTTTCCTTCACGGGTAAGGCAAGTAAAAATTTATTTTACTACGCACGCACAAGCACAACATTTGGCGCCTATCTGAGATTCGAACCTATGACTCTGGATTAAATAGCCTATCCCTATCTACATATGCGAATAAATTTTGCTATACATAACGTCAACAAATATGCCCAAAGTGATTGTTTCTAGCTCAGTGTGGATTTTCAGAATCGACAGTGAAGTAGACTGTGCGAGCGTTGAAAAGGTTTTGATATGCATTGCCAACCACGTACTGAACCGTGAGTCCAATCAAAGGGGTGCACATTTTTAACGAAACTTCATTTGGACGAATTTATCAACCCTATAACCTACAATATTGCGATCGTAATAGAAAATGCAGTATTTAAAAAAAAACTGTCCAGGTATCAAGATTCATGAGACAGAACCGAGTGACAAACAGACGAACATATGGACAGTGAAGTCTTAGAAATAGGGTTCCATTTTTACTCTTTGGATACGGAACCCTTTAAAAAATGTTTAGAAATAAAATTGGTTAAGTGTTTTTTAAACAATTTTCAGGACAGTAATGTTCGTCGGCATGTTTTCCTTTACCGGTAAAGAATAAAATACATTTAGTTTCATTACGCAACTACAAAATTACAGGTTCCTCGATTAGAACCTAGGACTCCTGAGAAAGTGGCCAAATTTCAACTGTTAGCGTGTTCCTGCCTACATATACGAATAAATGTTGCAATATAGAACGTCAACAAATATGCCCAAAGTGATTGTTTCTAGCTCAGTGTGGATATTCAGAATCGATAGTGAAGTAGACTGTGCGAGCGTTGAAAGGGTTTTGATATGCATTGCCAACCACGTACTGAACCGTGAGTCCAATCAAAGGGGTGCGCATTTTTAACGAAACTTCATTTGGACGAATTTATCAACTCTATAACCTACACTACTGCGATCGTAATAGAAAATGCAGTATTTAAAAAAAAAATATCTGTCCAGCTATCAATATTTATAAGACACAACCTAGTGACAATTAGACGGACACATGGATAGCGAAGTCTTAGTAATAGGGTTTCATTTTTACTCTTTGGATACGGAACCCTTAAAAAATGTTTTGAAATCAATTTCGTTAAATGTTTTTTAAACAATTTTCAGCACAAAAATGTACGTCGCTATGTTATCCTTTACCGGTAAATAATAAAATACATTTATTTTTATTGCGCAAATATAAAATGACAGGTGCCTCGATTAGAACCTAGGACTCCCGATTAAGTGGCCGAGTTTCAACTGTTAGCCTGTTCCTGCCTATATATACGAATAAATGTTGCTATATACGACATTAACAAATATGCCCAAAGTGATTGTTTCTAGCTCAGTGTGGATATTCAGAATCGATAGTGAAGTAGACTGTGCGAGCATTGAAAGGGTTTTGATATGCATTGCCAACCACGTACTGAACCGTGAGTCCAATCAAAGGGGTGCGCATTTTTAACGAAACTTCATTTGGACGAATTTATTCAGTATATATCCTACACTGCTGCTACTGAAAAATGCAGTTGCAAAATAATAGTTTCTATAAGTGCGTATAAGTTTCACATATTTCTCCTTCACCTTGTTGATATTGTAGTAAATATATATCTTGTTCGTCTACCAATTCGCACTTGGCCAGCGCGGTGGACTATGGCCTAAACTCTCTCATTCCGAGAGAACACCCGTGCCCAGCAGTGGGACAAATAATGACGACGATATATCTTGTTTGGTCACTGGATATCTTTTTTAATTATTATGATGTAAATATTGCATTTTATTCTAATTAGTCGTATGTACTGCATTTACCAGTGGTAGAACCAGTGCAGTTCGACCGGGGAGGTACCACCGCCACACCTATTTCTAGCGTGAAGCATTTCTTGCGTCATTTTTGCTTTCATACTTTTATTTGAGGCGATTATCTCAGTCGTAGTCGTTGGGAGTAGCAACGCGTATATAGCAAACATGGACAAGATTTTGTATAAAATCCTTTAAATCGCTTCACATAGACATTATCTCGGATTGACTTTTGACATATATTTCTGAACCACTTGTTACCAATTCATAGCAAGTTGTACTCGTAGATGATGTTTTTCCTCTCCATGTCCGATTTAGTCCATCCATCCATTGTTCAACCTTTTGAAGTGCACTGCCAGATATAGGACCCACGTAAACTGGTCCTGTGATGTCTAAATCCAGCAGTTTCCTACTGTCTTGTTCATCGACTCACCGGGTGGGGTCAGAGACGTAGGGATCCTTTAGAAAAAATGTGATTGCCACTTTAGGGACCTTCCTTCCTAGTCAGTTACCGGTCATTTATGCGATTGTGGGGACTGGCACAGTCAAGTGTGTGTCGATCGTTGGAGCCAAATAACAAAGCTTTAAAAGTAGTCCCTAGTTAGCGATCGTAATGTGAACACGTGCACATACGCGGTATATTTAACAAAACACTGTGAATCGATACACGGACTTTTATATACATTTGCTACACCAGCCACATTCAATAACTATACACATAGGGACTCAACAGTGGTGACCCCGACGTAATGTGAAGGTGTTTGAATCAGAATCTAAATGAATATTTTATTCAAAGATTCAAAGAATATTATTTTCAGAATTCTTTTTAATCTACTACTTCGCGAGGTGTTTTCTGTGAAAAGATCAAAAGAAAGCATAACTAATATATTTTTATTGCCATAAAAACTACGAGTTCTGGAACATGATCTTTCTTTTCTCAGCTTCTTCAATGATCTCTTTGAATATTTTTCTTTTTTTTAAATCTGATAGTTTTAATTCGATACGACTTTAATCCTTTTTATGTACTCCCTAAAGCGACAATGTTTATATTGCTCAGTGATTTATTTAGTACGTAGGACGTTAAGGCGTTTTTTACAGATAAATTAAAATACCTATTATTTAATTTAGCAAAACATAAAAAGAAAAAACATAGATATACAAAAAAGAAAACAAAAACATATAAATGAAAACAAATAAATAATTAAATAGTTTAGTGTTTAAATATTTTAACGGGTACTCACGATATGCGGTTTTGTAATTCTTTTGCCAATATTTCGACCCAGTTGCATGGACCGTGGTCATGGCGAAACTGATCGGTCAAATTGCCAAAAAGAATTCTAAAAGGATTCAAAAACATACCGCGAGTTAAAACATACCCGTTAAAATATCCAAATGTATCAATTCCGCGATTACATTAGCCTAAGACCATAAGTAGTTTTGCTTTTAAATTCGGTAGTTACTGTTACCCCTTTTGACATTTACAACTTCACCGTTTTTTTATGGCAAGCATAGCTCAACCAAAGAAGAAATGGCTTTGGTCCCCTTTGTCGGATTCCTTTGAGGTACTGACCCCGAGGTCCATTAGATCAGTTACGCTAATGTGGGGCACTGGGGACGCAAAAACGCGGGGGATTCCTTGAGCCTGATAAACTGTAATGGAGTCCTCGTCTCCACGGACATCAAGTATTTAATAAAATATGGTAAATATTGTTAGCCTATGTTATATGTTGCAATATTTTTATTATTATATAATAATTGAACAATGTATCGATAGCCATAGATATAGAATAGCAGTATAGTTAAAAGAGAAAAGTTGTAAAAGGAACATTCGAGAAAAAACAATTGACGGTTGATAGTTCGAATGTTAACTCGCTGGGGAAAATTAAAACGCAATTGTAACTACGCAATAAGCCGGTGCTCTTAATTATTGTAAAATTGAAATACACATAGTTTTTTTTCCATTCAGACGATTTTATTTACAGTGGTAATATTTCCTTAAGCTTATATTTTGCTAAAGGGAAAATATTAAAGTCATCCCATATTTCTAGGGCTATCCTAATAACCTTTAAACTTTACTTATTGTAGGCGTTAAATACACACAAAAACTCATACGCTTTCCTCACTTACAGCCCAACAGTAGGATTTTCTCCTGTCTCGTGGGTACCATGAACACACACAAGACGCATACACTAACACCCAGACCCAGAACAAGAATCTAAACTCATCATTCAGATACCTGTCTGGCCGGGAATCGAACCCGGACGCGCGTTAGACCGGTATGATAACCGCTGCGCCACGGGCACTGCGGGTAAATCAAGCAAAATCGCTAATATTTTATATAATACAAAACAATAGTTCAGCGAAACGGTAACAACAATTGACACTTCCACAATGGGCACTAATTCTGAAACGTCAGCGGCAGAGAACATTACAAGCGACATTAATTATCTGTTCACGTCAATAATGTCAGATTTCTCGTATTATTTATCTGGAACAAATCGAGTTATCTGGAGGAACGTGCAAAATATAATAACTAGGTTAATACCGTGGCTTCTTCCACTTTGTTCGCGTTTCCAGGTGGTGTAGTTCAACCGGAGAAGTACCACCGCCACACCTATTTTTCTAGCGTGAAGCATTTCTTGCGTTTCGTTGGAAAGTCCACCGCTTGTGCTGTCAAAGCAAATAGATGGAAATACATTTGCATTTTGAATATTTCGCATTTATAATTTTATTTTGAATATTTTTAAATCTTATTCTCTTAAACTAAATGTGAATCCAACCGTTTCTAGGTGAGTTAGCAGCGCTTAACTGAATTTAAAATTATTTTTATTTCGAAATATTCTTAAATTTATATGTAGGTAATCGCGATATGTTATGGTGGAAATCATTTGGCGTAAGTGTGCTATATTTGCACATATAGGTCAACATGACGTGAGGTTTATTAGCATAAAACGACTCAAAGCATATAATCACAGAATATAAGGAAGCTAATGCATTATTTGAGAAAAAAAATAAACAGTGTAAAGCAAGAGTTGTAAAGCTTGTGGCTCTAAGAAGGCTTTAAAACTTATGTTAGTCATTTTTAACCTGAAATTATCACTTTTTAATTCATTACATTATAGACTTTGTTAATAGATTTATGTATTTAACTTATTTTGCTTAATTTTTCGGAAATAACTCATTATCACACATCAATAGATTCAAATATTCAGAACGAAAAAAAACGGAGATCCTCCCCGTTTTATCACATTCAAACAAAACGGAAAATAATTTCACACACAAACGGATACTAAGGAAACCATGAATAATTCAATCGAATATTCGACAAATACGAGGTGAGGTGTTTCGCACTTATTTTTTTGTAATTTTAGCTCAAGAAAAGCTCTGTGTGGAGTCTTCATGCTGCAACTGCATTCTTTAATAGGTTCATACTCGTACGAAAAAAACAAATGATATTGTGTAGAGTAGCAGAAACACATAAAATAGCATTATAACCTGACTGCTTCATTCTAAACTGGATTTGATGCTAATCACTATAGGCCTCCACTACATGAAAATATTCTTGTCTGATATGCATTTTATCATAAACTAATTCTACATTTTGAGGCTAATATTTAAACATATTGTTTTAAGTTGTAAAAATCGATTAACATCAGGTGTATGGACTAATCGTTTTTTGCTTCGCTTAAATAAAAAAAAAACCTTATTTTTTTTAACAGAAACTCCAAAGCACAAGTCAACATTACGATGTACATCGATTAATCTATAGACCTGGGAACATAAGCAATGTAGTTTAAAATAGGTTAATTAATGTCGCTTAACCCCAAATGTTTGTGGAAACGAATTTCGTGGCCAAAGTCTTTATAGAGGATATATAGCCCGTCTCCTCAGGCCATCAATCTTGGCTACGTGCGCGCCCCGTAACAAATACTCTACCCAAGAGAGCAAACATCTGATCTAATCTTAGGAATGAGGCCTTTAATATCAAAATGTACCGGATAATGGACTCGGCCGCTCCAACCTAAAGTATAGACTAGTGATGTAACTAATATGAACATTCGCGGATGCGAATACGAATGCGAATTCGAGTATTGTTTATCGGAACGAAGCTCCTTATCGCGCGTTGCGAAAAGGCTAGACGGAAAAGATCCGACGAAAAGTTGTCACGACACTTTTTGCTATAGTGTAGTAAGCCGCGCAGCGTGCGCATGTTTCTCTGTCTGTCTCACTCTCTCTCTCTCACACACACACACTCTCTCTCTCTCTCTCTCTTATAGAAAGCAAGCCAATTATTTTCGTTTCGTCTTTCTATTTTGCTTTGAACAGTGTAGGCTCGCGACGATTATTTTTGTTTTGTTAAGTTTATACAGCTATTGGACTTAATAAAAATAAAAGAAGAGAAAATAACTTCGTTCTATCCGGGTATCCCTTGACACCTCTCAACTTTTTTTCAGGCTTTGGTATAGAGAGCCAGAGGTATAGATTTGGCGACCTTTTCTCCGATCGATAAACTCCAATTGGACGTTTTGTCTAGGTTTGGCGACCTCATTTGCATGGACTACAATTCAACATTCGCAAAATTCTTGCGAATGCGAATGCGAATATCTAAAAATAAACGACTGCAAATGTGATATACAGATGTAACATCTCTAGTATAGACATTAACGGTATACAAACGCGTGGTTCCAACAACACCTTTCAATACATAGTAATTTTACAACATAAATATTCGTCAATTCACTGACGGCGTTTCCCTTTGTGAGGGGCTGAGAATGCAAACATCGACGCCGGCCAAGTGTTGCGCTGAAGCGAAGAATATTTGACCTTTACTTTAATGAAAACTATATTCGAAGTAATTTTAATGCAATTTGATTGTATCCGTCTTGGATATTCTCAATAATTTATTATTGGATCATCGGTATCTCGATGTTGAGCAGTGACTATTCCTTACAATAAATAATACCGAGGATATATCTACCTCTATCTCTGAGTAGTGGTGTACTATTATGTACTATTATGGCTTTGTTTGAAAAAGTCATTCATCGCTCGGCTACGGTGTCGGGCTAACCGGAGGGTAATAAAAAAATAGCTCCAAACATCAATAATACTGCGCTGCAAAAGTCAGCGTGAAGTGTTGAAACAAAAATTATGTGTCTATATAGGGTTACGAAATTACGCTACAAATTGTAGTGAAATTAGCCAACGTTTCAGCTTGCGACGCCAAAAGACCTAGCGATAGCGACGAGCGACGCGAAGCTGACTTTATGAGCGCAGCGCTAACCATGCCACAGCGTGATTTTTATTTTTATTTTGTTTCTTATTTTCCTTTATTTAATATAGAAATGGCAAACGAGCATGCAGTGCTCCTGCTGATTAGTGTTCATTTCCGCCCATGAACATCTGCAAGCAACTTCGTATAGAACAGGGGTTTTGGCCGAAATCAATCAAATATGCGTTGCTTCTCGCAAGAATGAAGCGTTTGGTACTAGAAACAGTGCAGGATTAGCCACGTAGCAAGAGTAGCAAATGCTACGGGCCCCGCGACTCTTTCAGAAGATAAACCAACCACATAAAGGCACACTTTCACATGATGCTACCATCATAGTCCTCGGGAGTAGCAACGCATCTGTGATTGACTTCAGAAAAAACCCATGTTCTGTATGAAGTTCATTACAAATGTCCATGAGCGGCAGAGCCCACTTACCATCAGGTGGACTGCGAGCTAGTCTGCTACTTCAGTCAGATAAAAAAAACATAACGACTTTTACTTGAACTCTTTAAAAGTAACACCCTTCAAAAAGTTAAATTAAAGTATTACTATTAGATATAAGTAGTACTAATAGTAGGTATTATCAATATATATTAACACTTTAATTATTTGTTGAATTTGACACGTACATATCTTAGCAACATAACACATCTCTGGAAAGTATCCTTATAGTTGTTTGCTAATCAATTTACCAATCAAACATTTTTTTCACAAACAATTAAAATAGTTTTTCTTTATCGCCCCTCGTCCTTAGTTCGAACCATCCCTTGTGGCGAACCTTCACCCCGCTGCCGAGACATTTGCCGACAATGCCTGAGTCGCTCCAGGAAATATTTTATCTTTCTTCATAAAGGAAGCCAACAAAGGAGTGATGTATTTACGAAATAAATGTCAGCCCATCACTCTGCGCCGCCGAGTGTATTCTCAACTCTTTGTTATCTATTGGTTAATATTTTAAATATACGAAAATGTAGGGTAACTGCAATTGTGTCGGCAGTGGCCCTACCTGTATACACTGTAGCAACCTTAACGCTACAGCAATTTGGATTTTTGTTTGCGTCTTAAAAGTACATTGCAATGTACGAGATGCTTGTTTTCAGGAAACATAATATGCTCGTAGTAAGGATGCGGATTGCTGCGGATTGATGCTGCGTTGGAAGATATGTTCAAGATGTGTTCAAGTAGAATGGTCTTGGCATTAACATCAATGGTGAACACGTCAAAAACCTTCAATAGTGATCTTGGCAGAACCACGGACGGACCTCAGCACAATGCTAGGCGACCTCAACAGTGCCTCACAATGGGTGGGTCTTAAGATGAACATGGACAAGACGAAATCATGTCTAATGTCCATGTCACACCCGTACCGGTAGTTGTTGACGGCACTCCTCTCGAAGTTGTTAAAGAGTACATTTACCTGGGACAAAGGATCCGGATGGGTAAGTCCAACTTTAATAGGGAAGTCACTCGAAGAATCCAACTTGGCTGGGCTGCGTTCGGGAAATGTCGTAGTATCTTCTGAAGTCGAAATTGTTCGAGCAATGTGTGTTGCCAGTGACGACCTATGGCGCCGACACATGGTCCTACACTGTAGGCCTCATTCAAAGACTCAGAGTCACTCAGCGTGCTATGTTCGTAATTTCGCTACGAGACATGATTCACAAGGATGAAATCCGTAGACGAACGAAGATTACCGACATAGCTCTCAAAATTAGCAAGCTGACGTGGCAGTGAGCCGGCCACACTGCTCGATGGACCGATAACCGATGGGGAAGAAAGGTCCTCGAGTGGCGACCACGTTTAGTAGGTTCCAAAAAGGAGTACAAGTCGCCCCCCCCCCCACAGGGGATTCAGGATTCAGGGGGGAAAGTCTCGGTTGGAGTGGCGCCATTTAGGGGAGGTCTACGTCCAGCAGCGTACATCAAAGGGCTGATGGATGGATGGATGGGAAGGATGCGGATACTGCTAACAGACTGTGCCTGAACATACTTCTAAGGACTCAGACCCTAGTCTCAAGTTCAACGGGCATCGGGACTAAAACTAGCATACCCGTTCTGGAAGGTAGTATCCAAATCTCCACTGCTTTCCGGTTGGATTCACCGATCCTCGCATTTGAAAAATGTTATCACAAGTTAGGAACGTATGATAACATTTTTAACCAACTTCCTAAATGAAAGAAATGATTTATTCTTCCCATTTATATCTTTTTGTATGACCAGCGACTATTTCGCTATGCCTCAACCGCGAATCAAACAGCATTTTATGCGGCTAGTTTTACAATTTTTTAGCATTTTTTTCGAAAATCAGTAAGTAAGAAACCGCGATGATAGAAAGTTTAAATTTTGACAAATGATGTATTTCTATTTACGCTTTAAAAACAAATAAAAATAAAATAAATAATTTAATTGAAGGTCGGACAAATTTGAACAAAAACGCAATTACGTAAACAAATTACTCTATCATTATTAACTTAGATTTAGTAAATTTTATTTACAGTAAGCAATCACGCATATTTTTTATTGTAATATCAATAAGGTGAAGTAGAGATAAAAAAGATTAAGCACTGAGACGCTTATAGAATATTCAATTCGTAGATTGACATTGTAAACTAAAGTAATCAACTTCTACTTCTGACAAACAACAACCAATATTCCATACTTTAAGGCACATAAAAGAAAATTATATTTGCCAACAGATACCTAATTCAATAAGTTTGTTACAGACCTAAACGTATTGAAGCCTTTTGGATTCCTTTATTCAATTCTGGTTCGCAAAAAGCTCTTTGAGGCATGAAATAAGAAATTATATTACAACGTGCTCAAACGAATCACACATTGTTACAAATTGTAGCCAAAAAAATAAGTAACATTGGCAATGTCGGGCGTAATCATTTTCCAGCAATATTTTCTATTTCTAGACACAAATTCGAACCACTTTTCATATAAAGCTACACATTTCAGTTTAAAAGTCGAAAGATGTTTTGACATTGATTCGCGACGGAGTAAAATTCAATCTCAAGTATTCAAAACGTTAAATGTTTTTCTTAAGTCAACCTTGACAACTCTTTACCAGTTTTTTATACAATTCAAATAGCGAATGGGTATGCAATTCACCTGATAAGTAGTCATTGTCGCCCAAGGACATCTGTAAGCAACTTCATACAGAAAAAGGGTGGTTTCTATAGTTCACAGACTTCCTACTTCCGAGGACTGAGATGGTCGCTTTGATTGAAAGTGAACTGACAACCACACTCTTTCGCCAAAATGCAAGAACTATTTGGATAAGCAAATCTCCCTTACCACACCCTTCATATAAGACCACCCTTTAGCACTAACACTGCTGTTATTAGACAAAAATAGACGAGACGGTGTCACTTCCGGAGTCGAATCAAAATCAAACTTTAGTAAAATATATAACGAAGTCAAGGTTAAATGTGACGTCAGGAAGGCCAGGAGTCTTCATTACTGTCCATTCTTGAAGATTTCAAGTAAAACGCAGGAGTAAACTTCTTCGATTTATTCACACTTGAGGAGGTCCGATCGCTTCGACGGTTAAACAAGAATCTCTTTCTACCGGCAGGCGCTCGCCTTTTTATAACAATGTTTGGTGAGGTGACAATAACAAATTTATGGAGGGTAAACTAAATTACAATTCTAAAAATCTCTAAATATTGCTAATTTAATAAACAAACAATTTTCGATCTTTAAACTAACTAAAATAATTATTTTCGGCGACGTGTTTTCATAAATACGCGGTGTCGCGCCGACATATAAAATATAAGAAAATAATATTAACATAGCAGTTAATTACATATACGTTTAATTTTAAATTCTTATTGCATACCTAATTTAGCTAATGTTACTTTCAAATATGCGTTTGACGTATTTTTAAGAAACCACGCGATAGTCGTAAGTACAAACTCAAGCGATTGAAGATTTCTATACAAATAAGCCTATTATGCGTTCTATTCACTAAACACGCCACATTCAATTTAAAAATACTCGCATAATTTCATATTTCCCGACTAAAGTGAAATACGCGTCTACCGCCTACTATGGCTTCTGTTAGAAATGAATCGAGGCAGAGCTTTGTGTATAGAATGAAAGAAAAATCTCATAGAACTCAGCAAATCTTTCTCGGCAATAACTGAAACTACGCTATTAGTAAGAATTGAAATGAAGGCTGAGAGAAATGTATTAAAGATGGTGAGAAAAATGAATGATTCGTTGTTCAGGGACGTTATAACTGAATATTATCAAAAAATACGTCGATGTTAATACCAGTTACTATAGAATATTGTTGAAACGGATAATTTTAAGCCAGGTTTGAAGCATCTAGAAACATATGTACCATACTACCATTGTTGCGTTGTTTCGGGGTCATGAGACATTCCAGTTAAATCCTCAGGCCTTTTTGTATTTTTTCTTGTTATATGGGACTCTTTATTATGTGGCGACTCCAGCACTGAGAAGAGGATAAAGTAGGGAAGAAAATCTTGAGTCTAGCCAATAAGACCACTCAGCCGTCCTAACACTTATGTTTATTATTTTATTTTATTCCTCGGGTCTAACAACACGTTATGTTTGTCTTATGCTGAGTGATCAGCTTGAAATACGACTGCTGATATATTTGGTACTTTTAGTGCATCAAAAATATTTTAAACCAGCAGTACTCCGTGGTTTTACCAGGTTTACATAACATGAGAATTGGATTAGTTTAACGATGACTTTATCCTTTCATGATATCCCAATTACTTATTTTAATTAGCATCACGTAAAACAGTGTAAGGATTATTTCTGATTTTATTATTAGAAATTGCAGACTTTACTATTACAGCATGGACTATAAATTATATAATTTCTTAAGTTAGTTTTCTTAAATTATAAAAATACTTTAAATCGTATTTCGTGGTTTGGATTTAGTGCGATTTCAAACAAACAGAAACATACAATATGTAAGGATTATAAATATTCCTATTATTTTTTAATCTCAGTATGTCTCTCCCAGTTATGTTTATATTTTGAAAATATACGTGGAACTTAAATTTTTATTATAATATTATACTCGTCAAAAATTTAATGGCATCAAAAATTCCAAGACACAATGTTCAAATAATTTAATACGTCAAAATATAAAATTAATATTTCAAGATAAAGTACACGATTATATTTCACCCTTCCTCACTTCATCATACTTGAGACATTTACGAGGACGTTGTGCACAAAATTCATACACTGTGTACTAAATTTACCTGCAGTACAGTTTTCGAGCCAACAAATTGAGGGTACAACTCGGCACTTAAAGAAAGCTTCATGAAAGCTCGCTAAGTATTTCTCCAATAAGTGCTACTATAAAAAACGAAACGGGAGTTATTAAGTCGTAATGAGCACCCGTAATTTATATCTGAATTGAATGCATTAAACATTAAAATATTATTGGATGGTGACGAATGACGCCATTAACAATCAGGCGATAGGAAGCTACGATTTTAAAATGAGGCTACAATACGATGTGACAAGGGTACTACGGCGCTATACACTCACTCACTCGTCAAGAACTCCACCTATTGAATCGCAAAGAGACAGTCAGTGTTTTATAGATATTTTTATCGAGAGCTGGAGTTAACGGCAACTCAGACTCGATTACTTTTCAGAATTTAGACAGTATGCTTTGCTTAGTTACATTGTCGGCGACTCATCTAATTAGTTAGATTAAGTTCCCTTATGTACGATAAGAATAAGATTGTATTACGAATAACCTTTACGAATTATGTTACGAATTTAGTTAAGAGAAATGTTTTTGAAGTGTTCATTACGATAGGATCACAATAGACTTAAGCTATGATTATAACACGATATGAGAGAGATGCAAGATGTAAATAGAGATAGAGAATAGGTTTAAGAAAATTGTATGGAAGTATTATGTAAATCATATGTTTGTTGTAATTTTTGATAGTTTTAGTTAAGATATAATGTTATAATTAGTGTAGATCGATAGGTTAAGCATTCTTCTACATTTTTATATACGATAGATAGGGATAAGATTTAGAACTAAGAAGTTATTAAGGAAAACATATGTATGATAGGGCAAAATCACGATGTTTTTATGGTATTTTTCAGGAATAACTTTTCAGTCCTTCAAGATAGAAGAATAAGAGTTATATAGTTTTGTAGATCTTTTTAAGACGAATCTGTTAATGTATGACACATATGTGTAAAGTTATGGGAAGTAATAAAGATTTAGCCGGACATGGGTCAGCCAAGGTACAAATTAGATCGAGATATTAGGCAATATGGGCTTAGAGCCGTGCGGCTCTCTTTAAGGTAAAGCCGAAGGGCAGCGGACCCGGCGGGTTTTTAGCGGCGAACATGGCCTCCAGAGAGAAGCACTCCCAAGAAGAAAAGAAGAAAAAGAAGAAAGAAGACTCAAGACACTGAAGACTGAAGACTGGAAACTCTGCAGGACGGAAGGACCTTCTGCAGCAGGAAGAAAGAAGATTCTCCGCGACAGAAGAGCGAAGAATATTAGGGCTAGGCAAGGGGGATTAGGGCTAGGCTTTGGCTGGTCCACTACGGCTTAAACAGATAACGTCATTCTTGTTTCTTTTAAAAACGTCTCCCCCCGCACCTACCCCCCGCACCCTCTACATCGACGCGGCAAGAGAACGGCGCAACTCCCCGACGCGAAGTACACACACGAGCGGGCTTCCGGCGCCGGACGAGCGAAAGTCCGTCCGTAACAACATCACGCCCGCCCCCCTCCGTCGCGGTAAGAGCCGTCGGTGAGGACGCGCTTTAGCCGACGGACGCGCCTGCGCACTCACGACAACGCACGTGGGGCGCACGGCACGCACGCCCCGCGATATCTGCTGGTCCTTCGAGCCGGATCTACGTGTATTTCGTCGAGACATCGGGTTACTGATGTCGTCATGCCTGTCACCAGGAGCCAGAGGGGTACCTCGCCGCCGAACCAGTCGACTGCGCCCCGTGCTGAAGAAGAGGCACAAGGGACAACTGACTCTTCGGGAACGTCGGGAACCTCGGGCACAACTACAGAGGGAACGCTAACTACGTACGAGTCAAGAGTCACTACAGAGACGGAAGTTGCTGCTCCTGCTGCTCCAGCTGCTGCAACGGCAGCACCTGCAGCAAAGAAGAAGACTCGCTCCGTCGTGTCTACGGGACGTCGGGAACGAGAAGCCAAGCTGGAATTGGCGCGCCGACAACTAGACGAAGCGAAAGCAGCAGCGGAACTCGCCCGGGCCCAATGGGAGTTGGCCCAGGTGGAAGATGAAGAGTCCGAAGTTGAAGAAGAGAATCCTGCATGGGACGCCAACGTGCAGACATGGGTGCAGTCGACGGTCGGTCGGATGTCCGAAGAGGTACGTCGGAGGGAGGTGCCCAAGGAGGGGCACCAGCAGGGCACGTCCAAGGAGGGGCGCGCCATCCAACCTCCAATTGCCGCCGTCAAGCCAGAGGACCAAGAGGAACCTTCAACGAACGGGACCAAGGATTTAGCGGAGGCCATCATCAAGGCAATCAGCGCGGCGCCACGGAGTGCGCCGAGCTACGTGCACGAGTTGCCGGACTTCGACGGGAGGAGCGAAGAGTGGATCGCCTTCAGGACGGTGTATGAAGACACTGCGCCAATGTTTACGGATGCTCTCAACATGGCGCGGCTGCGGCGGTCCATCAAGGGTGCGGCACGGGAGGCGGTGAAGAGTCTCCTGTATTCGGAGTGCCCACCAGAAGAGGTGTTGGAAGCTCTTCGTCGAAGATTCGGAAGACCTGAAGCCCTGATCCTGATGGAGTTGGAGAAGGTGAAGAACCTGCCACGCATCACGGAAGGTGCGCGCGACGTCTGCGTGTTCGCCAGCCGGGTGAACAACACTGTCGCGACAATTCGGGGGCTTCGAAGACCGCAGTACCTTCACTCGCCGGAGATGGTGAAGACCATCGTGGATAAGATGCCGGCGGTGCTGCGCTATCGGTGGTACGACTATGCCGCCGAGAAGGAAGATGAAGATCCAGACCTAGTGCTAATGATGAAGTTTCTCAACAGGGAAGCGGACCGGTGTGGACCCTACGCGACGCAGGAGACGGTGCATCAAAGGCAGCCTCTCTGGCGTCAATCCGAACACACCACGTCCGATCGAGTCGAGGAAGAGAGGAAGACCTCCTGTCCACACTGCCGGGACGAGCATTACCTCTACGAGTGTCGCAAGTTCCTTCGGCTGCCGGTAAAAGAGAGGTGGGACGTCGCTGAGAAGTCACGGATGTGTTTCAGGTGTCTGCAAGGGCGGCACCAGAAGGAGACATGTCGGCGTCCTCCGTGCAAGGTATGCAACCGGTGGCATCACTTCGTGCTTCATGAAGAACGGGGGCCTAGCCCGAAGCCCGAAGAGATGAGGGAAATAGCGAACAACGTCATGCTCCCGGTGAATGCGGCAAGGACAGGAAGGGCGTATTTGAAGATGGTTCCAGTCGAGTTGTACGGGCCAAGGGGGGCTGCCAAGGTGCTGGCGCTGCTGGACGAGGGGTCTACGGTCACGCTGCTCGACGCGGCGGTCGCGAGGCGAATTGGACTCAAGGGACCCATGGAGGCGCTCACCCTAGAAACCGTTGGAGGAAGGACCATCACCAAGGAAGACTCCATGAAGCTGAACATGAAGGTCAAGGGACTGCACCAGGAGAAGAAGAGGACCATCTCTGGGGCACGCACAATCGACGATATTAACCTGACGCCTCAGAGATTGGATAAGAAGAAGATTGAGCAGTGTGCTCACCTCAAGTCGATGGCTGACCAGTTGTACTACGAAGAGGAGTCACCCAAGCTGCTGATTGGGCAAGACAACTGGGAGCTCATCGTGTCCAGAGCCACGCGCAAGGGGAAGCGAAGTCAACCCGTAGCATCATTTACCTATCTGGGGTGGGTGCTACACGGGTCCAACGGAGGAACGTCGAGACCTGTGAACTTCGAGACCAGCGCGCACTTGTCTTCTAGAAAAGAAGAATTCGGCAAGGACATCGCACGGAAGGGGAATCTTCTCGCCAGCGGAAGCAACAAGGAAGATTGGCAGAAACCGCGCATCTTCAAGAGGAAGCCCACGGGAATGGAGAAAGGGGGGTCGACTGTGGGGGCGCAGCCCGTCGATCAGCGTCCGGATCCAGACTCAGCCAAGTTCGCAAGATGGACGCAACTGGTGGGGGCAACAGCGAGGTTACTGCAGACGAAGCACATGAAGACCCAAGAGAGAAGATACATTCCCCTCGAATACGACAAGATACAGGAAGCCGATGAAATCCTGTTAAGAAGAAGCCAAGAAGAGAGCTTCCAAGAGGAAGTACGCTGCGTCAGAGAAGGAAGGCCGTTGAAGAAAGAAAGCCGGCTTAAGGAACTGGACGTCGTCATGGAAGATGGACTACTACGACTCCGAGGAAGAATCGACGCAGCAGTACACACGCGGCAAGAGAGACCTGTGGTGCTGGATAGCCAGCATCACATCACCGGGCTGCTCATCAAGTACTACCATGAGAAGTTGGGTCATGGTAACCACGCAACGGTGATCAACGAGTTGAGGCGACGCTACTGGATCCTGGGACTACGGTCTGCGGTCAAGACGACGGTTCATCGGTGTCAATGGTGCAGGGAGCGCCGTGACACACAAGAGCTCCAGCAGCTGGGGAGGTTCCCGCTGGAGACCTCACGAGGGGGAGAATCACCGCCCAAGCCAAGAAGCCGTCACCAACCTCAACAAAGAAGACGTCGTCACCGCGGCAAAGAAGATGAGCATCAGGTGGGAACTTATACCACCTGGGGCTCCCAGCAGGGAGGGCACATGGGATCGCCTCGTCTGGTCCCTAACAAGGACCCTGGCGGCAATCCTCCAGAGAAGGCATCCCGAGGAAGAAGTCCTGTACGCTCACCTACTGGAAGCGGAGCACCTGGTGAACTCAAGACCTCTCATCGAAGCCGACGAAGACAAGAAAGAAGGGGCCCTCACTCCCAATCATTTCCTCATTGGGAGGTCCTGCGGCACAAGATTGGGAATATTCACCGACGAAGACCTCACCGGCCAGCGAACATGGAAGACGGCGCAGCGACTAGCCGATCACTTCTGGAGCAGATGGGTGAAAGAGTACCTTCCTACTCTGATCCCGAGAAGAGTCGACGCAAGAGCTGCCAAGAGAAACCTGCAGTGTGGGGATACGGTCCTCATAGTGGATGCCACGCTGCCGCGAGGAGTCTGGCCAAGGGGTGAGGTGGTCCGAACCTATCCTGGACTCGACGGGCGCACCAGAGTACTGGAGGTGCGCACGGCAGGGGGCGTCCTGAAACGTCCCAGCTCCAAGGTGGTGCTACTGGTTCCGGCGCAACGCGACGAGGAGCGAGCAGCCGTCGAGCCGAGCAGCGGGTCGGCGGACAGCGAGCCAGACTGCGGGGAGGCGGTCATCGCATCGGGCCAGCAGCACGGAGTCGCCGGGTCAGGAGTTGGTGCTACGCACGAGGGGGAGGATGTCGGCGACTCATCTAATTAGTTAGATTAAGTTCCCTTATGTACGATAAGAATAAGATTGTATTACGAATAACCTTTACTTTTACGAATTAGTTAAGAGAAATGTTTTTGAAGTGTTCATTACGATAGGATCACAATAGACTTAAGCTATGATTATAACACGATATGAGAGAGATGCAAGATGTAAATAGAGATAGAGAATAGGTTTAAGAAAATTGTATGGAAGTATTATGTAAATCATATGTTTGTTGTAATTTTTGATAGTTTTAGTTAAGATATAATGTTATAATTAGTGTAGATCGATAGGTTAAGCATTCTTCTACATTTTTATATACGATAGATAGGGATAAGATTTAGAACTAAGAAGTTATTAAGGAAAACATATGTATGATAGGGCAAAATCACGATGTTTTTATGGTATTTTTCAGGAATAACTTTTCAGTCCTTCAAGATAGAAGAATAAGAGTTATATAGTTTTGTAGATCTTTTTAAGACGAATCTGTTAATGTATGACACATATGTGTAAAGTTATGGAAAGTAATAAAGATTTAGCCGGACATGGGTCAGCCAAGGTACAAATTAGATCGAGATATTAGGCAATATGGGCTTAGAGCCGTGCGGCTCTCTTTAAGGTAAAGCCGAAGGGCAGCGGACCCGGCGGGTTTTTAGCGGCGAACATAACGCGCGTTCTGATTTCGCCCCGAAATTTAACCCGCTCAATTGTGCAAGGAAGGAAGTGTTTTTTGTCTGCGGAGCCTTACTGGATTGCAGTGCCCATATACTGGATTTCAGTGCCAATAAGGATTGCAGTGCAAAATACAGGATTGCAGTGATATATACTGGATTGCAGTGCCGTCGAGTTTAGCTGGGAACGGAGTGGAGGCCAACGGAGCAACCGCCGTGCAGCGAGAACGAGACAGGTGAGCGCCCAGTGTACCTCTCTTTCCAACTTTCAACACCTACCCTCCGCAAAGTTCATTTCGGGGAGTGAACGGGACGGCACCATCGTGTGCCTCTGCTCACTTGTCCCTTTCCTGAGGAAAGGGTGTAGTGTCGGAGAGACCGCGCGTCACAAAGTTCCGTCGTCCGTCGCTGGCGCCACTCGCTGGGCTTTGCACCAGCGCAATCAACCCGGTGGGGGATGGCCGCGCGGCGACAACTTAAGAAACTGGAGGAGGAGATGCGCCGGTCCTCCGGCGCTCCCCACCCGAGTACCAGCAGGGACGAGGGTAGGCGCGTGATGGTGCGCGACTTGTTCGCGCCCCGGAATGTGCTGCCACCCCCTGCGGAGGAGCCCCTGCACTCGATGTTCGTGTGCGGGGGCAGAAAGAGGGGTACGCGAAGAGGCGTCCCGCGCGAGGTGTTCCCGCACACCTCCGAGGGCCCATCCGCACCCCAGCTAAACCCGGCGGTAGAGGAAGAGACCGCCGAGGAGGAAGGAGCTTTGATAGGCGGGGACATGCCCGGCCTGGAGGCCGATGAGGATAGACCGCTGCCGACCCAAAGCGAAGAAGCGTCTGCACCATTACCAACACCTCGGAGGGTGAGTAAGATCCCGAGACGGGTCTCACCTTCCGACGCACAACTTGAGAGACCCGCGAAGGTGCAGACGCTGGAAGCTGCGAGGCCCAAAGCAAAAGGGGAGTCCTCGTCAGAGTACGAGGACAGTGTGGAGGAGCAGGTGCCAGGGGAGGAAACTGATGCTGCTGTGTCGTCAAGGCCGGTAAGGCATAGGACCCCCCCGCGATCCCCCTCCCCATCCCCTCCGCCCCCGAGGGCACCCTCCGTCGAGGCCGGCCTCGACTCAACATCGTATGTTGGACTAGCATCGGTGGAGTCACCGTCCGGCCGGCCGGAGGCTACCGCGACCCGTACCATTCCCGCCCAGCACCCCACCTCTCCCTCCCCGGACGCTCGCAATAGCGATTATGTCACTATAGACGAAGTAAGGGACAGGGTAGATAGAGTTACGGTCTCACCAAGCAGTGTGAGGCAGGGACTCTCGTATGCTGCGGCAATGTCAACGCAAGCACCACCGCGTGCTTCACCCCCCCCCAACCCGGCTGCTGTATCAGCGCCGAGCGCACCCGTCGTTGGTGGGCCCTCCCAAGGGCCTCAAGGCGGCGACAGGCCAAAGGGCTACCCCCCCATTGTGGTGGAGCGCATGCCCAACTGGCCGCAGCACTTCGAGGTGCTGCACGCCCGATTGGGTCGTGCACCGAGCGCACGACCGTATGGAAGGGGGATACGTTTCCTCCCCCAGACACCCGAAGAGTACAGGGTAGTTCAGGCGTACCTGACCGCCCTGTCGGACACAGAGCCGGACCTCTCTTGGTTCTGCTATACCCCACGGGAGGACCGTCCCACTAAGGTGGCTGTACGAGGACTCCCGGGGGATACGAACCCGGAGAGGGTGTGCGGGGCGCTCAGGGCGCAGGGATTCCCTGTACGCTTCGCAACCTACATCCCGCCCAAGAAAGGACGCCCGGGATGCACGTTCCATGTGCAGTTGGACCACATGGAGCAGGAGCAACTCGCTAGCCTATACCGGGTGAACGAGTTGCTGTATATGCCGGGAATAATTGTTGAGGCATGGAGGGGCCGTGATGGCTTGGCGCAGTGCCACCGCTGCCAAGGCTTCGGCCATGCCTCATACAATTGTTTCCGGCGCTCCAAGTGTGTCCGGTGCGCAGGGTCGCATGCAGCCCGGGACTGCCCACTCCCGCGAGACGCTCCAGGACGCTGCGCTAACTGCCAGGGGGCGCACAAAGCCAATGATAGGCGGTGTGCGTTCCTCAGGCGGGTGGCGCGGCGCCGGAACGTCCCGCTTCACCCTCCCATTCCCGGCCCTCGCCAAGAGCGGGGCGCTGCACCCACCCGCCCAGTATCCACTTCTGGAGGTCGTGCGCCGCCCACCGCAAGGGGATCACAGGTACGGTTTGTGGAGGAGTACGCAGCCACTGCCGGTGCCTCTCTCATGGCTCCGGCACGGGACGCGGCGGATGCGCGCCGTGAAAAGCAGCGTAGACGACGTGCCCGGCAAAAGCAGCGTAGGAGGGCGGCTCGGCGGGTACCTCTCGCTGAGTCGACCCCGCAACAAGAGGAGCAATTACCATCTGCTCCAGAGACGCATCCGGCAGTGACTGCGACCCCCACCGCGGCGGAAGTGCCGGCGCGGACGCGGGCAGCACCTGCGGCTGCGCCGGTACGACCGAAGCGTAAAGCCGGTAAGTACCCCTCCCGTGCCCCTCCCACAGCTCAGCCTGTCGCCGAGGCGGGCACAAGCCGGGAACCGCAGAGGCGGTTGACGACCGAGGTTCCGCAAGAACCCCCGACCCCCCGCCCCCGCAGTTCCCTTACTCCTACCCCCGTCGTGCGGCCCTTTCGGGCCCTCGGGCTGGACACGCCCGCTGAGGTGCTTGTCACCGCCGCAGAGGCAATCAGCGAGGTCGTGGCCCAGCACCCGGACCTTATTGCGGCCGTACGGAGAATCCTTGCCGACCTCCTCGGGGTACAGTGCGGCGTCCCTTCGGGTGCTGTACTGGAACCCGGGAGGCGTTAAATCCCACATGCATGCGCTGCGTGGTCTCGTACGGGAGCAAGACATTCATGTAGTGCTCCTGGGCGAGACCAAGCTGCGAGCGGACCTCGATTTTAGACTGCCTAACTATCATGTATATAGGCGCGATGAAGTATCGCCTGCGGGCATGGCCTATAGAGGCACCGCGGTCGCGGTACGGAGCGACCTTATACATGAGGAGTTGTCCCACCCGCCGTTCGCGCATACTCGCTCCATCGGGGCAGTGGTGAGAGTGGCGGGAAGGGACCTGCGGATCTATGCGGCTTACCGCCCGCCAGGTCCCCTCTTTGACCCGCAGGACATCAGTACCATCATGGATGGTGATACCCCGACCTTAGTGGCTGGCGACCTCAACGCCAAACATTTGGCGTGGGGATCCAGAGTCGTCAACCCAGTGGGACGGAGGTTGTACGAAGACGCCGAGGCAAAGGGATATGAGGTACAGGGACCCGAGGCACCCACCCATATCCCCTCGGCCGAGTCACACCAACCAGATGTCCTAGACATAGTACTCCACAGGAATCTCCCGTGTCCAGTCCATGTGGAGGTGCTGTATGAACTGGACACACCGCACCTCCCCATTTTAGCCGTCCTTGGCCTCGGGGCGGCATGTGTCGAACCCCCCAGGCTCCGCAGCAAGACGGACTGGGATAAGTTCACTAATTTAATACCTACAATTAAGTTCAGCGGCGCGCTCTCCTCCGTAGAGGGGGTCGAAGCCGCATCCGAGGTAATACAAACCTCTATTAAATCAGCCTTGGCGGCTTCGACCACACAGCACCCTGTGGAGGCGCGCCGCTATAATACACCGATCCCAGTCCGTCTTAGCGACATGCTCGCTAAGAAACGCAGGCTGCGCGAGCTCTGGGCGCGAACACGGTGCCCCCGGGTCAAGCGCGAGTTAAACGCTTTGGCGGAGCGGTTGTCTGCTGAGATGGCGGAGTTGCGAGGGACCACCTGGGAGACGAGAGTCGACCAGGCTGGTGAGTCGCAAACGTCGCTCCATCATCTGAGCAGACAGCTGACCCGATCCAAGTTACCAACCTCCCCCCTCCTAGATGGCGAGGGGAGGAGGGTAACTTCAGCGAAGGACCGCGCGGAGATCCTTGCCGAGTACATGGAAGAGCAATTCTCGCCTCATCCAGCAGCACCGTCTGTCTCCGACCACCACGAGCACGTGGAGCGCAGAGTAGGGGAGTTCCTTAGTGGCCCGACACCGGCACTCGAAGGGATAGAGTTTATCTCTCCCACGGAGGTAAGGAAGGCGGTCATGCGTCTACCCAGGCGCAAGGCTCCAGGTCACGATGGAATCCCCAACGCGGCGCTAAGCATGCTCCCGAGGAGGGCCTTGGTCGCAGTGACTAGGCTCTTCAATGGGATCCTGCGCACAGGTCACTTCCCGACCATCTGGAAGTTAGGGAAGGTAATTGTACTCCCGAAACCGGGGAAAGACCGCCGTCTCCCGGGCAACTACCGCCCCATAACGTTGCTATCAACCACAGCAAAGCTGTTTGAGAAGCTAACGTTGAAGCGAATGCATCCCTTCCTTAATATAAGGGAGGAGCAGTTCGGCTTCCGCGCTGGCCACTCAACGACGCTACAGCTGACGCGAGTACTCCATCATCTAGCATACGAGCTCAATTACGGGCGTCATACGGTCGGCGTCTTTCTCGATATAGAGAAGGCGTTCGATCGTGTGTGGCACGCGGGGCTCGTATTCAAAATGATGGAGCTGCACGCGCCGGTGACGCTGGTACGGTTAATAGCTTCGTTTTTAAGTGAGCGGCAGTTCTATATTTCGGTTGAGGGCATAGCCTCAGACCCTAGACCCATACGTGCAGGAGTCCCGCAGGGAAGCTGCCTCTCGCCGTGGCTCTACGCGCTCTACACTAACGACATTCCCACCCTTCACGGTCACCTGGAGGACTGGGAGCGTGACGTTACGCTCGCGTTGTTCGCAGACGACAGTGCGTACTTCGCGTCAGCCCGTCGAGCTGACATTGCTGCCAGGAGGATGCAGCGGTTACTCGACCTGTTACCTGTGTGGCTGGATAAGTGGCGCATGGCTGTCAATGTCGGTAAGACAGTCGCAATACTTTTCAGCCGCAAGCGTATCATGCCCGCGCCGCTACGGATCCGTGACACGGATGTAGCTTGGCAGACAACAGTTAAGTACCTAGGATGTAGTATCGATCGCTCGCTGCACATGATCCCGCAGGTGGAGGAATCCCTCCGCCAGGCCAGAACGGCCCGAGCGATGCTCCGACCGGTATTACATTCTAGGCTACCATTAAGAACGAAGCTGATGGTCTACAAGACCTACATTCGTTCACGACTTACCTACGCGGCGCCGGCATGGTACGCGTTGGTATCAAGGTCGAACCGCCAGCGTCTCCAGGTGCAGCAGAACCTAGCCTTGCGAGTAATCGTAGGGGCTGGTCGCTACGTCAGGAACGACGTGTTGCGGCGCGACCTCAAGATCGAGACGGTCGAGGAGTTTGTGGTCCGCCTAGCTCGTTCAATGTATGAGCGGGCGGAGGCTGGACCACATATACACCTAAAGGGGTTCGCGCCTCTTCACGATCGACCACCTGGGGGGCGGCCGCTCCCGCGGGAGCTCCCTGGCTTGGCGACCTCCGACCATCAGGAGGACGACCGTCGGCTCGAAAGCGACGCCCAAGTACACCGCACCACCCACTAAACAGTGGGGATGGTAAATATCCTTTACACTTGTATATAAAATTATAATGTTTTTATTAACATTTTAATATTATATATAAATGTTAAAGATCCGGGAGGTATTCGACTTCCTTGAGAATTGCCCGGGTAAAGAGGGTACCCCTCGAGGCCCGAAATTCCCTACCCACCGCCCTTATGTTGACATTGCCTTAGCATATGAGAGACCCGGAGGGTATGACGTCCCACGTAACGTAACGCGGCGAACATGGCCTCCAGAGAGAAGCACTCCCAAGAAGAAAAGAAGAAAAAGAAGAAAGAAGACTCAAGACACTGAAGACTGAAGACTGGAAACTCTGCAGGACGGAAGGACCTTCTGCAGCAGGAAGAAAGAAGATTCTCCGCGACAGAAGAGCGAAGAATATTAGGGCTAGGCAAGGGGGATTAGGGCTAGGCTTTGGCTGGTCCACTACGGCTTAAACAGATAACGTCATTCTTGTTTCTTTTAAAAACGTCTCCCCCCGCACCTACCCCCCGCACCCTCTACATCGACGCGGCAAGAGAACGGCGCAACTCCCCGACGCGAAGTACACACACGAGCGGGCTTCCGGCGCCGGACGAGCGAAAGTCCGTCCGTAACAACATCACGCCCGCCCCCCTCCGTCGCGGTAAGAGCCGTCGGTGAGGACGCGCTTTAGCCGACGGACGCGCCTGCGCACTCACGACAACGCACGTGGGGCGCACGGCACGCACGCCCCGCGACATACATATATTTGTTTTTTTCGTCAGCACAGACGTACTTGTTTTGCATTGTACAAAGTAATCATTAGTTTTTGGCTTTTTTAAAATATATTCTATCGTTACGTAAATTTTCCGCATTTGCGACTCTTATAAATTTTATATTGTAGTCATGTAAGATAAAGTACATCTAAAATTATACTATTTTGGCCAAACGTCTTTAAAAAATATAGACGAATTTGTGACTATTTTGGAAATCCCAAGACACCCAGTAAGTCATTCGCCAATAACCGAAACTACGAGCTATTGAGTCGCAAAGAGACGGCCGGTGAATTTATTTTCGCCGACAATAGACAGTTTTATCGAGTCCTGAAACTGACGGCGACTCAGCTCAATAGCTCCTTACAATTTAGACTAAGCCGTGTTTGAATTATTTGCTTACTTACGTATGTTTGCTATCATGTAACATTTATTTAATGTAAATTTATTACGGCGTCACCAAGTATTTGAAATTGTGAGAACACAGAAGCTTGTCAATCTTTAAAAATCCCTATTATAATAACTTTTAACTCTATATGTTAACTTTTCAAAATTTAATATGCTTTCCTTACTTACATATGTTCCATGCTGTTTTTTTTCGTCAACACTGGCTTACTTATGTTACGTTGTATCAAAAAAATTGTTAGTATTGTGACTTCCTAAAATATATCATTATGTAAATTTTGCGCATTTGCACTTGACTCTTATTTTTGTATGGAAAGCCTAAAAGATAAAGTAAACCCTAATTAATACTATGCTATTACTACGGTTTTTTAATTTACTTTTTCAAGGAGTTAAGACCATAAGGTCTTAACTCCTTAAAAAAGTAAATTAAAAAAACACACGCATCCTTGACAATTTCGGAAGTTGATTAAAGTAGTAAAAGAAAATGCCAAGACACCCAGTAAGTCATTCGCCAATAACCAAAACTACGAGCTATTTAGACGTAAAGAGACTAGTGAATTTATTTTCGCCGACAAAAGACAGTTTTATCGAGTCCTGAAACTGACGGCGACTCAGCCCGATAGCTCCTTACAATTTAGACCAGCGGTACTCAACCTTTTTATTGTACGGGCCACAAACATGTTTCAGCGGAGTGTCCCGGGTCGCAAGCAGTTTCTTTACGTGGGACTAACTTAGGTTTGTAAGTTGGTAAAAAAGGGTCGCAAACCCTACTTACTTCAAATTGTCGACCAGAAAAAAAAAATGGTCGCCAAATATAAATTCAGTTTGGCCAATCGAAAGAGCCCGACGGGCCACATGCGGACCGCGGGCCGCAGGTTGAGTATAGCTGATTTAGACTAAGCCGTGTTTGCATTATTTGCTTATTTTGTTCGTTTGTTTGCATCTTCAAATTTTTATTTCCAACATATTCCGACGTAACTGAATATTTAATTTAACAAAGCAGCCAGTCAGTCTTTAATAACCTCTTTAATAATTTTTAAATGTACTTAAATCGCTAATGTTTTTTTAAGTCATACCTTACCAAAAGCTTATAATTCAATTATCCTGAGAAGCATAGAAATGCTATTGCGATTTTTACTATAGTGTTGTTACACTATCATCGTTCGTCGTTCAGTATTGTTATACTGAACGACCACTGTAGTAAAAACCCTACCTAACTCTTGCATATCGTAAATGGTTACAATTACTTACTTTTATTATAATGGAAGAATACCCATCTAACAAACATTAGCTTCAATTTAAAGCAAAGCGCTTTTGTTATCGAATAACAATCACTGGACAGTTATTTAAGAAAAAATAGTCTCCTACAAACTTACCTAACATTTAATTTAGGAAAATCGCTGCTAGACTAACTTTATTATAAGCTTAGACTTTTTGGATCTCGGGCAAATCTTGTTAATCGGACTTAAGACATATTTAAAGACTTATCTGGTCTTAATTTAACATTTAAGACGCAAAGTCGTACGTAGTACCATCAAATGCTATTAAATTTAAAGTAATCGATGTATTTGAACAAATCCCTTGAAACTTTCTTGCGATATATCCGATTTATTAACGATATAAAGCCGAATAGTCAAAAGCAATCACTCGAATTGGAGATAGAGATTTTACGAGACTGTTGCCAGGATTAGTATTCACTGATCCTTGAATTCAATTTGGGGAAAGAGGATCGCGTTTGGGATCCATATTTAACTTTTGATGTTCGCCATAGTGTGACTAATATGGCGAAAAAGATATTTCTTTGCACTAACTGGAAGCATCCTTGCGATAATAGTTTTATGAATACGTGATACTTGATGTTTGATGTTCATATTATTTCATACAGATTTGTTAACAAATAAGCATCAAGGTCTATTTGGGAAAGTATGTAAAAAGTTAGAATCTACGTTACCATATTTTTAATAGCATTGAACAACAAATAATCGTAAGGCATAACTTCCCGGAAATTTATCTATTGGTGTGTTACGTACAATTATATTTGCTTTTAATATTAAACGGGAATGCTAAAAATTTTGAGCTGACCACATTGCTCGAAGGACCGATAACTGATGGGAAAGAATGGTTCTTAAGTGGTAACAAGGTTATGAAATGAAATGTCTTTATTTTTGCATATGCCTATGGAGGCACTTACAAATTGTCAGTTAATTTTTTTTTACACTACAACCGGATCGGAACACAACCTCAACTGAGAAGATTCGGCAAGAAACTCAGTGGGTTTTTCTCTTGTATATCTTTCTTTGTTATCCATATTGTTTTTAAATGGGTTATAAGAAAAAGAAGCATAGGTCGCATCCTGAACATGTGTATGGATGGGTGATTAAATACAAAAAAAAATACGGAAATAACAAAATAAGTAACTCAAATACGAATACCATAAAGACCAATGAGGTATGCATAAATAAGGTTGAAGAGAACTCGCGAGCATCCGGGCGTATGCACGTGTCATTCGAGCACACTCATAAATATTTAAAACGGATTCACTGGAGTGGACTAAATAGTACTCCTTATTTTTTATTTCATTACACAATAAAGGGTACTAGTAATGCGTTGAATTATACAATTTCATTATAGGATCCTAGCATTCGAGTAGGAAAAACTACGAATATTTATATGTTATTAGAATAGTGAGTTTTTAATATCTGACTATATGCAAAAAAGGCTAAAATTCGTAACGTTAAATAGTCGTTATAAATGTATACATATACATTATAACGAATGAAGTTCCATCCAAATCAACTGGACCCGTGGCGGTCCTCCACGGTTCGGTTTGCGCGTTTCTTCCTGCCACGGACGTGCAAGATGTGGAATGAGCTTCCTCCTGAGGTATTCCTCGAGCGCTATGACATGGGGCTCTTCAAGAAAGGTGTAAAAAGAGCTCTCCTTTGAAACCGGCGATGCATTGGCGACTCTTCTGGTGTTGAAGTGATAATCGAGCATGCAGTCTACCTGATCGTAAGTAGCCACTGCATAAGGGTTATATTTAAAGTCATTTACCAGATACGTTGCTGCTTCCCAGGACTAAGAAGTTCACCTCATATAAAAGTGAGACGGAAACCAAATCCTTTAACCGAAACGCAAGAAGCGCTTTACGCTAGTAATAGATGTGGCGGTGGTACTTCCTCAAATCACACATATTCTACAACCAGATACTAATATATCTCAATATACACTTAATATAAAGTCATGAAGAGAAACACCGTCTGTATTGTACCAACTCCAAAAATAAATTTAGCTAACAAAGGCAATGGAGAGGATGACATAAAAATAATGTTCTTTTTATTTTCCTTACAGCGCAGTTAAAGCGCTCTCTTACACTTCATTCTTTGTTTGTATACAAAAATTGCCATAATACGCTTTATTTTGCATATGACACTCTTATCTCCAAGTTTTCTAAATAGCAAATTTACAGCACACATGAAATTAAACTAACTTAGAACACAATATGATTAAGCCTCGGGAATACTATTCCATGTAGATCGGAAAACCTGATGGGAAAAAACGTTTTTTTTCATTCAATTGAAGTAGCAAACGAGCGTGTAGTCTACCCGATGGTAAGTGGACACTGACCTCATAAGCATCTGTAAATAACTTCTTGCCATCCCTGTAGTTTTGGGATCAGAATAGGGCTACGGCATCCCCAGCCTGTCGTAAGAGGCGACTAAAAAGGGCTTCCGTAGTTGCGGCTGACTATAGTGGGAGCTCGAACCGATCGGTTAGGCGATCCCGGGAAGGACAGCGGTATGTGTGGTCGCATACCGTCGTAAAGACTAGACGGAGTGGTGAGTCAAGCCACCCATCTGCGAGGAGCCCGATGGGGCAACGCGCTCAGAGGATGCCGGTTGCGTTCCTTTAGAGATCCCGGAGTCCTCTTTATAGCGCTGTGGACGGTTACCAGGGAGATTTTAGTGCGGTAAAAATCCCACGTAACCCAGCGTCGCTCGCACGGCGTCGGGAACTTTTTGAAGGTTTCCCCTCAAGAACAGAAAAAAAGTAACTTCTTGTAGAAATGAGGTTCTATCTGAGGTCAATCACAGATGCGTTGCCAGTCTCGAGGACTAAAATGATCATCTCATTCGAAAGTAAGCCAGTAAACACATCCTTACAACGATCCGCAAGAACTGCTTGACGCTAAAATTCCTGTAGACCAGAAGATTCTGGTCGAGTTGCACTGGTTCTACCACCTTAATAATATACATTTCTAGAGTATATTTAATAACTGTCTAACGGTATTTTGCCCAACAGGCCTCATCTTTAGTAACTGTAAGGCAAGATACTGGAGCTAACTTTCATTACAATATAATGAAAAACAATATGGAAATGAAAAAAGATATACAAGAAAAAAGAAAAACCCGCTGAGTTTCTTGCCGTATCTTCTCAATTGAGGTAGTGTTCCGATCCGGTGGTTGTGTAAAAAAATGTATAAGTGACAATTTGTAAGCCCCCGTAGGTCTATACAAAAATAAAGACGTTTCATTTCATTTCTTTTCACTTCATTTCATTTTGTTTTTACTTCATTTCATTTCTTTTTACTTCATTTCATTTCACTTCATTTCATTTCTTTTCACTTCATTTCATTTCTTTTTACTTCATTTCATTTCACTTCATTTCATTTCACTTCATTTCATTTCATTTCACTTCATTTCATTTCATTTCACTTCATTTCATTTTTTTTCACTTCATTTCTTTTCACTTCATTTTATTTCTTTTTACTTCATTTCATTTCACTTCATTTCATTTATTTTCACTTCATTTCATTTTCTTTCACTTCATTTCATTTCATTAAAATTTTTGAGTTTCGGATTTTAATTCGGACTAAAAGTCAAAGCTAGCCCTAATTCAAGCCCACATGTAGTCAATTGCACTCTATTCACCAAATAGTCGTGATGCGTACACATAACAACACTTAACGCCACTTAAGCGCTTAACGTCAGTGCGAGTAATTGTGGAGTTGGCGCTATCACGTTTGTTTAGACAACAACGTGAATACGCGCATAATACGCAATTTAGCAATAGTTAATGTTTTGTACTAGACTACGTCACGAAAAGAGTAATGTTTTTCTATTGCATGTGTATGTTTCACACTTTTACATGAGGCGACCATCAGAGGTCTCGAGAGTAGCAACGCATCTGTGATGAAGTTGCTTACAGATATCTATGGGCGGCAGTGACCACTAACCATCAGGTGGACTGCATGGTCGTTTGCTATTTTGATCGGATAAAAAGATATAGAGCGGAAAATGAAACGTTAAAAATCCGGCTAAGTACGAGTCGATTTCTCGCGCAGAAATGGTTCCGTACGATAATTTAACTTTAAAAAACGGCAAAAAATCACATTAGTTGTATGGGAGCCTCCTTAAACATTTATTTATTAAATATGGCGCTTGAATAAAAGTAAAGAGACTGAAGTGATGATATCTTTAAAATCATAATATTAGGGTATCAACTAAACGCTAGTAAATATATTATAGCGAAAAACTTGTACTTGTCTAGTTAGCTAATAAATAGTCAAATTTTCTAGCTAGTAGTAAATGTGTACTAGTTAGCATACTACACTAAAAAATCTATATTTTAATAATATATTTTAACCGTAGCACTTATTTTTTATCTAATAAATTTGGGGTTTTTATTTGTAAAACTAACTTATTTAAGAAAGTAATAAAAATAACCAAAGGGCACACGATCCACCTGTGGGCGTAAGGGTCTCTCAACTGGACTCTCGCAGTCCCTAAAAATATCTGATGCTTATCGATGTGAATGACGTAGATATTTGACACACATGCCCACCCACGCGCGATTTCCACGATTTTCGAGTTCACACCGAGTATATTGACTTTCGGTGACGGAAAACATTATGAGTAAAACCTACACACCCGAGAGTTCTTTAAAAAAAAAAATTCTCGGACGTGTGTGAAGTCCACCAATTCGCACTTGGCCAGCGCGGTGGACTATGGCCTAAAACTCTCTTATTCTGAGAAAATTTATATTGCCTACATCCTTTATAACATCGAAACAACTCAATGAAAGAGTCAATGTGTGTCATCAACCCATTATTGTCCCACTGCTGGGAGCGGGTCTTTTCTCAGAATGAGATAGTTTTAAGCCGGTGCACTATGGCTTAAAACTATCTCATCCTGAGGCACAGGCCAAGTGCAAATTGGTGGACTTCACACACCTCTCTTGATTTTTTTAAAAGAACTCTCGGTAGGTTTCATCACGATGTTTTCCTTCACTGAAAAGCAGTGGTAATTAATTTCTAACAAACTCATAACTTTAGAAAAATCAGTTGTACGTGCTTGGATTGTAACCTCGGACCTCCCGATTGCAAGCAAGTTTCAACCATTAGGATATCACTGCTTAATATTATTTTAATCTTATCATGAGATGCATATTCATATATTGAATATATGAGACAACCCAGAAGCCAACAAGGGTAGTACTAATACTTGGTGTTAATTATTATCTTGTATTTAATACATTGCCTTCAATGTAGCGTAAAACTAGGGTGAATCTACACAGCTAGATCGAGTTCTATTAAGAATAACATATTTCACGAAATAACTCTACAAAGAGGGATTCACACTTACCGTACATTTATTAGAACGTATTATAACGTAACTTCATAGTTTGTTTGTTTTATGTAAGTAATTAAAATTTAATAATAAATTACGCTTCATCCGTCCATAATTGGTATTTTAAGTGCACTGCTAGACAAAGGTCTCCATTTACACAGATTTTTTCCTAAGAAAACTGGAATTCATGTTTACCGTAGTGGGTGTTCATTTTATACAGGAAGACGCTGCTTCCCATTATTATTCTCCATCCATCCGTCTATCTATTAGGCTTTTCAGGTCCAATGTCCAGAGTCCAGTCCAAGGGCTTCCTCCAATGAAGGCCGTTGCAAAAAGTCACCGTGCCTTTTTTTTTTGTTATCGAGAGGGAAACCTTCAAAAGGTACACGACGCCGCGGGGGTAATACGCCCCCCTCCCTCCTTGGCCGTCCTCGGCGCTGCGAGGAGAACTCCGGGATGTCCAACGGAACACAACCAGAGTCCTCCGGACGAGGCCCCTTCCGGGCTATTACTCAGTAAGCATTTGAGGTCACTGTATCTCCTGGTGTTTACGACCTCATGCGACCACACATGCCATCGCCCTACCCTTAGTTGCTTCCTACAACATCCACGAAAAGAAAAGAGGTGTGCTATTAACATGAAACATCAATTGGCACGACCAAGTTTATAAAAAAGGTCGCACCAAAATAAATGATAGATTGTGATAGAAAACAATGTACCACCTCCCTAAGTGGTGAGTGCGTAATGAAACTAGCCATCCAATCCACATAGTCGGAGTTCCTTTAATGTGTCCTGTGGGAATGTGTTCGTAATTCGGCCCTTATATTGCCTGTCTGCCTGACCGCTATATCTCAATTTCAATACTGGAAGTGGCATCTAAGCCATGGACATGGATATTTACGACTTTGTCTAGACTACTATGGACCGTATTACAAATTGTTTGATCATATCTCATTGTAATGTACCTACTTATCATTGTAGCTAACTTATTTTAAGCAACTTCCCAAAGTTTGACGACCTGCGTGGCGGAGTGTTTACCATACCGGTCTGACGCGCAATGGGTCCCGGGTTCGATTCCCGGCTAGACAGCTATCTGAATGATGAGTTTAGATTCATGTTCTGGGTCCGGGTGTGTGTATTCGTCTTGTATGTGTCCATGGTACCCACAACACAGGAAAAAATCCTAGTGTAGGGCTATAAGTGTAGAAAGCGTATTTAAAAAAATAGATCTAAAAGAAAGGAATATTTATTTTATGTATTTGCACATATTTTTGTAACAAAAAATGTGTGTGTGCGTGTGTCTAGATCTCAACCTATTTATCAAGTTAATCAACGTCGGGTGTAATCAGAAATATTGGAAAAAGCTGTCGATCCCCTTATTCCCTAAATTGTCGGAGCCCTCATAAGCAGTTTGAAATCATTCAAAATGTGTGAACCACTAAATTATACCCCCTTGATATTAGGACGGAGTATTCGAGTAAGCTGCACCATGCCTTCACCAATTTAAAATAGACTCGTGCCTAGTAAAATAACACAAACAGCATTTCATAAAAATAAAAAGCTGATATATGACAACCTTATTTTTGACAACGTATGAAAGACAAAAAACAAAGATATATAAAAAATAATAATTACACATTGTCACAAGTCTCGAAATAGGTAGGATTGATACCAATTTGTGTTGACAAGCATCCTATAAAAGTTTTTGACTAAAAAGCCAATGCGAGACAAGAGAAGACAGGCAAAACTAATTCCAACTATAATTACTATATTCCACGAGCATAGCTTTAAATAGGAATGACAACAAGAACTATGATTATAAAAAGTTTTCATTTCACGTTAAGTTTCGAATGCTCATTCAAGGACTAATTAAACGAAAGGTCAAAGACTCCTCGCTGGTGATTGAAAAATGGACACCAATTGACCTGTCCAGCATCAAATAAGTGTTTTCATGAATCATAATAATCATGAGACAAGAGACGACAGAAACAGTTATAAGAATTGCAATCGTATAACATTATCATAGGTTTGAAAAGATTAGAAAAAATATATAAAAAACGACTTTTCAACTTATTCACGCCTGGTACGGATGTATAAAACACTACTGAACCCCGCAGCTTCCCCTCTCATAAAAAAAATCTATGTATCGATTGTTCAATGCGAATAAGATGTTTTCCCACAGTAAATAATAGCCTATATGTTAATCCAGAGCGTCAAAAACCTTCCTCTTAAATCAGTCTATCTATTAGACAAACACTGCATTAAAATCCATAGCGTAGTTTGACATCTAAGCATACATAGGGACAGACAGCGAGAAGCGAATTGTTTTATACTATGTAGTGATAGGGACAGTAGGGAAGAATATTTTCATTACATAGTAAAAATGGAATGCTCATTCAATTGCTAATTAAACCAAACGTCAAAGATTTCTCGCAGGTGATTGATAAACACCAATTGAACTGTCAAGCATCCAATAAAAGTTTGCGTCTAAACATCGTCAACGCGAGACGAGAAAGATCGGAATAATTCCAACGTTTTTTCGATAACAACTCCGGATCGAGTTTCGTGAACCGTTCGAAATTTTGACAGTACTTTAAGATAAGATAAGAATTGAGTTAAATCCGATTGAAAAGTTCCCTTTCGATGTTCCCCGTGAAGAGATTAGAGCCAATCTTTCGGAGTTTTAAGCGAGTTGGGAATATCGGAGTTCCCGCAAAACATATTTAACAGGGTTTTTCTGCTTTGGGTCTCCGTATTGGGGTACTTGATCAATTGGAGCCCGTCTGACAGACTAATGATCTGAATAAATCGTTTCGGGTTACTTTCTACTTTCTGTATCTTTTTGATCCGTTGGAAAAAGTTGTGGATACGAATTGTGTAACTGACAAGTAGTTAAAAACCTTTCGAGAATGAAAAATCATTTAAAATATAAATAAATGTAATTCTAATGTGAATTAATTAACAGTCAATCAATAGTCGCTATAATTATGGCTCATAAGTAACATTATGAATAACAATTTTTAAGGTATTAAATAGTAAGATTAATTGTTTAAGTTTTTTAATTAGAAATTATTTTTACACACTACAATCATATTTAAGTAATGAAAAACATTGTCAATTGTTTATTCCACTGTTAGGCACGAGTCACTTCTAAGGGTGTGAAGAGTTTAGAGTTTAGAAAAAAGCCTATGGCGCCGGTCAAGTGCGAACTATCAAATCACCCGTCTTTAAGCATATTTATTATGATTTATCACAATGTTAGTTTCCTTACTTATTTTTCTTTGTACAATGTCACTTTCCTTGTATGTTTTATACAAGGAAGTTATGAAAATGATAAAAGAAAGAGAAAAAATGTAATAATCAAATAAAGAACCTATAAAATTGTATTTCCCAAAATTGCAACAAGTACATAGTCATAATCTTCTGTTACATATACGGCATATATACAACGAATACCTATAACACCGCGGCTTTTACAAAACAGTTTGCCTTTCGTCCGTCCACCAGCGGATACGATTCATATGGTTATGTAATCACGACATAGTTGAACTGAACGATTTATACTCGCTCTGGCAATATTTCGATCACGCTAGATGGTCCGTGATCGTCGAACTGTCAGCCTTGCGTAGCGATGCTACGATATATCGAGTTCGAAAATATCGATATTTCTATCGATATCTATCTAACTGATAAAATATAGCCGATAGTAATAAAATAATACGGATATGGAAATAGTGAAAAAATACTTTTCAGCGGTAACTTATAGTTTTTCTTAACTTTGGAAACTGGACTGTAAATATACCTTAAACGAATAGATAGATATCCTTATACAAACATAGGTATAAACTTTAGGTATCCTTATATATACAACAAAATATAGGTATCCTTAAATAAAAATAGTTTCTATTTAGCAAAGGTTAATTTATCAATAAAATTAATTTACTCACTCATTTTTCTTTTTTTGAACACATGTATCAAAGGTAAAAAATACTTCAAACGCATTATTTTTTATAAATGGTTTACAATTTCCGCTGTTATGTTATATATCAGTAATACCATAGTAACTTTCAATGTATTCTATCGATACTTTAGATCACAGATTACATTAAAATATCGACTGTTTTATCGATAATCGTCACCTTGCAACCCTAGTCCTGACCGGTGCGATATACCTACGTACGTATTCACATATCGACGAATAAATACCAAGCTGCAATAACGCTTGAAGAGATTCAATGTGGATTTGAGCAATCATATTGGTTGTAGGCCTTTTACAATCCCGCAATGTCCCTAGGGGACGCCTGGGGCATATTTTAACACATTATTTTCTTAGTATGGCATCAACACAATTTTTAAAGATGAGAGGAGATATGTAGATCCCAACTTTAAAATATATTTATGTATATCGAATAAGTAATTTTTTCCAAATTTCTAGAGACTATTATGTATATATTAATGTCAAATGTCTTTATTTGGTTTCTTTACAACATATATAAACTTATAAAAGAAATAGAAGAAACGTGCGGCACTCGGGGACTGCCGCGTTAAAGCTATTGCATACCATTTTTATCAACTTCAGCAATTATAATTATTTATTTATTTATGCGATATTTTTTTCCTTGATATTAATTCAAGTTTTATTCTATCAAAGAATAAAACTTGAATTTTTCTACTTATATTTCTGAGAAAGAGCTACTTACATATTCATCCGATTTCCGATCAGCGCGTTTTGATCCGTGCGAGCTTCGTACTGTCGTACCATATACATACTCGTACATACACGTTAAGCGAACGCTCGGCTCCGCTAATTGTAGGCGGAGTATTTTTTTCGTTACGAAATTTCTTGATTCGGTCGCCGCGCTCAAAGCCCGTGATAATAGCTTAATGCAAACGCTTAAAATATAAGTATAATAAATACATATAAAATGGCGATGGTGCCACTATCTACCATATTACCAATGCTTTAAGGCAATTAATTCATTGGACGCCCAGAAAAAGACCAATTCCTCCGATTTACGCATGTAATGTACTCTAATACATAAACATTCATACCTCATGATCTGTAGTCGATTCCACACATAGTTACAATAATGAACATAACTATCGGAAACTAACGCAACTGACTGCGCTCGATCTTGACTACCCGGATCGCTAGCAATTCGCTCGTGTAAACGTATACCTTGCAGTCATCTCACATGTGGTATTTGAACGAGGTTTACGGGGAACGCTAAGATACTTGTATGGTTAATAACTTTACTCGTATCTAGAAGTGAAGATAATCCCAACATAATTATGTATTTATGCTTGTAACAAATTTTGAGCAGCTTTTCCATAAACATGAACCGTATATTGTGTTTTTAAGATTAAGGTTGGAGGGTCAGACTTGGCACTTTATTTCTGAAAAGATTCCGAATGATAGATAAACTTGAGAATCAAAATGGAAGTACCATTTTGATTCTGGGAAGGAGTTCGACCCCTTGTCTAACCACCAAGATATTTTTAATTTCATTAACCTAACGATAGGTCAGACGAACTACCTGATGAAAGGTTTTCACCATCTGCTTTGGACATTTGGAACGCCAGATGAGTCACCAATGTATCGCCGACTTTAGAGGAGAACTCTTTTCGCACCTTTTTTGAAGAGCCCCAGGAATACCTCAGGACGAAGTTTTGCCAGGGCATATACTACAAGATTGTTCCCTAATTCAATTCCATAATAAGTGTATCACAAAGACGAACGAACATTCGACGTTAATTTCTAAACGAATAAGTAATTCAAATCCCGGGACTAATATACTTTAGAACTCAATAGTTTCAAACTTTACAACGCTAATGTAAAGGGGCTTTGGATTGAGTTTGTATTAAAGTACGTTACATTAATATTCTGAGTTTAGTTACGTATTAACTTCTTTAATCATTGCAAAGGATTATACCTTAAGTGCATGATATTAATATTGAAAATGTGAGTAATAAAACTATTGAATAAGTATAAAACAATGTTCCTAAAAATTATACAATTGTAATGGTTGTAATTTTTATCAAAGCTTAGCTTTGGCAGGGTGCCGATAAGTGAATACTGGTAGAACAACTAGCAGTAGTCGTTGTATGAGATCTACGATGCCACAACCATACGAATTATGTCGTTGAGCCTCTGATTACAAACATAATGATTCTTTATTCCTTTTTTTTCACGTACTTAACATGTATCGTATCGTTATCTTAGAAAACTTTTCAACAAAAATTCTGACGAAGTAATTTTTCACTATTTTTTTAAGTATCGAAACTAGGAACTAGGCATTGTTGAAACTGAGTTTAGTTTTTAATTGCATAAAAACGAAGCAAACAGTTAACGGCAAAGCGAAATACTACGAAGAGCACCCATGACTGGAAGTTTTTACAACGAAATTAAAATCAAAATGTAGTAAGGCAGAACTCTTCTCATTCTAAAAGGAGACATGCCTAACAGCGAGTCAGTAATAGGTTAGAGATGACACAGCATTTTATTTAAGTCCCAAATTCCATCAATGAACTAAAACGAATATATTGTCTTAATTTATTGCAATAAAATATTTTTTATAAACTTTATCTTACCCAGAAAGGAAGCAAAAAAAAAATAAACAAATGGAATCGTACAAATCAAAATACAAAAGGTTTTATCGCTAAACAACTGTCTCTCCCAGACAACTTTAGGGTGCGATTGAATTGAGAATTAAAAGAAAATAGGCGGGGTGTAAACAATAGATTAAGTATTAGTGCAAACTATAAGTTAAGGAAATGAAAATACAATATCATGGAAAAGAGTAACGAATAAAATTTTAGATTATTTATTTATTTTTATTTATTTATTTATTCAATAATCTTTACTAACATTACAGGAATGCCTAATTTGTTAGTAAATGCCAACTGTGTTAATATACATTAATTATTATTTTAAAATTGAATTATTTAACATTTACAATATTTAGGTATTAAAATTATCAAATTATTAGTAGAAATATTATTAACGAGTAACAGTCCAAATAGAATGTCAAATTATCAAATTATGTCTATCAATAATACTATAAATAAAAAATACATTAAAATAAAAAATATTCAAATTAAAATTATAATCCAAATTAAGGAAAAAAAATAAAAAAAAATTAGTCACCAGTAGTCTACATTAAATCGTTAAAACTTTAAACGGATAACGAAGAAATCTTGTAAATACTATCGTACGTTTTTTAAAAAAGGTTTATCTTATGAAATTCCTTCTTTCGTAGCGAAAGTAATTCCGAGAGTGAATCACTGCAATCTTCCAAATGACTCACTCGGTGTACAACAATCGTGGAACCATTCAATTTGATATAAATGAGGTCAGTAACGATCAGTGGAAAGAAAATAAAGAGAAAATATGAAAGAAATGAAGAATGAAAGGAAATGTGTTTATTCAAGGGGCTTTCAGAAACAAATAGATAAAATCCGGAATAGATAATAGGAAAATGAATGTCTCAAAACGAATGTAATCTTGATGTGATAAGCGACGAACCCAACCTTATTTCTAGTACGTCAAATTTTAAAAATATCTATAATTATAAGCTGATTATAATTTTATTTATTATGGCATTGAAGAAAAACAGTCGACCTTGTTATATAAGTAATGGATTATAAAATATAAGTAAAATTATAATATCTCTTTGCTAAATTAATAGTATGCATAATATATTAAATACTAAATAGCCTATTAGTTATTATCATTGTAATGAGTATTTTGAGTGTTACACCACGAACTATGTATTTATGCGCCATTTTTTAGAGAAATGCGCAAACTTTCAAATTTATAATATTTACTAATAAAATATTTTAAATGAAAGGTACTCATTATTTTAAGGAGTAAACTCTAGGCTTTATTTGTTTGTGCCCAGACAAAAGGGAAAGGTCTCCATGCGGGGAGGGTGGTGGTGAATGCTCATGCATACCAATACGCCCGTCCGCATTGGTTATGTGGGACTCACGAGAGACCTACGTGCCTACCCACTTAACACCACTAGTTGTTGGCTATGGCCTCTGAGGCCTTAAAGCCTTCATCGGGAAATTGCCCCCTATGGGCTGGAAAGGGCGTGTCGGCGCTGCCATACACGTTTTTGCTCTTCGTTAAATAATGTAAACAAACAAAAGAATAACTTTCACATAGACAAAAAACTTTACGATTATACCAGCTTTATTCCTATTTTCAACTCATTCCGCGCCTTCATTCGTTCATTCACTTACTGCATTTGACAGACACTCCACAGATAATAAGCAAAACGAATTATTTTTAGATATAAGTTATTCATAGACACGTTTATTTCGTTTGGCGCTGTCGAGATTTTGCGATGGTCGAGTATTCTTTGTTTTGTGTATTTCGTATTTTAATTAAAAGCCCTTTATTGTGTACGGTTGAAATATTTCTATTAATTTATTATATCGTGCTCATTGTTCGTCAAACGATTGGAGGGGAAAGATAAAAATTGTATAGCGAATGTTAAGTGAATTGAATAATGATTGTCGTGGTCGTAAAATGACAAAGTTTGCTCGCCATATTGTGCTAAACTTATATTAATAGACAAGATATTAATAAACTTATATTGTTCAATCACTGAAAAACCGACTTCTTATAAATAAATCTATCTCTTTTTTGTTTTTAACTTTACTTATTTAATTTAACGCTTTTTTTAATTTTGTCTTAAAACAGTAATATCAAAGTATTATAATACACATATATTTGTTATGGTCTACTTACTAGCTTTAATTTGACATTCTTATCGTTATTATAGTTAAAAAAACGTCAATCCCTTTTTCTGTGACCGCAGGCGCCAAAATGAAAAAAAAATAGCTTTTATCACTCTCAAAACTGAGTCATATATATGTTACATTCCATCAAGCCGTTAGAGCGATGACACGTGCCAAATAAATAGATATAAATATATACAAACATATACACATACGCTCGAAAAACATTACCCTCCTTCTAAAGCCTTCGGGTATAAATATAAAGCTCAGTGGCTACTTTGGTTAAGGTTGAAGGAAAAAAATACACGCTTTCTATACTCATAGCCCCACACTAGGATTTTGTCCTGTGTCGTGGGTACCATGGACACACATAAGACGAATACACAAACACCCAGACCCAACACATGAATCTAAACTAATCATTCAGATACCTGTCTGACCGGAAATCGAACCCGAGACTCACTGCGCGTCAGACCGGTATGGTAACCGCTCCGCCAGACGGGTCGTTAAAAGAAAGTAATTCTGGAAAGTATGCGTTTATAAATCAGAATTATCAAAGCAATTAATTATCAAGTTTTGATTACAATTTATAATTAGCTAATTGAATTGTAAAGTAGCAACTATTCAAAGAAGAGTTTCCAACGGGTCAGGTAAATAATATAAATTATTGGAGTTTAATTAAGATAATGGCATGCTCACTAATAACTTGGTCCAACAAGTTTAAGTTAGTAATGCAAAACATTATTTTGTATGTATCTCTCTTACACATTATGGAAACCGAGTGAGAGGTAAATAGTGATGACGTCGTCTTGATTAAACTATGTATATATTGACTTTGAGGTGTATTCAAGGAGATGTGAAAAGAAGGCTTGGAGGTGGTAAAACCAGTGTAGTTCAACCGGGGAAGTACCACCGCCACACCTATTTCTAGCGTGAAACATTTCTTGCGTTTCGACAGAAGGGTGTGGTTGCCGGGACACTTTCACATGAGGCGACCATCATAGTCCTCGGGAGTAGCAACGCATCTGTGATTGACTTCAGATGGAACGCATGTTCTGTATGAAGTTGATTACAGATGTCCATGGGCGGCAGTGACCATTTACCATCAGGTGGACTGCATGCTAGTTTGCTACTTCAGTCAGATAAAAAAAAGGATTTCCTTGAATTTTCTTTATAAAATTTGGAAACATAAATAATGATTTAATTTAATTAATATTGTCTTAAGCCTTAATAAGTAGATACTTGTACATAAATAGACTTTAGTTTTTATAGAGTATGAAGCATTAAGCCATATGTAAGAAAATAGACATTTTATTTAAAATAGTAAATATTAAGAATCGATATTAGAAAGAATCGTGATAACTCGATAATTTATACTTTTAAAATGCATGTTCTTTCGTAGTAAATATAATTAACCAGACTATAAGTTACTCGTTCGGAACTCCGTCTGTGACTTAATCACCCTTACCAAGATTTCTTATTACCAGACCGTAGCCATTGTTTCATTTCAAGTAAATCAAGGATTTCAGCTGCGTAGAAAAGGAATAAAGAACGAAGTTAGAGCTGTTTGTTAATTCCAACTCTAAAACAGCACAATTCGAAGTAAAGTGCATAAATTCTACTCAGATATCGTGTAGTCTTAGTGCTTTAAACTCATATTTTATAGGGTGTGTCTAACCTTTTAATGTATTCTATGAAACGTCTTTCGTAATACTAATTTTTGACGACCCGCGTGGCGCAGCGGTTACCGTACCGGTCTGACACGCAGTGGGTCCCGGGTTCGATTCCCGGCCAGACAGGTATCTAAATGATGAGTTTAGATTCTTGTTATGGGTCTGGGTGTTTGTGTATACGTCTTGTGTGTGTCCATGGCACCCACGACACAGGAGAAAATCTTACTGTGGGGCTATGAGCGTAGAAAGCGTTTTTTTTTTTGATTTTTCGATTTTTAACGAATTGGTCACATTTTAAGTATCCTGTTAATCATTATATATCGATTGTGATCCACACTAATATTATAAACTAGCTGTACCCGCGGCTTTGCCCGCGTGCAAATCAATGTATCACAAAGTTTTTCCCGTGCAAATCCCAACACCGTGGGAATTCTATGATAAAAAGTAGTAACATTAAAATCGGTTTGGACACTCAAGGATTACCTGGACAAATACAGAGTAAAAAAACGAATTTAAAGTGTGTATTTGTGGGTAGGAACGTATTGTTATGTAAAAAAAATTAGACGATTTCGAATATTGTAAACCGCCCTTTTGGACCTATTTACATTCTTAGTGGTCTAATTCACAATATCGGGATACACCTTTTCAATCAACTCCTCCACATTTAAACCAAAACGTATCGATTATAAAGATTGATTTGAACTTTTCCGAATTGGAAAATACTATTTGAAGTAATTTTGGCGGTTTCAAATTTCTAAGTAAGATTATAGGTAAAGCTACTTTTAATATTAATTTGTGTTGAGGAGTTCCGGAAGGCGTTAAGGAATTCAAAAATTCTGTTGAATAATGTACTGCTTCCTCCATCTCAATGACTGTGTCTACCGAATAGTAGATCTGTGACGCTGCTTTAAATTTGGAAAAAAAATCCTTTATTTTATCGACACGTTCATTGGTGGGTGGGTATAAAGCCCTATTTTTAAACCAATTTATAGTGTTATTGGTTGTATTAACAATATCGGGATATACTTTTTCAACCAACTCCTCCACATTTAAACGAAGACGTATCGATATAAAGATTGATTTTAACTTTTCCGGATAACAAAGCACTATTATCTACTTGAAGTAAATAAATCATTAGAATATTCTACTACTATTCGACATATATTCTAAGTTCATATTTTATTTCATGTGGCCAAATATAAGATCTTTTCAGAGGTGCATCGGGCTATTTGTGTGCGTAAATCCCGCATTGTTCTTTGTAAAGCAGAAGACATAATCAAAACACTTTTACAATTCATACGAACAGGGCGCACCCGCTCGCAGGGCGCTGCCGCACCCTGCTCGCTTATTTTTTGTGTGTTCTTTTATGTTCCAACCTAACCTAACCCATCCTGTTTAAAAAGCTACAGCTAAATCCAACTCATAACAATAACATGACAATACTCCTGCATTTCAGGATTTAGGTATTCAAAGTGACACTTTTCATCACAATGTTCTCTCAACGGGTTGTAATGTATTGTAATCAATAAGTACCAAACTCATACGGCTTAAGTAGGTTGTGTACTTAGATTATCAGGGTTGATGAATTGAAGTTTAATTTATTAATCACATTTCAGTTTAATGAGCTGTCATTGAACTTATAATATATACTAAACACAACCGTAAGCATTATGTGACTACCTTTTATAATTTAGGCTTGCACTATCCCGCATCATCAGGGAGGAGTTGAAGGTAAACAAAAATATCCCATGTCTTTGCTTAGTATTCTTATTACTTATAAGTAAGAACTTGAGAGCCAACTTCTATAGCTTGGGCTTGCAGTACCCTGCATCATCAGGGCTGAGGAGCTTAAGGTCGAAATTGTCATCATGTGTCTTTGCTTAGTAATTATATTACATACCCGAAAGCATTAAATGGCCAACTCCTATGGCTTAGGCTTGCAGTACCCTGCATCATCAGGCTTGAGGAGTTGAAGATCGAAATTTTCATCTTGTGTCTTTGCTTAGTAATTATATTACATACCCGAAAGCACTAAATAGCTAACTTCTATGGCTTAGGCTTGAAGCACCCCTGCATCATCAGGGTTGAGGAGATGATGGTCAAAATTTTCATCTTGTGTCTTTGCTTAGTACTTATATTATATACCTGAAAGCACTAAATAGCTAACTTCTATGGCTTAGGCTTGAAGTACCCCTGCATCATCAGGGTTGAGGAGTTAAAGGTCAAAATTTTCATCATGTGTCTTTGCTTAGTAATTATATTAAATACCTGAAAACATCAAATGCCCATCTCGTATAGTTTAGGCTAGCAGTATCCTGCATCATCAGGGGTGAGGAGTTGAAGGTCGAAATTTTCATTTTGTATCTTTGCTTAGTAATCATATTACATACCCGAAAGCACCAAATGGCCATCTCCTATGGCTTAGGCTTGAAAGTAACCCTGCATCAGGGTTGAGGAGTTGAAGGTCAACATTTTTACCGTGTATCTTTGCTTGGTATTTTTTTTATTACATAACCGTAAGTGCCAAATAGCCAACTCTTAAGGTATAGTCTTGAAATACCCTTACATCATCAGGGTTGAGGAGTTGAAGATCAAATTTTTGTCCCATGAATTTGTTTAACAATCTTATTATATATCCGTAAAAACAAATTGACTTACTTCTACGGTTTAGGCTAGCAGTACCCCTGCATCATCAGGATTGAAGAGTTGAAAGTCATTTTTTTTAGGAAATATCTGCTTAGTAATCTCATTCTACATTCAACCCAATTGGACTCCTACAGCTTAGGTTTGGCCGAGTATCGCTAATTTCGTTAATTTGCTTCTAAGAAATGGATCCTATGATCAGAACCGTATCAAACTCACCAGAGTACCCTTGAAGTACTACATTCTTTCAAATAAAAGAAAAATCATCAAAATCGGTTGGCGGGAAATTGAGTTATTCATCTATTTATCGCGCACATCGTTAATGCAAATATCAGACTTATGCGCTTTTCTTATGGATGCCACTGTCAAAAGTGAACTAAAAATAAATGGGAACCGACGACACGCACTACCTTTCAAATGAAAAAAAAATCATCCAAATCCGTTTACCCAGTGCGGAGAAATCGAGTAACAAATATAAAATAAAAAATAAAAAATTTAAAAAAAAATACAGACGAATTGATAACCTCCTCCTTTTTGGAAGTCGGTTTGAAACGATGTTTTAGCATAAAAATCAAGGCGAAATACTAAATTTTATTGAGGTGGCCTCAAAATTGACTGACTTTCATACAAACTTACATCTCCTATTTCGGTAAAATTCATTCTTAACTGACATCTACGTCATAAAAGGAACCCCTAGTAAAAACCATATTCGTATCGTTAGCAGTTTAGGCTCTACGATGTTTATTCAATAGATGAGTGAGAGAACATCCTTTCGTTTTTATATAAGTATATATAGGTATAGAGATATAGATTTGCATAGTATCAAATAACATAGGTACACACATAACCAATAAAAAATACATAACAAAGGAATACATTTTACAGACCATAACATGTTTAGTTTCTACCAATCCAACTATGCAGTTACTTATCTTATTAACACTTATCGAACACAGAATCAATACTGCGTGGTTTTAAATTGACATAACTTTTTTATTCGTAAACCGATTTATATAAAATAAACACTAAATGTTAAGTGAAGTTTCCCCCAACACATCAGTGAAAATTATATTCAAATTGGATAAGCCGTTTCTGAGATTAGCGTTTTCAAACACACAGACAAACAGACAAACAGACAAACAGAAAAGATTTCTAAAAACCATTATTTTGGGTTCTATATCGTATTAAAGACCTCTAGAAATGGTTTTCACCTAAATTTATTCCATGTACAGACAGCGACCTCTTACAGATTTATTATAGTATAGAAAGAAGATGTTATTGTTAGGTTCTTTTTGCTACACTTTCTCGGAAAGTCTACAGGTCAGATTTCGCAGATAAAAAATAGGCTCCTGTGATCAGAAATCTACATTTATCGATCAGATATCTCAGATCCGTCTGGCCGGGGCTCGAACCTGGATCCCATTGTTTTTCAGACCGGTCTAATGACCGCACCGCCACGGAATCGCAATAATGAGAGATCATTATTTTAATTCATTGTGATTAGCCAAAATTTTTAATTCTGAAATATACCAGTAAGACGAGAAGATTATATCTTTTCGTCTTACTGGTATATTTCAGAATTAAAAAATTATATAAATATGATAATAATATAAATCATAAACTTCTAAACTAAGACTATCGTTAAAAATAAGTAAGGTAATGAAAACCTATATGGTTTCCGTTCCCTCATTTACCGTTGAAGCTATAATCGGTAATAAAATCATATCGAATCAGCAATCTCACCCTAATATCAAGGGTCATAGGGTAAACCAAAAACGCCAACTAATATCTGTATGGTGATGATATCGGCACTAAAGGTTCATTGCTACGAACCAGATTGGATGGCCCTCAAGGAAATTGATCTGTCCCCTTAGCAGGAGTTTATTACGTTCTCTCAAAAACATTATTTGTCTATGTTTTCGCCTATACATTGTCCGTTTACGTTACACCTTAAACCTATACGTTAAACCTAACGGAGAGTTCTGTAAAAAAGTTCTCACAGCTATCTCACACTTGGTCAGCCTGGTAAAACTATGGCTTAAACTCGCTGATTATTAGTAAAAAATCTAGCCCAACTGTGAGATAAAAATTGGTTGACTACGAAGCATGATACGCTGTTTTAGTTTCTTAACTGCCGATATTTTCACTAACAGGAAACGAGGTCATGACAAAACTACAGTGACGTGGAAATATTGTTAACAAGATTTAGCAGTAAACTAAACTATCCAAACTACGTCTATGTGTTTTCGATTTTAGTTTAATATCACTCTCACTGTATCCTTACACACCAAACTGTGCATGAAACCTTATATCTACCGCTATCTATCGCTATATATATATCGTCACGTTATATCTACCGCTAAGATCCTTTGTAGTGACGATGTCCAATAGCACCACTCCGTCTTTTTGTGGATGCAGAAGCTGACTAAATGACCAAATTCAAAACAGGAGCAGCGAAATCTTTTTATGTAGGATTAACACCCACTAACTCTTCTCTCAGAATAAGAGAGTTTTAGGCCATAATCCACCGCGCTGGCCAAGTGCGAATTGGTGGACTTCAGAAACCTCCAAGAACTTTTTTTGTTTTAAGGAAATCTCGGCTGTGTATGTTTCCTCACGATGTTTTCTTTCAACGGGTCGCTCTCATTCTGAGAGAAGACCCGTGTCCAGCAGTGGGATAATAATCGGTTGACGAAGAGCACCCACTACGGTAGCCACTACATAACATGGTGTGGTGCCTATTGGCAAAAGTCCACATTAAGGACGCGTATTCAGCAGAGCTAATGAGATGATATCGCTAAGTTAGCGAACATAATTAGCATACCAATTATGTGAATATGGATTTGATAATTGCGAATTGGGGTATGTTATGTCATAGCATAACATATCCCAATTCGGAATTATCAAATCCATATTCACAAAAGCATAGCACTTCAATATTGCGCGTTGCGATATATTTTTTGGTTTTTCATGTCTTCACGGCTGCATTTTAATATACAGCCGCTCACGATACCTCCATTTCTTTTCATCTGAGGTCGCAGCCAAATAAAATTGCACAATACTGTAGCACAAAGCACCTTGTCTATACAAAGGCATTTGATAATACGGCTGATCAATGTTAAGGTAATACTTCTAAATTAAAGTCCCAGGGACTGTAACAAATAGATTACATGACAATACGATTGAACGAAATAGAACATCTCGGTTTTGTAAAGCAAATACAAGATAAGGGTAGTACTCTTCTTAATAGATCTTGAGAATCAAATATAGTGCTTTTTAAAATGCTGTAAAGGCATCTTCATCTAAAGTTTGCTGAATTAAAAATAAAATGTTAAAGTATCTTACATTTAGTATTTGAATTCATCATGTGCCAGTTATAATTGGATACATCGGTCCAACAGCTTTTTAGGGTCTACTATTGGAAATAAACCTCGCATGGTAGTGACCGCAGTAGATTTTGATGTTACTTAGAAAGCTACTGCTCATCTCCTGGTTTTTATCCCTAAGAAGACAACTTCTATAACATCCGCAGTAATTTTATATAGTGATGTTATTAGGATCGATGCCACACGTCTTCATTTGAAAGAAGGCGTTAAATGGTATCGAATACCTTATGAAGATGTGTAATCACAATTGAAACAATATGACGTAGACTCGAGGACATCTTAAAATGGAGAGGGTTATGCCTAGGACCAGGAGGATTAAACTAACGATATTTTTAAATGATCTTTACTAAAAAAAAACCTAACCAGGTCAACCGCGTATTGATATATCCTGTTACGCAATAGTTTTTTTTTGTTATATATAAAGGTTGTATGAGTAATAGAGTACTTCATATTAATTACATTCTTATATAAGGTTAATGAGTAATTCTAATCTAACTTAATGTGCTAAATAATTGTTTAATGAAAGATTCGTCCATTGACACTGCACTTCTTTGTTCTAACATGAAGGAGTAGATGTTCTATGATATACGTTATATGATTAATCATAGAACACGCAATAAACGATATTGTTTTTAACCAGATAAACTGCACAGCTATATACCCGGTACATAAAATACAATTCGGTTCATACATAGTTATAACGTAGACTTTATGACCCGAACCACATTTACCGTACATCCCCGTTGGGAACATTATAAATGGCGCCCCAAGCGTCGTTTGGACATAGGGAAAAATTGGACGAGTATGGTCTAAATAATAAAACCTTATTTTTCGTAAAAGCTTCCTCAGGCCTTAGTCTCTATGAGTGCTTTTTAAGTAGGCTTATGAAATATGCGTTTAAAAATGTTAATAATGTTTTGTTTTTTTTTTAACTTTCGTACGATCTTTTATTTAGGTTATATTTAAGTACATTTTAAATTTAATTAAATGGATTACATAACGTGTAAAATTTTGACTTGCATGTATCCTTTTACCGTATTTCCCAAGAATCCGTTTTATGTTGGAGAAAAAAGAAGCCGAGTGTTTTAAATTTATAGGCATATAACTTGCCTATAACACAAATTTAAAACACGCGTAGTGATTACGCTTGTAAAATAAGTTTATTGGAAATGATTACAAACTTTTAATCCATACTAATATTATAAATGTGAAAGTGTGTCTGTTTGTTCGTCTTTCACGTGACCACATAGCTATCATATGATATGGTTTATAAGCTGGGAGAGAGGAGGGCGGAGAGTGATGTAGGCTACTTTTTGCTGCGCTCTCTCATTTCACAGGATTTTGTACTGTAAGGGCCATGTAAAAGATGAATACACAAGCACCCAGACCCAGAACAGAATCTTAATTCATCATTCAGAAACCTGGCTGGGAATCGAACCCAGAGCTCAGGTGACTCAGCAACACGGGTCATTCAATTTATTCGTTCCATTAAATATTGCCTTTATTGCAACATTATATCCAAGTAATATTTTTCATTGTTTTGTCAGTTCTCGGAAAATGTACGCTAAAGAACTTCTGACGCGTTTCCGCGCGCGCATGTATAATTTTCCTCGCGATTTTCCGCTCATTATTAAAATGAGTTCTCCGGAAGGGTTTGTCGTATTTATTGTATTGTAACTTTCCCTTGTTTTCGTGTTTCCCGACTCCCCAATCACCTGCGGAGTTTGCAACTGCCGAAAACTTATGCGGATCGGTTGATTGAGTTGTTTCCGTTAACTTCATAAGTTACAAATAAGTTCCTTCCAAGTCCAGTCCTGTTGTTTCGCGTAATCGTTTGGTTTGTGATTAACTTCTAAATAATAATGAAATGTAGTTGGAACAAAGTATGTCCTAAATGGAATAAAACTAATTTATCATTACCTTCAGCATTTGGATTAAGAAAACCTGCTTGTTGTACGAAAATGCCTTAATTCCCGTTAGTTAAACTTATAAAATGCCATATCGTAAAGAAACATATACAAAAATAAATGAATATATATAACACTGTTATTATTTTAATACCAAACGATATACCGTAGCATGTGAAATAACTTTACATTCATATTTTACTATACACATTTCATAATAATATTAACAAAATTAGTTTCAAGGTGGTAGAACCAGTGTAGATTGACCGGGGAAGTACTACCACCACACCTATTTCTAGCGTGAAGCATTTCTTGCGTTTCAATAGAAGGGTGTGGTTGCCAGCACACTTTCACATAAGGCGACCATCATAGTCCTCGGGAGTAACAACGCATCTGTGATTGACTTCAGATGGAACCCATGTTCTGTATGTAGTTGATTACAGATGCCCATGGGCGGCAGTGACCACTTACCATCAGGTGGAGTGCATGCTCGTTTGCTACTTCAGTCAGATAAAAAAATAGTTAAACGTTATATTATCGTCATTAGTTATTTCCGTGGAACTAATTCCCAAACCGTTTCGGTAACATTCAAATATCTGCTCACCGATTAAAACGAATTTACTTAAAGCTTCATGTAACTAAATCGCTCAAAGCGAAATTAACTCTAACAAGTTCGTACTTCATCCAAAAGCTTAACACTGCCTCGGAAGTGGAGGGCAAACAAATAAATGCTCAAAACTCATAAACGAACTGAGAAACTGCTTTAACTGTATGAAAAAATTCGCGCACTATCTAATTCAGAGTTTTATGGAGTGCGAGGTTTTATTATTGCAGGCTCTAACTTTATTGCATGCTTCAGATGAGGACCCTTTAATAAAACGCGGTTTAACTGCTGCTTTAACGTTGTTTTTGGTAGTTTAACCTGGTAACAGTTCGATGTTACATGTAACAGAGCAGTGATAGCCTTTTTTTTGTCGAGGAGGAAACCTTCAAAAGGTACTCGATGCCATGGGAGCGACGCAGGGTTTTGATTTTTACCGCATTAAAACCCGCGCGGTGGTCGTCCTCGGCGTTACAAAGAGGACTTCGGGAACTCGAAACGATTGCAACTCGGAGACCTATGAGCGCGTTGTCTCCTCCTCATGGCTCCTCACAGATGGGCGGCTTGGCTCACCGGTCCATCTGGTCTTTACGACGGTATGCGACCACACATACCGCCGTCCTTCGCGGGATCGCCTGAACAAAGGGTTCGAGCTCCCACGCTAGCCGCCCGCAACCCGCAACAAGCAGGAGATACCATAGCCTTATTCTAATCCCGAAACTACAGGGACGAAGCAGTGATAGCCTAATGGTTGAAACTTGCCCTCTCAATCGGGAGGTCAGAGGTTCAAACCCAGGCACGACCACTGATTTATGTGCATATTGAAACTTAATTATCACTGCTTTTTGGCGAAAGAAAACATCGTGAGGAAACCTACACACCCGAGAGTTCTTTGAAAAAAAAAAGTTATCGGAGGTGTGTGAAGTTGTAAAGTCCACCAACTCGCACTTGGCCAGCGCAGTAAAATGGCCTAAAACTCAACTTCTCATTCCGAAAGAAGACCCGTGCCCAGCAGTGGGTCAATAATGGGTTGACGATATATAACCGGGGAGGTACCCCTGTCACACTTATTTCTAGCGTGAAGCAGTTCTTGCATTTCGCTTGAAGGGTGTAGCTAATCATTTTTATATGAGACTAGTTGATCCGGCGAACTTCGTTCCGCCTAAAAGTCAAAAATTTAAAATTATCAGTGATTCTCTACTATATTATTATACATAAAAACATGTATTATACATAAAAACCTTCCCTCTGTATCACTCCATCTATTAAAAAAACTGAATTAAAATCCGTAGCGTAGTTTTAAAGATTTAAGCATACATACAGACAGCGAGAAGCGACTTTGTTTTATACTATTTAGTGACGACCATCTTTGTCCTTGGGAGCAGCAATGCATCTGTGATTGACTTTAGATACAACATTTGATCCTGTATAAAATTGCTTACAGATGTCCACAGCGGCTGTTGCCACTTACCATCAAATGGATCGCATGCTCGTTTGCTATCAATCTTAAGTCCATAATCTTAAACTTAAGAACATAAGGCATTGTTTATTCAAACAACTCTTATCTATTTCCTGGTCATAAACACACGCGTAGCGGTTTCCAAATAATTTATTTATAAGTGCAATTCTAATTTTACGACGCGTCGGAAGAAATTACGACTTAGTTCAATTTACTTGAGGGTCGCTGCTTCAATCTGGTTTACGACGCGGGCAGTAGTATTGAGGTTTTAGTACCGATGTCATCCCTACATAAATATTTTATATATAGATAGTTTCCTACAGCTATCTACAAATTTACGTAAAGGCAAAAATATCACTATGATTTCTCCTGTAATCTTATTAATATTATGAATTAGAAAGTTTGTGTATTTTGTTTTTATTTTTTTTTGTTTTTCTGCTACTTTTGCACACTAAAACAAAGAATTTCACACAAGAAGCACATATGCAGTTTCTGACACAGATTAACACATAGTCGTTATTTTGATAGGCGGGACCGAAGTGGGCGAAGTCCCAGGAATAACGTATTTATTTATAAAAAAAAAAAGTATTAGAAAGTATTGTGGGCTTAAATATTTCACGAACTGAAATAAAAGATCCAGCTTCTATTTTTTTTTCTGATTGTAGCAGCAAACGAGCATGCAGTCCAACTGATGGTTAGTGGTCACTGCCGCCTATGAACATCGGTGAGCAACTTCAAATAGAACATGGGTTTTATCTGAAGTCATTCACAGATGCGCTGCTACTCCTGAAGACTAAGGTCTGACTAAGGACTGGTGGTCGCCTCATATAAAAGTGTGCCGGCAACCACACAATTCCAATGAAACGCAAGAAATGCTTCATGCTAGAAATAGGTGTGGCGGTGATACCTCCCCGGTCGAACTACACCTACTGGTTCTATCACCTGTAAATTTAAAAATTGTAATTTGAATTTATCGATTAAATTTGGCGCACATTTATCGTTGTAGACGTGACCGAAGCGTTAAAAGCCGCGGGGATAAACTAGTGAAACATAAAAAATACTCATTAAAATGTCGAATAAGTTTAAAATATATTAAAATTACATATTAAATTGCAACATTATCCTCCAACTTTAATGATATTCGCAATGAAACGGGATGGCACGTACATCGTCATTTTATTGCAGAGCGAACTTAGTTGCGACTTCATTTCTGGAGTCATCTTATGTATTTGCATGCACTGGAAACTGCGACGAAATTTATTCAGAATTTCTATGTATTTATATTATCAAGATACTCGAAAGATATAATTATGGAAATGCGTGTTAATTTGACTATATTGAACGTTAGAAAAGACTATTATAAAAAATAATTAGGGTCTAAAGAAAAAGCAAAAATATATATGACGGAGGGGGTGGTTCTTTTTCACTCATCGTACCAGATAATCTACTGTGGGCTCTGATAGGGAATGTTAGCACGAGAATAAATTGCCGACTTGATTTTAACACACAGTATATTGCCGAATTAAACTTGTTACAATCACTGAATTAATCAAACTAAATTAAGTAGGCAAGTAATCGTAGCACTAAGAACGCGGGATGATTTTAGAGTTGTATTCTTCGGCCGACCGTCAACGATAGACTGAGGTGTCGGCCATTAAACTGGTATAACCCTAACTTCATCGAACGCCACTAGATGGCGCTGGCGTTCCGGTGTTGCCACAATACCGCAATTTCCGACATATATATAATTAATCATGTTGAGTAGAAATGCTATATCAAGTTCAATTCAGATTCAAATTCTACCTGCAATTGACTATGTAACTTATTTCCTATTACTAATACCTAAAAAGGGGTGCAGTTTTTTAGAGGTTCTGCCTCTTAAGTTTAATGAAAGTATGATAAAAAACAAAACCAATCTTTTTTTCTGATTGAAGTAGCAAATGAGCATGCAGTCCACCCGATGGTAAGTGGTCACTGCCACCCTTGGACACCTGTAAGCAACTTCAAATAGAACACGGGTTCTATCTGAAGTCAATCACAGATGCGTTGCTAATGCTGAGGGCTATGATGGTCGCCTCATATAAAAGTGTGTTGACAACCTCACTCTTTCACCGAAACGCAAAAAAATCTTCACGCTAGAAATATAGGTGGCGGTGGTACTTCCTCGGTTGAACTACACTGGTTCTACCACCTGCAAAGTCTCCTTTCTGTCTCAATCCAGTTCGCACACAATCAAGCTACATAATTATGGACGAAATTTAGTGGTCATTCCTTCAGTTTTTTCTTGAGTTACGTTCACTTCACAGCAATATACGCAAAACATTTGCACAATTCATGCGTGACTGAACATTTTTCCAAGGTGGTAGAACCAGTGTAGTTCGACCATGGAACCATTCGTCGTACCATTGTCACGCCTATTTCTAGCGTGAAGCATTTCTTGCGTTTCGATAGAAGGGTGTGGTTGCCGGCACACTTTCGCATGAGGCGACCATCATAGTCCTCGGAAGTAGCAACGCATCTGTGATTGACTTCAGATGGAACACATGTTCTGTATGTAGTTGATTACAGATGTCTATGGGCGGCAGTGACCACTTACCATCAGGTGGACTGCATGCTCGTTTACTACTTCAGTCAGATAAAAAAAAGGATGCAAATGCAAATATCTACCAAAACATGGAAATTTTTGCGAACGAATGCATTATAACTAGTTTTATATTTCAAAATGGATAATAGTTAATCATTTGGTCAATTTTCGTTTACAAACGGTGTTTTGTTTATAAAACCGCACTTGTATATAAACGGTGTTAATTTATAATATTTTAGACAGATTAAACATTTAACTGTGAAATATCTAAAACTCAAACTATGGACACTATCCGTATTTTCAGTAACATTTCAGTTATTTCCGAGTTAACAGCTGATGCGTTCCAGTTTCAGAGTTCGGGACCAACTCCATTTTAAACCTTTCCGGAATTAGCGGATTTTTCCACTTTAATTTAATTCCTAGTTTTAAACTCTTACTTTTCCTTTTCCGTATTGTGAAGTTTGAAGTTGGGAAGTTGAAATAGGAAAATAGTATTCTGGAAAAGTTACTGTTTAAGGGAAAATAAATCGAAGTTAATTTTTATCTTCTGCTTTGTGCGAGAAACAAAGTGCGAGCAAAAAAAATCTAGGAAGACAGGAGAACTAAACTAAGAGCAGAAGACTTAAAATTTCCTTATTCATTATCACCTGAACCATCTAGCTTAAAACCAATATTTTTAACACTAAATATCCGTTTTTATTTTACCAACAAATATGGACAGGGCATGGTATTTTATTCATAGAAAAAACATTGAAGCGTCGTTTTTATCATGGATGTGGAAGTTGTGAAATGAACTTCCTCCTGAGGTATTCCCGCAGCGCTATGACAAGGAGTTCTTCAAGAAAGGTGCAAAAAGAGCTCTTCTCCGAAGCCGGCAATGCATTGGCGATTGCTCTGTTGTTGCGAATGTCCATAGGCGACGGTGACTACTTTCCATCAGGTAGCCCATCTGCCTTATCGTAAAGTAAAATTATATAAAAAAAAACATCTGATCAATATCACTGGATAGCTGTCTACTTCGTCAACGACTATACGCGCTTTGAAAACAGTAGCAGCAGAGACATAAAAAGGATTGTAGCGGTAGCTAAAATCCACGGTATCACAAACAAAAGTCCAACTCCCATACATATTGATATGACGTAGTGCTAGAGAGAAATATGTCCTGCATAGAATCGTCCTATTCAGTTCATTGATGAGATTTCACTACTGTACAATCTAGTATTTGTATGCTTTCGAATGTAGCGTGTTTTAGTTCCGCAAAAACTGTTTTGGTCCCAGAATTTGTGACTGTTATGTGAACTTTTTCTATTAAGAAAGGTCCTCGAGTGGCGACACACACACGCAAAAGGAACACAGGTCGCTCCCCTCACTAGGTGGACTGATGACCTGAAGAAGACAGCGGAAAACTGTTGGATTCAGAGGGCACAAGACCGGTTGGAGTGGCGTCATTTAAGGGAGGCCTATTTCCAGCAGTGGACCTTAAAAGGCGGATGGATAGATGAATGGATGTGAACTTTTTGTACGCTCTATGGAATTTACACACAGCTCTAAATCATTTGACGACCTGCGTGGCGGAGTGCGTTCTGGGTTCCCGGTCAAATCTCAATGATGAATTCAGATTTCTGTTCTGGTTCTGGGTGTTTGTGTATTCGTCTTTGTATGCCCAAAATCTGAAGGCCACATCGTTCGTAGGACAGAGTACACTGGTAGGGTAGTATAGGAACAACTGATGGGGTAGAAGGGTCCTCGATTGGAGACCACGTCTGGGCAAAAGGAGTGCAGGCCGCCCCCCCGCCAGGCGGAATGATGACCTGAAGAAGACGGCGGGTTACCGCTGATTCAGATGGCACAGGACCGTTCGAAGTGGCGCAAATTAGGAGAGGCCTATGTCCAGCAGTGGATTTCAAAAGGATGAATGCCCATGGCACCCACGACACAGGAGAAAACACTATTTTGGGGCTGTGAGTGTAGAAAGTGTGTGAAAGTGTGATGTCATATCGGGTGATACGGACAGGATACTGTTTGGACCTCACCGTTGGGTATAATATTATTTAACCTAGACTTTGGACCAATATTACCGCCCCTTTTTTAGTTTATTAATATAGATACAATTTTACCACAACAGTTAATTGTTGAATCTATCTATGCAACAAAATTAATAGCATATCTACCAGTTTCTTTTTAAGATATTACGGAGTCTGTATAATTTAAATGCAAGTAAATATGCAAAAAAATCTATTCGTTTAAATAAACAAAAAACTATTTTACAGCTTTAGTCTGAAGTAGGAAGTTCCTCTCAATCTTTATGGTTTAGATCTTATCTTCAAAATAATGCGAGATTATTAGCATAAAAATCTTGAAAAGTGTATTCTGTTTCATACTTTATAGGGAAAACGGAGACCCTAATTTAGATTTCCCTAATCTAATACCTTTAAACGAGCAATTCTTGTATATATATATATATATATATATATATATATATATATATATATCAACGATCTCGGAAACGGCTCCAACGATTTTCTTGAAATTTCGTATTTAGGGGGTTTAGGGGGCGATAAATCGATCTAGCAAAGTTTCATTTTCAGAAAATGTCGTTTTGTCCGTGTTTTCATTGCATAAAGATCGAAGAGAACAAATACGAAGAGAAATTTTGTCACTATTTACGAAGTTAGAACAGCTCGGTTGGGAAATCGGACCGCAGGAAGTCGGGGTTCAAATCTCGGTCTGATTGTTTTTTTTTTATTTTTTCTTTTTTTCGTGTTTTATTTTGTTAGTTTTATTTTTTATTTTTAGTTTTATTTAACTATATTTTTTAGCTTTAATTTATTTTTCTTTTTAGTTCTTTTTTGGTATTTTTGTTTTATTATTATATTTTATTTTATATTAGTAAATTGTGATTTTCACCTTCACGGCTGCTGTTGCCTTTATTTATAGATACCCCGTCCTGTAACCCACAAGAAAAAAGGTATCTATGTCCCCGCTACTAATTAAGTATTATATAGAGTAAATAAACTATAAAACTATAGGATGTAATATATAATAATATACAGGCTAACTTTAATCTACCTCTTCTTCTTACATTTCTCCGGCGGCGCATTGCAAGTAAATTCTCCTGTATTTGTTGGATGTGGAATAATTGAATCTGTTGTGCTTGTAAATAATTGTTCTGATTTATTCTGTATGTTTGTTTCTTGCCCTGTATGTGTTAGTTGCTCTGTGTTCTGGGTATCTTTTTGTGTGTTGTTTACAAAGACAGTATCTCCCGTTTTTTTTTAAGTGGGTAATCCTCATGGATACCCAGCCCCCCGGGGTGGCAGCTGGGTTGTGCCGGACTCATACCGGCTAAACCCCGACTGTGTTTTCTCCTCGCACCGTACGGCGGAAACACGAGTAAGCTTTCGCAGTCATCCACGAACCCGCCGGTGCTCGGCCGCTCCTGCAGCCCCTCCTCGCGTGGAGCATAAAGCTCCCCTCCAACAGCAAGGCGCGCCAGAAAACACAAAGGCGCGCCTTACCTCCAAAGCCCCCATCCGCAGGGCGACGGTCCAACCCCGAGACCGCCACCCAGGGGCCGTGGGCATGGCAAGCCGACACCCGCAAAGCATCCCTACAGGCATCGACCTCCCACACCCAGCGGCAGATCCGTTCTTTGGTTCCGCCACAAACCACCAAACGGTCGCAGAGGACAGGGAGGACGGCAACGACACACCACATCTCCTCTTCCTCTGCGGCCCCACCGCCAACGCATCTGACGGTGCGCCCCCGCTCGGTCGCGGGAGACAGGGTGTACGGCAACGACCCACCGAGACACCTCTCCTCCCGCGACCCCTCCTGGCTGCAGAGGAACAGAGAAGCAGAAAACACCGACCTCCACAGCCCCCTCGGATGGATCCAGAGCGACGACAAGGTGGAGATCCCTTCGAGGGGGAAGACAGCATCTCCTAGCCTTTACTGATTATGGTTGATGAATGTATGTATGTACAGTTGCACCAATAATTATTGGGATAATTGCCGTTTGCGTTTTCCACGAACGGCTAATTTCATTTTTGAGAAAGTGGTATTTACTTAATTTTTCGATTTCTTTAGGTCCTATATTATAATCGGATGGTACAGATACGTCTATTAAGTAGGTTCGGTTATTAGTTTTGTTTACATTATATTAAATCTGGTCTATTGTGTGTAATAGTGACATTGGTTTGAACTGGCATCTCGCAAAGAATTTTAGCAGTCTTATTCTCTTTTACTTGGGCCTGTGTGATCATTTCCTTCCACCAAAGGCTAGATAGGTACTTCTATTTTATGCTTTCTAGCTAAACACCAGTAGACGTACTGCACAAGATTATTGTGCCGCTTTACATAATAATTTCCTGCTAATTTCTTAGATTGCAACATAGACGGGACATATTGGTTCTTTCAATATGTCCTGTCTATGTTGGCGTGTTATTACACATTGATGCTGTATGGCGAATACTGACGATTCTGTATATGGAGATATTTGCTGCTTTTTAATCCATTTAAACGAGAGTTCTGTATTATTTTATTACTATATTTTATTATTATTATTATATATGTAAGCTTTGTATTTTGTATATTGTGTACGCGGCCTAATATTTACACATATGTGTACGCCGCCTTAAAGTTTGACGTTGTGACATTGACATTCGATATATGAGGGTTATGAGGGATAGTGGAATATTGGAAGTAAAAACCTTTAATTGTCGATTTTTCTATTTTTAGGTCAGTAGGTATATTGTGTGTGTAACCTTTCATCTTGTTGTAAGTTTAAAATAACATTAAATATTTCTATTTTTAGATAAATCAAATTGTGCGTTTTTGCTCCCGTATCATCCAACATATTATAAATCGACAATTGTCAGAGTTTGTTTGGACAATAGTAGATCATGACAAGATTTCAATTTGAGGTTGAACTGGCAGCGGATGAAGATCCGAAGAATAACATTATAATTATAAAATCAATAACAGCAGAGGAAGGAATAACATATCTCATACCGCCATGTTTTCAAGCTGTAAAACATCATCTTCAATTGACTAAGCTACCGGAATTTGTTAGAATAAAAAGAACATTACAGAGAAGGGGTCATAATAGAAAAGTGTGGATATCTATGCCAAGCGATGTGCTAGAACTATACAAAGATAATACTGGTAATGTTTAATGACTATTTATTACAAGAATTGACAGCGAGCCAATCGACTACAGATGGAAAATTATTAGAAATTTTAGAGAAATTAAGTGATAAAAACAATACTAACAAAAAAAATCATAGCAATTTGAGCAGAGTAACTGAAAAATTTGTTTTGAAAAAGTTTGACAATAAGATCACCAATGCCAAGCAATGGTTGCAATGTTTTGAGAGTGAGTGTAAAAGATTTGATTTAGATTGTAATACAGAGAAAATTAGTGCTTTGAGATTGTTTTTGAATGACTGAAAGCGACTGGTACGAGTCTATGTTGATTAAACACAGCTTAAACTCATTGTGGGAGATATGGAAAGAAAGTTTTCTAGATACATTTGCCGATAGAAGCTGGTCCTCTGTGATCTATGCATTGACATACAAACATTTAAGTGGCTCTCTACTGGAATATGCATTGAAAAAGGAGAGATTGTTACTAGAGTATAACAGTGATATTGATAACAGAACTCTCACTGACTTAATTGTCACAGGATTACCAACTTATGTTAGAAGTAAACTAGATAGACAGGAAATGACGAACCCAACTCTTTTATTTAGTGCTCTCCGAATGCATGAAGATCAAAATAACAATATTAAGAGAAAAATGACTGAGAGAAAAAACCCTATTAAATTAGAACCAGAATTGCGAAAAAAAACACAATGTCAGATATGTTACAAGATTGGAAAGAAAAACAGATTTCACTCTGAGGATTTGTGCTGGTTCAAAGAAGACAAGAACAGTGTCAAACATTGTAAAAATTTGACATTAGAGATTGATCAATTTCAGGATACAAAAAACTAAATATTCCCCCACTAATAGAAGTTGAAGTAATATTGAATGACAAACTGAAATGTTCAGGTATTTATGACCCTGGATCCAATATAACTTTAATAAATTCCAAATTAATAAAAGTAAAAAATTCAAAGATAAATTACTTTGAAAATAAATTCAACACAATTGGTGGTGGGGGAAAAACAACAGGTTTAGTAAAACTAAATGGAAAAATACTGGGTATTGAAGAGGAAATAAATGCATTTATTTGCAATGATAAAAATTTCACTCATGAGTTACTTTTGGGACTGGATACAATAAAGAAGTTTGGGTTGACCCATGACGGGAATTTAAACATCCATCTTCAGAAAAACGCCGACCCAAGCTCAAATAAATATATAAGCCCAATAGGAGACAAGAAATACAATTATTCGGAAATTGAAACCCAAGAGCATATTTCACAAATGTTAAATTATGAAATAAATTTCAATGAGGGCATAGATGTGAATAAATTTGATATAGATACTACTTACTTGCAAGATGACCAAAGAACAAAAATTAAAGCATTATTAGACAACTATAAACACATATTTGCGAAAGATAAATTTGATGTTGGACAAGTGAAGAACTATGAAGCATTTATAGACCTACAAGTGGACAAATATTGCTCAAAAAGACCATATAGGTGTTCCTTAGGTGATAGAGAAGAAATTGAGAAACAAATTGGTCAATTGCTAAAGAATGAATTAATTGAAGAATCTTATAGCCCATTCGCAGCACCAGTGACATTAGCATTCAAACGGGATGAAGGAACAAAGTCTAGATTGTGTATCGACTTCAGAGACCTTAATAAAATTATTGTCCCACAGCCACAGCCGTTCCCTCTAATAGAAGATCTGATGGTAAAAACAATAAACTGTAAGTATTTTACTACGCTTGACATTAATTCTGCTTTCTGGTCTATACCATTGAGGATCAGCGACAGAGCGAAGACAGGATTTGTCACTCAAGAAGGCCATTTTCAATGGACTTGCCTGCCTTTTGGGTTGAAGACATCTCCGGCAATTTTCCAAAGGATTCTGACTAATATAATAAGAAAACATAACCTGTCTAATTATGTAATGAATTATATAGATGACATAATGGTGTTTTCGAAAACTTTTGATGACCATATACACCATTTATCAAAGCTGCTGAATGCAATAGATGAAGAAGGATTCCGTCTGAAATTAACAAAATGCAAATTTGCGGCACAGTCAGTAAAGTTCTTGGGGCATTTAATAAAAGGGAATACAATTACACCTTTGAAAGACAACCTCAAATCTATAGCAGAATTTCCAGCACCGCAAAACAAGAAACAAATAAGACAATTTTTAGGTAAGGTAAATTTTTATAATAAATATATTCCTAATGCTGCAATAACTCTTGATCCATTACACAATTTACTAAGAAAAAACATCAACTATGTTTGGTCAGCAGATTGTGAAAAAGCTTTCCAAACAATAAAAAACAATTTATGCTCGGCCCCAATTTTGGCTATTTTTGACCGAGAGGCACCAACTTTTATTTACACTGATGCGAGTATAAAAGGCATTGGTGCAATATTGAAACAGGCACAGAAATGTGGAGAAATCAAACCAGTTGCGTACTTTTCAAAGAAGTTGAATGAATGCCAAAAAAAGAAGAAAGCTATATTTTTAGAATGCCTAGCAATTAAAGAATGTTTGAAATTTTGGCAACACTGGCTAATAGGAAGCTCATTCACAATTTACACGGACCACAAGCCTTTAGAAAATCTAAACATAAAGAACAGAACAGACGATGAACTGGGAGACATGACTCATTACCTATCACAATACAATTTTGTAATAAAATACCATCCAGGTAGAAACAATATCGAAGCGGACTGTTTAAGCAGAAATCCTGTGTATGAAAGCCATGAAAACGAAGAGGATAATTTGAAAACGATAAATATTATAAAGATTGAGGAAATATTAGATGACCAGAACAAAAATCCAAACATTAAGAACAAGAATATTTTTATTAAAGAGAATAATATATATTACAAGAGAAACAACAAGAAAAAAAAATCGTTTTGTCCGAAGACTATAGTAAAGCATTAATAAAAAAAGTGCATGAGCATTTCTGTCATATAGGAATAAATCAGATCGAATCAAAAATAAGACCTTTCTACACAGCACCAAATCTACTAGATAATATAAAGTTGATCTGCCGTCAATGTGAAGTTTGTATAAAAAACAAAACCCGATTGAATAGAAAGTATGGACTTATGTCACAATTAGGACCGGCAGAAAAACCTTTCCAAATTATGTCTATAGACACAATAGGAGGATTTGGTGGTAATAGGTCTTCAAAAAGGTATCTACATTTGTTAATGGATCATTTCACACGTTATGCTTACATTTCATGCTCGAAGACACAATTAGCTAAGGATTTTATAAAATTGATAGACCAAGTGATTAAAGACAATGAAGTGGAGATATTGCTTTCAGATCAATATCCAGCACTGAATTCAGAGGAATTTAAAAAATATTTAAAGGATCACTCTGTGGACTTAATCTTTACGGCTGTGGATGCTCCTTTTTCTAATGGTCATAACGAAAGGTTGAACCAGACGCTGGTGAATAAAATTAGGTGTACCCTGAATAGCAAAGGAAACAAAAAGGCTTGGACAACTGTGGCAATGGATTGTGTAAAAGCCTATAACTTAACAAACCACACAGTGACCGGCTATTCACCTCTGTACCTGTTAAGTGGAGAACCAACAGATTTACTACCAACGGACCTTAAAAGAAAACAAATAGAACCCAGAGAACTGGAAAGAGACCGAAAAATAGCATTTCTCCGTTCAAAAAAATGTCATGAATTGAACAAAGCCATTTTTGACAAAAAAAGAATAGATCACAAGTTTCAAAAAGGTGATATGGTCTACATAATGGACTGTAATAAGTTGAACAGATCTAAAATGGATGAAATTAGAATCGGCCCTTTTGAGATACAAGAAGTAATATCAAATTCGCTATGCAGAATAAACACTGGAAAGAGTAAAAAGTCGTTGGGATTTTATCATGTAACAAAGCTCATTCCTCAGTTTCATTATTCAAATTAACCCCAGTTAATTGGCACGTTTTGGGGGGGGAGATGTAAGCTTTGTATTTTGTATATTGTGTACGCGGCCTAATATTTACACATATGTGTACGCCGCCTTAAAGTTTGACGTTGTGACATTGACATTCGATATATGAGGGTTATGAGGGATAGTGGAATATTGGAAGTAAAAACCTTTAATTGTCGATTTTTCTATTTTTAGGTCAGTAGGTATATTGTGTGTGTAACCTTTCATCTTGTTGTAAGTTTAAAATAACATTAAATATTTCTATTTTTAGATAAATCAAATTGTGCGTTTTTGCTCCCGTATCATCCAACATATTATATATATATTATTATTTTATTGTTGTTATTATTTTTTATTATTATAATGTATCGACATTATACAAGATCAAAATATATTATTCATATGATCATCAGTAAGAAATTTGCATAGTTATAAAAAATATAATTCCAAAAAAACATGATGTACTCTTAGTAAACAAAAACACCGAGCAAAGCTCGGTCATCCAGGTACTTGTATTGTAAGTGATGTATCTTTGGAAGGAAAAAATCGTTTCTTCGTCGTTGTTTCCTTTGTTTTTACCTTACGTAACAAGTTTTCACGAAAATTCTTTTGCTTTTCTACTTTAAGATTGCACCTTTCTTTAAGAGTTCGGGCTGCTTGATCGTTATTTTATACATGAACTTTTTCAATAAAAATTTAGAAGAGATTCCGTTTAAAAACGCTGTAAAACGTCGCCGGTGTCACACTAAAATGTTTATACGAAAGTTAATTTCTTCCGACTTTCTACCTAAAACATAAATGAACCATTATTTTATTTATGAAATGTTTTAAGCCGATTTCCCAGGGGACAGAGGTTCACAGTTCGCGAAGTTATTCGATGTTCGGCGATTACTAATGGCAACTCGATAATATGAATTCAATCCAAGGTTGTAATTTAATGTTGTTTTAAATTTAATACTTTTTTGGCAAAGGGAGATCTCCTGCAAGGCTAGGTGATCATGCCTGGGGAGCGGCCGTGTTCCGACAGTTGTTGTTCGGAACTTGTATATATGCAGGGTATTGAGAATATTTCCATAGCGTGTTTCAGAATACTAGTAGCGCCATCTCTTGATGAATTGCGGGATAATTACACACACACACACACACACACACACACACACACACACAGGCATAATTTTATTTAAAGTTTTGACAATAAAATAAATAAATTAAAACGCCGTCTGATTAACAACAACTAAATGAAAATGGAAAAAAGAGAACTTGTAGGACGACAAACGTAGTTTTGGTACTTTGGTATTTTTGGTTGTACCTGCAGCATATAGTACAAAAAGATTTATTTTCTATTTTTATTTTATAGTTGTTATATATTTAGCACCGATTTACTAGATTTTGTTCGACGTCCACATACTCGTACTTAGTTGAAATAAATTTTTAATGGTATAGTCCAAGTTACTCCGCAACTTACTTATAGCCTGACGTTATTCATAGGAACACTCAGATAAGTTCATTTTCACGTTTACCATTTAACAAGGCGGTAGAAATTTACATAGACATACATTCAAAATATCATTTAGTTTTAAATGTGTACATTTACGAAACGTTCTCCCCGAGGACATGTTGGGGAATGCAGTGTCACGCCACAAGTAGATATTAGTTTGGACAGCGCTATGTCTCGAGTGGCTTTGCTTAACATCTCTTTGCAGAAATTACAGTCATATAAAACGTTGGTTGAAGTTAATATATACTCTAAGTAACACGTTTATAACTTTAAGCCGATTAAAATGTATTTTCACTTGTTATTGCACTTGAACTGATAATGCATGCATTTACCGGTCAGCCTACCTTCATACAAGACGACCATCCCAGGTATATCTTATTATCCGGTTGCGTTCCTTTGGAGATCTCGGAGTCCTCTTTGTAGTACCGAGGACGGCCACAAGGGTAGGGAGGGGGGTTAGTGCGACAAAAATACCACATAACTCAGCGTCGCTCGCACGGCGTTGGGTCTTGAAGTTTGATCTGTGATCGGCTTCAGATTCTGTCTGAAACGTTACCACGGACGTCCCTGGTCAACAGTGGCCACTATCTACCTGACAACCACCACTACCTACTCGTCTGCAACATCAATCTTACAAACAAAAAACAAATATGAATTATACTCATATTTGGGTTTTTTTTTGGACATCTCCTTGAGTAGAAGAGCAATGCTTATTGCATTGACATACTTTATTTTAACGGTACTCTTAACATAAGAAGACGTAATGGCTCCATTCTGCAATACTGTTGCAGAATGGCAATGGTCTATTTTGGCTGTATTGCTGCATATTTTACTTGCGAAATATGTACTAAAATATGAGAATAATAGACCAAGCTAATACTTTAGTTTAGTTAAGTTAATTTAGTTTTAACCTGCATTTTCAGAAACTTTAATGAGATAAATAAAAACGAACATGCGGTCCACCTGATGTAAGTGGCCACTGTCGCCCATGGACATTTGTAATCAACTTCATACAGAACATGGGCTCAATCTGAAGTCAATCACCGATGCATTGCTACTCCCGAAAACTATGATGGTCGCCTCATGTGAAATTGTGCCGGTACCCACACCCTTCTATCGAAACGCAAGAAATCTTCACACTAAAAATAGATTTGGCGGTGGTACTTCCCCGGGCGAACTACACTGGTTATACCACCTTGAAAAATTAAAATCTACCTAAATTCAGGATATATAAGACTCTGTATTCAATGTGTACTATGAATATGAGACAAATAAAATTAATGTTGAATTAAATGATTTTAGTATACGGACCAAGCAGACATCTGCATTTAGTCAGATTTTTATTCTGGATGAAAGTTTGCATGGCAACCACAAACTAGAAAACTCTGTACTTTTAACAATTCAATTTAATTAATTTTGCCAACCCTTTCCTCGATACTGTTTTTTTTTATTTAACTGAAGCAGCAAACGAGCATGCAGACCACATGATGGTAAGTGGTCACTGCCGCCCACGGACATCTGTAATTAACTACATACAGAGCGAGGGTTCTATCTGAAGTCAATCACAGATGCATTGCTACTCCCGGGGACTATGATGGTCGCTTTATGTGAAAGTGTGCCGGCAACCACTCATAGATGCGTTGCTACTCCCGAGAAATGCCAAACATAGACATAATATATCTAACAAAACTTACCGCAAATTTCGCTTGGCCGATCATCAAACTTGGGACCGGTACCACCAACGTTAAAGTATAAAGTATGGAATAAAAATACTTAATATCAAGCATTGTATCACATTATACACAATTTTATGTGACGTCGTAACATTAAGCGGAGGTATTACGAAAATTGTCGCTCTTTTTATACATCTTCCTCGCCAAATAGCTCGTGGTTGGATGAAGGGAAACGAACGTAACTTGTTTTATATTACTGGTTCTCTACATTACAGATGGTAAAACCAGTGTAGAAGCGGACAAGTACCACCGCCACACCTATTTCTAGCGTGAAGCATTTTGCGTTCCGATGGGTGTGGTTGCCAGCGCACTTTTTTATGAAGCGACCATCTTAGTCCTCGCAGCAACGTAGTGATTGATTTCTAATAGAATTCGGATTTTGTCTAAATTTCTTTCCTCATCTTCAGCAGTGATCACTTACCACCAGGTGGACTGAATGCTCGGGGGTGCTGGAGTAGAATGACCCCAAGTTGATCCAACAGCACCCCATATATTAAGGCGGAGAGGGCAAATGACAAGTTTTTAGTAGGTAGTCTGGTTTCTCAGGAGTCCTACATACCTATCGGACTCCCCTGTGTTCGATGGGATGCATAAAAGCATTTTCCTGGCATTAAAAAAAAAAAGGTGGACTGAATGCTCGTTTGCTTTTACTTCTTAGAAAAAACAGCTTTCTAGCCAAGACTGCAGCTACCGCTCGTATAAGAAAGAAATAGAGACGCGGAACTAATGCGGTATGGTTGCTGGCACACTTTTGTATGAGACGACCATCGTAGTCCTCAAGAGTAGCAACGCATCTATGATTGACTTCAGGTAAAACCCATGTTCTGTTTGAAGTTGCTTACAGATGTCAATGGCCGGCAGAAGCCACTTACCATCAGATGGACTGCATGCTCGTTTGCTACTTCAATCAGATAAAAAAAAAATCCCTAAAGGTGGATCACATTTAAAAGTAAACACGAGGCAGTAGTAAGAAGTGATGCTCTCGTAGTAAAATCATTCGCTTAAAAGGCTATTTAAAGGCAATTTCCACCATTAAACAGGTGTTACAAAAGTGACAGCCCTATGTAATTACACACCCTTTGAGAGATTTATTACCACAGGGGTATTTTTATATTTGTTAAAAGAACATTAAACGGGCACATAACACCCTGGCAAGGGAACCCCAAAAAGTTTAATTTAAATCCACAGAGGCTCTCAGCCTTTTAAAGCTCGTTAAAAATGTGTGTTTGCGTTGTGATATTTTAATATCTATCCAGTTACTGGTTAGTAGGGTTGGCAAAATACCCATTTTTTTATCAAATTTTAAAGCATAAAGCTGAGAGAAAATGTACAATTTCTCTCTTGTGTACAGTTTTTACCATATTTATCTATGAACTAATATACGGTACACACACGTTGAGGTTATTATTTAGATAAAACATATTTTTCTTATTAACTCAATAATAAACAGAAAATATATAAAATGCTTAAATTCATTGCAATTACTTAGCCATATGAATAATAATAAAAAACATAATTTGTTGTATCACGGCGTAGGCGCCACATTTATAATAATATGTAGCATAATGTCACAACTGAGTTGATTAAAATATAATGTTGTACATTAATCCGACAAGTCATATGAACAGTAGCGTGTGTCAAACAAATTGATATAAATACATATAGGTATATGGTTTTCGAGTATATGTGTCTAACATATACTCGAAAACCATAACCTCCGTCAGTCGAATAAAAATATACATAACTTGCTATTACCCACGACTTTGTCTGCGTCATTTTGTTGCAGCGTGATGTTATAAAGCCTAAAGCCTTCCTCGATAAATGGTCTATTCAAAAAAGAAAGAATTTTTCAATTCGGACCAGTAGTTCCTGAGATTAGCACGTTCAAACAAACAAACAAACTCTTCAGCTTTATAATATTAGTATAGATATATTAAACTAGTTTTATCCTGCACGCGTTGCTACGCAAACACAAAAAAAACAGAAACATTAATAGGCGCACGCAATTAAGCACGACAACTTTGCTAAAGATCACCTAATCAAATGCATAGTTTACGATTTTATAAAGGACATACAGACAAAATTCATTTTTAACCGACTTCCAAAAAGAAAGAAAGAAAAGAAAGAAAGAAAGAAATCGTTTATTCGTAATGCATACACACTCATACAGTTTATAGACACAATAATAACATAGTACCAGCTAACATGCAATATGTGAGTGGTATACATCACAAAACGGACCCTTCTAAGCATTATGCTGGCTGATTATTTTCAGCCAGCGCTGGTCTTCTGAAGGATCCGAATGATGAAGTCACGTCTGGTCAAGAACGGAGGAGGTTATCAATTCGTCTGTATTTTTTTTTTACATTTGTTACCTGATAACTCCGGACTGGGTGAACCGATTTGGATCATTTTTTTTTTATTTGAAAGGTAGTGCGTGTCATGGGGCCCCATTTTTTTAGTACACTTTTATATATATAACAACGATAACTATAGATGACAACGCTTGTACAACCCTACCGCCTGCGACATGGCCTGTTTTAACAGCCTATTTTTAATGTCAATGCCTGAAGTCTATTTTCCTCGCTTATACAATGATGGTACATTTCTCATACATGTTTATTCAAAGATGTATTCTTATTATCCGGATAGGAGGTCAGGTAAAGTTAGGTTAGCTGACCTGAATCTATTTTAACAGAAATGTAGCGGAGCTGTCTTATATTAATCATTTGAGAGATGCCTGTTTTATGACTTTTAATAATATCAGTATCGAAATTATTTTAAATACTTTATAATACAAAAAATCTTAACAGAATTTATGGTTTTCATCGTTTATAGAATTTCCTTAAAAACTAAATTTAAATACTCCCCTGAAGTGGCATATCTAAGTGACTGCAGAGAGAGGGAGTATCAAATACTCCTCCCATCCCCATTTAAAATATTTTTTTTAAGTACATCCGTTTCCGAAAAGAATTTTGCCTAGAAATGAGAAATCAAAAATATTGCCTAGGCGTACTAAATATTACATAAAATATTCTAGTCTATCCAAAAAGAACGAAAAACTGAGATGCCTCATTAGGTGCATTCTTTTTTATCCGAATAAAGTATCAAACAAGTGAAAATACGGTCCAACTGATGATAAGTGGTAACTGCTGCTCATGCACATCTAAGCTAATTCATACAGAACGGGGGTCATATCTACAGTATTGCAGGCTCGTTTCTACTCCCGAGGACTTTTTTTTTTGTTTTCGAGGGGGAAACCTTCAAAAGGTACCCAACGCCGTGGGAGCGACGCAGGGTTATGTGGGATTTTTACCGCACTAAAACCCCCCCGGTGGCCGTCCTCGGCGCTGAAAAGGAGGACTCCGGGATCTCGAAACGACTTCAATCGGAATCCTCCGAGCGCGTTGCCCCATCGGGCTCCTCCCAGATGGGCGGCTGGGCCCACCGCTCCGTCTAGTCTTTACGACGGTATGCGACCACACATACCGCCGTCCTTCCCGGGATTGCCTGACCGAACGGTTCGAGCTCCCTCTCTAGCCGTCTGCAACCCCGGAAGCCCCTTTTAGTCGCCTCTTACGACAGGCAGGGGATGCCGTAGCCCTATTCTGATCACGGAACTACAGGGCGTGACTCCCGAGGACTAAGGTAGACGCCTCATATAGACGACCCGCATGGCGCAGCGGTTACCATACCGGTCAGACGCTTAGTTTGTAACGGAAAAACAATACAAGTAATATTTTTGAACTATTCCGAATTATATTCATGTTTTTAGCAATGTTTTATAACATAATTATCCAAATAATGTTACTGAAAAGATGTTCCAGGTTTTCAGTAATTACAAAAATACAAGTCCACAAAGACAACTGTTACCTTTGTAATGAAAATTCCTGAAAATTAATCATAAAAACTGTGTATTTCATAAGGAACATGAAATTCGCCATTTCACCCCCGGCGTTCATAATCAAAGCTTGTTCTGGGATGTAAAATGTTATTTCTTAAATAACTTATTACAAATAATTTAACAATAATCAAAGTAAGGTTGGTAGAGAAGTCCTAGTATCATGTACCTATCTGTTAGCGTTTTTTGCGACATTTGTCTTACAGCTGTAACTTAGGTCATAGACTCCGAAGCTACAACGATCGTCTATTACATTCTATGTTAAATCACTGCGGGGGCCTGCTTGACGTCATGTTTCTGTACAAACTAATAAATGGAAATTTGGACACCCCCAACCTTCTGTCTCGAATAAAAATATTTGTACCTAAACAGCTACAGAGACTCAATAAACCCCCTTTTTTTCTCCACACTTCAAGAACAAATTTGAGTAACTACGCTCTTTTAAACCGATCACTAAGGAGCTATAATCTTGTTTACAATGTAACTAATTTAAAGGACATTGGACATATTCTCAAACGCCCAAAATAAGAGCAAAATATATTGGAGACTAAGATATATCATTTCTAATGTTATGTAATATTCATTTAATGTAATAGTAGTTTATTCAGATTTAAGTACACTAATGTCTATTTTATATTTGTTAAATTTGTAATTAATGCACGCGCCAGTCAATCTATTTGCGCCTATAATTAAAGTAGCACTTTAATGTATATTATGCATGTGTAAATAATTATGTAAAGTGCAAGTATGCACTGTGTTGGTGCAATTTTAAATAAATAAATACCAATAAGAGATCTATTAGAAATAAAGAAAGAATAAAATCATAATTATTCACGATGGATGTGATACATGATAAACTTAAAAATAAGCAAAATATACAATTTAGTGCTTAAGTTACTCGTGCTGTAACATAATAGCATCGTGAAATGGACAAGACTAAGTTATTGCCATGGAGACACATGAAACCATGGCACTGGTTTTCAGTCTCGCCCGAACCATCGCCTCGCACGGTTGTTGTTTTAAACAAATTGACTTGTTTTAATAATCTAAGTATTATGAGTGTGGACACGGTGTAAACTTAAAATATAATTCTATTTCTTTTTAAAAGGTAAGACTGCATAATTTGTTTCAAGTCATGCGGGTACCGACAAATAAATCATTTTTAATTATTATTTTTATATATTTATTATTTATTCAGGAAATTATAGAAACGTACAAAAGATACCATCCAAAAGTCATCTTTGCAGCGCTGAGGACGGCCACCGAGGGGATTTTAGTGCGGCGAAAATCCCACATAACCCGGCGTCACTTTTATGGATTCACGTATCTTTTGAACAGATTATTTTGTTTCCAAGGATTTTCTCTTATACACCAAAGTTTCACTACTGCCCCGGCGAAGCAGAACAAGTAATATTATTTGATTATTAAAACAAACATCCCGACTGCTTAAACACGATTGGTTGCCTTTACTGTCAGGTGATTGTTTAAAAAAAAAAACGGTTTTATAATCTTTTGACTTAGGATAATGCACTTTATATGACGACACCAGTCAGTAGAACCAGTATAGTCCAACCGGGAAGCCACATAAGGTCTCGCGTTTCGGTTTAAGGGTGTAGTTGCCCGTTTACTTTAATTTTCAAACTACCATCTCAGTCCTTGAGTATAAACTAATCTGCGATTGACTGCAAATAGAACTCTTTTTCTATATGGACTTGCTGTTGCTAAGCTGGAGAACATGGGATCCATCTGAAATCAATCATAGATACGTTGCTATTCGCGAGGACTATGATGGTCGCCTCATGTAAAACTGTGCTGGCAACTACACCCTTCTATCGCAACGCAAGAAATGCTTCAAGCTAGAAATAGGTGTGAACTATATCCTCATAAGATCCAGTTCCTCAGGGCCCATTAGTGTGAACGAGTATAAGAGCTCTTCACATCTTACACAACGAGTACAATGAGTATTACTTACAACAAAGAACAATTTCCTTGCCCAAATAATATATATAAACACCAAGCATCGATGCATTAAATCTACAAAGGAAACTTCTTATTCATAGCACGTACGTGTGAGCATGTAACGTTCGCGTGAATTTCACCTATCTTATCTGAAAACCGGGCATATTTTAGGGTTATTGTTATGTGGGAAAATTCCCACAGGCTTCTAATTCGCCCGCTTTATCCACGGCTGGTAACGAGTGATTGTGTTTGTTCAAAACAAACTGCCAGTCTAGTTTTCAAACGGGATGTGTTAATGGAATTCTGAAATTGTGTGCATTTTTATTAGACGGATCAAGCGTATTCATGTTACGGTTGTACTGTAGAATGACGTTTCGAATAGCCCGTTTGTTTATTCGAGTTTAAACTTAATGGAATATCAGTGTTTTTTATTACATTTTAAAATGGTATACGTAAGATGTGTTTTTTATTGGATCGAAGTAGCAAACGAGCATGCGCCCTGCATGCTCGTTTGCTACTTCGATCCTTGATGATAAGTGGTCTCTACCGCCCATTGACATCTGTAAGCAACTTCAAATAGAACATGGGCTCTCTCTGAAGTCAATCACAGATGCGTTGCTACTCGCGAGGACTATGACGGTCGCTTCATATATAAGTATACCGGCAACCACACCCTTCCATCGAAACGCAAGAAATGCTTCACGCTGGAAAATTACGTGTTGTGTATGTAGTAGATCCCTTTGTTGTGTATCTCCAGAAATCTCGTCGTTTGTCTACCTGATACCTTCAGTGTAAGTGCTGCTTTGTACTGGTTAAAATAACTTGAAATAACTAAACTGTAAACACAAGAGTCTCTGTCTTACCACTAAACTGACGAGAACGCAGCTTATCACACTGTTTTAAGCCGAAGCAAGTTAATTAGTGGGCCTGCCATACTCAACTACATAAGGTTAAACTATTTGTACATACCTGTAATATATGATTTTAGACTAAGATTATCGCGGAATTGACACATTTGAATACTTAACGGATACCCACGATGTGCGATTTTGAATCCTTTTCGAATTTGCCGATATTTCGATCCAGTTGCATGGATCGTGGTCACGGCGAAACTGAAAAAATATACCCATATTCTATGAACTTTTAAAACTAAATACATATGTATGGCGATCTCCCGCAACTCACCAAGAGATGGCGCTATGGTGACAACTTCCCACAAATCATCAAAAGGATGACGCCAATAATATTTCTGAAACACGCTATCGAAGTATTCTAAATACCCTGTATACAAGTTCCGAACAACGACTGTTGGAGCACGGTCGCTCCCCAGGCATGATCACGGCTTTGCCAAATACGTATATCAAAAAACTCAGAAAGTCTTATGATAGTCACATTGCTACCTATAACGCTGAATATGTTAAAATGCCTCATATGAGTAATTTATGTACAAAGAAAAGGATCATTCTCCCCATTTATTATACCAGGCTACAGCAAAAACTTCACACAAGCGCCTAATTCCCCATTATATCGAGGAGTGAGCGATCAAACGTTTGTTTAAAGCGAAAATAAACTGCTAACCTAGTTCTCAACTAGAAACGGTTAATGAAATTTCGAATGTATGTTTTATATACATTTTTAAACTGCTATTTACTATTGTGGTATTACGGTAATTTCTATGTTATATTTTAGATGGGAGAAAAACAAAAAGCATTAAAATTGACACGACAATCTCAAAATACTCAAAGATATGGAATTAACCGGTATTGTGATTGTTTTTGACAAATAGTTAACTTAAAGTTGTTTTTGATGTTTGTAACATATTCCTAAACTACTGTTGAATGATCGACGTTCCTTCTCATCATAGAAGATTTGGCGAGAAGATTATCTAGATTTTTCATTGTCTTTATCATAATTTCTTGATTCTATATTATTGTCACATTATAATACATATAAATAATACAATATACTCGTAGAAGATTATTTTGATTTATTTATATATATTTCGCTTATAATAAGCACGAGATATTGGCATATATGAACAGGTGGTCTCTAGTAAAAAAAATAAAGTCTTATAAGATCCACCGTATCAGGTGGTAGAACCAGTGTAGTTCGGCCGAGGTACCACCGCCACACTTATTTCTTGCCTTTCAATAGAAGGGTGCGGGCGCCGGTACACTTTTATGGCGACCATCTTAGTCCTCGGGAATAGCAACGCATATGTGTTTGACTTCAGATTTAATTTCTATATGAAATTGCTTGCATACTTCCATGGGAGGCAGTGACCATTTACCAATAGGTGGACTACCTGATCGTTTATCGTTCGATCGTTTATTATCCTACTACAATCATATAAACAAACTTCAATAGATTTGTTTAATTAATACTTCTCATACGTGTGAAACTAAGAGACAGCAACCTAATCTTGTATGCTAAATGTGATTGATTAAATAACTGAAAATTCCTATGATTACACTAATATAAAACTGATCGTCATTGGTACAGTAGGTGTCTCCACTTCATATTCAGACCACGAATATAATAAGAAGAAACGTTCACCTCTCTTATCTGAACAAAACCGAGCGTATTTTGACCCGTTATTGTTATAGGTACGGGAAAATTCTGAGTGGTATCCCTAATTTGTTCGTTTTTGTTCTTAGCGGGAAACCGATCAAATGTCTTTATGTTGAGAGATATGTCTACGATTGCATACATTGTGCTCTAAATATGATTTATATACAAATCTCATTTAAATTTTAGTGTTACAAAAAGAGTATAAAGTTGGATAAGAATTACGAACGGAAGCAGATCTCCCGCCAGGCTAGGTGATCATGCCTGGGGAGCGGCCGTTCTCCGACAGTCGTTGTTCGGAACTTGTATATAAGCAGGGTATTGAGAATACTTCGGTAGCGTGTTTCAGAATACTAGTAGCTCCATCTCTAGATGAGTTGCGGAAGGTCGCCACATGTACATAACACAAAAGTCATTCAGAAAGATTTAAAGTTAGAACAAGTAATTTAAAATCCAATTCGGTGGTAGAGTAAGGAAAAAAATGTGTAGCAGACAATTTGTAGGCCTATACAAATTGTTATACAAAAGCTAAGCACGTTAACTTATGAGACAATGCTGACGTGTTCCAAAGAAAAACCATAAGTATAAATTTTATTTGTTTATGCTTAAAGTACCCAATATGTTTTATTTTAATTATCAAATGTACGTAACAAATAACTATAAAAAATAAAACCAATGACCACGAGGAGAAAAGAAATTCCTTTACTTTGAATTCAATGATCGTTTTGTAAAGTAGAAGTATCCACACATATACCCGAGTGCATATTGTTATGTATGTACCCAAGGTCTACCTCAATCATAAATGCATTAATGACCATCATGAGGACTAAGTGGGAATGTCACGTGTCTCTTTTTGACCTCTCTCTCTCCTGTGTGTCTAACCATAGATCTGAATAAGAATATAGCAGCACTTAAAACTGCTATTATAAAATAGAAAGCAGAAATAGAAAGAAATAAATGTGACACAGCTTTAAATTGTTATTTTGTTTTTAAAATTTAAGTTTTTATTTAAGATTTTTGCTATAAATCCGCTTTGATATACTAAAATAATCTTTTGTTTATTTATCTGGCTGAAGTACCAAACGAACATGCACTCCACCTGATGGTAAGTGGTCACTGCCACCCAAGGACATCTGTAACCAACTACATAAAGAACATGGGTTCCATCTGAAGTCAATCGCAGATGCGTTGCTACTCTCGAGGACTATGGTGGTCGCCTCATGTGAAAGTGTGCCGGCAACCACAACCTTCTATGGTAACGCAAGAAATGATTCACGCTAGAAATAGGTCTGAAAATAAAACAATAGAAATAATAATCCTTCCAAAAGATCATGAAATCTTCAAAGATTTACAGCGTATTGCATATTTCCGTGGTCAGATGATATTTACGTTAAATCTATAAAACTATTTCGATACAAAGCCAAATAACAAAAAAGGGATCAAGGATCAATTTATTGTAATTGCATCACTTTTCACGGCGCCGCCATTAGTGTAACCTTTTTAATCCGGTTTTTTGGTTTTATCCGGATATTGTCTGGGTAATGGCGATCCTCTTGACCGGATTGCCCGGCTTGTCGAACACTAACAGGTGCAAACACTTAGTCCGTTATTTTAAGTAAGATATAATTATATAATTGCGTACCCTTTTTTCTTTTTTTTATCTGACTGAAGTAGTAAACGAGCATGCAGTCCACCTCCTGGTAAGTGGCCAGTGCCGCCCATGGACATCTGTAATCAACTTCATACAGAACATGGGTTCTATCTGAAGTCAATCACAGATGCGTTGCTACTCCCGAGGACTATGATGTTCGCCTCATGTGAAAGTGTGCCGGCAACCACACCCTTCTATCGAAACGCAAGAAATGCTACACGCTAGAAATAGGTGTTGCGGTGGTACTTCCCCGGTCGAACTACACTGGTTATACCACCTTCTACAGTTCTGGTTCTTGTTTTTCTGGTTCTTGTCAGTATTTAAAGAATGGTTTGTGAACGTAAAAATATATCTTATGTTTATAAATGGAATAATCAATAATAAATAGTCTAATAAATAAGATGTACAATCACGAAGAATTTCGGAAATTTAATGTTGAATACTATAAAAAATATACAAATAATGTTTATTGTGAACAAGAAGAATTATTTTTTAAAGTTCTACAATCTGCGACATTCCATTACATACAAGATTACACACTATCAATTTAATAATGGTAAATAACTTAATATTTACTTAGCTATTAAAGTATACCGTCTCAAAAGAACAAAAAGAAAACCTATTACACAGTTATGATAAGTGTTTTTATGACAGATATTTTTACACGATGATTTTAGAGAAATAAAATCATATACACAGTCCGAAACCCTCTCAACTATTCTTTACGCATCAAAGGAAAAACAACGGAAAGAATCAATTCCTCGTAATTGCATCACTTTTCACAGCGCCGCTATTAACGTAACCTTTTTAATCCGGTTTTTTCGGTCCCGCCCGGATATTGCCGGGGAGTAACGGTCTACTTACCCGGATCTATTGGATGGGCTTGTTGGACACTAACTGCTGGAAGCTCCTAACCCGTTTATCGGGTTTTGGAAAAGAAAGTATTTACTTGGCTTTAATAGATTGGGGGCTATCGAGTGGACCGATTTATTTGGATAGTAGAACGATTAAGTGCATTGATAGCTAGTGGTTTCGGTTTCCGCATCTCGTATTAGGTCCGGGATTCTATTTTCAGCCTCTGTTTTTTTTTAATAATGGGCGTAGTAGAAAAAATATCGCACGTTTAAATTGATATCTTAAAAAACATAAAAATCTATTACAGAAATGTTTGTACATATATATTAGCAATCCGTTAATTTTTTCTATCTTAAAACCTGATTTTAATTTAAAATAAAAAAATATAATTTGACGATAACTTAGTATAAATGAGGTTAGTTACGTGTTATGTAACTATTACTTCAAGATCACTCAAGTTTCAATTTCAAAACAACAAAAAACCATCTTATACACGATTTTATTTCACTTCATTTAAATACGCGATAATTTCGACAACTCATATTACAAGGAAAATACTCAAGCGAAATTCAATCCACGAATTAACACTGAACAAAGCGTAAAAACTAACCCTAACATTCAGTACACGGTGCTTTAGGCCCGCCCGATTCATTTGTTCCCGGCGTTAGTATTCTTTGTTCGTCCGTACACGGATAAATTACATTTCGCGGCAAATCAATAAATACTTCGCTGTCGATTCTTAGTATTACTCACTCTTGTTTAACGCAATTACGTTAAATTTCGCGAAATACCTCTATAAATAAGTCGTAACGGCCTTTTTTACAATATAGAAGCAAACGAGCTTATATTTCACCTGATGGTATGTGACCACTGCTGTCTACGGACATCTGTAATCAATCCTAAATAAGATTGCAGCCCTACCTAAGGCTATCCACGGATACATTCCATCCAACAGCCTTTTGAGGTCCACTGCTAGACATAGGCTTCCCCTAAATGGTGCCACATACTCCGGAATAGCGAGCCTTCCGTGGACTTGGAGCTGAGGTTCCGCTGTACCTTTCATTTGGGGCTTTTTGCCGATAGTCACCGCGCGCAAGCTGTTGATGACCACAGTAGACGTAGCGATACACAAGGAGATGCTGCTGCCCATCTTTTGGATTTATATCTCTTAGTTGCCTCTTACGACATCCACGGGTAGAGAGGGAGTGGTGCTATTCAAGACCGAAACTAAAATAAAACTTTCCAGTAAATTCACTTTACTTCGAAAAATCAGAGATGTGATCATGACTGGCCATCAGACAATCAGATGGAGCGAATACTAACTTCCTTTTTTAGGTTCTTTGAAACGCTATATTTATCAAATATCTCGTTTCTGTAGCACGTGGTACTTCAGGCCCCAGTCTAATTCATTTCTTGTAGCGCGTTAATATTCCTTGTTCGTCGAAACGCGGATAAATTATATTACGTGGCTAAATCAATAAATACCTCGCTCGGATGCTTTTCGCTTTATTTTCTCGTAAATAATAAGACAAAATTGACATTTGATGCTTGACAGAACGATCAGATGAACCCTTATTCTATGTGAAATTTTATTATATTATTGAAGTTACAAACGAGCTGGCGGTCCACCACCTGGTGAGTGACCATTGTCGATCATTAAACACTGTGATCTCCGTGGCTTCAACTTATATCTAAAGTAGTTTAAAGATACATTGCCACTTGTGTATGTGATGATAACGAGGACAGTCGTCTCATGTGTAACACAGCCTGCATTCACAGTTTTAACGATACACAAAACTGTTTTACGCTAGACATGAGTGTGGTGGTACGTGGTGGTAGATGCGAGCTTCGTAATATCCCTGTAGTTCCGGTATCAGAAGAGGCCTACGGTATCCCCTGCCTATCGTAAGAGGCGACTAAAAGTGACTTCCGGGGTTGCGGGTGGTAAGAGTGGGAGCTCGAACCGTCCTGCCAAGCGACCCCGTGTAGGACGACGGCATTTGTGGCCACATGCCGTAAATACCAGGGAGGCGCACTGAGTACAATGCTCACTGGGAAGAGCCCGAAAAGGGCATCGCGCTCGGAGGACACCGGCGGCGGTCCGTTGGAGATCCCGGTGTCCTCCACACAGAGCTGAGGATGGCCACCGGGGGGGTTTTAGTGAGGTAAAAACCACATAACTCGACGTTGCTCCCACTGCGTCGAGTAACTTTCGAAGGTACCTCCTCGATATCAAAAAAAAAGGTACGACCTTCATATAAATTATATATTTCAAATTTCTCACTTACCTAACACTATCTTATCCACCGCTCTGACTGCCATTGCTACATAATTACGATTATACGTGAAAAAATATAAATATGCAAATATACTTCCTTATAGGTAAAGGATTTTTGCATCTAAAAATCCTTTACCTATAAGGAAGTACAAAGCTACACTATGTAAGAAAATCTTGGACTTGGCTTTTAAGTTAATTAGTATCAATATTTTATTTAGTGAACATTTTAATAAACAGTTTCTTAGTCTTTATCTACAAAGGCTTTTAAACTTTCAATTTAACACGCGCATTCTAAAAAGTAACCCTCAAATTCTTGCAGCTGGTATTCTAGGCCGGGTAGTTAATATTCTTTGTTCGTATACTGGGATAAATAACGGCGCATGGCCTCTGCCGGCGCTAAATCAATAAATACCGGACCGTCGATTCTTCGTATCATTCGCTATCTAGGCAAAAACAATTAGATGAAAAACACAAATAGAAAAACTTGGTATATTCTAAATACAATTCTACTCTTATATTAGAGGAATAAAGTTAAAAATAAATTCGGCTTCGAATTTAAAGCCCAAATATAGCAAACATTAATTGAAATGTATTTTAGATTGGTAAAATAAATTCTGTGAAAATGTAGTGATACATAACAAAAAGTGTTTTTAATAAATAACATATTTTATTATCAATGATTGGCTGTTACCCAAACTTAAATGTCGCAAGAGCTACCATTAAATAAAAGTACAATCTGTTTCAGCATGAATTTTTTATGTTTCATTTCTTTGTATGTGCGGATTATATAATACGACCAAAATGTTACCGCAAAACGGCACATTTACATAAAACGTAACATCCCACGTACAAAGTTTTCTAGCTAAACTGCTGTAATTAAAAAGAATATCAAAGAAAATACCTTTAAAATTATGGAAACATCCCAGTAAACGGGATCTTCGCCCTGCAATGAAACGGTAATAGTCCATTACTTTAAATTACGCTATAATCGAGCCGGATTAGAAGTCTTTGCGATTTCACAGAATTTTTAACGAGAAAATTGTAATTTCGTAATATCCTTAGTGAGCGTTAGATAATCCGGAGTCCATCAAAACAGCCAGAGGTTATTGAAAACCAATGGTATATTTAAGAGGTAGGCAGTATTTGGCTTATCTCCTTAATTTTAAAGTCAAATTCTTAATCCGCAAAGTATTCGGAGCACGTTCGACCCGCCGCGCTGTTTTGCGTTGCAAATAACTCTGTTGTTGCAGGGTTAAGGTTGGTTTATTATAAAATTAATGTTTGACCATGACATCTCAAAGAAAAACGTTGTAAAAATATTTCTGTGCGCTTCCCCTTATGTTTAAACATGAACGGCTTTTTGTGAAACTGCAAAATCATACTTTTGCTTTTAAGGTCATTTATAATTTTGCCGATTTTTGGGAATTTGAAGCGTGATGTTTACTCGCTTAAAGTTGTTGGTTAATAAGACAAATATGGAACAGTGATAACCTAATGGTTGAAACTTGCCCTCTCGATCGGGAGGTCTGAGGTTCAAATCCAGGCATGCACCATTGGTTTATGTGCGTATTAGAAATTAATTATCACTGCTTTTCGGCGAAGGAACACATCGTGAGAAAACCTACACACCTAAGAGTTCTTAAAAAAAAGTTCTCCGAGGTGTGTGAAGTCCACTAATTCGCAGTTGGCCAGCGCGGTAGACTATGGCCAAAAACTCTCTCATTCTGAGAGAAGACCCAGCAGTGGGACAATAATGGGTTGACGACAAAAGACAAGTAAGTCTAGTAAATAATAAAACAAATATTCGCATGCAAGATTCTTTCTAAATGTTCTTTCTTACTATCTTTTATAAAAATGACAATCATACAAGCGTGTATTACAACTTAGTATCATTAATTGTTACAAAAATTATTACTGAACACTGCGCATTCTGACTTTCTTTCGGTCGGTTTCCTTACTTTTCTAACGCAATCTTCCTTTCTCTAATTCACATTGGACTAATACGGTTTCCCTTATTTCTCAGTACGCGAGTAAACTGATCATATTTTACAAAAGTATGATTAGTTAACTCGCATATATATTTATACTTATAACTATCTTTACACGTTGCTATTATGAAGAGTGACAAGATTTTTAGTGCTTAAAACCGCAAAAGACTATATAGTAAAATTTAAGAGGCAGCAGTTCACCTATTGTTCTTTAAAGCAATAAAACTTGGTTGTTATTAGGCAGAAATAACTGTAGTCATGGTTCCTTTGGAAACAAATTACAATGAAGATTTCATTGTGATTTGACTCCAAACATTTCACTACTACTTTTTAAATACCTTGATGGTAACAAGACACTTCTTCTCGTATAATATGTTACACAAGATTGCTCCTCTTCTTAGTTACAATTTGTTGTTTGACGAACAATTTCTCTTCCTCTTGTATATCCTATGCTTACACAAAATTTGAAACGAATTTCGGAAACATTACAAAGATTTATGGGAATAATTTGGGTTTAATCAGAGGCATATTATGCTTGAAGCGACTCGATGTGCACATACAGAATCAAATTCAAAATGAAGATAAGACGCATTAAAAATGTGGAGTCCTCATAAGGACTACCGACAGAGAAAAAAATAAAAAGGGGTAATATATTATCCAAAAATGTCCAGGTCACGATTTTTTTTATCTAATTGAAGTAGCAAACGAGCATGCAGTACACCTGATGGTAAGTGGTCACTGCCGCCCATGGACACCTGTAATCAACTACATGAGTGAGTAACAAACTTCAAATAGAACATGAGTTCTATCTGAAGTCAATCACAGATGCGTTGTTACTCCTGAGAACTGTGATGGTCGCCTCAGATAAAAGTGTGCCGAATACATAAGTTTACCCTGCCAAAAATCACTCAACGCTCGATAGTGTCCATGGTCCAAAACCTAAAAATGGGTTCATCTTTACATAACATAGGCGTACATTTTCATTTTACACTGAAATGTACAAAGAACAGGTTTCAAAGTATTAAATTTTCCACCGTTCGTAGAACTAAGCACAGGTCTCAACGGACCACTTGGTACCGCGATAACCCGCAAATGCTCTGTAAGATAAAGTTTCTTTTCGAAAAGAAAGCATTGTGTTGTGTTACAATTTTATTTAGCTTAGATAAAAAATACCTACAAGTGTGCTTTCGAGACGGATCTAAGGTATGTGCGAATTAAAATTAAAAAATTCTCATATTAAACATAACTTATTTACAGGTATTCAAAAATAAACGAATTATGTAGAGAAAGGACGTGTCCAACTGATGTAACACCCCTGCTGTTTGAAAAGTGCATGTACTTTCATAAAGTTTAGGAAAATCGTAATAAAATTTAAAAATCTTGAAGTTTATTGTAGGTAGATTATTATAGTTTATGTACAACATTGTTACGTTTATTTTTTGCTAATAAACGCATCTACAAATGCAACCTCTTAACCTAACCTAACCTGAAACCTGTAAACCTCCAAGGTACCCGACGCCTTGGGAGCGGCGCAGGGTTATGTAACATTTTTACCGCAATATAATCCGTAAAGTGACCGTCCTCAGCGCTACAAAGAGGACTCCAGGATCTCAAAAGGAACGCAACCGGAGTCCTCTGAATGCGTTGTCCCATCGAACTAATCCCAGGTAAGCGGCTGGCCCACCGCTCCATCTGGCCTTTACGGTGGTAAGTGACCACACATACCGCTGTCCTTCCTGGGGTCGCCTGACCGAACGGTTCGACCTCCCAATCTAGCACCCGCGACTCCGGAAGCCCTTTTAATTCGCCTCTTACGACAGACAGGGGATACCGTAGCCCTAATCTTATCCTGGAACTGGTACAAAATATCAAAACAACTAAATATTTATCCAAAACTCCATTTCTTTCTCACCTCACACCCGAAGCACAAAACAAGGACAGTAGGACAGTGAAATGCAAAACTGCAAAGCTTATTCTAATTAGCAACTCAATTTATGGCTGATCTCAGAGTGGTCTTACATAAACAAGCGATATAATGAGTTAGATCTGAGCCAAGTGGGGCCCCACTTGATAGGCGGTTGCAACGTATTTTAAAGTCAAATCTTCAATCGCAAAATATTCAAAGCGATGCTGTGGTTGCTTCGAATTGCAAATTGTATCGCCCCCTACACTACACTTGACTTGATGATGGGTGAGGGAGTCCCTACACCTACTTGCATGTCTTCGTACATTAATCGTTGCATTCTTACTTGACTTGTTAAAGTTATAATTCGTGATGGTTGAGAATATATTGTTATTCTTCCGAATCATATTTGTTTTTCAATTATCCTTAATCCGTTATGATAGACGCCCCAACATAACAGAATTATTATTTTTGTCCGCTCCTTTAAAATTGGTATCAAATGAAAGGATAGTTCGAAAAGATTAGAATATATATAGCTTTTTGCAAACTCTTCATTAAAATTCCGTATTTAAAAGGGTAAGAACCGCACAAGTGAAAGCTGGACTCACGCATCTAGCGTTTTTACTCTTTGGGTAAAAAAGTACCGTTAAGGAGTTCCGCTCGTAAACGGTGTTTTTTTTCGGTGCTCTTTTACTCTTAATTTACTAATTATATTTTTCGTAAGCCAATTGCGTCTCATTGTAAAATACTTATTTTATTTTACTGTAAAATATTGGATCTATAAAAGTTTTAGATATTCGTATATTCTTATACACATTCAAATGACGAATAATTATGTGAACTCCCTATATAAGCAGGAAAGGTTTACTGTATAAAATGTGTGTCGATGCAAATACATTGCCAAAAATACTGGTTCTACATCAAACACACACAAAAGTACAATTGTGTCGATCGATACTATTTAAGAGCTTACAAACGCTCCTAAATAATATTTAGGTAACAGGTCAGAGGTTCATACTTTTCGCTTTATTTTAAATATAACAGATATTTATTTATAACTTAACAGAACAAATTTGATATTTTCATCAGCAGGAAAATATCTTTCTCCAATAATTATTTTTTCAAACATTTTAATGGTCATGTCTTATTAAAAGCTTGTCCAAATAAGCCTACACAGTTATAAAGGTCTTTGTAGGCCAATGGCTCTGATCGTTCAAGGCAACAAAGCAAAAACGCTAGTAGAATACCCATTTATTCCTTCAGCATAACGTAACTGAAACCGACCATACGGCGGACCAACGAAACATCTTCTATCTCCGAGCAATACGTTTCAAAGCAGACAGCAGTTAAAAAAACTTTCGCCCTGTTTTTATTTCTCGTTCCGCGAGATAAAACTTAAAGGAATTTCTTAAGTAATTTCTTCTGTCGTTTCGGCGGCTTCAGAAGCAGTTCGTTGGGCTATTGTGTTGGTTTTAGCGCTTTAATATTCCTTCACTACGCAGGATGCCATAAAATGCTGTCTTAACTGCGAGACGAAACGCGAGTCTTTCTTTTAAAAACTCGACGAAAGATAGCTGTCGCCAAATAAGACGCCAAAAAGATGTAAAAGATAAGTCTTTATATTTTTCCTGCATCTTGTTATTTTTATTTTTGGTTTCAACGTTTTCTAGTAAAATTCCAGCCAGTATTCTTTTCATAAACTAAACGATAAGGCCGTCGGGCTACCTAATGGAAAGAAACCACCTATGGACATTTGCAACACCAAGTTAAGGAAATCGCCGGCTGCAGCTAGAACAAAGTAGGTCGTCGTGGACCGTTTATAATAAAATGTATACCTTGGGTTCGACTTTTTTTTTGTCGAGGGGTTAACCTTCAAAAGGTACCTCGGTACCGCACTAAAACCCCCCCGCGTTGGCCGTCCTCGGCGCTATAAAGGGGACTCCGGGATCTCAAAACGACCGCAACCGGAATACTCTGGGTTCGACCTGCCCGCTGAAAAGAAGACAACAAGAGTTAGCAAAATTTTGCCGTCCAAAAAAATCTTCGACAGAAACAAATATTGTGAAGCCTTTCTTTTTTCATGTTAAGAATTTTGCTCCTCCCTTCCAAAATGGGGTTCATCGGATCGACTGGTGGCTACCCATATGATCGAAGTCCTTGTCTAATCATTCGGAAAAGCATTTATTTACTTTAAAGAGATTTGCAAACAAATAAATAAAAACATGTCTATAACGAAAATTATACCACACGTAATTGTAAGCGGCTGCAGAAAATGCTCGATGGTGTATTATGAAGAATTTAGGCTCAATAGATTAAATACGTATGTCGATACTGTTTTCGTAATAAAGAACACAATAGTCGTATTTTTTTTTGCGAAATTAAGCTTTTATTTTGCGGTAATTGGCATAAGAAAAATTGTCTACAGATAGAAAAAAATATGGAATTTGATCTAAATTTAATGAAAATACAGTACTTACATGTGGTAAGTTAGTTTATGTGGTGGTTAGGTGATCACTGTAAACTTAAATATAAAAAAAGTATAAGAATAAAATGCACACTTACATCTTTGTCACAAGAAATATAACCAGATTTTATTTTTCTTCAATAACAACGAGGAGAAGAAAAGATTTTTAAAATACACTTAAATGCGTTTTCTTCAAACTGTCATTTCGCAAATACTGTATTTTCTATTACGATGGGAACATAGACGATAGTAACCATTCACCTTCAGATAGACTAAAGTTTACTGTTTTTGTAAAAAAAGTCTACAGGACCTAAAAATCCGAATCCAGCCGTAATACGACAATAATACATTCAAATAAAACTGCTTTAGCATTCCCAAGTGTAAGCTAAGCTATCGAATGGGCATTAACTAAAGGCGTTAAACAGGACCTGCGATTTTGTGAACGAAAAAATAAAACTGAAAAAGAACGGCGCTGAAGTTACAATATAAATATAGATGAGCACTTTTATAAGCGAGTGTATCTTGATAGGCCGGGAGGCTGTGTTCTGTATTTCTTGTGATTTTTTATTTATGCGCAGTGTTAAGCGCGATTCCCACCAATCTACAATTTAAGGATCGTCTATCGCGGTTGAATGTCGGATGGGTGGCCGCTAGTGATTTGATGCACACGTTTTTATGGGCACTTCCATATTACGACAAGCTAAGCCATCGGTTTAGAATGTTACTATTTGATGACTTGAGTTAAAAATCTGAGCCCTTTAGTTCTTTGTCTGTCTGAGCCCTTTGGTTCTTTGAAAATTTTCTACAGGAATTGATTACTTATCCATACCTTCCTCAATTAATCCTTCAGAGTCTACTTCAGGTCCCCTTAGGTGACTCCTGACCAACAGTGAGATGTCTCTTAGCTACGATAATGGGTTGAAGCATAAAATATCACACTTTTCTCATCCGTGCCATTCTGGATTGACAGAGTGCTATGGAGTATGCTTGAGGGTCCCCTATCTGGGTACTCAGCAATGAGATGTAAAATGAGTTTCATTGTAGAATTTCCCTAACTTATGTTGTATTTAACAGCCAACCATTTACCGCCCTTATTAATTTCACATTCTTAATACAGATTTAGTAAACGAACATGCAGTCCACCTGATGATAATTGTCACTGCCATACATAGAAACCATCATATTCATCAGGTTATTGGTCTACCTGATGTCAGCTAGACGCGTTATACCCCTGAGCACTAAATTGGAACACTAATGATAAGTGCGTGTAACATCACATCCTTCAAATTTGATTACAATATCATTTAACTCCGCCCTATCAAGGCAGAAATAGATGTAGCGGATCGCCAGAGGCATCGGAATCCAAATAGATTCCAAAAGGTTCTACAACCCTCAAATTGTTAAAAAATATACACTACACTCTCTGTTCACGAGGTCGCCTCCCGCGGGACAGGACCGTTGGCAACAAAAGCGGAATGATTCATAAATCTCAGAAATTATTCGGATTCACTCCCGCTTAGTATTTCACTGCCTGTTCATACTGAGCACTGGTTTGCTTTGTTTTATCACGTTATATATTTCATACCGAATTTATACAGGAAATAGTGTCTCTCTGAAAGTATATTTTTGTCTTATAAAAGCAAATGTATTTTATTTGGTTCTGTATTTTAGATTTTGTCTATTTGCCGTGAGGTTTCGGTCTTAAAAAGCATTCCTATCATGGATTTAAGAAACAACTAAGAGACTAAAACCAGGAGATCCAGGAGAGAGGACCTCTTGTTTCTGTGACATCAACTAACATTGTCACCCACGCGCATGCCAGGCGCGGTTATTATTGGTTGAACTTTCCTTGGGTTAGGCACATAACCAGCTGGGATCAGTCAAGCATGTATAGAATTATTAATAAAAGTATATGATGTGATTACACTTTTTTGCCATACATCGTCGTAGCCGCTTGCCTTTCTTAAAAGAATAAGGTATCAATCAGGCATACATTCTATCTGATATTAAGAGGTTACTGGCCATGGCATCTGAAACAAACTATCAACTTGTCTAACTAATGCAAACAACAAACGCTTTGACGATCTTGAGAACTATCACCTGAAAGTCAGTCGTATAGATCTCTTATAAACCACGAATGCTAATATGTAACGTCAGATTAACTCTGAGGAATACTTACGCATTTGAATGTAAGAATGTCATATAAAAAATATATAAAATAAACCATTCGAACTCTACTTATTTACTTCATTTTAAATTTATAAATTCATTATCGGTTGAAATAATTTTTGATACAAATACTTTGATTATGTTACAAAGGTTTTATTTTTTTAACGCAATAAAAACTCTTCGCATTTTGACTTCCATAAACTATTTACAAACTACGTTTCATAACATAAAAGATATATCCGTAAAATACTAAGCTGTAAAATTCTATTATAAACCACAGTCTTGTGATCCTGAATAAACTATTCTTTGGTAAAGCCAGCGTGAGGACCCTTGTGCTGCACCTATTGTCTCTCCAACAACCCTTCAATGGAAGGGTTCTTGGCGGAAGTGCACGGCGAGGGATGAATGCATACTGTATTTTACGTTACAATTTTAGCTGTTACGATACATTTTTTAACAATTTCGTTCACTGATACAATCGGATTTGTAATACAAACTATTATTTTAGTTCATATTTTATAATTATAAAGTAGATCGCACAACCGCGTTGTCAACTTTTAATTAAGCGCAGACAATTGATACGATGCGTGGTGTTGGTCTTTTAAAATGCTTTACACACACCTTTTTTAAAACAAACAACAGAGAAAGGACTATTTTAAATCATAACAATGTCAAATGAGCAGAGCAGTGATAGCCTAATGGTTGAAACTTGCCCTCTCAATCGGGAGGTTCGAGGTTCAAACCCAGGCACACGCCACTGATTTATGTGCGTATTAGAAATTAATTATCACTGCTTTTCGCTGAAGAAAAATATCGTGTAGAATCCTACACACCCGAGAATTCTTTAAATACAGAAAGTTCTCGGAGGTGTGTGATGTCCACCAATTCGCACTTGGCTAGCGCGGTAGACTATGGCCTAAAAACTCTCATTCCGAAAGAAGACCCATGCCCAGCAGAGGGACAATAATGGGTTGTACCCAACATAGATATATGTCAAACGAAAGGTAGTAAATAGTTCATCCAAATATTAAAATATTAACTATTATTATAACACAAACTCCAATCGAACACACCCCCGAGACGCTAGGAACGGTACAAACAATTATTTTATTTATTTTTATCTATAGGCTACAAATGCCCATAGAAAGTAATACACAAATACATATAAACAATATGTCAAATTAATACATAAAACATAATAAAACAATGATACTATACAAAATAGAAATATAAAATATAACAATACTATTAATAAACAATATTAAAAAATTAAGTAGCACGAATATGCGGCAATTATTATGGTACTTCCCCGGTTGAACCATATCTTTTAAGAAATCTAGGCCCAGATTATTTATATATTACTCGTATTATAACCGTTATTCTGATACGCGTGTTTCTTTTCAGAGAATATGTCAAAATATAAAGCAGCAAGCGTGAAGGGTAGATCAATCGAGTTATAGTTGGTATTCCCAACTCAATAACTAGCCGATAACTTTATTGGGATAACTTTTGGGGTTCCGCAAGGAATTAGCCTTCGCCGCGTTTATAGCGTTGGGATAATGGAGTTTAGTGTTTTTGTGAATAGAAGCGTCTTGATTTGCTACCGTAATCTTTTGTTTAGGCCGGTTTAGATTTATAATATTGGTATGATTTCAAGGATAAGTGCATAAACAAACTAGGATTTTATGTAAATAATTTTCAGTAAAATTATGATAATAAGAAAGGTGAAAGTTTAGTATGTATGTATGTTTATAATTTTTTCACATACATAGGTGGTAGAACCAGTGTAGTTCACCCAGGGAAGTACCATCGCCACGCCTATTTCTAGCGAGAAGCAGTACTTGTGTTTTGATGGAAGGGTGTGGTTGCCGGTACACTTTGTGTTCTATATGAAGTTGCTTACAGAAGTCCATGGGCGACAGTAACCACTTACCATCAGGTGGATTGCATACTCGTTTGCTACTTCAATCTTATAAAAAAACATAATGCATATTGTGTGCCAGCAAACTTCTATCGAAACGCAAGAAACGCTTCACGCTAGAAATATATAGAATACGTGCTCGTTTACAATTTGGTATTTTCTTCTTTTAGTTTCTTTATAAAAATGAATGTTTGTCTGTATGTCCCCTATAAAATCGTAAGCAATTCATTTGAACATGTCAAAGTTTTTAATCAATGTCTTTAGCAAAGTTGTTATTCATGAGCTCGCGAAAGTTTCTGGTGTATATATTTTTTGTGATTGCGTAGCAACGCGCGCAGTGTGCAGCTAGTATGTTATAAAAACATCATGACAAAAATCATGGGCGATCATTCATCATGGACAAACATTATTCGAATTCATATGTAATTTTAGGCCGAATTTATAGTACCTAATATCAGTCATTAAGTAATATGTCATAAAGGCTTACCAAATTCATTTCATTAGGGGATCAACGTATCCCATTAGATCAGTGAAATTGCAGTATTGTTGTATATTGCAGTTAAACGTGCGGATTGGAAATGATCCTAGTTAGCTGTAATGTGATTTAATCAATAATTTTCTATTTGTGTTATCATACAATATAATAATTTTGTTTAGAAGTTCGTAAAATCCGGATTAAGTCTCTAGGTTCACTCTATTGTGTCCCTGTAGTTCCGAGACCAGAATAGGGCTACGGTATCCTTTGCCTGTCGTAAGAGGCGACTAAAAGGGGCTTCCGGCGTTGCGGGCGGGAAGAGTGGGAGCTCGAACCGTCCGGCCAAGCGACCCTGGGAAGGACGGCGGCATGTGTGGTTGCATACTGCCGTTAAAACCAGAAGGTCCGGTGAGCAGTTCACGCCCACCATGGAAGAGCCCGATGGGGCACACGCCGAGGACACCGGCGGCGCAGCGTCGAGGTGAGGCACCGGGGGGGTTTTAGTGCGGTAAGAATCCCACATAACCTGCGTCGCTCCCACGAAGTCAAGTACTTTTTGAAAGTTTTCCCCTCGAAAACAAAAAAAAAGGTTAACTCTATTCAAAAAAAGGCAGCGCTGTGGACGGCCCCCGGGAGGGTTTTAGTGCGGTAAAAATCACACATAACCCTGCGTCGCTCACACGGCACAGGTTACCTTTTAAAGGTTTCCCCCTCGCGGACATAAAGAGGCCCTCTATTTGTTACCCTATTTGTTACCCTCATGATTTTATTTTTGAATTTACAACGTAAAAGTAGTTAACAAACATGCAGTCCAACTAATGGTAAGTGGGCACTACCGCACATCGACATCTGCATCAATCCCTGATAATGATTGAGTTCTACTTGACCTCGAGTTTTATTAAAATTTAGAAGTAAAACTTTAAAGTTTTATTTTGAGTGCTACGTCGGTAACCTTCGTTCTTCTACGGATTTTATCGTTGCGAATCATGTCTAGTAGCGAAATTCCGAGCATAGCCCTCTTCACAGCACGCTGAGCGAATCTGAGCCTTCGAATGAGGCCTACAGTAAAGGACCACGTTTCGGTGCCATAGGTAATCACTGGCAACACACATTGATCGAACAATATCGACTTCAGGCACTGAGGAATTGTGGAAGTGAAGATACTACGAAATTTCCCAAACGCGGCCTAGCCGAGTTGGATTCTTCGAGTGACCTCCCTCTCAAAGTTAGACTTACCCATCCTGATCGTTTGTCCTAGGTAAATGTACTCGTCGACAACTTTGAGAGGAGTGCCGTCAACAACTACCGGTACGGGTGTGAATTTTGACATGATTTTCGTCTTGTCCATGTTCATCTTAAGGCCCACCCATTGAGGCACTGTTTAGGTTTTTTACGTTAAAAACGTGAATCTCCAAAAAAAATCAAGCGCAAAATAAATTACAACTCCAACCTTAAAACAAGCAACGAGACCAAATTACTTCAAAAAGCACCCGTCTTTATGCCAAAGGAGGAAAATAGATTATTTTTAGGTGATCGGCAAAAGCATCAGTTATGCTAACGACACCAGATGCCGGGTCAATAAACCTTCTCCGCTCCAATAACAAAGATGTAGAACCTCCATTCTTTAGATTTATAGAGTGGCGATGCATCTGCGCCCTAGTAGGCGTCGAGTCTGCGTTTGGTTTATCAAAAAATATCATGTAGATTATGAAAGTTTTCATGCAACTTTCACAACAATATCAGTTAGGACTTTTAAAAGATACGTTACAGATACCTGAGTGATTTGACTCCAGTGGCTACCAACAAAAATGTCTGTACCAATAGTCTTAATAATTTTCTGATATCTCAGATAGGTTAAGGGAGAAACGAGAATAACTTAGTCATTTATTTATTTATTTATTTATTTATTCAATAATTTATTTAATAATCGTCATCAGGAGTATATACCTCACGACCCGCGTGGCCGAGCGGTTACCATACCGGTCTGACATGCATTGTGTTCTGGGTTCGATTCACGGCTAGGGTTCTTCTGGGTCTGGGTGTATTCGTCTTGAGTGTGTCCGTGGTACCCACGACACAGAAGAAAATCCTAGTGTGGGGATAGCCCCACTCATTTACACGCATAGGAGTGTAGGGAGCGTGTATACCTGTATATAATATCATTGTAAAATATTCTCATTTTATGTAAGGTTCAATATAAATATCCGTGGACGGCAGTTGGCACTACTTTTTTTTATCTAATTAAAGTAGCAAGGGGGCATGCACTCCACCCATTGATAAACGGTCACTGCCGCCCGTAGACAACTGTAATCAACTACAAATAGAATATGGGTTCTGTAGAATATGGATTCCCGAGGACTATAATGGTCGGCAAAAGTGTACCGGCAACCACACTCTTCCAACGAAATGCAAGAAATGCTTCACGCTAGAAATAGGTGTGGCGGTGGTACTTTCCCGGTCGAACTACACAGGTTCTACCTTTAAAGCTGGAATATTTCCATTAAAAATGTCGTATTCAGTAACTTTATATCCTTGGAAAGATCCCTTCTTGTTCATTTAACGCTGCCCCCGGAACAGATGTGAACTTATTTCAATTTTTTTCGAGTAATTTCTTGATCGCTTGATCTTTATGTAATCACTTTAGATGATAATGATGTGTATAATTAAAAAGTATACTGATTTATATTTCAACAAAATCCAATACACATAAAGTACACTTAATGTAGCCGTCGGCTTACGTCACTTGTTGAAAGTAGGTATACCAACTTTATTTTATTGCGAAATATTAGAATGCTATTTATCTACAATTCTTATAAAAAAATTAAGACTTTTTGTCCTTACAGAATCTTACTGTGGTCGTCTAATTTAGAAATCGGTCAAATTTTTAACCGACTTCCAAAAAGGAGGTTATCAACTCGTCTGCACATAGTACATAGTTCTGAAGTCTGACACGCAGTGAATTCTGGGTTCGATTCCCGGCCAGGTATCTGGAAGATGAATTTAGATTCATGTTGTGAATCTAAATCCATCCAGGTATGGTTGTAAGTTTGTCTTTGTGTGTGCCCATGATACCCACAACACATGAGAAAATCATAGTGTTTAAGCGTTTAATTATTTTAGAGGACCTAATTTTCCGTAAAAAAGAACGTAAAATTTATTCTAAAAAAATATATTTAAATCATTTTTGCATTACGTGACGCTATTTATAACATATTTCCGGGAAGAGCAAAGTGGGTACAGATAAATTTCATTACCTTCTTCGCGTAAGGGTTGAATTTTACAAATTCCTTTTTGAGGAAACGACTACGCTTCATATTTGGTGGTCGTGTGTGGTGTGTAAGTAAAATTGAGTTATTTATTTATGCACCAAAAATTCCTGTCTAATAATAAGGAAGATTGAGACATAATAAGGAGATTGAGGCGTGTATCAAAAATGTTGAAAATATTGATATAATATTATATTTTTGGAGGGGAAATGTATTTGAAGTACACTTGTTATTTATTTCACGTTTAAACTTCAAAAAATATATGTAGTCTTATCAGCTTTCCTAAAAAAATATGAAAAAGAAATATTATTTTAGCAATATTTACAAAAGCAGACTAAGTAGGCTACTCTTAAAAGCTATAAACAATTTAAAATCCCGTATTTTTTAAAACTTAGCTGTCTATCAGTTATGTCCCGCCGTCGGAAAAATGTAACCTATCACTACATTGTTTAATACAAAGTCCCTTCCCGCTTTCTGTACCTGTGTAATTATGTATGCTTAGACCTTTAAAACTACGCTACGGTTTTTAATGCAGTTTTTTTATAGATAGAGTAATTTAAGGGGAAGGTTTTGATGTATACGTATAATACATGCATAATATAGTAGAGGAACACTGATAATTTATATTTTTGACTTTTAAGCGGAACGAAATTCACCGGGTCTGCTAGTAACATACAAAATTATAACCTAGGATACAAAAGATCACACAATCTAGCTGATGGTAAGTTGTCACTGACACCTTTCACATTGTACTATCTTAAATAAATATTTGTATGTCCACCTTACTACGTGCTTCTGGCCAGAACACAGCACTTAACATTGAGTTATTACGCAGAAATACGTGTGACCGAAGTTCCTCCAAACACGATCCACATTTCTGCAATCCTCAGAATCGTAGGAATAGACATAAACACTAGTAGGAAAATGAAACAAATTTCGATAACAGGATATATACATGATGATAGAAAAATCCGAGGGTGTCAAAATACTTCAAGGATTTCGCAAAAAAATAACAAACCTTCGAAGGTTGCTCCGACCCGAATCAGAGCGATGTAAACGGGAAATTGAAATCCATTCAGCGTGATTTGTGTCATAAAATATATTCTAAACGGTGGGACTGTAAATAAAAATATTCGACGGAAAACGCGTCGATGTCTATTCAAATCTACGTACAAGTATGCGAGTCTCAGAGTAGCTTCTTTATAGGTTTGTGCACACATCGGGTTGTGTTAAATAAACAGTATTTCTAAGCCGAGGGCTCCGAAAATTTCGCATTTGTCATGTTTGATTTGTATTGAGCTTTAAAAACAATCTTGCATCGCTAAAGCTTAGCTATGTGTTCCTCCGATAATGAATTTAGTTTAGTTTAGTTCAATTTGGAATTGTTTAAGGCCTATTTTGCATTGATTCTATTTAAAGGATGAAAAATTATACATGCTCTTGTGCCTTAGTAGGTACTTGTAATGTAGGCCTACTTACCTACCTACTTGATATAGAACCTAATAAGGTCATTTTACAATGCAATATCATTGCCGCTATGTTAACAAATAAGTACAAAAAATGTAGGTACCTACTGAACCCTTTATTTGCGAGAACGTAAGTACTTGCCCAATTATTTTCGTTGACCTATTTTTAACGTGTTGCTGAAATGACATTATGCATTTTTGTTATATACCTACTAAGGCTAGAACTGTCTACTTTACACTGTACCTATACCTACGAAGGCTAGAACTACTTTATATAGTTTATATAGTTTATTCCTTAACTTTGAACCGTTGTCCATACCCGATTTGAAAGAATGTAGCTTAGATTTCGAGGTCGATTGAATATTGCTTTACTATCCGTAAATAAGTTGGAATAGATTGCTGGCTTAGCTCGATTAGAATTGCAAATAAATTAGTATCTATAATGCATAAAAAACACATTTTCTGGAAAATAACTTAATTGAAACAAAGTTATTTTCCAGGAAAAAGATTATTTATTTACCTTTCCCATGTTTTTAATCATTGCGACAAAATTTTAGTATCTAGGTATCTTTCGCGGTAAGTTAATGTTGTATCATAAATTTATTATCTTAATCTTAGAGTTACAAGGTTTCTTTATCCAGGTTATTTAGAAAATAATACATAGATTTATTTACTAAAAATTTACAATTATAAATAGAATAAATGAGCCAAATCGCTGCCCCTTGGAAATGTACCCAAGACACTAGCAGCATTACCTCGCTGTATTGCTAAACTTATTTGTTGGCCGAGGTAAGCTCCAGCTCTCGGGTCACCGGAGGCGTCAATCAGGCGTGAAGACAACTCTTTGTAAAATTGTTTCGCTTCTGGTCCCCACGGTCCCATCGTCTCTACTGCAAACGGCACAAATATGTAGTCCAATGTTGTATTGATTTTGTTATTGCTCCATTACTCAAGGCAACTTAATTATAAAAATGATTACTTCTACAAAAGAAAAAAGAGAGTATTATTATTCAGACTTGAATCCCTGATCGCCAGTTTTACAATCTCGATTAGAACCCTCGACCAAAAAACAGAAAAGGGAAATTGGGCAAAACGAATAAAGTCCATTATTTCCAAATTACTTTATTAGAAACACAAGCGACACGATTAATTTCATTAGACGCTTTTACTTTACGTTTTATTTTAGCCGACTTTCTCTGTGAATCCATCTTTTAATATTCTAAGGGCGTTTGGAAGGGCCTCGTGGTTTAATTGAATGAACGAGTCGCTTGACCGAGATAATTTAATTATAAAAAAGTTCCTTAGAAATTAACTTCTAATGGGGTGGAGTAATTGGTATTAATTTGAACTGCTTTCCTCCTAAACGCTTCAATTACTCAAATTTTGCCTAAGCTTTGTTGAAATTATTTGAACTTGGCACGTAGGTATACGAGTACCTACATCTAATGGTGTACCAAATAGATAAATTTTATCTTTCATGAAGTGACACAACTTACAGAATCTAAATATTAATTCAATGTAGATAAATGCAACATAATGAATTTGTAAAATTTACGTACCCAATATTGAAACCGTGTTTGTTGTCATTTAATTTTTATTTAATTAACATACCCAGGCAAATCTATAAATTTTGCAAACAGCCGGAGCCCCATGAATTGGTAAAATAAATACTGTATAACGCCATCTAGGAATAGTACTTCGAATTAAGTCGAACTAACATCGCCGTCCGCTTCGTGTAGTCTGAGGCGTAACAGTTCTAAAAATATATAACAGATGGCGCCAAAACAAAGGTTTCCTTTTTCTCATGGTAGATTATGGTAATTAATGGAAGTAAACGTTACCGTAATAATATGTGGTCACGTCCTATAACATTTCACTACTTATTCTATAACTATGTTAAATAGGTTTAACAGTAGATACTAGTGGCTCTATTCTTTGCTCTGTATAGTATTTTATTTACTTATCCTCAATTAATAATTTGATGTTAAACAATAACATTTAACTTTATTATTATTTTTCAATTCATCAACCCTTGGACATCCACTGCTGGACATAATAGGCTATGCCTTATGGGGTTTTTGCCAATAGTCCTTGGGCTTTGTGAACTTGGCACCCGACTTTGGAAAATCGTTTTTTTTATATGAAACTTATAGATTATGGTATGTATTTGATTGTATATGTTGATGTCATATAGGAAAACTGCCATCTGCTGTAGTTATCTCTTATTCGCCTCATACGATACCAACGGGAAGAGATTCATTCATTCATGTTGCACAACGGCCACCAATATTATACTCATCTGACGAGGTACGTTTGGTGTCTTTTGCCAGGCATTCACCCCAATCAAAACATTAGATTTATTTCATATGCTGTGATGCTTTCTCGTCTTTTCATTAACGGATTGTTAGCATGTGTCATCACAGATGAATTGTTACACTGTATACTAAGTAAAACTAAGCTTTAAGTGAACTCAAAGCGTGAACTCAAGAAGTTCACGCTTCACGCATTTAGGGAGACGGAATATGTTGCCGTTATACTTTTCCATAAGGCAACAATCCTAATTATCGGGAGTAGTAACGCATCTGTGATTGACTTCAGATTGACCACTTGTTTATATGAAGTCGCTGACAGATATTCAACGCAACGCAACAACTATTTCTAGCGTGAAGCATTTCTTGCGTTTCGATGGAAGGGTGGGGTTGCCGGCACACTTTCACATGAGGCGACCATCATAGTCCTCGGGAGTAGCAACGCATCTGTGATAGACTTCGGATGGAACCCATCTTCTATATGAAGTCGATTACAGACGTCCATGGGCGGCAATGACTACTTACCGTCAGGTGGACTGCATGCTCGTTTGCTACTTCATATATAAAAAAAAACCAGTGAACTGCAAAGTTCTACAAATTGTATACTAGGAAACAGGAAAATAAAAGAAGCGACATGTTTATTCTTAATTTATTTATTTTAATGACTGTGAGAGATTATCTTAAATTAAATAATGATAAAGTTGAATGTACGCAAGAGCTATTTTATCAATAATATTGTGACATGCATACAATACTAGGTAATTTTAAATTTTAAACACTACTGGTAAATGTGATGTAAACTATTTTGCATTATTCCTGATAAAATAACCCTTGTAATGCATAAGTTATATTATAAGTATCTTAGTAAAACCTTAAAAGTACTGTTGCAATAAGCATGGTTAAATAGCCGATATGTTTAGTCGCATCGCTTCTAAGACTAGGATCCTTTAGTTCTTCCTGGACGCTTCTGTGGGCTTTTATTTTATCCGGTTTAGCTTCATCAGAGGCCATGTCGTGTTCTTGGTACTTATTTTCCATCGGTTTAGCTGATACGGTTGCTAGCCGACTAGTTGTGTACAAATTGGTTTTTTTATCATCCCTTTCCTGATTCTCTGGAACATTTTTGTCAGTGACTTTATTAGGTTCAGTTCTAGGTGTTTCTTCTAGAGACAGATCGAGTAATCCTTGATTGGTAATACCAATCGGTTTCATCGTTGTAACTATTGGACTAGGGGTTGCTTTGGTTGTAGTTCCTACGGTAACTTTTACTGGCTTTGTTGTCGTACTAATTGAGACCTTATTATCTTGAACATCTCCACTGCAGTTGAGTAGGAATTTGAGATCAGTATAGAACAATTTGCCATCGAGTTGACTATCATCGTAAAACTCGTAATCTGCGTTTGATTCTTCTCCACCAGTCTTAGATGGTTCTTCTTGTTCGTCTTCAAAGATAGGTGCAGAGTTGTTGTATCTTTCCCGAAGCTCTGGATCGGGGACGCATTTCAGATTTTCTAGTGCTTGTTTCAACAGGCTGCTGTTAGTTTTGTTCATTAGAGAGATGAACCACTCGAGCCGGCAGTCACAAGGGAAGCTGATATCTGAAAAAATAAGAAAGTTATTTTAGCAACTAAGAGTAAATATTTGTTCACAGGTCCGACGTAAATATAACCCTAGAATATTTATTTTTATGATACATTATGTATTTCTATAAAAGTGACATGACAACAATCTACAAAACAGGAAGACTCTAAGAGTAGAACTAAACATATTTAAAATGTTTGAAATCAAACTCCAATCAAAACAATGTTTTAGCAGGTATTAAAATCGCTACTAAATACGTTAATGTACAGTCATTGGTCTTTATGGAAATAGGTATCATAGTCGAATAATTTAGTAAATAAATTATTTTTTACCTTCTATATCCAAGCTGCTCATTGGACCATAGAAATTATTCAATATGGGCGCCATTACTTCCTTTTTCAATTCACGAAGTTTATTATCTTTCAAACTCAATGACGTCAGCGAATTTAATCCCTCAAAAATCTTCACATTCTCTAAATTGGATAGCGCGTTATGAGCTAACGAAAGTGCTTTAAGGTTTGATAGGCCATGAAATCCTCTTTCATCAATCATTTGAATTTTATTTCCGTCCAAATTTAATATTCGGAGGCGAATAAGCGGTAAAAATGTGTTATCGCCAATAACCTCCAGGCTATTACTGCTAAGATCCAATTTATCGAGGTTCTTCAGGCCTGAAAACGACTCGCTGTTCAAACTGAATATATTGTTTCTATCAATTTCCAGCTCTTTTAGGTTTGTTAAGTGGATAAAAGCTCTGTCATGAATGGTGGTTATCTTATTGTTAGTCAAAAACAATTTTTCTAGTGCAGGAAGGTCTATGAATACATCTCTATTTATTTCGATAATGTTATTCGTGTCCAGATTGATGGATTTTAACACATGGTGATGCATAAAAGCGCTGGCTTTCAGTACTTTTATTTGATTGTCCCTTAATGACATTTCTTCGACTGCGCTAATATTGGCAAACGCGTATGCCTCCACTGTTTCAATATTACCGTACTTGATGTCTAACTTTAAGAGTTCTTTGGTGTGTTTGAGAGCATTCACCGGTATGTATTTCAGCGCTATGCCTCTAGTATTAGTGAAGACGAGTTTGGTGACATTTTTTAAATCCTTAAAAGCGTCCCAACTCGGATCATCTGAAGCCACGCCGTCAATCGTGGGGTAACAATCAGCGCTCTTCACTTGCGGTGGTGTATGAGATCGGATGCAGTAGCATTGTATCTTATTCGTGTTATTGATGACTGAGTCGCAAATATTCGATGTAGTGTCTCGTTTCTGATGGTGGAACCATTTTGCCTCGGCGAAGACGAATGTGGCGCACACGAAGAGTATTTTCCAGGTCGTCATTTTTACTGCAGGCTTCTGTATTTAGCTGGATTATATCGGCTTCTGAAATAGATAAAAAAGTCGGTTAGGTTATATGTTAAATAGTTTCGTTAGTAGTAAGACATGATGAAAATATTGAAATATTATCGTACTTCGTACGTACATTTTTAAGAAACTAGATTATTAATATATTTTATGTTCTAACGTCCCTTTAATATCCGTTTGCTTTAAATAGATTAAAATTTAATAAAATTTAAAACGATCTTAAAAATTTCTAGGTAAAGTCCATTTTAAAACAAATGGGTTTATCTTCTAAAAGGAGGATATTCTGATTTTATCTATTTAAACAGCCTCAACCTAGTTAAGGCTTTACAACTTATTTCTAAGCGAGAGGAATTTTGTTCACATTCGTATAAGCTTTTGTTTCGTCCGTTTCGTTTGTGGAAACAAGCATCATGTGCGGCTGCAGCTGAATTCTACATAAATAAGAATGAAACGTGCTTCAGATTGCGCAGTTAAATTTTATTTCTGGGGAAAACGGTTTAGGAAAATCTCAGCTTTCGGTATTGAAGCTTGCATTTGTTGTATGAAACTGTTTTCAGTGCCAATTTTTTGTGCAAACTAAAATCTTTATCGTTTATATTTTTCTAGGATATTTGAATATTTAAAGCCAATGTACTTCATGTTATAATTTTCACTCCACGTTAAAAATAATTTTCATTTTCTTGATTGTCTTTTGTATGTATAAATAATTTGAGGACGTAACAATACGTAAATGAAACGTAAACAAACGGACAAACCCCATTAATTAATAACTCAAAAATGATATGCCTATAAGTCAAAGACAAAAATCAAAATCAATATGTATATGTATGTTCTGTGAAAGAACCTTAATGAACATGATTTCAAACTAAATATATAGTTACCCTATATTTAGTTCCATATAGGTAAACAAAACAAGACCCATAACAATAAACAAACCAAACTTTAGTCATAAATCACAAACACTTGTCTATGAAGCTTGGCGCGTAACCTACTAACTCATTGCCGTGAGTGAGCGGGTTACGTGCGATATGACATCATTTCTGTGTTCCAAAAATCAAAATCAATGTGTGTATCTACATAAGATCTTTGGCAGAATATTAAAGAGTGTGTGCTTTGGCACTTTTTAACCTACATTGAGTTTCAAGTAAACAAAACGAAAACCTATAACAATAAACAAACAAAACTTTAATCGTAAATCACAAACACTTATCTATGAAGCTTAGCGCGTAACCTACTAACTCATTGCCGTGGGTTAGCGGGTTACGTGCCTTATGCTTATGACACCATTTATGTGTTCCCACTTTCTGACTTGTATTACCTACGTACCTGACTTGTATTAAGTACGTTATTATTATACAAGTAATCCGCAACTTAAAAAAACCCGACTACCTAAAAACTATTGATATTTTGTTTTCTATTAATTTATTTATTTTAATGCTTTTTATTATATACTTTACCGTGGTAGACGTAACGGAAGCGGACTTAGCCGCTTGTGTATATTGTGTCTATGAGTAAAAGTCAAAAATAAAATCAATATGTGTAATCAATGTGTGCATTTTTTTCGATTATTAAACAAAATATGCTTTTAAACTCCGGTATATTTAGTTTCAAATAAAGAAAACCAAACCCATAAACAAACAATACATTACTCATAAATCACAAACACTTGTCTATGAAGCTTAGCGCGTAACCTACTAACTCATTGCCGTGAGTGAGCGGGTTACGTGCGTTATGGCATCATTTCTGTGTTCCAAAAATCAAAATCAATGTGTGTATCTACATAAGATCTTTGGCAGAATATTAAAGAGTGTATGCTTTGGCACTTTTTAACCTACATTGAGTTTCAAGTAAACAAAACAAATACCTATAACAATAAACAAACAAAACTTTAATCGTAAATCACAAACACTTATCTATGAAGCTTAGCGCGTAACCTACTAACTCATTGCCGTGAGTGAGCGGGTTACGTGCGATATGACATCATTTCTGTGTTCCAAAAATCAAAATCAATGTGTGTATCTACATAAGATCTTTGGCAGAATATTAAAGAGTGTATGCTTTGGCACTTTTTAACCTACATTGAGTTTCAAGTAAATAAAACAAAAACCTATAACAATAAACAAACAAAACTTTAATCGTAAATCACAAACACTTATCTATGAAGCTTGGCGCGTAACCTACTAACTCATTACCGTGAGTGAGCGGCTTACGCGCGTTATGACACCATTCCTGTATTCCCACATTTAGACTTGTATTACCTCTTGACATTATTACATACACTAGCTGACCCGAACTTAGTTCCGCATAAAAGTCAAAAATCTTAAATTATCAGTGTTCCGTCTCTATATTATGCATGTATTATACATACAAACACTATCACTGGAATATATGTATCACTGGAATCACTGTATCTAATAAAAAAGTGCAATAAAATCAGTAGCGTAGTTTTATAGTTCTAAGCATAATTAAGTTAAGTAATCAGCAACTTAATAAACCCGACTACCTAAAAACGATTGATGGTCGACTTCAGTTGATTGTTTTAGGCGGTCGGAATTTTTGTTTTCTATTAAATTATTTATTTAAATGCTTTTTATTATATATACATTGTCGTGGTAGACGTAACAAAAGCGGACTAAGCCGCTTGAATATATTGTGTCAACATGTGCATTTTGTAACATTATTAAACAACATATGCTTTTGTATATTTCGTTTCAAATAAACAAACCAAACGCATAAACAAACAAAACATTACTCATAAATCACAAACACTTGTCAACCTATTAAGCTTAGCGCGTAACCTTAAAGTAGCGCGTAGCGTTAAAGGTGGTAGAACCAGTTTAGTTCGACCGGGGAAGTACCACCGCCACACCGCGGTTATTTCTAGCGTGAAGCATTTCTTGCGTTTCGATAGAAGGGTGTGATTGCCGGCACACTTTCACATAAGGCGACCATCATAGTCCTACGGAGTAGCAAACATCTGTGATTGACTTCAGATGGAACTCATGTTCTGTATGAAGTTGATTACAGATGTTCATGGGCGGCAGTGACCACTTACCATCAGGTGACCTGCATGCTCGTTTGCTACTTCAGTCAAATAAAAAAAAAAAACCTACTAACACATTGCCGTGGGTTAGCGGATTACGTGCGATATGACATCATTTCTGTGTTTCAAAAATAAAAATCAATGTGTGTATCTACATAAGATCTTTGGCAGACTATTAAAGATTGTATGCTTTGGCACTTTTTAACCTACATTTAGTTTCAAATAAACAAAACCAGCCCCATGAACAAACAAAACTCATAAATAACAAACACTTGTCTATGAAGCTTAGAGCGTAACCTACTAACTCATTACCGTGAGTGAGCGAGTTACGCGCGTTATGACACCATTCCTGTATTCCCATTTCCCATGCAGATTAACTCTTGGCGTAATTAATATGTAAATATCGTAGTTAAATTATATTACATTTTTAAAGGTGGAAGAATCAGTGTAGTTCGACCGGGGAGGTACCACCGGCACACCTATTTCTAACGTGAAGCGTCTTGCGTTTCGATGGAAGGGTGTGGTTGCCGGCATACTTTTATTGAGGCGACCATCCCAGTCCTCGTCTACATGACGCAGAATATATGCTATTGTGGGGTTCTGCGTGTAGAAAGCAATAGCAATGTAGAAACCGTTGTTTGTCACCTACAATTTCTTATTTATCTAGAACAAGGTTTTTATGTAAAATAAATCACAGATGCCTTGCTACTGCCGAAAGCTAAGATGCTCGCTTCATATAGAGTGAGCCGGCAACCATAAGTGATCGATTATTGCCAATATGTTAGCTATTTTGTATGGATGACTTGCTATACTATTTTTCTAGGGTAGGGCAACCTTGTATAACGCAATCTTAACGCAACAGACATAATTCAAAATATTCCCGTTACTGGTACACGATAGAAGGGATTTGTGATGTATTTTTCACGCCTCAATGTTTACCGTTATGCAATCTTCGCAATCAACCGAACTATTCTCGGTTCTTGTAAGCCCTATGGAGGGCAAAGTTAGTCTTAGATCTATTGACTTGTTAATAGAATGCGTGTATTCTATATGCAATGTTTTGTCCATTGGTGGTGAACATTGGACCCGGCTCCCTAGTAAAAAAACCTGTTTCTACCGCGAAAGGTACTACTTTTGTTTCAATAAAAGAAAGTGGTTTTAAAGTTTACGAAGTCTGAAAATCAAATTTAAAAAAAATTGTCCGCTCCTCAGTTTCGGAGGAAATCAAAGGTTTCGCATTTTTTTAAGTATTCAAATATACACGCAATTTTCTTAAAGTTGTAACACCAAAGAGCCCAATCCATCTGGTAGAAGGGCTACATTGCGCTCCATGGCCACATGTAAGCAACTTAAACAAACACGTGTTCCATTTCAAGTGAATATCAGATGAGTTGCTACTTCCAGGAACCAAGATCGTAGTCTCATAAATATTCGTAGTTCATTAACATTCGACCGGGAAGGTATCACTAATTCGGAAAGGGTGTGATTGCTGACTCTAATAAATGGCAACCACACCTCTCTACCGATACGCAAGAACTACTTCAAGCTTAAAAGGTAGGCGGTAGTGATCTTCCCGGTCAAATTATACTCTCTTTACCTTGATAATATTTTATACAAACATACCCATTTTTATTTGTCAAACGAAAATGGCCCAAGGTTTGCTAGACATCAATAAATTTAAATTCATTATTTCTGAGACAGCTCAACATTATGTCTATGTTTGTGGGCAGAAATGGATGTGATGACATCAGAAATAACTAAATCCGTATTGTCATACCCATTTCAATTTGGCTATCTGGACCGGTAATAAATATTGATGTCAAGCGCCATTGTCACGGTCTAGCTAGATATATTTAGTCTGTGCGACACTTAGGGTGTGCACACACCATCATTTCTTGAACAAACATGTGAAACCATCCTTGAAAGTTTTGAAAGAAAAAAATATTTTTCATTTTATCTTAGGTTACTGCATTCTATAGCCATCTGTTTTAAATTACGAATCAGTATTAACCTGGACCCGAAGATCAGCTTTCCAAATAGATCTACAGTAATGAAAAATCTTCTATTCGCCTTTTGCGATCCACTACTAGTTAAAGACCTCTAATGAGTGTTTTATTTATAGTCACTCCCCCTTTTTTTTTTTTCGAGGGGGAAACCTTCCAAAGGTACCCGACGCCGTGGGAGCGACGCAGGGTTATGTGGGATTTTTACCGCACTAAAACCTCCCCGGTGGCCGTCCTCGGCGCTGAAAAGGAGGACTCCGGGATCTCGAAACGACTTCAACCGGAATCCTCCGAGCGCGCTGCCCCATCGGGCTCCTCCCAGATGGGCGGCTGGGCCCACCGCTCCGTCTAGTCTTTACGACGGTATGCGACCACACATACCGCCGTCCTTCTCGGGATTGCCTGACCGAACGGTTCGAGCTCCCACTCTAGCCGTCTGCAACCCCGGAAGCCCCTTTTAGTCGCCTCTTACGACAGGCAGGGGATACCGTAGCTATATTCTGATCCCGAGGCTACAGGGACGATAGTCACTCCACCTGACAATTGTTATTGACCGCAATTAGCGTTGAAGTTCCTCAGAAAGACATTGCTGCAAATGTCTGGTTTCATACCTTAGTCAACTCTAACGACATCCACGAAAAGAGACAAAACTGTGCCATCCTAGAAAGGCAAAACATGGTTCGACTCACCCACACTACGGCTCAGATTAACTATTAATCTATAGCTTCTAAGCAGTGGTTAAGTTATATCACTAGATATCCGAAACAAATCTAATAAGACGAAATCAAAACATATAACAACCAATGCTACTTCATCCGTCCTGTTTAGACATCCTACTGTCCCGAAGTTGATCTTGCGCCTTACTAGGTCAAAATGCCACTGCATTACCTTTTTTTTTGTTCTCGAGGGGGAAACCTTCAAAAGGTACTCGACCCCTTGGGGGCGATGCAGGGTTATGTGGGATTTTTACCGCACTAAAACCCCCCCCGGTGGCCGTCCTCGGCGCTATAAAGAGGACTCCAGGATGTCGAAACGACCTCAACCAGAATCCTCTGAGCGCATTGCCCCATCGGGCTCCTCCCAGATGGGCGGCTGGGTCCACCGCTCCGTCTAGTCTTTACGACGGCATGCGACCACCCATACCGCCGTCCTTCCCGGGATTGCCCGACCGAACGGTTCGAGCTCCCACACTCGCCTCCAACCCCGGAAGCCCCTTTTAGTCGCCTCTTACGACTGGCAGAGGATACCGTAGCCCTATGTTGATCCCGGAAATACAGAGACGGCGACTGCATTACCTAGCAATGTACTTTTGTATTTTTATTATTAATAACAATTAGAGTTCCTTACTCAAAGGGTACAAACGGATCCCTGTTACAAAGACTCCGCCGTCTGTCTGTCCATCTGGCTCTCTGGCCGTCTGTCCGACTGTCTGTCACCATGCATGAGCTATGATAGGTAGACAGTTGAAATTTTCACAAACGATGCATTTTTATTGCCATTTTTATAGATAATTTATCGAACTTTGAAACGCACTTCGCACGTTTACTTTTTTATTAATCTATACTTATAATAAAGTTGTAGAGAGGTCAATTCTGTACATGAAATATTTTTCCAAAATAACTATCAGGGCGTGATTAGGGATCGATACTGATGCCAAAAATGCAATCAGTAAAATTTTTGTCTGTCTGTCTGTCTGTCTGTCTGTCTGTCTGTCTGTCTGTATAACCGTTATAGAAACAAAAACTACTCAGTGGATTTTAACGAAACTTGGTACGATTATTCTTTATACTCCTGGGCTGGTTATAGTATACTTTTCATCCCGCTACAATCAATAGGAGCAGAGCAGTAAAGGGAAATGTTGGGAAAACGGGAGAAGTTACTTTTTTAAGCTTCTGTCGCGTGTGCAACCTTAATGGTTAAAGCTACACAGAAATCATGTATGAGGGAAATATTTTCCTTGAAACTATCTAAAAAATATCCTACGACAGCATATGTCTATCTTTTATGGTTGACTCACAATAACACGTGTAACTCCCGATAGCTTAGCAGTTCAAAGCTTTCTGATTATATTTGTCTACTCTTACGTTTATAACTCAGTCATCTATCTGTACGAAAATGAACATGAAAATGAAAAATGAAAAATGAAAAATGAAAAATGAAAAATGAAAAATGAAAAATGAAAAATGAAAAATGAAAAATGAAAAATGAAGAATGAAAAATGAAAAATGAAAAATGAAAAATGAAAAATGAAAAATGAAAAATCAAAAATGAAAAATCAAAAATCAAAAATGAAAAATGAAAAATCAAAAATGAAAATTGAAAAATCAAAATTGAAAAATGAAAAATGGGCGGTATCACGGTTTTATTTTGTGGTGATTTTCGACAAACTTTACCGGTAATACCACGCGGAACCCGAGCTGATGAGGTTAGGGCTTGCCTGAAAAGTTCTTATTTGTGGCGTGATATACAATCGGTGCATTTAACTATGTTTATAAACATGCGAGTGAGAACTGGAGATAACCCGGATGATCGTCAATTTTCTGATACACTGTTAAAGATTGGCGAAGGTACCTATCCACAACTACACCAAGGAAAAGTTATTCTGACGCCTGAGTTATGTTGTATAGTGCAATCCCAACTACATCTTATATCGTCGGTTTACGGTGACGTAACAAATATATTAAATAGGGACAATTCTTGGCTATGCGAAAGATCCATCTTAACTCCTCGCAATGACCAGGCATTTGAGATTAATAATAAAATACTGTCGAATATACAAGGGGAAAGCAAAGTTTATAGTTCAATAAATAGAATGGTCGATGAACAAGACGCCACTAACTACCCGATAGAATTTTTAAATTCTTTAAATATGCCCGGACTTCCTTCTCATGAAATTTGTTTAAAAATTGGCATTCCGATTATTCTGCTCCGAAATTTAAGACCACCACAACTTTGCAATGGAACTCGGCTAAAAGTAACCCGGTTGCAACAAAATATAATCGAGGCTCAAATTTTAACAGGTTGCGGTGCAGGAGAAACCGTCTTTATTCCCAGAATTCCCTTAGTACCTAATAATTTTCCATTCCAATTTAAAAGAACGCAATTCCCAGTATCGGTGTGTTATGCAATGACAATTAATAAGGCTCAAGGGCAGACTTTTCGTGTTGCTGGAGTAGATCTCGGTGTCAGTTGTTTCTCGCATGGTCAGTTGTACGTCGCTCTTTCCCGGGTCAGTAGTTCCAAAAATCTTTACGTTCACGTGCCGGATGGATCAACATTCAACATAGTTTACCCGGAAGCTTTGCATTGAAGTATTTTCGTTGTATAAGTACTTAAGCCTTCGGCAGGATCAGAATAGGGCTACGGTATCCCTGCCTGTCGTAAGAGGCGACTAAAAGGGGCTTCCGGGGTTGCGGGCGGCTAGAGTGGGAGCTTGAACCGTCCAGCCAGGCGATACCGGGAAGGTGGCGATATGTGTGGTCGCATACCGCCGTAAAGACTAGATTGGGTGGTGGGCCCATCCGCCCATCTGGGAGGAGCCCGAGTCCTCTTTATAGCACCGAAGACGGCCACCGGGGGGGTTTTAGTGCGGTAAAAATTCCACATAACTCTGCGTCGCTCCCACGGCGTCGGGTACCTTTTGAAGGTTTCCCCCTCGAAAACAAAAATAAAAAAGGTTCTTAAGCCTCATGTGAACGTGATCTAAACAATATTACCAATACATTAACTCAATAACACACAAGGAGTTACTCGCTGGCGGAGTCGCGGGCAAAGCTATTAACAATAATATTGTGCGGTTCCGTATTGCGATATTTTTCAACAGTATTGTAGATATGACATATTATATTTCCCTACTAAAATACGAAAGTTAATCTGTCTGTTACATCAAAACCACTGAACCGTGAGGAAGGACATAGGCTACTTTTTTTTTACGAAAAACAACGGAAACGCGGACGAAGTCGTGGGCAACAGCTAGTAAAGCAATAAAACATACTTTTATATGAGGCGACCACCATAGTCCTCGGGAGTAGCAACGCATCTATGATTGACTTCAGATGGAACCCATGTCCTGTACGAAGTTGATTACAGATGTTCATGGGCGGCAGTGACCACTTAACATCAGTGGACTGCATGCTCGTTTGCTACTTAAGTCAGATAAAAAATACTATAATACCGACCTAAGAAATAAAGCGTTTATAAATGTGACGACATCTGGCCGTATCTATTCTTATAAAATTATTAGGCGATTAGCAATCCCACCTGCGACTAATGTTAGAAAGATAGAATGACGATTTTATTTCGTTTCTTTGTTATTATTCGTTTCAGTTTTAAAACAATAGATAACAACTTAAAACTTAAAAACCTACACTCATAGCCCCACAGTAGGATTTTCTCCTGTGTCGTGGGTGCCATGGACACACACAAAGATGAATACACATACACCCAGAACAAGAATCTAAACTCATCATTCAGTTACCTGTCTGGCCGGGAATCGAACCCGGAACCCACTGCGTGTCCGGTACGGCAACCGCTGCGCCACTTGGCGCCACTTTAACTTAATAGTAAAGTATTAAATTTTAGCAGGCTTCAAAATTTGAGTTAAAATTTTCGGACTAACAAAGTTAATGTCCACGGCTTAAAAGTTATAGATTAAGTGCTTACAAGAAAGCATCAAATTATTTACCTTTCTTCAATTGGGAACGACGACATCAAGGAAAGGAAAACTTATTTTCAAAATTTTCAATTATACCTACTCAAAGACGTGTGATATGTGGCAATTATTTGGGTAACATGATAGATAACCCATGACCTTTTTCACTTCGCGTAGACGCGTACGCCCCATATTGATAGGTAGGTTTTATTTTGTATAGAAAACCCTTAAACGTGTATCATAATTCAATATTTGAGTATATGTTTCTCCCAGTGCAATCATTAATTAAAGATCTATATAAGAGCCTAATGTTTGAAACTTGCCCTCTCAATCGGGAGGTTCGAGTTTCAAACCACGCACGAGGCACGCACCACTGATTTTCGCGTGTATTAGAAATTAATTATCACAGCTTTTCGATGAAGAAAAACATCGTGAGGAAACCTACACACCCGAGAGTTCTTTAAAAAAAAGTTCTCAGAGGTGTGTGAAGTTCACCGATTCGCACTTGGCCCGCGCTTGTACTATGGCCTAAAAAATCTCTCATTCTGAGAAAAGACCCGTGCCCAGCAGTGTACCAGTAGTGTAGTGCAACCGGTGGTTGTTAGGTACAACCCATTATTGGGTGCAACCCAATAATGGGTTGTACCCAACAACCACCTACATCAGGTGGACTGCATTTTCAGTTCATATTACTTCAAAATTACAATCAACTCAATACAAAATTAATATTGATTTAAAATCTGCCACACACATATAAGATATTGTTTTGTTATTATTATCCAGAGTTTTTATCGTATATCCTGTGAGCTTATCGGGATACGAGTTCGTCCTAATGAGGACGAAGTTATCTATAAATATTAAACGAGAAGGAACTAATTGGCTATTGAGTCGTGACAGGAATACGATGGGGGATAGATGTGATTAACTCTGTCCAATTGGAATAAATAAACACTGCGAAGCGCTTATGACTAAGTGGAGTACATGTATCGAGAAATATAGGTGAGATGAAGTTACAAATGTCATCTTGATGCGAACATTCGAATCAAATAAAACACCAATAGAATTTAATAATAATAATAAGATTGAATAATAATTTAATACAAAAGCATTTTTAGTTTAGTTTTAGAGGAGCGCCAGATAAAAAATTAACAATGTTTTTTATACATAACAAATAAAGTAAAAATATTAAAATATATACCAAAAGTTCACTGGCCGCAGTGTAGTTAAAGCATCAAGAATATTCTAGGCGTATTTTTTGATAAAACTGTATTTTTAACTTAAAATTTATGAATGTTGAATTGTGCCGTTATTCATACAAGGCTTGCTGCCTTATGTATGTACAAAATAAATTTTATACCAAACTGAGAATTGTTTATTTTAATGGATGGATTATTGGACCAGAGAAGACATTCTGCTGAAACATATAGACCTCGACAATGCTCGTCGAAATTAGATGTTTTCTACACAAATAACCTTACTCCTGACGTGACCACAAATATCTAGAAACCCAGACAACACCCAGACCCAAAACTTAGAACAGACATCGCAATACTCTGTTAAGATATGTACTTAGCCGGGATACTAACCAGGAACTTTGACTACCGCATGGTAACTCTACCATGCGTATTATCAATATATACACGCATATAACAAATTATTAAAACAGTGAATTAGTGAGCTTTATAAAACAGTGACATAAAATATAATCTGTTATGTCATTTGTAAGCCCTGTAAATAAAAAGTATGCTCGTTAAAATCGTAAACATCCAGTTAATTAATTATGCCGCTGTGTATTGATTGGAGACCACTGAAGTGGCAGTGCAGTTGACTGGCGAATGTTATGGCATTGCCAGACGAGACGCGTGTGGAACGCTGTATGAAGTTACCAAAAACCAGTAATGTTGTCATGGCAATGGAGACTAATAATAATGTAACAAATATTCGCATATTTTTACATATTCGATCCTTGCGAATAGATCTTGCCAATGATTTGCGAATATAAAAATGCATATTGATGACCAGTTTACCGCTCTTACACTATTTTAATATTTTATACTGGTTATTATTATATATATTTTAGGTAATGTAAAGGGTTACCTATACAGATCTGGGACTATGGAATAAAATACGTGTTCCGTTAACTGTGTATATTTCAGACTGTGTGCTTAAACGACGGACGCAGCCGTCTCTATATACATATTTTTTCGCTGAAATGCAACACTCACACTCTCACGATTCAGATGATCTCATTTTAATTGCTGACATGAATTAATATATTACATGTCCCTACACCATTCCCCCCTTAACAAAAAAAAAATGAAATAATATATATATTAATAACGAAAAACCTAAGAAAAATAAATGGCAGCAATGTATATGCTGACCTAAGTTAAGTACTGGGGTGGCACAGGTCGCTGACCGTGTTTAATTTATAACAATAAATATTTTCTAAAAATATGCTACATTGCATGAGTGTTGTTGCATTGGCATTTTCATCGAACATGATTACCCTAATTTTTAAATACTATAATCAAATAAAATTAAGAGTCTCCAGTATTATTAATTGTTACAAAAACGTACCTTAAAACAATGTATATAACGTATAAAGCAAAATAGCAAAAATAAAGTAACTGACCTACATAATTACTCACATTTCAATACTCGTGTTGCATCAAAGTGTGTGTGTTACAGTGAGAGTGTGAGTGTTGCATTAAAAATGTCTACTAAACAAAACGAGCAGGTGGCCTGATGACACGGCCGCTTCTCGTTGTTTTAGGACATAGAGTTTTACTAGATGTGGCTGTGTTATTAGAACTGAAACTATTTTTATTCAAGTCACAAAAATTATTAAAACTATTACTATCATTAAAATTATCTGACGGCATCTCGTCAAGTATAAAAGCAGGTTTAAGCCTATCAATAGAAATACAAGATTCCTTATCACCTATCTTAATAATAAAAGTCTTTCCTTTCCTACTAATTACATTATAAGGACCTTCGTATGGCGGCTGCAGTGATTTTCGCAGTAGATCATTTCTTACAAATACGCTCTTACAAGTATTTAGATCGCTAGACACAAATAATGATCGCGAATTACCATGGATCTTTGGTCGTGGTTTTAATTTTTTAATAACATCCCTAAGCAACTGTAAATATTCCGAGTCCGAAGTACATAACTGAGTATCATCATAAAAATCACCCGGCAATCGAATCGCTTTACCGTAGGTTAACTCAGCTGCGCTCACGCCGCTGTCACTTCTAGTAGCTGAACGTAGACCTAATAACGCGATCGGAAGTTCATCTACCCAGGAATTGTTGCATTGTAAACGTGCCATGAGAGCCACTTTTAGTGCTCTATGCCAACGTTCTATCATGCCATTGCTTTGTGGATGGTAAGGAGTAGTACGAAGTTTGTGTATACCCAAATACTTCATGAGGTTATTAAACAAATCACTCTCAAATTGTCTTCCTTGGTCGCTTGTAAGCTTCGAAGGACAGCCAAAACGAGATATCCAACACTCAAAAACTACCCTAGCTACAGTCTCCGCTGTGATATTCTGCACGGGTACAGCCTCAGGCCATCCCGTGGCGCGATCTAACATCGTTATGCAATATTTATAACCATCAGCTGTTATTGGCAAAGGGCCCACTATATCAATGTGTAAATGTTGAAAACGATCTACTCGTTCAAATTCACCTATACCGGAAAAAGTATGCCTATTAATTTTGACTTTTTGACAACGTATACATGCTCTTGCCCACTTAGCAATGTCTCGATCCATATTTGGCCAAAAGAACTTTTGTTTGATCAATTGCTTACTACTTTTAATGCCAGGATGGCTAAGGTCATGTACTGAATGAAAAGCTATCATACGAAATTTTTCAGGTAAATAAGGTCTAATTCTGTTAGATGATACCTCACAATATATTTGTTTCTCGCAATCTGGTAGGTAAAATTGTTTAAACTGTAAATTGTCATCCGATACTTGCAGCGCGTGCTGTAGGTATTCGTCACTGGATTGCGATTCCGCTAACTCAGTGTAATCTAATGTCGTGGGACAACTTATAGTTTCTATCCTTGACAACGCATCTGCTACTACATTTTTATTACCATGTATATACCGAATATCAGTACTGAATTCGCTGATATAGGAAAGTTGACGAATTCGTCTAGGACTTTCCTTATCACTATTAACCTTCGTAAAAGCGTAAGTTAAAGGCTTGTGATCCGTAAAAATTACTAGTTTACGGCCTTCTAATAAATTTCTAAAGTGTCTGATGGCCATATATATTGCTAACAATTCCCTATCGTAAGTTGAGTATTTAACCTCTGTTAACGTTAATTTTTTGGAAAAATATCCCAACGGTTTCCAGGATTTATTTATCTGTTGTTGTAAGACTGCACCTACGCTAGTGTTTGACGCGTCACACATTAATGATAAATTAGCATCCTGTAATGGGTAAGACAATGTAATGGCGCTTTTTAAGCTTTCCTTACATTTCTCAAATGCCTCGTTGGCCTTATCGGTCCACGTAATTATTGTTTTATCTCGCTTCTTAGTATTATGTAAATAACTATTTAATTCTGCCTGGCAATCAACTGCCTTAGGAATATGTGCACGGTAAAAGTTAACCATACCGAGAAAACGACGCAATTGCTCAACGTTTTCGGGTCTCGGAAAATTTACAATAGCTTGCACTTTATTGTCGAGCGGGCGAACGCCATCCGTCGAAACTTCATACCCTAAGAAGTCTAATTTGGACACCCCAAACACACATTTTGAAACATTAATTGTCACACCATACTCATTGAATCTTTGAAAAATCGCTTTCAGGTGCTCTTTATGAATTTCCTCAGATTCACTCGCTATAAAGACATCATCTATATAATTAAAAACGAAATCGAAGCCACGCAGCACTATCGTATCCATGAATCTCTGAAACGATTGAGCTGCGTTGCGCAAACCAAACGTCATCCGCGGAAATTCAAAAAGTCCAAACGGTGTAATGATTGCGGTTTTTTCAACGTCCTCCGGGGCAACAGGTATAAAATGATACGCTCGATTTAAATCTAATTTACTAAAAATAATTTTCTTTCCTGCCACTAAATATTTAAAATCGTTAATGCGCGGAATCGGATAACGATCGGGCTTAGTTATGGCGTTTAATCTCCGATAGTCCCCACACGGGCGAATTTCCCCATTTTTCTTGGGTACCACGTGTAAAGGACTCGCCCAAGGACTTTTAGATGGCTGACATATACCTAAATCTAACATGTTTTGAAATTCCGCTTTAACCTTCATGTAACGGTCTGGAGGTAGCGGTCTCGCCCTAGCGTATACCGGTGGCCCCGTAGTTTCGATATGGTGGCACACCGAATGCTTAGGTATGTCCTTATAAGACACTAATTTAGTGACGTCCGGGTACTCGCACAGTATATCATGCCAGATATTATTATTAATTACTGTTTTAATGGATGATTCACAATCATTATGACATACAATAGAAGCGATCGTATTTAGACGCGTAAGTTGATCTACTAGCTTTCGCGTGCTTAAATCAACCAACAACCTATAATGGGTTAAAAAATCTGCCCCTATTATAGGCTGTTTGACAGCCGCTACGATGAATGTCCATCGGAAAGCTCGTCTTAAACCTAGATCTAAAATTAAATTACGCATACCATAAGTTTCAATCTCGCTTCCATTAGCCGCATAGAGTTTGTATTTGTCACTCGCGATATCCTTGGAACGGCACTTAGATACAGGAATCACGGAAACGTTTGCGCCAGTGTCTATTAAAAATCTTAGTCCACTGTTTTTGTCCAACACACAAAGGCGATTTGACGTGTTGATACAAACTTCCGCCACAGGTTGTATCACACCTAGTTTTCCGATGTGGTAGTCTTTTTCGGCTCCTTCCAGTTACACGTTTCGACACATTTAGTAGCTTTGGTACGATGCTTAAAATGATAGTAGCATAACCACTCGGGGTTGTTACGCCTTCTACTCACGGCTCTCGATCGCGACCTTGCTTGTTGATATCCGTCCGCACCATCTCTGCCGCGTTGTGGGGTCCGCGAACGACGCAGCTCTGCGACTTCCATCCGTAGCTTTTCCACCATGGCAGCCAATTCCGAGGAGGAGCTGGAGTCCTTTGAGGTAGAAGTAGACCACACCGCTGCGATTTCACTGCGCTCCACTTTGGGTTCTTGGGCACGCATCGCAGGTACTCCTTGAGTGGCCATAGTCCAATTTGCAGTTATACAGTTAACTATTCGGGTCACCAGTTTAGGTAATGTCACGTCACGTTACGATCACGTCGGGAGATGTATCACGTCGGGGTCACCAGTTTAGGTAATGTAAAGGGTTACCTATACAGATCTGGGACTATGGAATAAAATACGTGTTCCGTTAACTGTGTATATTTCAGACTGTGTGCTTAAACGACGGACGCAGCCGTCTCTATATACATATTTTTTCGCTGAAATGCAACACTCACACTCTCACGATTCAGATGATCTCATTTTAATTGCTGACATGAATTAATATATTACATGTCCCTACATATATTCTCAGATGCACCTCCCTGGTAACAACTAATAACTTAGTAATGCACAAAGTCCAATGAACCGTGAACTGAGGGAAGATTTCATGTCGTGAATGTTTAAATCCGCACTCCTTTTCCACGCACACACATTATTAGCTTACTGTCGTGTTAACAGCACACAGTTTGCCACAAGAACAATATGTATGTCTGCATAAGAAACGCTAGGATTTTTCATGCGCAAATTTTAAAAATATGTTTAATATAAGTCCAAATATCTAATTACGAAATATTTTATCAAATGTAGTTTTAAGATCTATGCATACATAAGGATAGACAGCGATAAATGTTCAATTCAGTTAAACTCTACTTCGTTCAAACCTTGCACGTGTGGTGTTTATTAAGTGATTGGGAACTGTCAACTTTTCAAGGTGGTAGCACCAGTGTAGTTAAACCGGGGAAGTACCACCGCCACACCTATTTCTAGCGTGAAGCATTTCTTGCGTTTCGATAGAAGGGTGTGGTTGCCGGCACTCTTTCACATGAGGCGACCATCATAGTCCTCGAGTGTAGCAACGCAACTGTGATTGACTTCAGATGTAACTTATGTTCTGTATAAAGTTGATTACGGATGTCCATGGGCGGCAGTGGCCACTTACTATCAGGTGGACTGCATGTTCGTTTGCTACTTCAGTCAGATAAAAAAATGAGAATTTACCACCAGGTATATCTGTTATTGCAGTACGATTATTTAAGGATGTCATATATCAACAGAAAAGTGTATTTATTGAGAACAGTTTACATATTAATGTACACACTAAATAAGCTACGAGTAATTAAGTCAGCCGCTTGTTCGATTGATTGGACTCTACTGAAGCGATGGGATAATTGACAAACTTAATTAGGCGTATTCGGAGCGTCTATACTTGAGGCGCAGATTGGTATTTAAACGCGCGCTGTCTGATACATCCGGTTCCGGGTTCAATTCCAAACGATGTACACGATGTTTATAGATATTTGATCTAGGTCGGAGTATTAGTGAAAAGTAAGTAATGTATTAGATGTCTTGTTCTGGGTCTTAGTGTTTGTGTAATATGTTTGTATCTCATTGGCACATAACTGGAACCCTAGTGTGGGATTTACATTGTAGAAAATAAAATTATATTTAGCGCTCCTCCTATTCTTGCCTTTTAGCAACTAAGTTGTGTCTAGATTAAGTCTCTCTCTCTTTCCTTTCTTTCTCTATCTCTTTATCTGTGTATCTTTGTGTGCGTGTATGTGTGTGTATATATATGCATTATGTCCAATTGCTATTTAAACCATTTTGTGTCTCTATTGAACATGAATTAACTAAGAAAGCAACAGAACAAATTGCTAGTTCAGATTGATGGATTTTACTAATATAATAAATGAAAAAGTTTGTGAGAATACGTATGTTTGTTACTCTTTTACGCATAAAGTAACAGTCGCTTAATTTGGTACAGTGATAGTATGTGACGTTGATTCACACATAGGATAATCATAATCGGGATATACGTAACCGAATCAAACGAAGCCGCAGAAATAAACTAGTATAGTATATGATAAATCCAGCAAAGACTTAACAGTAGAAGCGCGGAACGTTAAGACACCTCTAGAAACGCGGATGTTTTGGGTAAACAAATGTGTATTGCATTTACGTGGTTGAAGTCCCGTGCACATAATATAATAATATTTCATGAAAAGTCACAAAACTCACGATTATACGCATAATAAAATATTAACAAGAGCAGGAAGAACATCGAAGTGGGTCAAATTTGGGTCTCCCGCACTTCTAGTGTTAATGATTAATGTTAATTTTATTTTGTTTTATGTTTATCTTTATTTGTTCTTAAATTTAGACAGAAATTACACTTCGTACACATTAGGTGAGTTGTATATACCTGTAATAGCGATTCACACTGAACCAAACGAATTATATATAGTGATAAGTCAATGGTATATCTAAATAAATAAATAAATATTTTAATTCAAAGATACAAGAAAATTACCTTAGATTTTAGAAAATGTTGATCACTTAGTATTCTTATTAAAATCCTTTTTTAAAACTAGAACGTCCATTTATAATCTTTAAAGATAATCTAAACGCCCACATTATATTCACATGTCGATAGAGCCGTCGAAAATAAATACATGACTAATGGTTTTACTTCGCACATCCCATAATTCTTTTTATCGGGTCCAAAATACCTTCCTACACGACAGGATGCTTATAGGGTTGACACTAATACAAAGGAAAAATAATTCGAATGTTAAACACGCTTTCTACACTCTACATAGCCCCACAATAGGATTCTCTCCTGGGTTGTGGGTACCATGAACACACACAAGACGAATACACAAACACTCAGACCCAGAACATCTACAACAATCTAAACTCATCATTCAGATACCTGTCTTGCCGGGAATCGAACCCGGGACCCATTGCGCGTCAGGCCGGTATGGCAACCGCTCTCCCACGCGGGTCGTCAAACAGGTGTTACACTAATTACGTTTACAGAAGTCAAAGACATAACTCAAAAGAAAAATCAAGCTAATTATAATGAGTGACCGAATGAAAACTGGTTTCTGTGCCCAAATCGTAACCGAACAATAGATTTCTAGCTTCATCCCGGCCGCAACCGTAACCTAAACTTTTTAGACTTATTAAAACTTGTAAACGAACTTATTGTCGATCATTAATTATAATTAACTTACACATGAAAGTAACAATAAATGTTTAAACAAAATTATAGGTTGCTAATGCAGAGCCAATTCGTAAAGAACTTTACTTTAAGACTGGCCACAAACGCGGTAAAACCACTGAGAAGTAAATGGAAACACAATTTAAATCAAAAACGCTTAATACTACTATTTAATTTGGAGAATGCATAACATGTTTTTCTGTGTAAATCATGCACGGCATTATTTATATAAGACTAGCCGACCCGGGGAACTTCTTTACGCCTGAAAGTCAAAAATCTATAAAAATTTATATCTCTATCTATCTATTTATATCTTCAGTATATTATGCATGTATTATACATAAAAACCTGCCTCCTGAATAACTCTATCTTAAAAAAAACTGCATTGAAATCCGTAGCGTAGTTTTAAAGATCTAAGCATACATAGGGACAGATAGCACGAAGCGACTTTGTTTTGTACTATGTGGTGAAAATGTATACAAAGTCGGTATATGATTTTAGAATAATATTCTCGCGGAATTGATACATTTTAGTGTTTGACACGTACTCACAGTACACTGTTTTAACTCCTATACTACTGATATTAGTAAATTTCGCCGTGATCACGATCCAAGCAACTTAATGGAAATATCGACAGAAAATAAAATTGTACCTACATCGAAAATAGTATTCTTTACATATTAACTGCTTATATTATATTAACTGCTTTATTTTGTTTCTACCTGCTTTTAACTATATTTTTGGTCATATATTATTACATAAACAAAAAAATGTCTGCGATTAGAGAAAAGGGGGGGGCCTTCTCTCTCACGGGCGCCATATTGAAAAATAATTAACTTTTCTACAATCCATAAGTCATAATTATTTATGTGCATAAATGTGGTTAATAGGTTTTTACAGCATCGTTTCTTACTTTTGCCACATGTGGTGTGCAAAATATATTTTATAGTGTTAGAAGGTAATTATGATTAAAATATGTCAATTATTACAATAACGGAATACAGTCATGAATAAGGTATATTTTTCAGACTATAAAAACACTTTTCAATGAGCCACTTATGTAGTTGTTTTTTTTTTTAATTTATTAACAGTTACATTTTTAAATTTGTTTGTATGTATTTTGTTGTATATACTAACACACATATGATACCATACTAACTACTACTATACTAACTACTACTAGTACTACTACTACTAACACACATATATACATGTGTACCAAGTAAATTGACATACATACAAACACACGCCCGAAAAACATTACCCTCCTTATGACGTCATCGTATAAAAAGATTATCATAATTACCAACCCTAGTAAGATGTTACCGGCCAAAAGCAATAAAACTTGCTTTTACTAAACGGTCCAAATACGACCACGGCTATTTTGGGTACAACATTAATCACATATAATTTAGAGGTAACGAACTTCTGTTCAACTTCCGTATAACAATAGTTATTAAGCTCTCGGATTCAAAGCTATTTGATGAGCTTTTGAACTTTTTGTTACGAAAATATAGGTCATGTCGAGTTTGAAATATTGCAAGAATAAATGTTTTGATATTTTGAGCTCTTTTTTATTTAACGTGGTTTACAGTTGGCTATCGTTCTAGGATAGAAGTTTTGAGTTCGATCCCCGTTCAGGGATATCTTAATGATGAATTTAAATATTTTTTTTTTTGGATGAAGACTGTAATATCCAAGTCGTTTGTAAATTGGCATAGAGAGTTCCGAGGTTCGAATCGCAGGAACATTAACTACTAAGTTGTTATCAAGTTTTGTTTGTTCTGTAGTTACGTACTATATAACAGTGGAAACTATGTTATTCCTATGTATTTTATTTTAGTAACATTTTTGTACCTATAAAATGAATTGTTTGTTTCTCAAATAAATGAATACTAGATTTTTCTTGAAATTAGTAACTTAGTAAAACTTACCATGTTGCGAATTGAAAGCCTGTTTCTTACAGCTTTTTCATATATGTACTTCTATAAAATATGTATCCGTACGCAGCTGTATTACTACGATATAGAATTCTTCAACTACTTTACAAAGTTATCGAGCGAAAGCAGGAAAAGTGAGATAATCGATCATTTTGTAAGTGACGGCTTGAAAATTAGTTTGGTTTTGAATAAAAAAAATATTTACAATCTCTTAAAATATTTGCGAATGTAAACATAAACTTGTGTACCAAAGATATTTGTTGTATTATGAATTGTTTTTTTTTTATCAGTCCGAAGTAGCAAACGAGCATGCAGTCCACCTGATAGTAAGTGGTCATTGCCGCTCATGGACATCTGAATCAACTTCATACAGAACATGGATTCTATCTGAAGTCAATCACAAATGCGCTGCTACTCTCGAGGACTACGATGTTCGCCTCATATAAAAGTGTGCCGGCAACCACACCCTTTCATCGAAACGCAAGAAGTGCTTTACGCTAAAAATAGGTGTGGTGGTGGTACTTCCCCGGTCGAACTACACTGGTTCTACCACCTTCAAACCACTTTGTTTGTATGTTAGATTAGAATAGAACTTCGACATTCCTGCCTATGGTTAGTGACTAAAAGGGTTCAAAGTTACGGGCAGCTGGAGTGAAATTTCCAACCACTTCCCAGCGATCCCGGGAAGCAGAAGGGAAGGAGGACGGTATGCGTGGTTGCATACCGTGGTAAACAACCTGAAGATTGTCTACGATGAGCATAATTGCTGTCCTAGGCAGCCCAAGTCAAGAGAAAAAATGAGAATATAAGTTAAATAAATTCTTTTTGGGAGATTGGCAGACTTGTATCACTTGAACACTACGTTGATAGGTTTTATGACACATTTTGACAAGAAAAGGAATGCCACTACTCTATGATATCAATATTTCTATCATTCTTGTGGCCCACAAATATGATAGAAATATTGAACTAATCCATAGCATGCACTTCATAATTCCAGCCCCAGTCAAGTCTATGAGAAAAAAAAGTTAATAGGCATCTGCCACTATCATATTCAAGAACTGTCTACACAGAAAATAACGATCCCATAGGAGTTTCCCAGGCAGCATTAAGGGAAGTGCATACTTATTACTAAACCGATGTAGATGTAGTTATAGAGCAGGACTAAGTGCAATGTAGGGTGTGCACGAAAAATAATTTGTAGGGATATTTCCAAAACGCCTCTATCTTCCCATTGTCTTTTAATGTAAGGTCTAAATGGCAAAGCATGTAGTCTATTTAATGATAAGTAGTCATTTTCCACCAATTCGCACTTGGCCAGCGCGGTGGACTATAGCCTAAACTCTCTCATTCTGAGAGAAGACCCGTGCCCAGCAGTGGGACAATAATGGGTTGACGAGAAGTCATTTTCACTGATAGAGCAGTGATAGCCTAATGATTAAAACTTCGGAAGGTCCGAGGTTCAAACCCAGACACGCACCACTGATTTATGTGCGTATTAGAAATTAATTATAACTGCTTTTTGGTGAAAGAAAACATTATGAGAAAACTTACACACCCTAGCGTTTTTTGACAAAAAAAGTTCTCGGAGGTGTGTGAAGTCCACCGTTTCGCACTTGGCCAGCGCGGTGGACTATCGCCTTAAACTCTCTCATTTTGAGAGAAGAACCGTGCCCAGCAGTGGGACAATAAAGGTTTGTACCCCCAGTCATTTCCACTAATATCAAAAAGAATAGGAATTTTATCACAAGTCAATCGCAGTTGTGTTACTAATCACGAGATCTAAAATCGTAGCTTTGAATAAAAGTGAACCGGTAAATAGGGTATGAGTAATTTGCTTCAAACATCCAACAGTGAAACCACATAAGCCACATAAAAGCTTTCGGGCTATTATTATTTCATAATATGGCAGCCAATGCGATTCGAAGGCAATCACGGGGCTCTGAAGCATTACATGTTTTTTTTTATAAATTTGATGTATCAAACGAGCGTGCAGTCCACCTGATGGTGGTCACTGCCGCCCATGGACATCTGTAAATAACGTCATACAGAACAACGGTTCCATCTGAAGTCAATCACAGATGCGTTGCTACGCTAGAGGACTAAGATGGTCGCCTTAAATTAAAGTGTGCCGGCAAGCACACCATTCCATCGAAACGCAAGAATTACTCTACGCTAGAAATAAGTGGGGTGGTGGAACCTCCCCCATCGAACTAAATTGGTTCTCTGAAATGAAATTAAATGAAATATCTTAATTTTGCATAGGCTTACGGAGGCGCTTACAAAATGTCAGTTACATTTTTTTTATACTACGACCGGATCGGAACACGACCTCAACTGAGAAGATCCGGCAAGAAACTCAGTGGGTTTGTCTTTTTTCTTTATATATCTTTTTTTAAATTGTTTATTATTCTACCCGGTTGATTATAATTCTACTTTCGTTTCCCATCTATCAGCCATTTGAAGTCCACTGCTATACATACCGCAGTGGGTGTTGAAGTTACACAAGAAAACGCTACTGCTTACCTTCTGGTTTTGTACCTTACCTACGACATCCACGGGTAGTACCCTATTGGGGTACAACCCATTACTGTCCCACTGCAGGGCACGGGTCATCTCTATCAATGAGAGAGGTTTAGGCCATAAATTTACAATTCCAGACACATTTTCTGCTATTGTATCGTCTACAAATATTATTGGTTTAATTACCGAAGAATCTAGGTTACCAAGCTCTTTTCTGCTCTCAGCTATTTTATAGACTTAGGTACATATAATAATTACTTATATAGCCTGGTTTGGTCAACAATATTATAACTGTTAACTTTAAGCCTATACAAGCCAAAGATGTTTTATTTTATTTCATAAGATGTGGCGGTAATGTCTCATAAGTCGAGCTACAAAGAGTTCTATATGTACCAATGTCATGATTACGTACATATAAATAAAGTCAGCACGTAACGTAGTCTATTTCAGAGGCCTAACGAAACGCCACCCTACTTGGACTGTACTGAAGCGTTTTTTATCGCCGCTCTTGGCGCTCGTAAATTCACGTTCCCATATGATCGATGATAAGCGAGCAATTGTATAGAGTAGAGATCTGCTCGAGTTGAGTGATATATTTCTATTACGTATTCTGCTGATTCACGAGTTTTTTCATATCATTCACTCCAATATATCTATTAGATATATACGCCAGATGTGCTCTGTATGTCAGGCTTGAATAGCATCACTTTTCCTGTAGATGTCATAGGAACCAAGGAACAAAATCCAGGAGACGATCAGAAGGCTCTTCCTACATGGGTGTTCATACCCACAACACGGATGCCACGCGCGGTGACTTTTGACAAAAAGTTCAGCTATGCACCTCAAAATGCTGATGGATGATGCTGATAATGATGTAATGTAATGTATCGTATGATTATGTAATGTAATGTAATTTGATGTAATGTACCCGACGTGATTGTACCCGAGATCCATACTATCCATACCGTCTATATACATCCATACCATACTTACTATTACTACTCATTACGCTTTGAGGCATATACCAAATCTTAATCAGTTTGATTCTATACAGCGAAGTAGCGTAAATTATTGTCGCCTAGGACGGACGTTTAATTCGCTATTCCTCCAACAATTGCATTCAGCTCAAAAATAAAACGCTATCAATTATAAAATACTTCCAAGAATTTGTATCTCAAAAAGGTAGCCAAATAGTTTTTTTATGTAATTTAAGTAGCATACGAGCATGCATTCCACCTGATGGTAAGTGGTCACTGCCGCCCATGGACATCTGTAAGCCATTTCATATGGAACATGGGTTCTATCTAAACTCAATAACAGACGCGTTGCTACTCCCGAGCACAATGATGGTTGCCTCATATAAAATATCTCATACCACCCTTCTATCAAAACGCAAGAAATGTTTCACGCTAGAAATAATTGTGGTGGTGGTACTTCCCCGGTCGAACTACACTGGTTCTACCACCTGATTATAAATGACGTACCAATATGGTTCGTATTTTGCGTATGGTTCGTATTTTTCGTATATAAATTAGTCATTGTAAAGCAAATTTCTCTATTTTCCACCAAACAAATACAATAAAAGGAGATGTTTTCCAACAATGTTGCACAAGGAATAAACGTTTCTGTTCAGACGCGTTGTGCCAAAATTATTGAAAAGCCAATAAATCAGTAAACGTATGCAGCCGTTTGGTTTGTATTCAAAGTGAACAATTCAGGTTCGTACGTTTGTTGCAGAGTTCGGAAATATCTGGACTGAGGCAGATTGGTACATGTACTGTGATTTACACCACATTGCTGGAAATGAAATGTTCTTGTTTTGTACTAGTTGAATCCCACAGCTTCGCCCTCCTTAACAAAAATCTGTTGTCCTGTAGGAATAAGATATTTCCCTACACTAAAAAGTAGCCTATATGTTAATCCAGAGTATCAGCTAACTCCCTACCAAATTTTATGAAAATCGCTACAGCCGTTTAGAGGTAAATAAGTAACAAACATACACACTCACAAACTTTCGCTTTTATAATATTAGTATGATGATAGGCGTAACGGGAACACCATATAAATATTATGGTAAAACAAAACTAAAAAAAAACACACTTTTAAAGCATATCGAAATAAGAAGTTAAAATAATTATTAGAAAAACCTAAAATTATGAGAAAAAAGCTAAAAACAATAATGAAAGAAAACATTAATAATATTATTGTGGAATAAGCATGGGGCGCTTTGTGATATATTTTTCGTATATCAAGCAATGGAAACCATATTATACCCCACGCACCACGTTTTTTTCACAACTCAACCAACAACAACCCAAGCTAATAAACGCGTGTTGAAAATAGGAGTAATCTATGTTTTCCACTTTTTTATCAGATTAAGGTAGAAAATGGGCTTGCAGTCCACTTGATATGTAATGATAGAACCAGGGTTTTATCTGAAGTTAATCACAGGGGCGTTGGCACTCCCGTAGACTAATGTGGTCGCCTCCTATGTAAATGAGCCGGTAACCACACCCTTCCATCGCAATAACTGCTTCACGCTAGAAGTAGGTGTGGCGGTGAACCTACCCGTTCAAACTTTCTGTTCTGCGACCTGTTAAACTACACTTATTTCTGCCGTACTAGTTCAAATACTTTACTTTTTCGCTTTACTATTTTTAAGCTTCATTCGAGTGGCGACTACGTTTAGGCAAAGGGAGTACAGGTCCCCCTCCCCCCACCAGGTGAACCAATGGCCTGAAGAAGAGAGCGGAAAACCGTTGGATTCAGAGGGCACAGGACCGGTTGGAGTGGCGCCATTTAAGGGAGGCCTACGTTCAGCAGTGGACATCAAAGGGCTGATTGATGGATGGATGGATGAAGTTTTTGGCACTACTGTGTTGAATGTTAGTCAGAGTTTAATGAGTCGTTCAATTTTCGTCATCAAAGGTAGCAATTCAAAGCTTCAAATGTACGCAATATATCTGTGACCGACTGCAGATAGAGGTTCCATCCTGTTTTCATTAAAAAGGTGCATGTACGACAGTAATTACTGACCATCAGTTTGTTACGAGTATATCTGTTTTTATAATAATTTTATACTTACACATTAAATTAAGGTATTCTGATTCCATTTCCTGCTAATAACACATAGTTACACTGTAACTATCAATTTGATAAAAAAGTAAGTGATGCCAAATTACCTATAGTGTAGCTTTACAATACAATACAATATCATTTATTTGTCGAAATAAGGTATATTACAAAGGTGGTCAATAGTATGCTGTATAACTCCGCTTACATTACCCGTCATGGGTGTACAACTTTACCATTCCTACTTTACCAACTTTACCATTCCTGTGTGATACCGTCAGATTCGATCGAGTAGATACCACCCACACCTATTTCTATCTTGAATTAGTTCATGTAATTCGGTGAAGGGTGTGAAGGCTGGCTAAGTTTTACAAGTTTTACATCTTAGTCCTCGGATGTATTGTAGCAACGCTTCTGTAATTGGCTTCAGATAAAACAACTTTTCTGATAAATTATCTACAGTTCTCCATAAACGGCAAAGACCACTTACCATCAGGTAGATTATTTCTACTTAATTTGCCATCAAGTCGATTTCTTAATCATCAGTTGTATTTCATCCCTATTAAAACTATTTCATACAACTTCCACGCCGTAAAACGATCTAGGTCATAAAAATCGTGTTCGATTCAATAGTACGTAGTTTCTAGCCTGCCGATGACAGGAGATATTTCTACACATTTCCATTACGTTGAATTAATGGACGATTGGTTTCCAACAGATTTACAGTATGGCCATCAACTACAAGGTCGTACGTAGCTTTAGAACAATTGTTAATGTTACGAATTGTATAAATAAAAATGAACAAATAACACGCTGCAGAAACGAAGAACTCATCTTAGTAAATAAGTCGCATATTATGTCTTATGTCGAACAGTTAAAGTAATTTAATGGCGCTTTTTAATTTTTTTTAAACTCAAATTGTCATTCGCGCATGTAAGACGAATCGAACCTATCCTCATAAATTTAATTTAACTCTGTGCTCTTATTGTAAACGGGTATAAGTCTAAATATTACAAAACTAGATTGACTGATAGATCTCGATTTTTCTAGCAATTGTGGTATAAGAAGTCAATCTGGAAACTCGGACTTGTATACGTTTCACTTGAGGCACAGATTATAATGTAAGCAGTTTATGTCATAGCCAATATTTACTAGTACGACTAAATACGAGACATACTTATACATACCCAAAAAATATAATAATCCTTACTTCGCAGACGAGAGATTATTTATCGGGCTATGTATTGAAATATTGATTGAATAATAAAATAATTTAGCAAATCCTTGTTAATAAACGGAACGTCTTACAAAGCGGCAGCAGTTTATAAAATACCAAAATAAAAACACTTAAAACTATTGAGAAAGTAAACACACAAAACTATAGATAGGCACTATAAATGATCTAGATTGAACCTTTTATTTACGAATTTTAGAGCGCTCAATATTCACAGGCATAAAAAAATATTTACAGTGGCGATGAAATCATGAGTCTTCTGTATGGTAATAAGTGTATAGTAACATCAATTGAAATGAAATGAAATGAAATGTCTTTATTTTGCATAGGCCCGCGGGGGCACTTACAAATTGTCAGTTACATTTTTTTTCTTACACTACCACCGGATCGGAACACGACCTCAACTGAGAAGATCCGGCAAGAAACAGCGGGTTTGTCTTTTTTTCTTATTTATATTATTTTTTTTAATATTATTACAATCATGTTTTTTATTACATGGTAATGAAAGTTAGCTCCAGTATCTTGCCTTACAGTTCAGTAAAAAAAATTTTAAACAAAAAATACAACCGACTTCCATGCCACATAAAAGTAAAAAATAATTTAAATACATGTTGGTTTAGAGCAAACACAGTACTTAGTACATAGTCCCGAAGTCGGCGCTCATATAAGATACATGTAGTTTCGTCATGATCCAGCAAAATATGGTGAGCGCCGACTTCGGAACTATGTACTAAGTACTGTGTTTGCTCTAAACCAACATGTATTTAAATTATTTTTTACTTTTATGTGGCATGGAAGTCGGTTGTATTTTTTGTTTAAAAATTTTTTTTTCACGCTTTTCAGTCACGATAAAATCAGTTATGGCTGTTGCTAGTCGTCCGCTAACCGGATGAATAAAATTAATTATTCGTCCGATTTTCGGATGAATAAAATTATGTGCTGACGTCATCATCTAAAAATAGACTTCTTTGACACAACCGGTCGGGGGCGCTACCGCGCCCCCTCCCTTAGATTCTGAATTAGAAAAATCTGTTCGAACCTAACCTAACCGAATAAAACAACTTTTTCTGAGTAAACATTTATTTAAAGAATAGACCTATAATTATCAATATTTAAAGTAGAAAAAGTAATATAAACCTTATAACTAAGAGTATAATTCAACTGATACTGATAAAAATAATTTTGACTACCTATCCTTAGTTGGAAAACCAATACCATCAAAACCAATTTAAGTTCGGGCAGCATGGTCGTTATTCACTACATCAGGTGTACCCATAGCTTTACACAATTTATTAATCTCAGTAATATGATTTAACTCACCAGTTTCAATACGTTTTTTATTACGAGGATAATAAGTATGTTTAATATACAGACCATTTTTACTACGAATTTACCGTTTAGCGGACGATTAATTTATTTTATTCGTCCGATTACGGGACGACTAGACACTTCGATCAGTTATACGAGACCGTGTAATACATAGTATCCATAAGACTGCATAGTGCATACATAAATGGAAACGGTAATTTAAAATCAACCTTAAATGACAAGTCAAACAAAAGCGAATGTATCAAATGGCCAACGCCTATGCTTTAAGCCTGAAGTACCCGTGCATCATCAAGGCTGAAGAGTTGAAGGTCAAAACTATCATGTTATATCTTTGCCTAGTAATCTCATTACATATACGTAAGCACCATATGGCCAACGCCTATGGTTTAGGCTTGAAGGACCCCAGCATTATCAGGGTTGAGGAGTTGAAGGTCAAATTTTTTATGTCATATCTTTTCTATGTAATCGCATCGCATGCACGTAAGCAACAGATCCCCAACTTCTATGGCTTGGGCTTACAGTACCCTGCATCATCAGGGTTGAGGAGTTGAAGGTCAATTTTTTTATCATACGTCTTCGCTTTGTAAATATATTACATACCCATAAGCATCAAATGGCCAACGCCTATAGTTTAAGCCTGAAGTACCACTGCATCATCAGAGTTGAGGAGTTGAAGGTCAAATTTTTCATCTTTTATCTTTGCTTAGTAATCTTATCAGACATACGTAGCGATAATGTAGCTAACGCCTATAGTTTCAGCTTGAAGCACCCCAGCATCATCAGGATTGAGGAGTTGAAGGTACAATTTTCCACCATATACAACCATTTTTCTAATGTTCTACCTTACATTTTTTAAATATCATTTTGAATGCGTACTGATGAAATAGCTAAGTTTTATGGCTTAGGCATTCAATACCCCTGCATTATCAGGATTGAGGAGTTGAAGGTCCAATTTTTCGTCGTATACCTTTGCTTAGCAATGTTATTACAAATCCGTGAGCAACAAATGTCTAACGCTTATGGTTTAAGCCTGCAGTACCCCTGCATCATCAGGGTTGAGGAGTTGAAGATCAAATTTGTCATCGTACATCTTTGCCTTGCTATCTTATTAGATATCCTTAAGCACCAAATGGCCATCTCCTACCGTTTGGGCTTACAGCACCCTGCATCATCAGGGTTGAGGAGTTGAAGGTCAATTTTTTTATCATGTGTCGTTGCTTAGTATTGTTATTACATACCCATAAGCACCAAATGGTCAACCCCTATGGTTTAGGCTTGAGGCACCCCTGCATCATCAGGATTGAGGAGTTGAAGGTCAAATTATTCATCACATGTCTCTGCTTAGTAGTCTTATTACATATATGTAAGCACCAAATAGCTAATGTTATAGATTAGGATAGCTGTAACCCTGCATCATCAGGATCGAGGAGTTGAAGGTCAAATTTTTCGTCAACCTATATAAGCATAGATATATAATATATGTTCTAAGTTTCATAAGAATCGATTCGGCAGAAGCCGAGTTATCTCAAATTATCTAAAAAACTTGAGGAGTGGTGGTGGTTTCCACCCCATAACTCAAAGAGTTAAGCATCACAGCATACCCATGTCCAAGAGAAAAAGTTGCGTGACAAAATTTCCTATCAAATGAAAGAAAGAAAATGGAAATCGGTTTAGAAACACCCAAGTTATTCAAGATTTTAAGAAACCGACATTTTCCAAATTTCCGGGAAAACCGCCGGAAGGTTTTCATTTTCCTCAATATGGGACTGCCTGTGAAACTAGCCGCATACAACGTCGTATGAATCGTGTCGGTAGGTCGACGATTTCTAGCCATTTCGCCCGAACATACATAAAAAAAAAAAAAAAAAAAAAAAAAAAAAAAAAAAAAAAAAAAAAAAAAAAATATACGTGACGAATAGATAACCTCTTTCCTTTGGGAAGTCGGTTAAAGAGAGCCCTGTTAAGAATTATATACAAGATTTATTTATTTATTAAAACACACCATTACATCTGTCATTACAGGTTGCCCTAATGCGACAGAGTTAAGATAATGTGATGACCTGCCAGGTACAAAGGCCGTCACAGCACTCTTCATTAAAAGTTCCGAATTGAAATCGGAGACAAGGGCTAAGGCACAAATGCTTATTGTCTCACACATTTATTTGTCTTTGTAAAGTCTAGAGTACTCACAAAAGGAATCTCAAAAACATAAATTGTAGTTTCAGAGAGTAGCCAAGAGACACTAAATAAATAGTGAATACTAGCCAATGTAAATAACAGAATAATTACGTAAGGGATTTCAGTAATAGAGTTATAGGTATATTATACAGTACGACCTCACTAAGTAAAGCTCTGTTGGGCCGTACCTGCTGAAAAGGCTGAAGTATTAATTTATGGTCCCACACTCACTTTCAGGACATGTTTCACTATCAACGAGTGAAAACGAATTGACTACAATCGTTTAAGAAGGTTGACAGAATTTTTCTTGGTTTAACAGCGATAAATCCTACTACAGCAACTCTACCCTATATAATATAAAATAAATGGAACAGTCTAATAGAACAGTATGTGAGAATAGTCTATTTTTAGATATTAAGCTACATTGATTTGTTTTGAAAGTGCTCGAAATCCAATTTAATGTTTACACTAAGAACATAACTTTTTTTTCGTCAACTCATTATTGCCCCATTTCTCTTGTTTAAGGCCATAGTTCTCTGAGCTGACCAAGTTCGAATTGGTAGACTTATACCTTTGAAAACTTTATTTAAGAGAAGTCTCAGATGTATATGTTTCCTCACAATATTTTCTTAGGCGCACATCATTTTGTATAAATCAGTGGTGCGCGCCGGAGATTCACTGAATGCCTTAAAGAAATATAAATATTTAGACAACTGTGTGTATTTCTACCCTATAACGCTGATGTGAACACCATGCAGCTAAGAATAGGGATTTTTACGAAGATTGTCTCGTATTTGCCTATTTTATATATATATTTTTATCTGACTGAAGTAGCAAACGAGTATGCAGTCCACCTGATGGTAAGTGATCACTGCCGCTCATGAACATCTATAATCAACTTCATACAGAAGATGGGTTCTATCTAAAGTCAGTCACAGATGCGTTGCTAATCCCGAGGACTATAATGGTCACCTCATTTAAGTGTGCCAGCAACCACACCCTTCTATAGAAACGCAAGAAATGCTTCACGCTAGAAATAGGTGTGGCGGTGATACTTCCCCGGTCGAACTACACTGATTCTACCACCTTCAAATATTATAATTCGACACTAAAAACCTATTCGTTCACGATCAAGCAAGTGTCTAACACACGGGATATTAGGACTGGTACATTGTATTTAAGCGGGCATGCGAAAAATAGGACGCAGGTGTTCGAAATTGCCTGAAAATGCGAAAGGCTAAGCTCTCAGGTCATTTACGACGGCTTTTGGTGGAGTTTAACGTTTTTATGGCTATTCACTGGCTAATGGACATGTAGTCCACCTGGTCTTAAATACCCACTTCTAATGGCTCGTAAGTTCTTTTGTATCCATAAGAGCTCAGAAGCTAGATATAGAGTCCTTTTGTATAAAATGTGAGTCCCAAAGTCGTATGCTGTCTATTTGAATGGAAAACTAATGAGCATACTAAAAAGAAGAAAACAATAAAATCAATAATATTCCACTGGTGTAGTAACAGCAATTGTGTCAAAAAAAACACTTTAATTTCGTTACAAATGTCCATTAACGGCAGACACAACTTACTATTAGGTTGACTGCATGCTCGTTTGGTATTTTATTATTATTAAAATATACTTTACAACTTCCACATCATCAAAAGATCTAAGTCACAAAAATCGTGCACGATTAAATGGCACATAGTTTATTGTAGTCTCTCGATGACAAGAGGTAAATTTCTACACATTTCTATTACGTTTAATTAATGGACGATTGTTTTCTATTTCTATTAATATAATGGCAAAATAAATAACTAAAATATTGGGTAGGGTGGTGCAGGAGTACGCACTTTTTTGTTTGATTCTTACAGAAAGATATTGTGTATAATATTAAGCGTTTTTTAGCACTAAAAGTGCTAAAAAAACGCTTAAAGTACAAAAATCTGTCGTAAAAAGAAACTTTTTGGTATTAACTTAGTGATTATTCGGAAAGAGTCAGTGCCCAAAATGCGTACTCTTGAGTTAGTAGTGCGGACTAGAGTGCGCATTGCAAACTTCACATTTGTAGTAACCAAGACTTCCACATTCTGTGCACTCCTCGGGCCACCAGTTTTTGCATAAAGTATACTCTTCTGTCCAGTCTTCTGCAATGGGTTCCTTATAGATTTCTGAATAAGCTGGACCTTTTTTTCGGTGTTTTTTTCTGAATTAACATTTCTATTGGTCGTTCGGTAAAACTTCTGGATAAAAAGTTAAGTTCAGAAAACAATCCATCATAAAAAGGACAAATACCTGTCACTTTGTACCCTTCCATAGCATTTGCAACGGTTTCGTAGAATGCGCGCGTACCTACTCTTGTACAATGCAACTCTGTGCACTCTTGTACAAGCCTGACTCAATAATTTTATAATTATAACATCACAACTGCCATCTATTGAAAATCTATTAAAAGCTTCTCAACTAGTATGTATTTCGATAGTTGAAATAAAAACCAAATATTTCTTAGTTTTTTGTTTACTTTTTCACCGAAATAATTTATTTTTTTCACACCGACTAACTTTTTGTCCGCATTAACATTTGACAAATGAATTTCGCGAGAAACCTTGCGTTCTGATTGGCAAATGGGTGTGCGTACTCTTCTACATCGCGCATTCTTGCACCACCCTACACTATGCAGTATGCAGAGATAAACTTAATATGAAGAAAATAGACAAACCCAATATCTTTTCAATTCTGACCCTATTTCGGTCCTGTGATAGTGTAAAATATATTGTACCTGAAAACTTGTACATCATAAGCCTGTATTAATTTCACCGTTCAAACGTTAACGCGGCGTCGCAAAACAAAGTTATCGTAAGGCTGAAATAGGCATGGTAGTCTCCATAATGGAACCATAAAAATTCTATCGACTACATATGTATATGCCACTACACCTCTGGAATAAGCATGTAATCATCACTTACGGCATATATTAATATAAACACGAAAATTTGTAAAGATGTTTGTGCGTTTCTTTCTCTTGCAAGGAAAAAGTTAATGACATAGATTAATACACTGGATGCTCATTATTGTAGTAAACGTGACAGAAGAGGGAGAAGCCGAAGGAATAAGCTAGTGTATAATATGTATCTATTCAATTTAAAGGTTCTTAAAATACATCACAGTTTCACAATTTTATTCATAACACCGCCTATTGTTGTTTCATTATGTGACTGATTTTTGTTATGGATAAATTAAGTAAGTAGGTAGGTATACAAGGAATATTTTTTGAAACGTATTAAAAATCGTGTGCAACGACTATACTGATTTGCTGATCCGCTTCAGAATGAGTGAATATTTGTGTCTGTAGCATATTACTCGCTATAAAGAGGATCCTAGTGTCATTTACAGGCTCGTAAGTCTCAAAGCGTTAACAAACGCTAACAGCGTTGGTTGTAAAACGAACTAAAAAGGTAATTTCATTAGAATAATAGGCCTGAGTTCCTTTATAATGGCCGTTCCTACCTTAGTGTCTCATTTACTACTACTTTTATTATAGCAAACTAAAAATGTACATATATACATCTAGGCTTACATTATGTAGGTTTTGAATAAGCACTTAAATAAATATCAAAATTCATTATATTCCAATAGCACTAAATCAATGTAATTGAGTAGTAAAAATTACAACATATTTTTTTTACAAATAGTATCCTATGTCTTTCTTATACCTCTAAAAACGTGTGTACAACGTTTCATGATAATTGGTTGTGGTTTTGGCTTAAAACTTTTGTGATATTGCTGCTTAAGCTACGTATTAGCGCTACTTTTTATATTGAAAGGTGTGACAAGCAACTTAATCAGAAATAAAACTTAGTAGTCTTGGCCTACTTTTATTTATTTATTAATATTAATGGATGTACTCCCTGTTCCCTAAGTATCTTCATCAATCCTATTGTCTCAGGTCTTCACGCAGAGTAAAATGGACTTAGGCCATAATTCACCACCCTGGCCAAGTGTGAACAAGCAAACTACACACTCTTTAGAGATTTTTATTTAAGAATTCTCTAAACGTGGAGGTTTGATTACGACCTTACCTTTGAACGTTGAAGAAAGTGATAATTAGTGTATACTAAGCACATAACTTTGAAACATCTCTCACGTTGAAAAACTGTATCTCAACTACTGATAAGCAAGACTAATACTTCTGTCGTGCTTATATGTGGAGACGTGTTAATTGCCACTGCCGAGGATTAAGATGGCCATATAAAAGTGAACTGGCAACCACACTCACTTGTTTTGAAACAGCTAAAAACCATCCATATCGAGCTTTAGGCTCGCCATAATAAATCGGGTGAAGCGGTAAATGCCATTAGGACCAACAGCAACTATACAATTGCTAAAAAAAACAACAACCACCGAAACGCGAAAACCGCTTCTCACTAGAAACAGGTGTGGTGATGGTCCCCGGTCAAACCATATTTTTTTTATCTGACTGAGAAGCAAATGAGCAGTCCACATGATAGTACGTGGTCACGGCGGCTCATGGACATCTGTAATCAACTTCAAACAGAACATGGGTTCTATCTGAAGTCAATCACAGATGCGTTGCTGCTCCCGAGGACTATGATGATCAACTCATATAAAAGTATGCCAGCAACCACACCCTTCCAACGAAACGCAAAAAATGCTTCACGCTAGAAATAGGTGTGGCAGTGGAACTTCCCCGGTCGAACTACACTGGTTCTACCACCTTTTATAGGTATGTTCTACCTTGCGAAACCTGCAGTGACCACCTATTATCAAATTGCATAACGCATGCCCAAGCGCCGCGTGCATCATAAAAATGTTTTTCAAGTAACTTCTGTATTTTTACAGTAACATTTTAGTTTGGTATTCTCTATGAATGCATATGAGTTCTATGAAATAAATTTGACAAACAATGCCGTTTAATTAGTATGCGGGTCGTTTATCTATTATGAAAATGTCGTCTGTCTGTCTATTTTAGGGACGGCTTATCGTGTACATCTTGATTAGGAGAGTTTATGAGGAGACTGCTAAATTGGTAATTAAAACAAAAACGATATGGGTTTTGTGACGTATTTCAGTTGGATATAGTCGTAAGGTATACCGAACAGTACCGTAACATGCCCTAAAATGGGGCACGAGTATTTCATTGTAATATGACTATGCATAAGCATATGTAATGTTTGTACGAGTTAATTCTCTCTTACAGTCGTTTTGTAAGAGTATGTGTCATAATTATGTTTTGTCAATAAAGCCGACAACAAAGCTTAAGGAATACTCTCTAAGGGTAGCAACGGTGATTGGCGGCTTACCGTGCCTTCCGAATTAGTCATAATATTTCGTCAAAAGCAATCTCTAAGTCACCTTCGTTGTTGACGTGACAACATCTTATAATTAGAGAGCCGGCTGCACGCACCAAAAAACATGACGCATGCGGCGTTACCTTGCTCTGAGGCGTTCAATTTAAAGTTTGAAGTGCAAGCGAGAGCGCGGAACGATCAACAAAGAGGCATAATCGGCCAATATTAATATTTATGCGTACAAATATATGTATGTATCTTGATCAATTCCATTGTTATTTCCATTTACCTCCTTCTCTATATCCATATACAAAATACCAATGAAACAAATTAAAATTAAAATTTTCTTTTAAAAAATGCAACTATTCCATTTGTATTTTCATGACGTTGTCGCGTTCAACTATCGTTAGTAAGCAGACTTTTCTGTAAACCAATTTTTTTTATCTGACTGAAGGAGCAAACGAGTATTCAGTCTACCTGATAGTAAGTGGTGGTCATGGACTTCAGGTAGAACTCATGTTATATACAAAGTGTAAGCAACTTTGTATATAATTAATTGATTAAGATGGTCGCGTTATAAAAAATGTGCCAGCAACCACACAAAAACATAAACTTCTGAACATACCCTACATAGCTAATGAATAAAATTATCCGTTCATTGTTCTTCCTACAAAAAGTTTCATATCTCTTTTTTTATTCACATGGAACTTCATTGCAAATAACCAAACCAGTAGAATTAATAATAAATAGACATTCTCGATGCCAACAAGAAGGATTAAAATAAATTTAAATTGGAACAGCTGGTAAAAACTTTGTATGCAAAAAGCTTCCATTGCCTTGCGGCGATAAAATATGAATTTCAACTACGCTTATTCATTTATTATGAAAATGTTGAGTAAATAATTTCACTGCCCCTACCCATGATTAATTATACAATATCTTTTCCATTATGACCCTTTCTAATTGTTTTCTATTCTACTTAGTATTATATGAATATTTTCTTTGAAAATTTTGCAGCGAATAAATCTCTACATTTCAGTGCCTTATAGAGAATTTGCTATTATAATGAATTACCTCAGGTTTACTTCCTGGTAGCAGAGATAGCCTAATGGGTGAAACTAGCCCTCTCAATCGGGTGGTCCGAGGTTCAGGCACCACTGATTAATGTGCGTATTAGAAAATAATTATTACTTCTTTTCGGTGAAGGAAAACATCGTGAGGAAACCTACACACCCGAGAGTTCTTAAAAAAAAAAGTTCTCGGAGGTGTGTGAGGTCCACCAATTCGCACTTGGCCAGCGCGGTGGACTATGGCCTAAACTCTCTCATTCTGGGAGAAGACCCGTGCCCAGCAGTGGGCCAATAATGGGTTGACGACTTACTTCCTGAAAAACGGAGGTAATTGAATTGAAATAACTATTGTAATAGTGGTCTCTTCACTTTTAAAATAATACACAAGTTAAATGTTACCGTGGGATAAATTAATCTACATATTTTCTAAATACATTTCAATAAATCCTTTAAATTCAGTTCACTTGTTTCGATTTGATACGCTTTGTATATAGAAACGTACAGTAAGTTAAAGCCATGATTCCAAAAATTCAAGAAATATCCTCTACTACTTATTCTAACATCTCCACAAACTATATTTTTTGCAAAAACGAGTAATTGTGATGTGTTACTGCGTGCTGACATGCGTTACTAAATTTTTATCATTTTATGATGCTGCTAAAGAGACAGTTACAGATGTTTATTGACAGCAACGAATTTGGGTGGGCGGCATGTTCATGGACGTTCGTGACCACTTAATAGAGGTGGTCTGCATACTCGTTTGCTTCCAATACAAATAATAGCATCCAGGTTTAATTTAGCACGAATAAAACAGAAATGACATACTAAACGACCTGGACTATAAAAACACGTCCGGTTTCTATGCCATAAAAAATTAAAAACAAATTAAATGTATATTGGTTTAGAAGTTGGTTTGGCCTATATGAGCTACATTTTATTAATATTATACCTAAATGCGAAACTTTGTGAGGTCAAAAAATAGTAGTCACTACACAATTTGTGCATAAACATATATAGTTTATGACCATGATTATCACATATGATAGTCATCACCGCCCGCTTCGCCACTTATAGACGTGCGGCGCCGCAGGAATAACTGTAATTAAAAAATACATAATAACAAGTCGAATACAAAATACAAATATACACGAGAACTATCTGATAATATGTAATACATACGAACGCGAATCTATGATCGTACAAAATCAATAAAGACAATTTAACAGAACTTGAATATGTATTTGTATATAAGTTTATTCCCGCAACCCAAACCGTAGCTAATGCAGTTATTAATATATTAATAGAAGCATTAAAGTCTGTTAAAAATAACACAAGTGCAGCATTTTAACCCTTATCTGACAACGAACTATAAAGTATAGATCGAAGCGGCACCCTTGTAAACCCATAAAGATTACCGCGCCCTTCACCAAAAATACTTGTTCTACGAACTTTTAAACAGATAAACGCTGTATGATAAACGGCTAAGTGCGAATCGGACGCTCACGAAGGGTTCCGTTCCATTTCCTATAAGAAACGAAAAAAAATACGTTTGTTAAACAAATGCTAAAAACAAATTAAAATGAATGAAAAGCCCACCTTTACATACATTTTAATCTGTTTTTAGCATTTGTTATAGTGGCAACAGAAAAACATCTGCGAAAATTTCAAATTTCTAGCTATCACTGTTCAAGATATACAGTCTGGTGACAGACAGCAGACAGATAGTGAAGTCTTATAGGGGTTTCGTTTTTACCCTGTGAGTACGGAACCCTAATAAGTATCGGGACGGACGTCGAACTCACAATGAGGGATTGTTAGCGATATGAACTTTGGTTAATATTTTTACGGTTCTCGGAAAGCCGGCTTCGGAGAATATAAAGCTGATAACTTCGTAAAGTAAATTATAAAGTACTCTTGTGGTTTAAGGGTAGAATTTCTTTTTGTTCTTATTTCGTAATAAAGATGTGGTGTTACAGAAAAACATTTAAAAGCTAGTCTCTGCTTCCTTTCACACCCTATGGGTTCTACATCCTATGGTTATAAAAAGGCTGAAATTCGGCAACGAAACAACAAAAAAATCCACCATTTTTAAGCTATTGCCTGAATTTTATCGCGGCGACTGAACCAAGAAATTCCGTAACGAAAAAAACCTAACACCCCCCACTTCGCCTACCAGGTAGCGCGGCCGAGCGATCGCTCAACGTGTATGTATATGGTACGACAATACGAAGTTCGCACGGATCGACACGAGCTGCACGGAAATCGGACGAATATGTAATTTGTGAGCAAGTATAGGATATCAAAGAAAAAAACTTGAATTAGCATCAAAGAAAAAAATACTGGATTGATAAATAAATAATTATAATTGCATAAGTTGATAAAAAAATGCTATGCAATAGCTTTACCGTAGCAGTCCTCACGTGCCGCACGTTTTTTTATTTTTTCTCTCCATGGTTATTTACACACAAAAAAATGATAGGACCTTAAACGATCAAATAAACCTTATTACTACAGCCTTACAAGATATAGATACAAAATAAGAGCTTCTATCTATAAGAAGGTACTTCTCAATGAAGGTAGGATTAATACGAAAGAAATTTCTACTTACAAAAATAGGTCACAGTACTTTCCCTTACTATTTATAGACGTCCAAAATTTGATGCCGACCCTCATTACAATGAAACAGTAAACCTCACATTTGGGTTCCGACTTACGCTATTATGACCCTACAGGCTTATTAATAAAGGTCATATTGGCCCAGCTTAATTTAAAGGTATAGTGTTGCAGCTCTACAATGAAATATCAATAGTGTATCGATAATCTCAATTGAAACTGATTACAAGATCGATATTTCGATTGATAGTATCGATTAAGTCAATCGTATTGAAGAGTCAAAAGAATTCACAGAATGAGAAAGTCTAGGTGCATAAGCTACAATGTTTGCTTAGTATGAAGTAGTAGGCACGTACTTCAAACACATTTCAGAACCATTTTGTTTAAACAAATCTCAGGTGCGTAGGTTTTCTTACGATATTTTCCTTCACTGTAGCGATAAACTTTTCCAATACACATTTCGTTCCATAACTAAAGAGTAAGGTCGAAATTCGACCGTTGCGACGGGTGACTAGTTGATTTAATTAGATTACTACTACTGACTGCAGTTTTATCGATAGTGTGGCAACACTAACATGGCATGTGTCATAAGTCGTAAACGACTTGAATTATTGTTTGGTCAGCAACAAATGGTACGACCGCAAAGCCATAAGGTTTCTAATTTAGCCATCCATGACATCACCAATTGCTCAGACTGCTGGTCGCTGATGCATTTGAGTCACGTATAAAAAATAGTTTCAATATAAACAAGCTTCACTTGAATACTGAATCAGCGTGATCGTTTATGAAATGAAAGTATTGTCTGAATATCGCGTATATTTGCAAAATTGGAATGAGAATACATAATTATATAATGAAAGATATTCTCATGTTTTTTAGAATTAATGTCTGTATGTTAGTGTTTATGTGTGTGTTTGAAATTGTATTAAACTAAAACCATTAACTTTTATTTAAAGAATTGGTAGGTATAGTTTGTATCTTGAGGTAACCATCCTCTCTATCGAAAGTTATTACAATTTAAAGTTACGACAACTTTACAACCGCTGTGCACAGCAAGTCCTACTCACAAGTACCTATCATTTGAACGGAATAAACGGTTTATAATATTACATAATTCATATGAATAATATACAGGAAAACTCAGATGTTTTTTTATGTAATGCATTACATGATAACTTGTTTTCTTTATAGTTGTGAAACGGGTGATGAGCGTAGAGTGCACCTGGCGATATCTAAGTAATAATTAGCGTATACGAGCATCAGTAATAATATTTAAATAGGCTTAATGTTCTAGCTGAAGCTTGAGAACCCTTATAAAGCAGAAAGTGGGATAGTTATGCCATCGTAGTCGGTCCACTAGAGTTCGTCCACGAATACGGACTAATTTCAAAACTATAGATAATTGAACTAACGAACAATGAGCAGAATAATTGTGTTACCCAGATAATTAATACAATTATTGTTGTGTTAACCATCTGGTTAATACAATTATTATACAAAGATTTCGTAGTGGGTAAATCGGTTATTATAGTACTCAACAATTACCGTTTACTTAGCTGCCTCCGAATTCTACGGTTTCCCGTCTTCTTCAGGTCATCAGTCCACCTGGTGAGGAGGCGACCTATACTCCCTTTGCCGGTTGGATTGGCGTCATTTAAGGGAAGCCTTTGTCCAGAAGTAGATCTCAAAAGAGTGATGGATGGTTGAAATAGTTGCTTTTAACTTATTTCGACCTGAACATATATATTCCTGTAGGTACTCGTAACTACACCGTAAAATGATACTTTGTTGTAATACCTTTACAATCTCTCAGTCTTGTAGTTTGTGTACCACTTATAAGTTTTCCGATGAGTCAAGACGTATCAAAAAAGTTTATCATGTCGTTATAAAACTTTTCTTCCGAATTTTACCAGAGTACGACGAAAATTTATTCTTAGTATCAAATTTGGACAGAAATTCTTATCGATAACAGTACCCTTAAATTCAATTAATTCTCAAAAATGTAGATAAGAACATCATGTAGCAAACGAACATGAAATATCTTATTTTTTTATTAGACCTACGAAAGCACTTACAAATAAATAGTAAAAATATTTTTTCTTACTCTACTACCGTATCGGAACACGACCTCAACTAAGAAAATCCGGCAAGAAACTTTTTTGTCTTATTTCTTCATAATCATGTCTTTTAAAACATTTTGTTTTGACATGGGATTAAAAGTTAGCTTCAGTATTTTCCCTTGCATTTGGATAAACAGGAGGCTGTCGCAAGATACGCTACGCTTTGAGAACTAAAGAAATATGTAAATTTAAACAATATACATCATTATTGCTCAGACTCTATTTTATCTTCTACATAATCAGAAATTGTATAGTTTGCTTTACTTTGGTCTTAATCAGTGCTTTAAAGTTAATAATCTTCTTCTGATTTTAATAAAAAGTTTATAATAAAAGAAAGAAATGTTTATTTTGTAAAGACAAGTAACATATGCAAAGAGATTGTTGTTGTTCCTTCTATATATTTAAGTACTTATATCATCAGGTGTGGCGGTGGTGCCACCAAAGAATTATAAATATGATACCATTTACTGAATTTGTGTTATTTCCTACTTTGTTACATATTCCAAACACTAATTGTAACTTATCACTAATGATTAATTTAAACATACTTCCCGCTGTCTGACCCTAAGTATGCTTAGATCTTTAAAACTACGATACGCATTTGAATGCAGTTTTTTAAATAGATAGAGTGATTCGAGAGGAAGGTTTGTATGTATAATACATGCATGAATGTGGTAGAACCAGTGTAGTTCGACCGGGGAAGTACCACCGCCACACCTATTTCTAGCGTGAAGAATTTCTTGCGTTCCGATGGAAGGGTGTGGTTGCCCGCACACTTTTACATGAGGCGACCATCATAGTCCTCGGGAGTAGCAACGCATCTGTGTTTGACTTCAGATAAACCCATGTTCTGAATGAAGTTGATTACTGATGTCCATGAGCGGCAGTGACCACTTACCATCAGGTGGACTGCATGCTCGTTTGCTACTTCAGTCAAATAAAAAAAAATATATATATACTGGAGGAAAACTGATAATATTAGATTTTTTTAGGCGGAACGAAGTTCGCAGGGTCAGCTAGTTATTAATAAGCAATAAAATTTTATCATTTAAATTTTTCAAGAAATCAGTCACTACTGAACTCAAATTCAGTTACCTACTACCGCCATTTTTCATTGTTATCAAAGAACGTTACAACGCTCCCTCACACAGAAAAAATTATAATTCCATCAGTCAACGTCCCGGTTTTGATCATTTTCAGTGAGCCGCCCCGTTATGCGTTCAACTATTAATCATCGGGCATTTTTCAGATATATTACCGAAAGCCTTTGAAAAATAGGCGCTGGGTCTATTACTGCTAAGTTGATCTTTAATACACTCATTTTGAGTCGATCGCCAAAAATGGATCATATCGTATTTGAGTCCGCGATGATCCTACAAGAATTTACAAATAAAGTACTTGTACTAATAATTAGTAATCCCTACTAATATTATAAATGCGAAAGTAACTCTGTCTGTCTGTCTGTCTGTTGCTCTTTCACGCCTAAACTACTGCACCGATTTTTATGAAATTGTGTACAAAGATAGTGGTGACCTTGGGATCCAGTATAGGCTACTTTTTATTTCAAAAAATGGGTTGAAAATGTTAAAATCGAGCATAAATGTTAAGTTAAATTTAACATTCTAATTCTAATTTGTCTAATTTTTAAAATATTTTATAAAAAAAACATACTTTAAATTCGTTTCTTCACTCTTTGTATGTCTGGGTAATCACCTGAGCGGCTAAACTCATTTGGATAGGACTTGCACTATAGAAAAGGTTGTGGATTAACATAATTATAGACTACTTTTTATCATATATATTCAACGGAGTCGAGATTTGTGCGGGAAAAACTTTGCGATACACTGATTTTTACGCGGGCAAAGCCGCGGGTACAGGTAGTGTATTATATTTTGTAACAAAAAGATAACTTAATTAAAAGGAAAGTAACAGATTAGCATACATTTCTTGAAGTTAAGTATACCTCCGAAAAAACCGCTTTCTACACTCATACACACATAGCCCCACAGTAGGATTTTCTCCTGTGTCGTGGGTGCCATAGACACACACAAAGACGAATACACAAACACCCAGACCCAGAACAAGAATCTGAACTCATCATTCAGATATCTGTCTGGCTGGGAATCGAAGCCGGGACCCACTGCGTGTCAGACCGGTATGGTAACGACTGCGCCACGCGGGTCGTCTAAGAAGACTTCGGTTATAAAAATTAAAATCGTTACTGAAGCCGGCCAAAGAAACCTTACTTAGACATAGCTAAAGGACTAACTTCAAATGCCCTACGCGCCTCTCTTTTACCACACCCGTCTTTCTATAAAGCAACAGGGCTAAATAATGTCATTATAGGCCAGAATAGTAATTTGATATCACACACATACGTGTAGGCCTAAATAAACATGTAGCGGATCTAAAAATGCTTTTTCAGTAACAATAAAAATCAAAATACGACGTGATTCATAAAGTCATTCACTTCAATCTGATTTTCCATCCCGTTTAGAACGTTTAGTAATATTAGCTACAGGTTACATCTACAACGATAAGCGAATTATAGTTTTAAAATTTAATAATAATAACAAAATAGTTAAACTTTATAAACGTTAGTATTTGAAGTGAAACTTCTTTATCGGGGTTGTTGAAGTGAAACTTCTTTATCTTTATCTTTTTTTATTTTTCGTTACGCGCCATCTTTTTCTTATCCCTACCACGCGTGATATTAGATAGATTATTATAGATTAGATTATTAGATAAAGTTTAATAAAAGCCTTTTATTAAACTTTATCTGATTTAACTTTATTTAACCAATTTCTGTAAAGTTGCATATAGTAAATTATTTTTTGAAAAATAACGTCATAAAGAAGTTTCACTTCTTACGAGTGTACGCTAGTACACGCACACATTTTTTTTTCAAGAATCAGAAGTTTAGCTTTTATTTCTTTTACATAAATAATAAATTAAGACCGAAATCATAACAATGATAATAATTTTATTTTATTTATATGATTATTTTTATTTTACACTGATTTATCTGTCATTGACTTTGGATTTATAGTATCAAAAGCCGACAAAGCTATTATGAAAAGGGGAAAAAATATTTTTTCTCACTACTAGCTTCTCGCAAATACAACAGTGAGACAGATCGGATAATAATGGCCTATTTTACGGTCTGTAAACAAAAGCACTGGCCGCGGAACAGCTGACTTCTAAATCCGTCACTGAGATCATCTGCTGAGATATCAATAATACCGCAACGCTTCGTACGTATTTCACGCTAGTCTAACTAGCTTGTGACCTGAGGATATCCGGAATTTGTATTGAATCTTCTTTTTCTTTCTTCTTTTTTATAAAAATGAATGTTTGTCTGTATGCCCTCTACAGAATCGTAAAGTATTCATTTGATCATGTGATCTTTAGCAAAGTGGTTATTCATTAGCCCGCGAAGGTTTCAGGTGTATTTTTTTGTGATGGCGAAGCAACGCGCGCAGAGTACAGCTAGTATATTATAAAACATGTTTACCAATTCGCAGACGGTAAGCGCGGTGGGCTATGGCTTAAGCCTCTCATTCTGAGAAAAGACCCCAACCTAGTTGGATAATAATGAGTTGACGACGATAAAAAAATACTTTAACAAAATAATTGCATAGTTCTGAGGACTAGTTTCGCCACAAAAACACGATATATGCACGAAAACAATTTCCACAGATGTACCGTAGAAAAAAAAAAAAAACTTTATTTTTTCAATTACTTAATACTTTCTAAATATATTTAGAAACCACAAATATAATTCAATAGCGTAGCTAGAAGCTTCTAGTATAATGTTCAGTTAACTCTTTCCATATAAAATTACAAATCACTAAAATCCGGTACCGTTCCGGTACAGTTTAAAATATATTGCTATCCATTAAAAAAATTACACTCATACCAAATGATCCGACATCCAACGCGCGTCGTTTGCATATCTCAGGCATAAAACACATATAAGCGATTTTTAACGGCTATCGATTTCAACACGGAAACTGCATATATAGGCAACCCATATTAATAAAAAGTGTAGAGGAGATTCGTGTCTATAAAGTGTTTTATAGAAATACGACAATAGTTAGACATTTTTCTTGGACTTATTAGTAAGGATTAAATGAAACACTTTTATTTACTTGTACATAAAAATAAACTTAAAACCTGGTAATCTTAAAAGCGACAGTTGAGTTGCATATAGCATATATCGTAACAATAATGAGTTGCTAACACTGAGTACTCTTTTTACTTTATCACACTAATAATTCAATACACAGTACAATGCAACACTGCAGTCTAAATTATAAAGTAAGTCTGAAAAATCAAGTCACAGTGATGTTAACGTATATTCTACCAAAATTATAACCCGCCGGTTCTTCGCATTTCATGTAACTGACAATTTGTAAGTGCCTCCATAGTCTTATGCAAAATAAAGACATTTCATTTCATAAGGAACAAAAACCCTATTCCGACACAGGAGTTAAATGTGGATGATGGAATTCACGAACATTACAAAGCTTTTAAGTGCATAAATATAAGTTTAAAAATAACTGTTATCTCCTCAAAACCATTTCAAATGCGTACAATTTCGAAAAATCAGCTCTTGGTTTCCCGGAACAGAGAGCGTGGCGTGAGAGAGCGAATCCATCTTACTAAGCTTACCGAGCAAGATTTAGATTAATATACCCTGAAATATATCTTTTAGCCGCCTTATAAACACGTAACTCTTCCCGTCTAATACAATAAAAGCGAATTACTGTTTCGTAAGCTTCGTAGTCAATGCGTAAGCATATCCATTTGTCATTGCAAATCCGTGGATTCAGCGAAATCTACTCTTTATTTTTTCAACTCCTAAAAGAATCCTGTAAGTTCTCAAGTTCGCAACTAGAACAGATGGGAGCGAACGTAAGCATTCTTTGTTGTATTTTAATTTTAGTATATTTTACGCTTGGCTAAGTTAAAACAAATTAACAAGGAACATTGTTATCTTCAAAAATTTTAAAGTTTTTGTTATAAGAGTTTAGTTACGTTATGTCGCTTTTTATTTTTTTTATAATAAAATATCTGATGTAACATCAATATTTTAAGCATCTTCAAACAAAACTAGGTCCATTTATAACACGTGTTGCTATTGCAAGTTGCATTCGCCATTAAAGATCAGACACATCGTACCTTTGAACCTGCGGTAAGGCGATTGCAATAGGGGACGTTTAAGTAACAAAACAGTGAAGTAGATTTAGACACATCGGAACACCAATGTATTTTAAAATTATTCTATATTCTAAATTACTCTCGCAACATTAGAAACCGCTGTCAAAAATCAAATGCCTCCTGTAACCCTCGTTCTTAAGTCTAAAGTAAACGTGCAGCTTTCAACTTCGGATTCGGTAATTTTCGTCCATGGCATTTAATTATATACTATATAACGTTTATTATTTAGTAGTAATTTATCGACCACCCACAGCTCGTCAAGAGATGGCGCTACTAGTATTATGAAACACGCTATCGAAGTATTCTCAATACCCGGCATATATACAAGTTAGTGTTACGAACAAAGACGGCCGCTCCCCAAGCATGATAACTTTGCCAAATTTTAATTTCGTTTATTGCAACTTCAAAGGCGATGCTAATGCAAACAAACGTCACAGGCATATGAGGCTGAGGATAGACTTTTTATGTAATAATACTTCAAAAGATTTCATTCAGTTTAGTTTTGCATTGAAGAAGAAACTACGCAAACTGATACCTATAAATTATCTGTCTTGATCGTCATCCACAACCCTCATAATTTCTCAAAAGGTATAAGGTACATTTCCTCCAATTTTCTTTGAACATAATTGGCTAAAGGTTTTCAAAGAGAAAATAGCATGAAACGAATCTCATCGCTGTATGGATCCTCACGAGTAATGAAGCGACATCACTCGCTTGGCTTTTGACCCAGTTATGGGAAATAGGGGTAACATGATTTTTGTTGCGAGTGAAAAAAAAATTAAAACGAAAAACTGGAATAGTAACAAAATATCGTAACAGAATATTGTTAAAAACGTGATGCCCAAATGAATATAACTGAGTAACAAGGATTTCAACTGTTCAAGGATTTATTGGTATTCATTTTTGTATCCAATGAAGTAGCCAACGAGCATGCAGTTCACTTAGTAAATGGTGCTGCTGTCTATGAACATCTGAAACCAACTTCACAGAAACCAGGGGTCTTTCTACGGTCAATCACACATACGTTGCTGATTACATATTGATTGATTGATAGTAAAGTGTGGTTGCCGGCACACTTTCACATGAGGCGACTATCTTAGTCCTCGGGAGTAGCAACGCATCTGTGATTGACTTCAGGTGGTACCCATGTTCTGTATGAAGTTAATTACAGATGTCCATGGGCGGCAGTGGTCACTTACCATCAGGTAGACTGCATATTCGTTTGCTACTCCAGTGAGATTAAAAAAAATCCGAGGATTAAAATGGTCGTCTCATATGAAAGTACACCGACAATCCCACCCTTCCATCGAAACACATGAATTGCTAAAAATAGAAGTTGTGTACTCCTGAGTCGAAATAGACTATTAGTTCTACCACCTGTTCAAAATATTTTAATTAAAAGGATTTAATATCGATCTGGATATATTTGGTACTTATTTGGTACTATACTGGTACTAACTGGTTAATATCGACATTGAGCCTTTTTGTTACTATACTAATATTGTCTATTTTTGGATCTGGATTTAAGGAATTTGCAGAACCCCCAAAAATTTCAAAAGATGTTTTCAGTAATCACGAGTCACCGCGATTTTGACCCAGATATGATGAAACGGGACTAACACGATTTGTGTCAAAAGCGGGTATCCATTGCATAGCTTTCGCCAAAAATCATAACCATCTTTGTGGATTACATTTTGAATCTGGGCTTCTTCTCATTTCTTTTCTAAAATGATTCTCAAAATTCATCTCAGTTGAGGTCATGTTCCGATCCAATGGTTGTCTAAGAAAAATATTTTTACAATTTGTAAGCTGGAATCATAATTATTATCATACTTCATACTAATATTATAAAGGCAAAAGTTTGTTAGTGTGTATGTTTGTTACCTCTTCACGTGTTAACGGCTGGACCGATTTTCGTAAAATTTGGTAGAGAATTTGCTGACACTCTGGATTAACATATAGGCTACTTTTTACTGTGGGAAAATATCTCATTCCCACGGGACAATCGATACATCGATTTATTTTAACGCGGGCAAAGCTGCGGGGTTCATCTAGTAATTCATAAATGTGTTTTAATACTACACCCTTTAAAGCAACACCGTACTGACAACAGTTTTTATCACGCAGATAGATGCAGAGGAAGTAGAAAGATACTATTGCATTCAAGTCACAAAGGACTCAACTAACCTATAAGTACCCACAATAATATAATACCAATATTTTACTGCACATTGTATACGATATAAGCATTTTTGTCGGTTCGATGACGAAATAACTCGCCGGTGGTCCAACATTGAATGACAAGTAGGCAATTTGTTGTGATGGCGGCACCCCACAAGACTCCCATTGATGACATTTGTATTAACAAAGTGTATTACAACAAACCAACAGACCGATTTAAAACTTGTAGGACTATTTTTAACTATTAAAGTCACTATTTTTTGGGTGTATAATTTTTCGTGACCAGCTGATATTTATGTTGTTTTAATATACCTTTAGAAAGAAGTAGGAAACGAGTGAGCAATCTACCTGATAGTTCTTATCACCAGGTTATATATAGGGACTGCCAGTTAGACACATCTGTAATCAACCCTAGATTAAAGTAAGCTTAAGATGAGCCATAGATACGTTGCTGCTGAGGACAAAGATGGAATTTTTCAGATATGTATATCTAATTATACAAAATAGCCCTTAACATAAATTTCTGGTCAACCCATTATTGTCCCACTGCTGGGCACGGGTTTTCTTTCAGAATGAGAGAGTTTTAGGCCATAGTCCACCGCGCTGGCCAAGTGCGAATTGATGGACTTCACACACCACCGAGAACTTTTTTTTTAAAGAACTCTCGGTGTAGGTTTCCTCACGATGTTTTCCTTCACCAACAAAGAGTTTTTAGTCAGAAATAGACGTTACGGTAATACCTCCGGATCGCTTACCTGATATCGCGTTTTGTATCCCCAAGGAAACAGCTGGAATGTTATATTAAAATTGTTTACATATAACTACTTTGAGCGAAACAATGTTACGTCTGTACATTATAAAAGTCTGCACTGTATATATTTCGTACATATAATACACACAACTATAGGATGCATCTGGTCGACGGGTAGACAGACATAAATATGCACGTAATTTTCCATAAATATATTACAATTAATAGCGGTAAGGCCTTGATCGTTCAATACTGTTGTTTTAGTACAAACACCGGATTTTCGTAGGCGATACTGCATGCAAAATGGATAGAGCTACATAAATAGCACGATGATTCAATTATGACATAATGCATAACGGTGGATGTGTGTGTAACTGTGAACTTATGTTCGCAAGGTGCAGTGGGTGATTCAAGTTCAGATGTTTATATTATGTTATTCATTTGAACGGGGCTATATCGCGGTAGCTATCTCCCACATACGTAGTACGTTTGAAGTGATAAAATCAGTATACTGCACCCGGTAATAATACATAACGCATATACCGGTACTTGCGAATTTCAGCATTTTGGAGTAATTACATCAGAATAATGTTATCTACGCGTAGGTAGGAAAAATATACTTTTGATTTACCAAACCAGCATGCAGTTCACCTAAACGAAAAGAGGGCATTGCCGTCCAAGGACATCTGTAATCTACTTCATATAAAACAGAGGGCCTAACAATGGGTCAATGTCAGATGCGTTGCTACTGCCAAGGACTTAGATGGTCGCTTCAGGTAAAAATAAGCAGACAACCTCGCCCATCCTGCGTTACGCACCAATTTACTAAATTAGGACAAAAAAATAATTGCGGCACCAACTATAATTTCGTATTTTCACATTACAGATGTGTATTTGTTTATAAATCTTGAAAAAAGGATAATATTTGAACAAAAACTTAGTTATTTTAAACTGAATATCACGGACAGCTAAAGATAGTAGAGCAAATTTTCTCGGCCCAATAATATAGCATCAAACGAAAGGGTTTTCTGAAAGCAACATAAAATTGTTACTAAAATTTCATTTTTAAAAACATCTTAATACAAATTTATTTGCCACAGCTTACCCAATGACAGGATGGCGTTAATTAAATTGATATATCGTTTTCAATACGCGAATGTACTGTGAGCACTTCATCATAATCCATTTGGCAACTAACTCGAGAACTATCGAGACTTTTCGAACAAATAATTGTTGTACAGTCACGAGCAATAAGATGTGACTATGGAAGATTGGCAGAAGTATCTGACCCTTGAAGGAGTTCAATAATATCTGACTACACGAACGCAGCAAAAATATCTGACATTGAAAGGCAGCATAATGCAGTAGCGTCAAAATTATGTAGATGAACGTCAAATTACATAATTTTGACGCTACTGCATTATGCTGGCATGTTACAGATTCGTTATAAATATTTTTAATCCTCATGATTAAAAATATTTATTAGTAAAAAATCGTATTCTTTACCATTTTTTACCCATATGTCTGAGTCAGGCAAAAAAAAGTTCTGAAAGGTGCTTGAACTTCGTAAATCATTCGGGCAGCTTCTTGGACTAGGAGCTAAGAACTTCTCAACCTCTCAAACACTCTCAGTGGAAAAACTCGGGCACAGCAGCGGGGCATTACACTGCTAGAGTGTAAAGTCTAAAGGTAAAGTTCACTGACGATTAATATTGAATAACTAATCGGACAGCCAGAGTAGTAGACTCTCAAACACTTAATGGAGAAACACTTATCCAGCAGTAGAGTAATAAATAAGACGACATGACATTTATTGACGACTGATATTTAAAAAAATATATGACTTATAAATAAACACAATGTTTGAAGGTTTCCGTAAAAGATTAAAATATGAATAATATGGTAGTCAGAGAATTTCTGACGTAATTTTCATTCCCGCAAAATCAAATATTAAAGTTCGTAAATCCGCACCGCAAAGTTGATAAAAAAAGATTAATTTTGAGCTTTCTCGTGGATTCCTTTTTTATAAATTCCACACATGCAGTACTTGCAGCAATAGGTGTGTCTTCGCACATACATACAAAGATAATCATTTAAAATAGGAAGATGAATTAGACATTTAAATAAGCTTTCTAGTTATTAAAGAATTGTCTATAACTTTAAATTCATGAATCGACGTGGACAATAGAATCATCCAGAAATCATTGAAATATATATTATGTTTGTACTTTATAATATCCTAATATTAAATATAACTGAACTTTCATAATCTTTCAAAAACAAATTTACGAAACAAAATAACAATAACAGTTAACACTCCGCAAGTTGCAAAGTTTTTGAATATTTTCCCGGTATTCCAATACCATCCCGGATCTTCCCGGAGGATGTTAAAGAATTCAAAACTTTCGTATTTTTATTCGAAGGGATATCGGATAACTTAGGTATAATAGCAACCATGAATAAATGGAACGAGATTACAGCAATTTGTCATTCTTCTCCACCTTTCCGGATATAATTTGAAAGTTTTTATTAAGGGATTTACATAATCTACAATGAAATAAGTAACATTGATCATAATAAGGGATGTCTTACAGGTGGTAGAACCAGTGTAGTTTGACCGGAGAAATACCAGTGCCACACCCGTTCCTAGCGTGAAGCATTTCTTGCGTTTCGATGGAAGTGAGTGGTTGCAGAAACTCTTATATGAGGCGACCATGTGTTCTATGAGAGGTTTCTCATAGATGTCCATGGGAGGCAATGACCACTCACCATCAGGTGGACGCTCGTTTCTTACTCCAATAAGAAAAAATCTTTATATAATACTCCGCCCGCTCCGATAACGTTTACAATAGTAATGAATATCCATGTGTTAATCTTCATAAATCAATCAATCATCAATAAATTAGTTCTACGAGACATGATTGAACATGTAACGATGAAATCCATGGACGAACAAAGCTTACATAGCTCATATACATACAAAACCGACATAGCTCTCAAAATCAGCAAGCTGAAGTGGCAATGAGCCGGTCACATCGCTCGTAGGACCGATAACCGATGGGGAAGGAAGGTTCTCGAGTGGCGACCACGTTTAGGCAACAGGAGCACAGGTCTCCCTCACCCCCACCAGGTGGACCGATGACCTGAAGAAGACAGCGGGAAACCGTTGGATTCAGAAGGCACAAGACCTGTTGGAGTGGCGTCATTTAGGGGAGGCCTATGTCCAGCAGTGGACCTCAAAGGGCTGATGGATGGATGGATGGAATCATCAAGTCATACACTGTGTGGCATTTTTTTGCGAATGCGATCTGTAGTTTTTGAGTGAAAAAGTATTAACACACATAACAAAATCTCGTATCTATAATATCTATAAAAATATAAAATAGTAATACATACATACAATAGTAATGCTTTGAAATGTTATTCTTGCTAATTGGAAGAATGCAACATGTGGCTTTACCTGCAAAAAAAACATATAACTTTAAATTATAATATATTCTAGAAGAGAATTCGAGTTTTCTGTTTCTCTAAGGTATGGATTATAATTTCCAAGCCTTTAAATTAAATATATTAGTTTTGATTTTGCGATATCAAGTAATCAGATGAATAGACAGACAAAAATTCTAAAAATTGTAGAACACAGATTTTTTGTAAATATATGCGATTTACAAAAAACACGGAACTAGCTGTTGTGTATATGTATGTATAAAGATTTTTCTTTCACTTTTCGTTAATTAATCGAAATCGCTCCAAAGTTTTTCTCCATCCAAATATTATAGCGTCAGAAGTTATACGTTGCAGAAGCTACAAATGCATGTAATAAAATGTAAATTCTCAAAGAGAAGTTAAACATCCCATTTGTAATACGAGTAACATCACATCTGTAGCGATGCGGTTCCGTTTAATTACATCACATGCAATTTCTTTAAAATAAATAGTACGTAACTTGAGTATTTTCAATTAACGGTCTAGAACACAAAAATAAAACGTCTCGACACTCCGTCCTCACACTTGGATAACGTGATAAAAGTCTTGAATGAGATGTAATAGAAGAAATTACAGAAGTAGTAGAAAGCACGAAGGAAATCGAAATTCATATTTTGAAACTATACCCAGGAAATGAACCTAGCATTCTGTGCTCATCAAACTTATGTCTCTGATAACTCTTAACACCTAAGTAATATATTGTCCCGTTACTAGGCACGGGACTTCTCTTAAAATAAGAGAGTTTTAGGTCATAGTCTACTCTTCCGTGTAGTTCAGGGATCAGAATAGGGCTACGGCATCCCCTACCTGTCGTAAGAGGCGACTAAAAGGGGGTTCCGGGGTTGAAGGCGGTTAGAGTGGGAGCTCGAACAATTCGGTCAGGCGATTTCGGGAAGGACGGCGGTATATGTGGCCGCATACCGTCGTAAAGACTAGACAGAGCGGTGGGACCAGCCGCCCAACTGAGAGGCGCCCGAAGAGGAAACGCGCTCAGAGGATTCCGGTTGCGTTCCTGTGGAGATCTCAGAGTTCTCTTTGTAGCGCCCACGACGGCCACCGTGGAGTTTTAGTGCGGTAAAAATCCCACATAACCCTGCGTCGTCCCTAGTCCTATTAGTAATAGCACAAGCGTGACGTGGTCAACGTGTGAAACATATCAAAAACTTATAAGTATCAATAACGCTCCCAACTTCGTTTCATTAAAACTTTCATTGAAATCCGTGTCCCACGTGGAATGAAGCCAGCAATTGTTCTAGATTGTATATCCGCTTTGAACGTTTAACTAAAATTAAGATGTAATAAAACTGCGAACTCAAAAGCGCGATTACTCATTGGAGTCAATGTGATTTGTGAGTTTACTTAGAAATATTGGAAAAAGTCCAAACGACTCTCACCTTGAATACGAACGGCTTAAGTCCTATAGTTGTATGAAGATATTGTAAACCTTTCTAATTCTTTTATTATCGTTTTAAAAATAGGTACTGTAATAGCTTCAATGACTCATCTGTATATGCCACCTACGATGTTATCGGGTACATTCACACATTTCAGAGTTACTGAACTACGAACAACCTCAGAGGAAAAGGATAGATAGCATCTCCGATTAAATATTGGAACATACTAACTGCTTCAAATTAATGGAGTGTACACGAATGTTGCCTAAAACATACAATGTATATCTCTGTCATCTGTTTTTTAGCAATTAAAGTGTTACAAAAGGTAATTAGTACGTAGTTTGAAAGGGTGATTTATTTTTCTGTTTTTTCTTTATTTTTGTTTTTTTGGGAAAATATGCATGTATATGTATGTCAAAAGACAAAGGTGAAAGGGGGATTTATTTTTCTGTTTTTTTATGTTTGTTTTTTGGAAAAAATTGCATGAATATGTAAGTCAAAAGACAAAGTAATGTTAATATATCATGAGCCCTAAGGTCAGGGCCAACTGGAGTATTTTAGGATAGGACGAGAGGAATCCAGGTCAGCAATAAAATATAGAATACAATTACCACAAATAACGTAAGAATAATACTCAACACTCGCGGAAGGAACCGCTTGAATCTTTGTTCTAGAATAACACAGTGAATCTCCATACATGACGTATAAATACGTAGAGTCGAATGATATCATGCGTTTTAAAGACGTCATGACAGAATCGTGACAGTAAAGTTTCTAGTATTTTACATGGTGTGCCACAAGGTATATTCAATAAGATTTTAACTTGCAAGTTCATCAGGAATAAACGCTTTATCGTAATTAATATTTTATATTTAAACGTCATCGTACGTTGTGCTATATCAATATCTCAAATTATGACGTACAATCACGTTCTGTCCGTGAAAGTGTTAAACATAAGGTGCGGGCGGCAATGCTATATGCCGCCTACCACTAACACGTATCTAGGTTGTGTCTTTAGGTTTTGGACGACAGTAAACGCCTGAAATATTAAAATAGAATCTTGTGTCGTTAATGTAGCAAACTCGACATCACATAAAACAAATCCCAGCTAAAATTTTCTTAAAATATAGTATCTCGAAAGTGTTAAACTGTATTTCTGTCTATTTGTCTCATTGCTTTTGTCTTAATATTAAAAAAATATATACTAAGTAGTAATTTAGTTTGAAGAAAAGCATATTGATAAATTTATAGAAATCTTCACAATTTTAAAATAAACCGGTAACTACCAAAACCCGCACGCCACTTAGTCTAGTCATTTTCATCATGTCAAAACAAGGTCATACATAAAACAAGCAACATTCAATATTAATAAAAAAATACGCTTTTTACACTCATAGCCCCACATTAGGACTTTCTCCTGTGTCGTGGGTACGATAGACACACACAAGACGAAAACACAAACACCCACACCCAGAGCATGAATCTAAACTCATCATTCAGTTACCTGAACGGCCCTAGAACCCGAACCGCATTGCGATTCAGACCGCTATGTTAACCGCTCCGCCACACGGGTCGTCAAATAAAAAATGGTTGTTTTATTTGAATATAATGAACAATACTATGGTATATTACCCACAATATTATGTCTTTCAACAATGGATCTCTTGACCGCATTCTACAGAAATCATAATGTGAGTCAACTGATTGATAAATTAGCGTCCTATAAGCCGCCAGTCAACATACTAATTAGTCAATGGAGTGTAAATAGCCGTGAGAACAGATTACATATGACTAACTGTTTATTTATTTACATGAATAACGCTTGGTTATTAAATATTAGCTTGAATACATTGCTGTTTTGACTTAGCAGCAGTAACTATGAAATCCTAACTGACTCTCAATTTAAATGTCCAAAATTCAAATTGTATGTACAGTCTCGTTTTGAAAGTTACGCAAGTATATTTTTTTAATAATTTATATATCAGGTGATTTAACGGTAATATATCATTATATTTTTTTATGATATTGAGAAAGCAAAACTGAATATCCATCTGATGGTAAGTGTTCACTACCACGATATAAATTTAACACCCCTAAAACTCACTCGTACATACCTTAACTATCAAACGATGACCTAAATTATGAAGATGTTTACCTAGTAGTGAAACAGGTAATAAAAGAAATAGGTACACTATTTTCGCAACCGAGAAGGTAGAATACATGAAAATAATATATTTAGTTTTTATTCCAGTAGACGAAACAAAAAGGCCTGAGTGATAACGACAGAAACTCCATACATCGTAAGACCTAGTAATGATCCTCTCTAATGGCCACGTAAGAGGACTTCAGTGTTAACTTACTTCATTATTATGGCTATTAGCAGGTAAGTCACGTATTACACATTGAAGTATCCGTTTTTATTAGGTACATTAAGTAAATCATAAGCATATCTGAAGCCTACAAGCTAGAAGTTCATCGCCCGATTCAATTGTTGTCATCTTTAAAACCCATTATTGTCTCATTTTTGGGCACAGATCTTCACTCAGAATTTTTAGCCCATAGTCCTCCGTACTGGTCAAGTGCTAATTGGCAGACTTCACACACCTAAAATCTTTTTTAAAAAGAACAATTATTATGTAGGCTTCCTGACGTTTCTCCTTCAGCGTAAAGCGGAGATACTTATTTTTTTAATATGCAAGAACACTTTTTAGGAAAATCAGATACATACGCCGATCAATTTTATTTCGGTAAGATGGTCGTGTAGGCCGGATGTCGCCAGCAAATGTGTTGCTAACTTGCTACCCGTGAGGACTAAATGGGAATAACTCGAATAAGTATAAGTCCCTCACCATCTCCTGTTTGTTGTATTCTGGTTTAAAAGTTAAGGCAAAACAGTCTTACAGTTTTAATGAACGTAACGGGAGAAAAGCTCTAGCTACTTATAATGCCAATGGTACGATGTTGATGAAATTGTCCATAGGTGGTACAGACCATGGGCATAACTATATTACATTGTTTGAGAGGCCTAACAGCAGCAAAAAAGTCAGCTAGTGTTAGTATTTATCATACTCCGAAATTTTAACAAAAAAAAAACAAAAAATCATCTACCTATTGAAAATCTATCATATTTTCTGGTCTATGTTTAGTTAACTCACTCGTACATACCTAAACTATCAAACGATGACCTAAATTATGAAGATGTTTACCTAGTAGTGAAACAGCTAATAAAAGAAATAGGTACACTATTTTCGCAACCGAGAAGGTAGAATACAAGTAAATAATATATTTAGTTTTTATTCCAGTAGACGAAACAAATGGCCTGAGTGAGAACGACAGAAACTCCATACATCGTAAGACCTAGTAATGATCCTCTCTAATGGCCACGTAAGAGGACTTCAGTGTTAACTTACTTCATTATTATGGCTATTAGCAGGTAAGTCACGTAATACACATTGAAGTATCCGTTTTTATTAGGTACATTAAGTAAATCATAAACATATCTGAAGCATACAAGCTAGAAGTTCCTTCCCAGATTTAATTGTAGTCATCATTAAAACTCATTATAGTCTCATTTCGAATCTCGAGTCTCCACTCAGAATGAAGCAGTTTTAACCCAAAGATCTCCGTGCTGGCCAAGTGCTAATTGGCAGATTCACACACCTAAAATCTTTTTTTTACAAGAAAGATAGAATTATGTAGGTTTCGGAGATAATTTTCTAATACGCAACATAACTTTTTAGAAAAATCAGATACATACGTCGTTCAATTTTATTTCGGTTAAATGGTCTTTTCTGTTTTGGTTTGGGGGTCTAACAACAGCAAAAAGTCAGCTAGTGTCAGTATTTATCCGAAATTTTACGATAACAAAATTCATCTATTCTATCATATTTTCTTGTCCTATGTTTAGGACAGCGACAACATAGCCTAATAGACACCTCATGTCTTCATTTCTACTAAGAAACATTTCAGTCAAAGCACTGAGGTATGCGGTGCGGGGGAGCGGTAAAAGAAAGCATTGCAATTGGTCGATTCAAGGTCGCAATAGATCATAAATTACAATTAGTGATGGGAACGTTTTTGTAATGGGTTATTGATTAGAAATAATAAAATAATTATAATTGAATAAGACGATTAATAAATAGCTCATAGAAGGTATAGTAGTACTCATATTGAAGTATTGAGAAAAATAATGAAAACATCATTTAACAATCTAAACCATTAATACACGACATAACGCAATTCAAACGAGTATTAACATTGTTGTATAAAATCTATTTAAGCAAAAAATGAATTAATTATTCTTAAAATGAATTAACTTGATATAAATTCTTCTAATTGTAGGTTTCGGATCTACGGATTTTGTAATAAATAAAAAAAAATAAACAAAAAATACAACCGACTTCCATGCAACAAAAAAGTAAAAAAATATCTAAATACATGTTGGTTTAGAGCATACACAGTAGGTACTTAGTAGTAGTCCTGAAGTCGGCGCTCACCATATTTCGCTAGATCACGACGAAACCACATGTGTCCTATGTGTGTTTTTATACAAAAGTTTTTTTTCATTTCTATATGTACGTATGTTCTTCTGATCATAGCTTATAAGTAATTAATTCAATTTCATTAGTACCTACATCAAATGTCTTCAAACACATCTCAATTATTCCTATCGGCTGAGGAGTTACATATTTTGTCTCCGAGCCAAATTATCAGACACTTAAATAGTCAAAGATTAACTGGCTTTGCATTATCATTAGAACTTACACCAAATATCTTGAAACACAACTCAGTTATTCCCATCGGTTGAGGAGTTACATATTTTGTCTCCGAGCCAAATTATCAGACACTTAAATAGTCAAAGATGAACTGGCTTTGCAATATCATTAGAACCTACACCAAATATCTTGAAACACAACTCATTTATTCCCATCGGGTGAGGAGTTACACGTTTTGTCTCCGAGCCACATTATCAGACCCTTAAATAGTCAATGATAAATTGGCTTCGCAATTTCATTAGAACCTACATCAAATATCTTTACACACAATTCAATTACTCCCATCGGTTAAGGAGTTCCCCTCATTTTCTCCAGAACTCATAAATGGATGATAACCATATTTAAGTGGGACCAATTCGCAGCTCGTCGCTACACAATAAAAAAAGAATAATTAAAATCGGTCCACTAACGGCGGAGTAGTCCTTGTACATACAAAAATATATATATACCGGCCGAATTGAGAACCTTCTCCTTTTTGAGTCGGTTAATTAATCTGGTAGATACATATTTAGACATTAGAGTCATCAAATAACTATAATTATTGGCAGTTTACGATTAAAAGTTTAAAACTATAATTATTTATTTTAAATTCAATTCAAGTAATATTCAATTGCATTAGTTGTCATCTTTCATCAGTTAATTGAGGTGTACATCACTACCAAAATGGACGAAAAGGATAGAAATATTTAATTTAATGAAAAGGAAAGGGATGCACTGTAAGAAGACATCAACGGGCGCTGTTAAAGACCAGTGTAAGTTGAGCTCCAAAATAATTTGATTCCTGAAATTATAATTGTGAAAATAGTTTACTTGTGAAATGTTATGCCGTCTTTTTTGAAATTAGATGTTTTGCTATATTTTTACACCATCTTAATGATCAGGAAGTCATTTTGCTTCACTTTTTTTATTTTTTAAAGAATTTATTTCGCGCTATATATAGTTTCGTAATACGATGTTCACAGGTCACATAAGTGGTGGGTACTGAAGTGTAGCTCGCGCTCGGTTTATTATATCAGTGCTATTAAACTGATGTGTTGCCCGAAAATGTTCGCCTTAGATGCGGTGTCTATTAGGCTGTGTTGTCGTTGGTTTTTTTTTTTTTTTTTTTTTTTATTCAGCTACGACTCCACAGACAGATCGTCCGTGCCCTTTTTTAGCATGGTTTTATTTTTGTCTTTACGTCATTATTACACCTCCACTATGAGCCTTCGCCGTCGACATCGCCCACAACTAGGTAACAGTGTAAGCTGGGTCCCAGCTGTATGCGGTGGCGGCAGCGGCGGCTTTACAGAAAACCTTATCTATGCTTACTATATAGGACCTTTTTTTTTTTTTTTTTTTTTATTTTTTTTTTTTTTATTTTTTATTTTTTTTTTAATTTTTTTTTTTTTTTTTTTTTTATATTAAGTTTTGTTTTGCTTTCTTGTATACATTTTGGGACATCTTAGGACTTGCTTTCTTTATAATTTATCGCACGTCAAGCCATTGACGGTTTCGACTCCAAAAATATTTTTAATTCACATCGAACGAGTGCTTGCCGATGTATTGAATTATTATTATTATTATTTTTTTTTGCCTTTTTTTAGAAAAAATACTTTATGGCGGTCTTCTCTCTCTCCAAATGTTGAGCCGTTGCTGTCTTGACGTGGCGTGCGATACACTATAATTATATACCTTTTAGTCCTTTGCGGAGGCCATTTCGAGCTTGCGGTTGGTGGCCTTGTCTATGAGCTTCGAGTCCCCGCTACGGATGGCCATTGAGATGTTATAGTCCTCCAGTCTTTCGTCAGTGGCGTTCATAGCTCTTGAAATGAACTGAGCTATGGCGTCATTGCTGCAGTCCGTGTAATATGTGCAGCTGATGGTATGACGGTTGTCGTTGGTTTAGGATGATTCAGTTCCGCTAAAATTCTGCCCCCCTTTATATGGCCCCATGGTAGTGACCCCTTCCTATAAATTCCCATTGAGAGCAGTGATAGCCTAATGGTTGAAACCCAGGTGAGGTTGAGGTTGAGGTTCAAACCCAGGCACACCAGCCAGACGCACTAATGATTTTTCTAAGCTTATGTGCGTATTAGAAATTAATTATCACTGCTTTTCGGTGAAGGAATACATGGTAAAGAAACCTACACACCCGAGAGTTCTTTAAAAAAAAAGTTCTCGGAGGTGTGTGAAGTCCACCAATTCGCAGTTGGCCAGCGCGATGGACTATGGCCTAAACTCTCTCATTCTGAGAGAAGACCTCTTCCCAGCAGTGGGACAATAATGGGATGACGAGAGTAAATGGTTTTAAAAATATCTTTATAACCCCACCCACGCATTGCAACAAAAAGTAATATTTATCGTTACCACGTTGCGCATGCAGACAATTTCCAGCTGAAAGTTGGAGCTTTAATGAATGAACAACTTGTGACATTTTGACATAAATTGCACACTCGTGTTGTTACAAGTGCAGAATCATTTTCGAAATAACGACTGTTAAAACATTTTAAAATGTTCAAAAAAATTAAGGATGGAATCAAAATACTGTATTTTAATTGGCGTTCAGAAAAAAGTCCTACAAAAAATGTATTACAATGCATGCAATGTTAACATTTTATTTGAATACAATATCAATAAATAGAATACCACGTAAATCTGCTTCAAAACGCATTCGTATGCAGAACTCATAAAGATGAAAGCTATAAATACAATTCGGAAATAGTGACATACTTTGTGTTTTTCGTAAATGTCAAATATAATGTACCTTTTGTTGCATGTGTAGTGCGGATATACATTTTCCAAAGATAGAACCAATAGATATAATTCTACTGGGATACCGCCGCCACACCTTTTTCTAGCGTGAAGCAGTTCTTGCATCTCGAAGATAAGGTAAAAGCCTAATATACTTTATATTCGACGCGATTAGAACCGTTCTGTTAAGCTATATTCGTATAAACTTTACAATACCAGAAGTGTCGGCACGCAATGCCCACTGTCCCTAATTTATATTAAACCATAACCAAAAAGTCTTCACAAAGAAGCCGCCTCCCCAACATTCACACGAACCGCGAACAAGAGACGGCATCTTTTATTTTTACAGCCTTGCTCATTCCACGAAACTCCATACGAAGTTCGCCGAATGTATGCATTTATCGCATAAAAAGACAATACACTGCTTTAAATGGTAAAGCGTCGGCCCCGCGACTTAAACTTACGAAACATTGATGCTGCAAGCGACAGCGATAAGCTAATTTCGGCATTTTTTTTTCTACAATTAGCAAATTTAAACCTGGACCGCTTTTCTAGAAGTCTACAAAGCAAAAAGTGATCTTTAGTTTATACTCAATCTGTCTTGTGATTCAAAGAAGTAACATTGCTGAAATATTAAAACAAAAAACCCGACAAAAAATTATTGAGTGCCTTCAATTTCTGTTGAAATACTTCTTTAGCCCTCCTGACCATGCTCGGAGGATTCCGGTTGAAGTCGTTTCGAGATCCCGAAGTCCTCGTTTTTAGCGCTGAGAACGGCCACCGGGGGGGTTTTAGTGCGGTAAAAATCCCACATAACCCTGCGTCGCTCCCACGGCGTCAGGTACCTTTTGAAGGTTTCCCCCCCAACTTTTTTTTTCACAAAAAAAAGGCCCTCCTGACCATATGATCGGACACCTGAATCGATTACAGAAAGTGAAATTCGGCTGTATCGTGTACCAAAAAATGGATATACATATGCTCGAAAAACATTATTGTCCTTCTGAAGAAGTCGTGTAAAAAGATGTATTTAGTTACTTTTACGTCGATCTTCAACTCATTATTGTGCCACTGCTGAGCATGAGTCTTCTCTCAGGATGAGAGAGTTGGTAGTGCGAATTGGTAGAGGCTTTTACGTAAATGATATCAATTGATCATACGGCACACTTTCACATGAGGCGACCATCACTGACCTCGGGAGTGGCAACGCATCTGTGATTGAGTTCAGATGGCACCCATGTTCTGTATATAGTTGATTACAGATGACCATGGGCGGCAGTGATCACTTACCATCAGGTGGACTGCATGTTCATTTGCTACTTCAGTCAAATAAAAAAAAATGGCAAAGAGCCACTTATCCTGCAATGGGATCTTCATTGCAGGATAAGTGGTCGTGCCTAAGAAACGGTCGTGGCCTGAAATACTTTATTCAGAACTTGTATTCGGAACGGTTATATGCTGGATGTTGAGAAAATGTTGATACTGTGATTCAGAATGCAGCGGCGATATTTCTTGATGAGTTGCGGAAGTTAGATTGACAGTTTAGAGCCTATAGTTATACTCGTAGGTATCTACTTAGTACTCTAAGTCGGGTTTGACGATCCGCGTGGCGTGATTTATAAACGCATACTTTCCAGAATTACTTTCTTATAACGACCCGTCTGGCGGAGCGGTTACCATACCGGTCTGACGCGCAATGGGTCCCGGGTACGATTCCCGGCCAGACAGGTATCTTAATGATGAGTTTAGATTCATGTTCTGGGTCTGGGTGTTTGTGTATTCGTCTTGTGTGTGCCCATGGTACCCACGACACAGGAGAAAATCCTAGTGTATGAGCTAGTGTAGGGCTATGAGCGTAGAAAGCGTGTTTTTTTTTAAATATCAATACTTGCTTACAAATATATAACGGCTTCCCAAAACCAACTTGACCTACCTTGTTTACTAAACAGGGTTAAGTTTATAAATATCTTAGAACGTGCCTTTGTCACATACTTGTACTCATATGAAGCATGGCTGTCGTCTGTCTTTTGTATTTGCGGGCAGTAGTGCAATGAGTTTAATTTCCTAATTAGTATCTTGCTTATTCATAAATAATTCCATCACGTGTGGTATTTTTTGGCTGAGATCCTTAAAAAGAATAAACACATAATTTGATTTTTTTAAATATACATATATTGAGGAGGCGAAACTCCCGAGAAATCTTAGTGTATAGGCTGACTAGTCGCCAAACATTTGTACAATTTATGTTTCCATCGGCATTGATTACCACTAATAAACAAGACTTAAAATTGTTAATCGGATTAACCTAGCGACCTGAAATCATATGCCACATATTAAGTCATTTTATTTATTCCTTCAATATAGTTTTTTTTTAAATAAATAAAGTTTTCGACGATCATAGCCCACACAACAAAACTCTTAGCTCATTATTCAGATATCTGTCTGGCCGAGGATCGAACCCGGAACCCATTGCGTAACGGCATGGTGACCGCTCCGCCGCACGGGAGATCAAATAATATTACTATTACTATGCCCAAAGCATATTGTACCAATAATTTAAATTCTAGTCTCGAGCAAACAAATACATATATTACTTAATGATTAAATCGACTTAAAGTTAAAGGTACGATTACCGACAGTTCACCAACAATTATTGACATAAATTAGTGACCCATACACTAACTTACTCCACGTCGGCACAAAATCGCTGCAAAAGGGCTGATGATGTAATAAAAAGTTTAAAACATGTGCCCCTAAATGGAGATAACCTCTGAACAGTGACCTATATAGAGAACAAGTTCCATTTACACGCCACTTAATTACTCAAAACTTTCTTTGAACTGTGTGTTGATTGCGAGTTAATTGGTTTGATGGTTAGTTTAAGTATTATGAATGTTGATATAATAAAATTGTTTCATGTTTGTTTTAGTCAGTTTGAAATATTAATGTTTCGAGTGACACTGTATTCCTTTAAACAAAAAAGCTATTGATATACTCTATCAATCGTTTTTTTAAAGGCATTAAAGTTCAAAGGCAAGACGAGTATGGTTTAGCCTGGGAGGAATCATCACTACATCAATTGCTAGAGTAAAGCAGTTCTTGCGTTTCGGCGGGACGATATTAGCGGCTCCTTCTCATGTGCATGTCTTAGTCCGCGGGAGTTACACCGTTCTATATAAAGTTGATATATAATCAACTTTACCTATTGAACTATAATCATCTTATATCAACAGAGGCGGCTGCATAGAAAACATTTATAAACGTTAGTGATCACTTACCATCAGGTGGACTACATACTCTATTCCTTCTTTAATCGAATATAAAAAAAACGTAGGCGTTTATAATGCCCAGATAAAAACGCTTGAATCGAATTTCATAGCTGTCGGGTAGCAGCTGTAAGTTAATACTATCAACATCACAATTTTAACAGTGAAAGTAATTGTGTCACAGACCAATTCAATTCCATTTAGCTTATGAAGTTTGTATGAAATATGATACGCATGTCACGAAAGTTTTAAGTAATAGCCGTCTTTCATCTTTATCAGTATGAACCATTATCAAGCACATGAACGTTATATTGTGATGATTTATAATGAACCGCAGTATACAGTACTCATTATTGCATTATAATGCACCATCGAAATGTCTCGACTCGATCGTATTAAATTATTATTAGCTAAGATATTTTGAAAGTTGGTAGAACGTAAGTGATTCGAAAGGAGAAGTAACACCTATTTCTAGCGTGAAGTAGTTCTTGCGTTACCGTTGAAAGGTGTGGTTGCCAGTTCACATTTTTATGAAGCGACCATCTTAGTCCTCGAACGTAACAACGCATCTGTAATTAACTTTAGATAAAACATTTTTTCCGTCTAAAGTTGCTCATTGATGACTGCATACTCGTTTGCTATTTCATCCTATAAAAAAGCTAGCTTTGGCCCCGCCGCGTAGACCTATTTACTATGTTAATCCTATGTTTTAATCATGGCCATAAAATTGATCGCCAATGAATATCTGTTATCAACCTGATATAAAATTAGAGTCTTACTTAAGGTTGGCCACAGATGCTATGCTATGATTGCTATGCCTGTGAACTCCGTTGGAACGTCCTGGATAGACACAACATTTTAAATCAAACAGAGAAGCACTTAACACAAATATTTTTAGTCAAAAATAATTGTATTTTCTGCTTCAATCTTTCCTGAATATTCTCTGTAACCTATACACGTTCAACACTTGTTTTTTTCCTCTGCTCTTGACGCTTGAAATATGATGTTCCTTAAATTCAGTAATTACCGTATCACTTCATAGTTAAAGGAGAAACACTGGCGTTTTTTTTATCAGACTGAAGAGGCAAACGAGCATGCAGTCCACCTGATGCAGGCCATTGCCGCCCATGGACATCTGTAATCAACTTCATACAGAACATGGGTTCCATCTGAAGTCAATCACAGATGCGTTGCTACTCCCGAGGACTATGATGGTCGCCTCATGTGAAAGTGTGCCGGCCTACCACCTTGAAAATATAGATATAGATTTGATCTTAAATATTCTACATAAACAGTTAGGCTTAAGGGGCAAATATATTCCTACCACTGAGGACCTAATTGCAACCTTCCGTGTACACAAAAATATACTTAGTCCATTAGATCCTTACGTCCGAAACAGGTGTGCCGAAGCAGTCGATCTAAAAGTTCAAGAACCTCATGTTCAATATCTCTGCACCTTCGCGTGTGAAAATATGTCTGTGATTTGAGAATATTTTCAATACTGTGACAGTTTGCAAACTAAAAATGAAGTAATCTTCGATTTGCTGAGGCGGCGTTGAGTTCCCTTTGTCTCGTATCGGTGGAAATATGACGTGATTTGGGAATCCATTTGCGAATGCGAAATTGCATAGACTGTAGATTGAATCAAATGTAAGCGTATCCTTTCTTTGTAAAGACCTAATATTTTAAAATGCAATTTTGTGTTTGAATTTTGAGTGGTTATAATAACAGGTGTAATTACACTGCAAACGATAAACAAGTGCCTAATACACCCTGAGCATAAAGATATGTAAGTAAATCCTCTGACAAGCAGTTTCTTTTAGTTTTAGAGCCGTTTCTTTTAGTTTGTATTACATCTCCAAAAATTTGATCCTTATTGTATTCGGTGGAGCAATAAAGCGTGGCGATATTCTTTTCGAAGTATGCAGGTTTGACTTCCAGATAGGCATTATTATAAAATATAACTAACTATTTAAAGTAAAATCGTAATGAAGGGAAAATAAAAATTGATCGTATTTATTAAAATCATAGATCCGGTCAACATTTCCCTCTACTACTTATACTTTACAATTTCGTCTAGAAAAAACTCTACTACTACTACAGGTACTACAGGTTTATTTACACATATATTCTATATGTTCATCAGAAATCAAAACCAAAACGTACAAACCAATTTGAAATCCATTGTATAAAATTATAACAAAATCATCAATGTAGAGACTAAAGCATTTAATAACCGCAACCGACCTACAAAACCACACGAGTTCATAAATAAAAACCCATAAGGAACGTATTGCAAAACAGCAATAAAACGAGATGGTAAATCTCCGACACAATAACTCATAACATAATATATGTGACGGCTGAGAAAAGTGATGACTACATCAAATAAAATAGCTAATGTAACGCCTACATAAACTATAAAACTATTAAAAAAGTTTTAATAGAATAGTTTACAGACACAAAGTATAAAGGAGTTAAAAGCATTCCCAGAAGGGATATACCTTCTGGGAATGCTTTTAACTCCTTTATTCTTTGTGTTTTCTCACTCACATTTGATTTAACGTACCAAAAATAAGAAGGAATTTGAACATTTTTATATAAGATGACCATCATAGTCTTTGACAGTGGCAACATATCTGTGATTGACTTGAGATAGACACCATGTTCTGCATGAAGTTGCTTACAAATGTCCATGGATGGCATTGACAACTTACCATCAGGATTGCTTGCTAATTTGCTACTTCAATCTTATAAAAAAACTCTTTTTTAAATGATAACCTTCAACAATAGACATGTAACCCTAATAATATCAAGCGTAATATATCCTTCTGTCACAGCCAATTACTTCGAAATTACTGCACCGATATGTATCGTAAGCAAATTAAATTTTGAGTATATGGTTCAAAAGAAAAAATAAGTAATAAATTTACTGTACTGAGAGTACATATTAAATGAAAGATTTTTGTTAGGGTCTTAGCATATAATATGTTAAAAAAAACATATAAAAATTAAACATGAAATAAAGCATATAAAAATATTTATAAGCCTATAAAAGGTTCTGTGATGCTAAAAAAAAGGTCGTATCATATTACATAAATTATATTATTTGAATTCGGAAATTTAAAAAATATTGAATAAAGGAACTGAAAATTAAAGTTACCCCTCCAACCTTATTAAATTTTAGCCTACCCTTATTGAATTTAACCTCAATATTAAATTTTAGACTTAATTTTATTGCAAACTAAGTCTAAATTTAATACTGACGTAGTAAACGAATATGCGAGGCTCATGGATCTAATAACCTAAGATAATATTAAAGTATTTCATAATGCTGACTAGAGATGCGTTGCTACAAAATTGAAATGACTCGAAAAGGCATACAGGTGGTAGAACCCGTGTGATGGTAGAATCAGGTAGTGCAGTCCTTTGCTACTTCGATCAGATAAAAAAGAATATCTCCTAAAGTATATCTTCTTTATCACACTCGTCAGAGCAGAACATAAACCACCATTATTAGGCAATATGTATGACAATAGTGCCATCAGAGTCGAACTGCGAGAGAATTTATTATTATATTTATTTAATTCAGATTTACATCCATAGTTTTAGTGTGATACTTAAAATTCTATGTTAGTAACCGACGAAACCTTTACACCCTTCCAAATAATTTACATATTTAAAATTATTTTATGAAGATATTATGAAGCTTTTAATTTTGACAACATATTGTGGAAAATATTCTGTAGTCTCTCCGGACATAAGTTTTCTTGAACTGTCCAACAGCTGGGTTCAAGTTCTTAAGAGGTCTCTAAAAGTTAGTCTATTTTCCTACGTGACTAGCAACTTGTTGACGATAAATGAAACGTGAAGGAGCCGCTCTTACATATTATGAAACTTTGATATACAATGTACAATATATCTTTATAATGTAGAAGTAAGCCACCTATAATAATAATAATGATAGTCATTTATTTTAGACCCTGGGGTCCATAGATTCGGCTATAAACATCCTTAATAAACACTTCCAAATAAGACTTCTTACTTAAGGTTGTATAGAACGTATAGTAAGATATATACATGATTTTTAAATTTCATTTATAAATATTACTTCATCATCAAAGACTGACATTACTGATATTGAATTTTCAACTCACGCGCAACTGAAAATTCAACACCAAGATTTCAAACGGACATTTACAAATTTGTAACTTATAATTCTACGTTTGGTTTGTTAACAGAACATACTTATTCAAAGCGTTCAAGCTTCAGCCCTCAGGGGCACCAACAAATCTGTGATTACCTTCAGGTAAGAGTCTGATTTCATCTTGAGTTGGTTAAAGATGTTCACAGAAGGCAGCGGCCACTTACACTCAGATGAACTGCAGGTGCGTTTGCTACTTAATACACATAAATATTATAAGTAACATTTTTCTCCTTGTTATAAAATCTCACCCTTTTTGAAGTCTGTTAAAACACTGATCGACTGCAAAGTAAAAAGTAATAACAAAATGTTTAACGTTACCGTCAATAGATTGAGTTACTTACATAATAAGAATAAACTTGACCATAAACTTAAAATATATTACGTTCTATAATTGTAAGAACCTAATGTGCTGTTTAAAAATATTATAAAGTTAAAGGCACCTGTTATTGAGTAATATCACGTGCAATAATCTGTCATCCATCAAAAAAACTTGACCTAAAGTACCATTGACATCATTTTACCTTAATCGATGATGTATTCGGTTAAGTTTTTACTGCTTTCGTTTCTATTACTTATTAATACGTCTCCACATTAATTCATTGCATCAACAATTACAAAAGTCTAGCCTTTAAAGGAATCGACCAAAACCTTTTTTTTGTCTACTGAATGACGTCATAAGGTTGGGAAATTAACGTAAAGCCAACGTTGGTGTATAGAATGGGCGTTAAAAATAACAAAGTACGTGAAACTTGGCCAAGTATCGATGAAATCATTACAAATAGCCCAAAGCAATAGGTCAAAGCGCCATAAATCGTTCAAAAACAAACATTTCGACAGTCAATCAAAACTGTTCGAGTACCGACATTCTAGTTTAACAATCGGATCGTGTGTATTAGAGTTACGAGTTTTCTCTCATAGATATTTGAATCTGTACGTACTTATTCAACAAGCTCGATATCAAAGCTTAAAAATCGTGTTTTTTTAAGTTTAGAGTTTCATTAAAATAGACCCATCCAAATGAAAAAATAATAATAAAACGATTTTATTTAAAGACCACCCCAATGGCGGTCACATACCGGCCTGACACGCAATAGGTTCCGGATTTGATCCCAGGGCAGACAAATATCTGAATGATAAATTTAGATTCCTTTTCGGGTTCTGAGTGTTCAACCTTAACGCAAAAAGAGGGTGTAATAAGTTTAATTCCTATGTCTGTCCGTGTAGGTGTCTGTCTATGGACACGCTGATCCTAAACGAGTGAACCGATTTGGATGCGGTTATTTTAGACAGCTGGTTTTCGGGTGCTGGTTTTAAACTTGTTGTGGATTCGTGTACGTGTAAATCTATAGCACCAACGACACAGGAGAAAATTCCAGTGTGAGGCTATGAATATAGAACATAATATATTTTTCAATACTTACCAATATTGAAAGGTAAGTATGTAAGGTTGGGAAGGTTAGGGATATAGGTTAATGACAAAAAGACCCACGTGGGCGGAGGAGCGAGCGGAAACTAATAAACACGTACGCATACTCGTTAAAAGCCATGACGTCACCCGCGTCCTACAGGATTTTACGAGTGGTCGAAACAGGTTTCCAGGACAGAGATCGTAAAGTTTCCCAATGGTCTAAAAGACAGGAGAATGTGTCGCATAAGTGTATATGAAACAAAGCTATTGTGGCATTTATAGTACCTAGTAGCTAAAGTATGTACTGCACCTCGAAAACAGACCTATGAACTAAAAATAAATAAATTCTACGATAACTCTTAAGAGACAATTATACCGGCGCTGCGCTACCATGAAGTGGCACTTCAAACTGTTTCTGTTCTGAGTGAAAACTTCTATTTGCACCAGATATAAACTCTAACAATAGTCCTTTTAAAACCCATAGTTTACCGCTTTTAGCTGAATGTTTTATTAAATTCTTTACGTCGTCACAAATTGATTGTTATAGGTCGTTGAAAGAGTTCGGTCTTAAGATTTTACGCCCAAACCACATACACGTGTAGTGCGAACAAAGAACTTGTGTTTATAACAGAGGTTCCTTAGAATGCCTGTACCTATTATTAAAAGCAAGGCACTTATGACCTTATTTCATATTCATTATGGTTTAAAAGAAATGCACTTATATACATAACGTAACGATGTAGACGAATATGATTAGATGAGGTTATAATCAGATATATAAGTGGATCTGAATAAGATAAAATTATCAGAACAAGAGCCCATTAAAACGAGTACGAGAAAACTCCACACTGGAACAAAGCTCTTTGCCGAACGTGCTCAAATTCGATTCCATCGAATCCAATTAACTTTCGCAGAACAGCCATAGCATTATGGTATAGCTATGTGCCGAAGAAATTGAAATGCACTTATCGATGCAAAACGAGCAAATAGAGCCTTCTTTGCTACTTCTTTAGCTGTACAGTCAATAGTTTTTATACTTCATATTCATACGTTACGAGCTCTGCGGAGGAAAAAATAAAACCGGGAGAGAAATACTCATTATATTGATGTTACATGACTATTACAGAAATTGCTTATGAATAATATTCTCCAATACATATCATAATACGATTAGATGTCTAACGAATTTTCTGATTCCGTCTTACGAAATGTCGACCTTTTGATGGCTTTAGAGTAGAAAAGAGAAGCAAACCGATGGAATGTTTTCATTGATGTTATAAAGTCGTCATTTGCAACTGAAAACTTGAGTATTAAAATTGATTATATGCCTCTTGTTTATATAATGCATGGCGATTATTTGTGCAAAAAAAAAATAAAGACTGCAAGAAATTACCCATTTCGTGTATATAATCGGCTATCGTCTAATTAGGACACAATTACCACACATCTCTATGAGTTCTGTTACCTGTAATACTCTCTGAAAATAGTTAATTCCCTGATAAATCACATATTTAGATATTAAGAAAGTTATGATGCCTCTACTGATAGTTAACAAAATATCAAGGAATTACTAATTTTTTGACGACCCACGGTGCGGAGCGGTTACCATACCGGTCTGACGCGCAATAGGTTCCGGGTTCGATTTCCGGCCAGACAGATGTGTGAATGATGAGTTTATGTTAATTTTCTGGATCCAGACCCACCCAGCTGTTTGTGTATTCATCTTGTGTGTGTCCATGGTACCCACGACACAGGAGAAAATCCTAGTGCGGGGCTATGAGTATAAAAAGCGCGTATGTATTCATTGACATAACTCAGCCCCTTGAGGTCCACTGATGGACAAAATCTAATGAAAGTTTTTGCCAACTGTTGCTGTCTCTGGCATGTGTGGTGGTAACTGCAGTAGATGTTATTGTAACACGGAAAGACGCAAAGACCGTCCAAATTCCCTGGAAAACTGTATTACTTGATACTAAGCACGTATGCCTTTAATGATACCAAGAATATGCGCTAAATGCCAGGAATTACCCATTGATATAACACAGAAACCGTCAATTGCAAATGCTATCACGATCCTCTGAGTAGCACGAGTAACTAGCGAATTCCCTGATAAATTCTACCTCTTGATATTACTAACGTCGATTACAAATGTTGCGTTCCGTTATTGATTGCTGTATTATTGCCCGTATCGCCATCTTCGAATGATTCACATAATTGCACAATTCATCCATTATTCTGTGGACCATACATTTATAGAATTATTTACGTAAGCACCTTGTCACTCAAGGTACATGGTTGAAGCATACCGCATATGAAATCGTGATATGTTCTTTGTTATTATTATATTATAAACCAATCAGAAACAATGAAAACGAAAGACACCAATATTTGGGCAAATCAAGTTCAAATTTTCAAAAAAAATTGAATATGTAATAACGTAGGGTTCCGGGTTCGATTCCCGGCCAGTCAGGTATCTGAATGATGAGTGATTTAATATGTAATAACGTAGTAATTGACGACCCGCGTGGCGGAGCGGTTACCATACCGGTTTGACACGCAGTGGGTCCCGGGTTCGATTCCCGGCCAGACAGGCATCTGAACGATGAGTTTAGATTCTTGTTCTGGGTCTGGGTGTTTGTGTATTTGTCTTTATGTGTGTCCATGGCACCCACGGCGCAGGAGAAAATTCTACTGTGGGGCTATGAGTGTAGAAAGCGTTTTTTTTAAGAAGTCTGTTATTACATAGTAGAAGGTTTAAGTTTAAGAAAGTCGCCAAAATGCGAATCCTTTTTTATTATGTCCATAAAACGTGAATTTCGTATGAGGTCCCTCTTGTTCTTACTGAAGGTTTCATTTTCTACTTTTACACATCTTGAATTTCTAATTACGAAAAATTGTCATTAACGGGCAGTAAAAAGCGAAAATTATTAATATTAATAAAATCACGTCATAGTCATACGTCACTTTCACATGAGGCGACCATCACAGTCCTCGGGAATAGCAACACATCTGTGATTGACTTCAGATGAAACCCATGGACTGTATGTAGTTGATTACAGATGTCCATAGGCGGCAGTGACCACTTACCATCAGGTGGACTGCATGCTCGTTTGCTACTTCAGTCAGATAAAAAAAAATAGAATTCTAAACGAAACCTAAACCGCATATCACGAGTACCCATTACATATTAAAATGTGCCAAAACACAGAGCGCTTCTAAGTTCAATCTCAAGTCTAACAGTAACAGTATTTCAGTTAGTCAAGGCGTAATATTATGATAATATATGCAGATATATCCCACGTGCATCTAAACATATAGAACTGTTATTTATTTATTAACATAACAATGAGCCATATGATAGTACAATAGTACCATTAATGAACTTCCTTATAACTACCAAAACTAAGAAATGTTTGATTACGAGTAATAAGTGAATGTAATAATATATTAAAATTCTCAGAACATGCTACATATAATATACCCAGCAATAAACCATTTAGTTAATAAAATTATATTAACATCTGTAGATGTTTACGAAATGCTGAAAGTGATTCTTAGACTTTCGTGGTTTTGTTTTTGATGTTGCTTATAAATAACATCAATAGAATAAGCTGAAAAGATATTATGATTCAAAGATAATCATATGCCATCAGGCCAAGTATACGTCCTGTAGTTCCGGGATCAGAATGGGGCTACGGCATCCCCTGCATGTCGTCAGAGGCGACTAAAAGGGGCTTCCGGGGCTGCAGGCGGCTAGAGTGTGAACTCGAACCGTTCGTTCAGGCGATCCCGGGAAAGACGGCGGTACGTGTGGTGGCATACCGTCGTAAAGACTAGACGGGGCCGTGAGCCCAGCCGTCCATCTGAGAGGAGCACGATGAGGCAACGCACTCAGAGGATTCCGGCTGCGGTCGTTTCGAGATCCCAGAGTCTTCTTTATAGCACCGAGGACGGATTTTAGTGTGGTAAAAATCCCACATAACCCTGCGTCGCTCCCAAGGCATCGGGTACCTTTTGAAGGTTTCCCCCTCGAGAACAAAAAAAAGGTCTAAGTATAAGCAAGGCATCGGCAAAAGCTTTCTAAATGAAAATAGCAAGAAGACCTGAATAAAACTTTATGCAAATATCTTAATGTAGCAATTCTACATTTGATTTCTAAACCTAGTAGTCCGGGTTTCTTTTTAATAAAGTTAGTGTAAATACGAATAGCAAAAATATATAGAAATTTGTAACTTTGTGTTCTATAAAACTTAAATCCTAGCAAAGAAAAACTGCCTAAAATAATAACCTAACTTTTACGAATAACATCAATCTTAGAACAATAAAGAGAACGATAATAAAACGAGGCTTTATCAACATTATAAGATCTTTACTGATTTTGTAAGTTTCAATTCTAGAGAATTTAATAACATTTTCAAAAATAACACAATTAAACAAATAAACATAGATTTTGACCAAAGAATTTGAATGTCTTTGAAATAAACTACAAATGTGTCCTGAATTCTAAACTGTGATGCATTTGGCACCCATACGAATACAGTTTACTACCAACTTTGCTCAGCTTGTCATACCAACCTGTCATGCCGAAGATTTCTTGTTAGATTCCACCAGACAGACACCAAAACGGAAAAATCAAGATATTTATATACTCGTCCTCATATGACTGCAGTGATAGCAGTGATAGCCTAATGGTTGAAACTTGCCTTCTCAATCGGGAGGTGGGAGGTTCAAACCCAGGCACGCACCACTGATTTATGTGCGTATTAGAAATTAATTATCACTGCTTTTCGGTGAAGGAAAACATCGTGAGGAAACCTACACAACCGAGAGTTCTTTAAAAAAGGAGTTCTCGGAGGTATGTGAAGTCCACCAATTCGCACTTGGCCAGCGCGGGGGACTATGGCCTAAAACTCTCTCATTGTGAGAGAAGATCCGTGCCCAGCAGTGGGACAATAATGGGTTGTACCCCTCATGTGACTACATATTATTCACAGCAGAACAAATACAAGTAGAAACTTTAGGAGTAGAAAACGTCGAACGTCAGTCTGTATTGTTTCTATGAAATAGAACAGTTTTCGAATCCAGTGATTCAACTTAATCGTTGAGGCGAAATTTCGAAACGGCAGTCCGAATCTAGGGCATAAAAAACCGTCGAGAGACTTCAATTTCAATTTGCTTCACTTTTCCGAAGTTGCTCGTGCGAATTTTCCTGTTTCTAAACATGACATGCAAATCCAAACATAGGTCATTTTACTTAGAAAACAGCACAATGGTGTTAGACAAACAGTTTCGATACGATGACATCAATTTGTGAATCATACATCGACCACACAACCGCGTAAAAGTTAAATTTAACCCTGCATTATGTTACCGATAGTGATGTACGGATTTTAATATTTGGCATTTGCAAATGCGAATTCCTTTCTGTCATTCGCTAATGCAAATGCGAATATTGTTTTTTTTTTTTAATTTATGCTGTAGGATGCTGGAGAATAAATTTTGGCGACTTTTTTCTTCGATAAACTGCATTTCGAATTAAATTTATACAGATTTGGCGACGTTTTTGCAAAGCACTATGATTCAATATTCGAAAAACATTCGCATAATTCTTGCGAATGCGAATATCTATCACATGCAAATGCGAATGAAATATTCGTTACAACACTATTACAGATTCCCCGAAACAGGGTTATGGTTATTTATTAACGGACAGTTAACTGGGTTCACGTGTTGTATAGGCGAGTTAATAATAATTTACGTGCCGTACATTTTGTTTATGTGTCGGTTAACAGCGAAGATGTCGCAACAAATTCCCTGAAATGTTCCAATAAATATCGTTTGCAAATATATTGTAATGAAGAAAAACACGCTTTTTGCACTCATTGCCCTGCAATAGGATTTTCTCCTGTGTCGTGGGTACCATGGATACACACGAAGACGAATCGTGGTGACGACCTGCGTGGCGGAGCGGTTACCGTACCGTTCTGACGAGCAAGGGGTCCCGGGTTCGATTCCCGGCCAGACAGATATCCGAATGATGAGTGTAGACTCACGTTCTGAGTCTGGGTGTTTGTGTATTCGTCTTGTGTGTGTCCATGGTACCCACGACACAGGAGAAAACCCTAGTGTGGGGCTATGAGTGTAGAAAGCGTAAAGCGTTTTCTGCAAACAATCAATGTTTTTGTTTTCGCTAATACATTTCAATGTGCATTGCACTCTTACTATTTCGTTTTTGACGAAAACGTACAATGTACTTTAAAAAGGCGAAAACGTAAAGAAATGATTGTTTTCGACATTCGTAATAAACTGGTACTAAGGGTACTATAGTCATTGCCATTTAGGTAATATTAAGTATTAAGCGTTGTATTCTAATTGAAGAATTGGAAAAGAGATATGAACGTGATTTGATCCTTTTTATCCTGAGGGGTAGCAATAGTTTTGAGACTAAATAGCCTGAATAAGAATCTACTAATAGACAAAATCAATCATCTCAGAGCAGTGATAGCCTAATGGTTGAAACTTGCCCTCTCGATCGGGAGGTCCGAGGTTCAAACCCAGGCCAATGATTTATGTGCGTATTAGAATAATTATCACTGCTTTTCGGTGAAGGAAAACATCGTGATGAAACCTACACATCCGAGAGTTCTTCAAAAAAAGTTCTCGGAGGTGTGTGAAGTCCACCAATTCGCACTTGGCCAGCGCAGTGGACTATGGCCTAAACTCTCTCATTCTGGAAGAAGACCCGTGCCCAGCAGTGGGACAATAATGGGTTGATGCAATAGACAAAATCAACTCACATACATTGCTATACAAAAAAATAATCTGTTGCCTCATGCTACTGAAAACAAAAATTAAGGATTCAGCTCTATGCTTCTTGCATATACATTTTTATAAACTGAGTCATCTGTGCAAACCCAAAAAGGAGAACCCCGGATGTTGTTTGCCAACTACAAACTGAGCGAAATATGCATATGGTACCACATACCTGGCACTTCAAATTTTTATATTCGTGGTCACTGCTATTTTTTATCTGACTGAGGTAGCATGCAGTCCACCTGATAGTAAGTGGTCACTGCCGCCCATGGACACAACTACATACAGAACATGGGTTCTATCTGAAGGCAGTCACAGATGCGTTGCTACTCCCTAGGACTATGATGGTCGCCTCATGTGAAAGTATGTCGGTAACCACACCCTTCTATGGAAACGCAAGAAATGTTTCACGCTAAAAAGTTGGTGTAGCGGTTGTACTTCCCCGGTCGAACTACACTGGTTCTACCACCTTCAAGACTCAAACGCGTACCAAAGAAATGGACATACATACGTATGTACAAACATACTTGCATACGGAAAATATCATGTTACTTCTAAAGCAATAGATAAAAAGTAGTTCAACAGTTGTAACAAATATCAATATACAATAAGAATAATACATTTACCCCAATAGTATAAAATCCTCACATAGGAGTAAGTTATCATTTGCTTAAATCCGGATGATCTTAGATTTTGTCGAGAGTAAAGCACTCGTAACATATACATAACACATAGATAACCTATATAGGTATGTAATGTATCACTTGTAACAAGGACACATGACATTACAATACATCTAACTCGATGGTAGGAAATCCTTACATAAATTACCATTTGCTTAAGCCCGAGGAGACATGTTATGTTGTTTGACTTCAGCAGAGCGAAACGTGCACGTGATGCATATTACTTAACTTCTTGGATGATATCTACACCTACATATCTTAGATATTACATATCTCTGCAAAACTAAGTAGTTTTGCAGAGATATATGTCATACCAACGTTAGTGACCTTAATGAGAAGTCAGAGTATTTCTTATTTGATTACCGAGATATCCCTTTTGGTTTATGAGCAATAAATTTGGTGTAGAACATTAAAAACCAAGTGATATTTAATGTTATGAAAAATTAAGTTGTCGTTGAAATAACATGGCCTTTGAAATAGATGCAGATACAAACTAATCAAAGAGAATGTTTAATTTTAGTATAACTGAATGCTCACGTGGCTTTAAGAGAAATTAGACTCTGATCAACCTGACAGAACAGTATATACCAGATATATTATGTTCTTCGTCAATCCATTAATTATCCCACTTGAGAGTTTTAGGTCATAATCCACCACGCATAAGCAGTGATAGCCTAATGGTTGAAACTTGCTCTCTCAATCGGGAGGTCCGAGGTTCAAACTCAGGCACGCACCACTGATTTATGAGCGTATTAGAAATTAATTATGACTGCATTTCGGTGAAGGAAAACATCGTGAGGAAACCTACACACCCGAGAGTTCTTTAAAAAAAAAAGTTATCGGAGGTCCAATCTGAACTTGGCCAGTGCTGTAGACTGGCGCGCACCTAAAACTCTCTCATTCTGAGAGAAGACCCGTGCCCAGCAGTGGGACAATAATGGGTTGTACCCCCCCCCCCCCCCCACCACGATGGCCAAGTGAGATGAGCGATGTTTTCCTTCACCGTAAAGCAATCATAATTAATTCCCAAAACGCATTTTTTTTTTAAATCGGTAGAGCGTGACTGAGATTTAAACCTCGGACCCTCGATTGAAAGGCCAAGTTTCAACCACTTGGCTTATTTTCATTGCATCAGGGGTTAATTTCAACTATAAATACACCATGCACCTAATCCTTATTAAGTAATACGGGTATTGACCCAAATTTGAATTGTAAACGAAACATCAAGTGATAAGGTCCGTCAGGTAAAGAACTTTAATTAGTAATTCCAGAAACAATACAAGAAACTAAAGGATCCAATAAAACAGATTCTATCATTCATCACGACCCAAAATCGTCCTTCGTTCGGAATCTGAAAAGACCTAAAGCGGTACTGTAGACGCGGCGACCGTATTTCACTATTGAAATATTCAAAGACACTATAATTGAACATTCCGACTGAAACTGTAAATAAAACGGTTCAATTTGGACGTGTCATGGCACTTCACGCCCTCTTGTCCAATTTACGAGCCCTATAAAAACGTCCAATAGGACAGCATTTATTGCCTGTAGGGTTTTGTCGGGTGCCTTACATGCTATTTGTATAAATTAATAGTAATATCAGTACATTTGGGGCTTTTCAAAATGCTTCTGAAATATTTTTACCTCTTACGTAAATTATTTTTGGAATTGGCGTTTATTACGTGGAACTTTTTTCGTTTAATATCAAGGATATTTCAATAAATATGACCATTCGTTTTCTATTATATTTGTAACTAGTTGACCCAGCGAACTTAATGCAGCCTAAAAATCTAAAAAAATCTAATATTATCAGTGTTTCTCTACTATAATTGACATGTATTATACGTACAAACCTTCCTCTTGAATCACCCTATCTATAAAAAGAAACTGCATTAAATTCCGTAGCGCAGTTTTAAAGATCTCAGCATACGTAGGGACAGACCTCGAAAAGCGACTTTATTTTATACTATGTAATGATAACACATACCTATTATCATGGCATTTGATTTGGAAAAACGAGTAATTGAATTGTTACGTAAAACGTGTAATCTCTAACTTTTTCGGTATTTTCGGTAAATAGAAATACTAATAAAACTATGGTTTCATATTTCTAGCTTTATATTATGCTATCTATATTTCTACAATTGATATTATACAACACAACAAATAACCTCAAGCTTAAATTTCTATCATACTTTATACTGTTATGTACGTTTGAAATGTTATAACTTTGTTAATCTCGTAACAATAGTACTTATTTATAATTTTTAATATAAACTGGTGGCATAAATAAAAAGTACGCATAACAATATTTCAAAATGCCAATTACAAACCGTTTTTTGATTCACTAAATGGTGATCAACAAACACATTATAAGTTACTAATAAAAAATACTCATAACTTTTATACTCATAACCTTTAAGCTGTTTGAACTTAGAGCGATGTATAATCTTGAAAAGTACATTAAAATCAGCCAAATGCAATTAACGAAAACAATCTCATCGTAACAATCTTTATTCAACTCAAAATATCTCCAAAAATGGAGGTAAGCTCTTGAATTCGCTGGGAGATTTTATGCTCGAGTTGATTTAAAGCTGGCTGGGGGATGGCTGCCAAGTCAAAAGGCTCCAGCTGCCAAAAGAAAAGATGAGGAGTGACGCCCTGCCGCTTAAGAACAATGCAATAAACTTTATTCCGAAAATGCAAGCTAGAAGCTCTTTCTGCACGAATTAAATATTTTTTGGAAGCTTGTTATTTGGATAGTTGTTTTCGCGTACATACAGGGGTATGTCTGCGTAAATATAATTCCTTTAGCTAATACGATAAAATTACTTTAAAACAAAATTACACTTTTAAATGAATAAAGTAGTAAAAAATAAAATCACCAATACGCCTTTTTGCCCCTAAATAAACATCATCAGATTAAATCGTCTCTGCAACATATTATTATGATCCCTAAGAATATTCACAATTTTCGATTATGCAAGATGAAACTTTCTTAAAGGTTTTAATCAGAACAATTAATGAGCATGTTATTAATTTAGTAACAATAAATAATCCAGTAAGTAAAACTTAACTTACTACTAACTAGTAACAATAAATAATTCAACATTAATGTATTCAGTTATTAGAAGTTGGTAGTCATGAAAAAGATTCTTTCATTTTCTTCAAGAAATATTAGTTTTGATGTAAATGCTCCTGAGATCCTACTTTACGACGGTGCATTTTATTCCTGCATTTTGCGTTCCTACAAATTCTCATGCAAAAATGCTAAAAGTTTCTTAACAGTTATGTATATATTACGCCGTTTCAAAACGTAAATCGAAGGAAGGCTAACCTCTTTCTTAACTCAAAACCTGTTCCTTTTGTAGTGTTTTTTTGGACTTGGGTTATTTAAGCTAAAACAAAGAGACCTAATTATAAGGCTTCTCAGTCTAGGCGTTATCATAATTATCAGTATTTTTTTATATTTTGAATGTCGTTATCCTTTTACCTTTTTTATTTTATGACGGACTGTGTTATTATCAACAAAAGCGTTTGTGTGATTAACAGATAGTTCCTCATCACTACATAGTATAAAACTAAGTCGCTTCTCGCTGTCTGTCCCTATGTATGCTTAAATCTTTAAAACTACGTTACGGATTTTAATGCAGGTTTTTAAAAGATTGATTCGAAACTGATGATTTTAGAGGTTACCAACAAAATATTTTATAAATCTTACGAAACTTTTAAGAAATGATTGTGTCGTCTCATTTGTATTCTCATTACTAAAAATAGGACTTATTTTTAGTAGTGAGAATACAAAGAAGCATACCCAATAGACTTCGTACAATTGTATTAATATATCAGTAATAATATAATCCGATAGAATGCACAAATTTATGAAACAAAGTCACAACCACGCGTTAAAGTTAAATGATAAGAAAAAATTATATTAAGTGTTCCGCGTGTCTTTATTTTTACACACATCGCATATTTTTACATACAATATAGTTTAGGAGAACTAAGAATAGGTATTAAAAGAATTTACTGTGTTTTTTATAATTTGTCTACGTGTTTTAAGTGTAATCAAAGTAAAACTGAATGCAATTGAAATGATAACAGTTTACTATTTATTTCCTTAAAATACATGTGATCTACCAAACGTTCTTTTTTAAGTTATATTACATTTTAAACGCGGTTTAAACCGCAGGACGCAGCTCGTAGTAAGGATTTACTTTAAAACCAGTTCGCACGTTTTGAATTGGTAATATAATCCAAACACCATGCTTGTAAAGAACTAAGAAACCACAAACAAGCAAGTTCGTTATTTTTCGCCATCTGAAAGTTTTACGAGCTACAGTGAAACAAGTAAGAACATTAAACATGTTATGAAATTTTTACCATGTGGTTAAATTTCCATAGAGAAATACATATCACTGTTTTGGATATAGCTTAAACATAGGTATAGAGCTAGTGCTCTATTTTTGATTCCTAAATGAAAAAGGCCTTGTTTTTTCGAGGGGGAAACCTTCAAAAGGTACCCGACGCCGTAGGAGCGACGCAGGGTTATGTGGAATTTTTACCGCACTAAAACCCCCCGGGTGGCCGTCCTCGGCGCCATGAACAGGACTCTGGGACCTCCTAAGGACTGCAGCCGGAATCCTCTGAGCTCGTTGCCCCATCGGGCTCCTCTCAGGTGGTCGGCTGGGCCCACCACTCTGTCTAGTCTTTACGACGATATGCGACCACACAACCGCCGTCCTTGCCGGGATCGCCTGGCTGGACGGTTCAAGCTCCCACTCTAGCCGCCCGCAACCCCGGAAGCCCTTTTTAGTCGCCTCTTACGACAGGCAGGGGATACCGTAGCCCTATTCTGATCCCGGAACGACAGGGACGAACTGAAAAAGGCCTAGTGCAATCTTGCATTCGGGTACATCAAATTTATTTGAGTGTTCTCCAATTAGAAAAGTCAATGATGAAGAATTGCTTCTGTTTGGATAATAAGACAGCTATAGGTGAATACGACAGAGGGTTTAAGGTGTCCGAAATCCCCTTCGCATGATTCAATGAGCTGCAGTGACCAGTTAACATCATCAGGGTTTAATGACCGTTAACTTTAAAAAAATCTATATAAATACGAGTACAATCCACGCAATTTTTCCTTTTCAAGATTGCGCTGGGAATATGAAAAAATAATTTCGGACTCTTGTTTCCATTTCGTGTACACAATCAGGCCACTTGTTTTCTCACAGTGAACAATCATGTAACATCTGTAAAAGAGATTAACTGACACGCTATTCTAACATTGTCGTTGGAATGCAGATAAGACTGTTCCGGAACATTTTAGCCTAATTATACCCGATTTTATCGAAACACGTTATTTCAGATGGTTACAAATCAATCTTATTAATCTTATAAATGTTGATGTTTGTGAGCATGCATGTGTGTTTGTTATTCTTTAATGCACAAACTTAAAACGCTTTCAGCACACATAGCCCCACAGTAGGATTTTCTCCTGTGACGTGGAGGCCATGGACACACGCAAAGACGAATACACAAACACCCATACCCAGAACATACTTTTCTGGCCGGGAATCGAACCCGGGATCCACTGCATGTCAGACCGGTAACCGCACCGCCACTCGAGACGTCAAATTATAGATCGCAGAATTTGGCACACATATACATAGTCTGTGACTTGGATTAAATACGTGGGATACTCATGGTAGAACGACATTAATATGAACGGAATCGCGTGAATAAAATAGTATATATTATAAATTAGTCAATAAACCGCGAGGTTTAACCCGAGTCAAAATAATGTAAAATAACTTTACATTCTACTACCTTCAGATTAAATAAATACGTAATATTAGCTTACGAAATGTTCTCCTCGGATAAGTACAAGTGTGTCTCCCTTACCGTGGTAAGCCACAACACAGCAGCGCTTAACGCTATTATATATTAGGCAGAAACAGATGTGACGGTGGTGCCAAATGATTGTATACACAAAGAGTTGTACCAAATTTTAAAATTGCTATATTTTTAATACAAATAGTACACAGGCGATATTTAAAATTATGAATCGAAATAACAGAACCGAAATGATTGGTAATAAATTTTGTACTGAGTAGTAGTGGTAATAAGTCTGTAATACTATTTATCATTTTATGTGCTATGAATAATGTGTATCAACTTTATTACTGTCTTTCTATCGATTTTTAACCGACTTCCCAAAGGAAAGAGGTTATCTATTCGTCACGTATATTTTTTTTTTTTTTTTTTTTTTTTTTTTTTTTTTTTTTTTTTTTTTTATGTATGTTCGGGCGAAATGGCTAGAAATCGTCGACCTACCGACACGATTCATACGACATTGTATGCGGCTAGTTTCACAGGCAGTCCCATATTGAGGAAAATGAAAACCTTCCGGCGGTTTTCCCGGAAAATTGGAAAATGTCGGTTTCTTAAAATCTTGAATAACTTGAGTGTTTCTAAACCGATTTTCATTTTCTTTCTTTCATTTGATAGGAAATTTTGTCACGCAACTTTTTCTCTTGGACATGGGTATGCTGTGATGCTTAACTCTTTGAGTTATGGGGGGGAAACCACCACCACTCCTCAAGTTTTTTAGATAATTCAAGATAACTCGGCTTCTGCCGAATCGATTCTTATGAAACTTGGAATATGTATTATACATCTATGCTTATATAGGTTGACGAAAAATTTGACCTTCAACTTTTCGATCCTGATGATGCAGGGTTACAGCTATCCTAAACTATAACATTAGCTATTTGGTGCTTACATATATGTAATAAGACTACTAAGCAGAGACATGTGATGAAAAATTTGACCTTCATCTCCTCAATCCTGATGATGCAGGGGTGCCTCAAGCCTAAACCATAGGGGTTGACCATTTGGTGCTTATGGGTATGTAATAACAATACTAAGCAAAGACATATTATAAAAAAATTGACCTTCAACTCCTCAACCCTGATGATGCAGGGTGCTGTAAGCCCAAGCCGTAGGTGATGGCCATTTGTTGCTTACGGATATATAATAAGATAGTAAGGCAAAGATGTACGATGACAAATTTGACCTTCAACTCCTCAACCCTGACGATGCAGGGGTACTGCAGGCTTAAACCATAAACGTTAGACATTTGTTGCTCACGGATTTGTAATAACATTGCTAAGCAAAGGTATACAACGAAAAATTGGACCTTCAACTCCTCAATCCTGATGATGCAGGGGTATTGAATGCCTAAGCCATAAAACTTAGCTATTTCATCCTTACGCATTCAAAATGATATTTAAAAAATGTAAGGTAGAACATTAGAAAAATGGTTGTATACAGTGGAAAATTGGACCTTCAACTCCTCAATCCTGATGATGTTGGGGTGCTTCCAGCTTAAACTATAGGCGTTAGCTACATGATCGCTACGTATATCTGATAAGATTACTAAGCAAAGATAAAAGATGAAAAATTTGACCTTCAACTCCTCAACTCTGATGATGCAGGGGTACTTCAGGCTTACTATAGGCGTTGGCCATTTGATGCTTATGGGTATGTAATATATTTACAAAGCGAAGACGTATGATAAAAAAAATTGACCTTCAACTCCTCAAGCCTGATGATGCAGGGTGCTATAAGCCCAAGCCGTAGGTGATGGTTATTTGGTGCTTACGGGTAAATAATAAGATAGCAAAGCATAGATGTACGACAACAAATTTGACCTTCAACTCTTCAACCCTGATGATGCAGGGGTACTGCAGGCCTAAACCATAAACGTTAGACATTTGTTGCTCACGGATTTTTAATAACATTGCTAAGCAAAGGTATACGACGAAAAATTGGACCTTCAACTCCTCGATCCTGATGATGCAGGGGTATTGAATGCCTAAGCCATAAAACTTAGCTATTTCATGCTTACGCATTTAAAATGAGGTTAAACAGATTAAAGGTAGAACATTAGACTAATGGTTGTATACAGTGGAAAATTGGACCTTCAACTCCTCAACTCTGATGATGATGGGGTGCTTCAAGTTTAAACTATAGGCGCTGGCCACATGGTGTTTAGGTATATCTGATAAGATTACTATGCAAAGATAAAAAATGAAAAATTTGACCTTCAACTCCTCAACTCTGATGATGCAGGGGTACTTCAAGCTTAAACCATAGGTATTGGCCATTTGATTCTTATGGGTCTATTCTTTAAATAAATGTTTACTCAGAAAAAGTTGTTTTATTCGGTTAGGTTAGGTTCGAACAGATTTTTCCAATTCAGAATCTAAGGGAGGGGGCGCGGTAGCGCCCCCGACCGGTTGTGTCAAAGAAGTCTATTTTTAGATGATGACGTCAGCACATATCGTGACTCGTTTATCGTGACTGAAAAGCGTGAAAAAAAAATTTTTAAACAAAAAATACAACCGACTTCCATGCCACATAAAAGTAAAAAATAATTTAAATACATGTTGGTTTAGAGCAAACACAGTACTTAGTACATAGTCCCGAAGTCGGCGCTCATATAAGATACATGTAGTTTCGTCATGATCCAGCAAAATATGGTGAGCGCCGACTTCGGGACTATGTACTAAGTACTGTGTTTGCTCTAAACCAACATGTATTTAAATTATTTTTTACTTTTATGTGGCATGGAAGTCGGTTGTATTTTTTGTTTAAAAATTTTTTTTAAATTGTCTACTTCAAAGTATTTAGTGATTCTAGACCATGAATGTTCACGTTTTGCAAGACGCGTGGGTCGGTTTCCGATCTGGTTTCAATGAGTCTGGGTTGCAGATATAATTATTTTGATATAAATAACTTAGACACAGTAATTAAAGTTATATATTATTCATTCTGTTTAGGATTGATTGAACCTTGAGAATATTTAAGGCCTTTTTATTATATCTTTTTCAAGGCGGTGAACACAACTTCCACCAATTCGCACTTGGCCTGCGCGGTGGACTATGGCCTCAAACTCTCTCATCCCGAGAGAAGACCCGTACCCAGAAGTGGTACAATAATGGGTTGTGCACACGAACACAATTTAACTTTTTATGTAGGTAGATACTAGGTCAGTTCCGTGGCTTTGTCCACCACGGTAATGAGTATCCTATTACTTATTGTAGATTAGGTACTATGTGTGTGCCAAATTTCAGGGAAATACGATCACTGGTTTTGCGTGAAATGGTAACATACACTCATACCTACATTCTCATAAAATTTTGCATTTATAATAATAAATAAGATTATTGAGTTACGAACGTACAACTCAATTTGGACTAAATTGATTACGAATATAAATATTGAATATTTAATTTTCCAATTTAACCGAATTTTTAACCCAATCACGTTTGCTCTCACTTTAATATTCCCAACTCATACAAATCGCTTTGCAAAATCCATTACTCTCAATTAAATCCAACGAAACAAATGGTTCCCGATTTATAACGATGAAATACGTCAAACTAAGAGGAAATTCCTTTTCGCTGTTAAGCCCTCAGTTTTAAGAGGCTCTCGTAAGCCGCAAGATTGTTGGAAACACAGGTCTTGACCTAGTTATTTCAGGCAAAGCTTGGGATTCAGTGGCTTTACGTAGAGGAGATATGAAGGATTAAAACGAAAGTGTGAAAAATGTTGAAGACAAGATCTACGAGACGAGAAAAGAGGAATTTCTTTGGCGAACGGCTAATCGGTTTACGAAACATGAATTCCAAAATTAGGATCATTAATCTTTGTCGATTTCAATTTGGAAGATACTTTATAAATGGAATTAATTTATAAATCGAAACATAATCAAAAAACATAGTACAACCTTTATAAAAAATAAACGTCTGTTATACGGAACAAAAAGAATACAAATGAAAATTTAGTTCAATATTTTCAAAGGGCAAATAATAAACAATATAAATTTTATCACAGTTCACCTAAGTAACAAAGACTACCTTTTATCAGAAATGTTAAAACTACTAGAAAAGAATATAGATGTAGTAAAGCGACAGTAATCAGGATTTACATACTCTTAGACTGATTCATTATTCGGAAAGGCGATAACACGTGCGCCTTGGTCACAGGACACAACCGTAAACCCCGAATCAGTTATTTAGCCGGACAGCATCCGACAAATGTTGTTAGCGTGAATTGTGTTGTTGACGTGACATTGGTCCTTTATAGCCATTGGGGAGATTTTATTTACATCAAACCCATACAAGAATTCAACCATGATTATAATAGTTACATTTTTCGTCAAACTCCTTCAAAATTCAAGTGATTAACGTCGATGTATGTTAATATTCGTGAAATTTCTAATGTGAACAGACCACAAGAAGATATGTGACCGCCGGACCATCCATCTATACATCAGTCATTAGACCATTGGACATATTTGATAAATTGACAAACTTAGTTATACATATTGTAAATATTCCTGTTATTATAGTAAACTTACTGCCGTCATATGATTTTGGCGTTGATATCGTACAAGCTCAGAGGTTTTATGTTCCACATGAGAATCATAACGCAGAATAACTAAAGAAATGAATTTCCAACAAAATTTATGTTAGACCTGGATATATGTATCTGTATTTAACCTAATGATTCCTATAGGCGGGATGGTTGAAATTATATTGTTTATTTTAAGTAACATTTTACTTAGATCAAAAATTCGTAACCTTTACTATTCGGAAACCTCGTAAAATCCCTTATTTGCTTTTCCGCGCTGTTGGTGTTCACATGAATATCTTCCGCAGTACTATTTTTACTTTTATATTTCCTATCTCTGAGAAATCCGACCCATGAATTTGTGCACCTCTTGGTGTCGACCAATGTTACCGAATTGTAAGGCACATATCATTTAATGGCTTACTTGTTCTGTTCTTGTAGGTACGTGAAATAAATAAAAAAAAAAAATATTTAAAAATTTAAGTGAAATTGTTTTAATATTATAAAATCCACCGAAGGGAACGCATAGATTTAACTTATAGTACTTATAATACTGGCTGATCTTTTCAAATCTGTTATGTAAGTGAACTGATCAAAGCGAAGCTCTTAGCGAAACAGTAATAAACTTCTCACGAAGTCTTACTAATAAATCCCGATACATTCCCAACGAATGAAAACTCGTCATAAAGAGTTACTCGGAACCGTATATTCAAAGTCAGTTCGTTTTTATTGGTTATCTAAAGTCCTAACACTCGTAATCTGAACTCAATTTTCTAACCTATTCTGTTGTTTTGTAGCTTCGTTTATCAAAAGGGATTGAGAAAATTTCAGTACCTATACCGTAAAAGATTAATCTGCATTGAAAATGTTCTAAGAATCGTCAGTATTATTCATAAATTCTTGCATTATCATTTATCGTAACGAATGTTTTTTAAGATTACTTATACATACACTACACCGCGACCACTTACGTTATAATGTGCCTTTTATAAGTATTGATCCAACCTAGTTTTCCAACATAAATCTTACAAAGACGTTCCACGTCAATATGTTTGGAAACGCCCAATCCAGGTACAAGCTATAATTCTCCCACATGCTTCACCTACTGACATGATGGATTACGACGGATTACACCCCTCAAAGGCACGAGCAGTGCTTCAATGTACCGTGTTCGCTTTGTGGTATGTGAAGTCACGCTACCTAGCGAAATTACTAGTCGAAATCACCGCACGCAAACAACTCGCCATAACCAAAATTTCCCTGAATTCTACACGGACTCCAAAATTTTATAATTATGTCCTAATATGCTAAGATAATCGCTATATTTATATATCACGACAATCAAATCATAAAATAAAAACAATAGTTTTGACGAAAAGTGAAAACTTTGACTATATATATAAAGATTGACCCTTAGTCATTTCAAAAGCTTTACGATCTAACTCAACAAATCTCAAAATATCGCTACGAATTTACTATTCTCATAAATGTCGGTTGGATTTGGCGAGCTTACATTCATCACCCAAAGCGTTCAATAGGTATTGGATAAATATATTCTACAGCATTATAAGCAATAACAGTTATGTATAACTGGTTAGCATTACGGCTTTCATAAAACGAAGTAACTAGAACTTTATTGCAGAACACCAAACGCACCTGCCATTCCACAATCGTTTTAACTAGTTTCCGTTCTTATTAGATACCTATGTAATCTTCTATGGAGATTCTCACTTAGTCACGGCTGCGGGCTTACGAATGCAAATTCAATTCCGCACTGCCCGTCTGTCGACTTGAGTTATGCATTTGAATTCATGTATTCTCTTCTATAAATTTACTTAAATTTTCATCGTAACTTACTTTTTTAGATTCAGCAGGTGCACTAACTGTTATTTCAGCGATAACAGCTTTTGTTGTATAAATTTTCATTTGCTGGAAACAACGAATACCGTTATAACATATTGGTTGTTTTGATTTAGACTGATAAACTTCAATAACACGTAGTTTATATTCAATTTTTACTAGTTGTTCAGATCAGAGTTGATGAAACGCTCTTCATCAACTCTGACTAACAACAACACGTATCGTACATGTTTCTTAGTATTCGTATGTCTTACTGTATTTTTACTAGACGATAAATCTCATGCAACATTTCTTAATGGTTGTGAGATTATCTCTTACCAATATTAATAGAATTCCATACACCACCAGTTCAAATACTGTACATTTACCTATATTCATACCTTTCACGTCTTACCTTTTGATATCGTTTCAGTTAAAACACGTAGTTTTTCAGAACAGCTAGAAAATTCATATCATCAAAATTTTTACTCCAATGCATGTAGTTCTACAGTTCTTGTTTGAGCTTAACAGAGAAAGAATTTAATAGTGTGTTCTTGTTGTTGGACTTCGTTCTGGAAAGCTTGTACTTTGATACTAAACATCTGCGCCGTTTTTAAATTTACGCCTACACATTAATCCCGAAAATCCAGGTATAACTATTCAACAACTTGACTGGCAAAATATTCGCAAACTATCGTACAACACCACACTTTCCGGATACTATCGTATTCTGTTTGACGATGATTAGTCCTCTACAATATTAGGTATACATCATAATATAGGTAGGCTCTCGAAATCTCTAGCTGATAGTATTCATTCAAGTTCTCTCTAGTTTAATTTGCACTTTCTGTTCACAAACACAGAACCGCAGCGTTAATTATCTTTGTTCCTGTTAGTTTGCTGATTTCAGGTAGACGGACGTGGAAGAAATTAGCCTCGATATGTGATATATTATCTTATATATCATGAGTGTCTGTCTTTTTAAGGTTATTAAACTGGTGAAACTACTCATACAATGTTAAGATAGAAATTTTATAAACTTTATGATTCAACGACCTGCGTGGCGGAGCAGTTACCATACCGGTCTGACGCACAATGGGTTCCGGGTTCAATTCCCGGCCAGACAGGTATCTGAATAATGAATTTAAATTCATGTTCTGGGTCTGAGTGTTTGTCTTGTGTGTGTCCATGGTGACCACGACATAGGAGAAAATCCTAGTGTATATAGTATGAGCATAGAAAGCGTGTAATTTTTGTAGGTTTTTAAAAGGTCGTCTTATAAAGTATTGCGGCAGCATCACTCGGCTTCCCTATGATTACATTTCTACAATTCAATTAGATTCGAAATCCTCTGTAGTCCTCTCACTTAGTCACGGCTAGAAGCTTATGAATGCAAATAGAATTCGCACTGGCTCACGGACGCTGAACTGCAGGGTTCATTATCTTGTGCCCCCGTTGCGCTAAATTCATGTAGACAGACGAGGTAAATTAGCCTTGGTATGCGAATTTACTGATATCTCACCTAATCATCTAAGTGAGGGCAACGATCTCTGAAAACCAGAGAGACTTCTTCAGCGAGATTTTTTTTTGAAGATTGACCAAAATTTATCAAATTGACAAACAATAGCAAAATTTAGACAGCTATTAAAAAGCATTTAATACTATGTACCTACGTTTCAAAAACCAGATTGTTTAATGCGAATGTCACTCGCGCTTCAATTTATGAGTTAATTACCATCATGTGCATTGTCAGAACAATTAATGAGAATGAGTTAATCGTCTATCTAACCTTGTATATTAATCCTAGCAACAAACGCTCATATTACCCAGTTTTTACCGGAATGAGGAAGACACGGTTCAATTTCAAACGTTTCCTAATATCCTGTCAATAAAAATTACAGTCAACACGGAACTACGGAAATATGTGTTTGTATTAATCTGGAGCAGATATTTAGGTCGGAGCATATGGTATATCAATAGGTAACTGTAATGCGGACAATTAGATGTGGGAGTTGCATTAGATAATAGTTTTGAGACAAGGATAGAACAATTTGATATTAATGACACGTACTTAGATATTAAGAAGTCAAAATATATTGTTGATGAAACTAGATAATCGTGTACAAAATTCATTGTACGAGTATTCATTACGATTTCCAGAATGTTTTGAGGTGCAAATGTAGGCCGAACCTGAACAGACAACGCTTCTATTATAGTTGTTCCAACGACGGTAAATATAACATGATAAGATAATTAAGATCATTTTGACGTGGTAAAGGATATGTTTACTATCTAGACCGTTCCATGTAGGTCAGTGCATGCGGTATGGTGCAGTTAGGTACGTAGTTAGTGCAAGTCGATAACTAAGTTACATGTGGGAGTGGGGCCTTGGACGCGGATAATAATCAACCTCCGGTTATTATAGTCTATATTGATGTGTTTTTTTATGTAATAAATCCATGTAAAGCTCCACAATGATGCTTCACGCATCATGTTGTCTAATTTATTTCGCTCTCGCCATAGGCATGTTCCTAAGCTAATAATAATAAAATAATCTACTTATAGCCTATCCCAAATGTGTCATTGTCTCTTTTAAGTCTGAAATGCTGTTTAAGTTTGTTTGCTCCCACTATTGCTAGCGAATAAGATAACTTACAGTCATCTGTCACTTTGCCACCTGGTGACGCCGTTGAAATATTTTGTGAACCTACACTCGGTACCGTGTTTTAAAATGAATTAAATCAGCACCCGTGATTTCTTAACATTAAGCGGTAGACATATCGTAGTAAACTTAAAGTTCACAAGCAAAACATTCAACTTCATATTTACTTGCATCTTTACGACATTGACTGACAATTTATTACGAATTTGGTTTTGGAGGTTAACGCTCAAGTCTATTTGCCTTGCATTTTGCAGAGACTACACAGTAATTCGCCACTCAGTTCAGATAAAAAACTCAAAAAGTTAAAATGGAACACAAACACGAAACTTTTCGGCAAAATCGGAGCTTTCGGTAAACCGGCACTAGAGCTTCAAACATTCAGAGGCGCAGCTTTCGGTCAGAGATTTTAAGTCCGTCCGCAGCGTGAATTATCACGGAAAATCTGACTTCTATTTACTGGTTCTGCTGCAACCCTTTTTATGTCACACTGTTGAACACGAGACTCTTCTCACACACTCCAACGTGATCATTTTGATGTAAGTAACTTCTTAACGTTACGTTCGATGCAATTTTGTCTCATATTTTTATTTTATAAGATTGAAGTAGCAAACGAGCATGCAGTCTACCTGAGGGTAAGTGATCACTGTCGCCAATGGATATCTATAAGCAACTTCATACAGAACATAGGGTTCTATCTAAAGTCAATCACAGTTGCGTAGCTACTCTCGAGGACTAACATGGTCGCCTCATTTAAAAGTGTGCAGGCAACCACACCCTTCCATCGAAACGCATAAACTGCTTCACGCAAGAAATAGGTGTGGCGGTGGTACTTCCCCGGGCGAACTACACTGGTTCTACCACCTATAAAAGTACACAGTTATTTTACACTTATATAGTGTATAACTAGGTATTGTTCTAATTTTTGAATATATTTGTTATTATTTTATTGATATATACTTCTATTTCAATAAGCCTTGTACTAATTTCTGTAGTTTTATATAAACATCAATGTTAGTCTGCAAATGTACAACATAACAATGGATTTAATAGAAATAAGGGAATTACTCCATATGTAGCATGACACTAGAATCGAAGTTATTATCCAAAGTATCTTTACTTTCCAAAATAGTAATGTGGCGCTAACAACTAATATGATGATGTACAAATCTATGCTATATACTCTTATTAGATATATATCTATAACTCCTAAAATACGATGTATATTTTCGTTGTATTTGTAAATGATTGATTTTCACACTGCGCTGTTCGGATAACGAGAGTAAAAACTACAAACTCTTGACGATCATTATTTTGAAAATTAAAAAAGACATTTACAGAGCAAAGGTTTTACTAAAAGTGTAATATTTGCGAGTACTGAATCACAGTATAGCGGGAACTAACGAGGTACCGCCAAAGGTTTATTCGACTGTAGGGGAGCTGGTGAATGTTTCTATTTTTTTAGCGCAACGGTTCAACCGTTTTAGAAAAAATATATCCCGAAAGGTGAGCTTTACAAAACCAGATTTAGGACTGGAACGTTTTCGTTTCAATCACGTTAAACAGTGAGGTAGACTCAAAGGGAAACTTCTATTCGAATGCATGAGCTTGCAAAATGTAACTGCGGTTAACTGTCCGATTCACTTTGAGTTGAATTCAACAGATATCAAACGATACACAAAATATGAAGACATTATTATAATTTGTTTACGTTTATAATTAGTTACGGGAACACTCTTTTTAAATTCACGCGTTAGTCAAAATTAAATGAAATATTTTTATTTTGCATAGTGGGTGGTGTTAGGTTTTTTTCGTTACTGAATTTCTTGATTCGGTCGCCGCGGTCAAAACCCGCGATAAAAGCTATGCAATAGCTTAAAAGTGTTTTGCAAATCAAAAATTTTCACCAAAAAACATAATTCCAGATTAAAACATAAGTATCCAAGCAGATATGTAACATTGAAACAAAAATATAACTATTGCAAATTGTCGCTCTGTGAACTGTAGTATTTCACAGTTATCAGCAAGACTTTAATGAAATAAACGTCACTTTATTTGCTAGTAGACCGTTCTGCCAACAAGAGTTTGTCAAATTATTCACTCCAAAGTTTTGGTCGTTCTGTAATTGTGTTCACCAATTTGGTGCAAATTAACAGCAAAGATAAATAATAGTATAAGTAGACATAACCGAATTGAAATTAATATTTGATTAAACAAATGAGTAAAGTAAGCTTCGAGATATTGCTTGTCATTTTGAACGTAAAAACGTCCATAATAAAAGATAATTCATAGTTCCTATTACTATTCTCTACAAATTCAAAATAAAGTATTTTAAATAATTCATACGTATTTATAAGGACATGTTGCATTCGTCCAAAGCAATTGTGTTACCAATTTTACAGTAATTAGACATTAAAAAAATATTTTTATGACGTAGGTTTATATCCAAGTGTGTAGTACTTGCACTAATTATGGAGTACCTAGATACTATTCCTGTCGTTAGTCACTCGCAAGCATAACCCTGTGTGAGTGCAGTGGGTTAATCCACGCATGTAAACCCGAGTGACAAGAAAACGGCCTTAGTCTTTACATGTCTTCTCTTAATATTTTTAAAAATTCGAAGTACGATTGAAACCAGTTCAAAACAATCAAAAGCATTAACTACTTTACTTCATCACGAGATTTGCTGGTCCAGCTAAGCTTATTAAATTGGACTGCAAAGTGGAGATTAAAATCATGCCGAGACAGACTCAACGGCATTTCTCACAAGATCTCATTCCTAAGAGACTAAAGTATTTTGCTTTGTTAGGTTATTGGTATCATCAACCTTGTCTTTTACATAAATTGTAGTTATTAAAGGTATGATGACGATTATTATATACATATTTTTTGCAAGATATGCGGAATAATTTCTATTGGCGTTGTAATTAAAATACAAGATAATTATAAGAAAACGCTTACAGGAATTGAAATTATTTTATTTTGAAACTCAAATAGCAAACCGATTCCTTTCGCCTGAAGATAAAATGAAAGAAAAGTACCTTGAATGTAACATTCCGAGTGTTATTACGCAAACTCACAAATACTAATATTAAAAGGTGGCGACCCGCGTGGCGCAGCGGTTACCATACCGGTCTGACGCGCAATGGGTCCCGGGTTCGATTCCCGGCCAAACAGGTATCTGAATGATGAGTTTAGATTCGTGTTCTGGGTCTGGGTGTTTATGTGTTCGTCTTGTGTGTGTCCATGGTACCCACGACACAGGAGATAATCCTACTGTGGGGGCTATGAGTATAAGGGGGCTATAAAAAAAAAAGGTCACATCTTTTCTTAGATGTCTATGATCAATTAGGTACTAATAGAACTGGAATCCTACATAAACCATACGTATACCATATACTATATAGTACATACATACTGTATAGTAAATACCAAGAATATTGATTTCTGTAATTCCTTACTTTATCTGAATCTTAAAGGAAAAATTCTTTCCAGCATTTCTTTTGCTCAATTTCGATGTTCTTTCATTAGCTTTAAAGCCTTTATCGGGGAATGTTTCTTACAGCCGTAGGGTATTTCACTTGAGTTTTATTTTACCTAGTCAATTTGCTTCAGAATAAGAAAAAGTATTACGATCATTAGGTCACCGGGCCGATCGGCTGTAAGATTTCGGATTTGATTTCGAGCCGGGCAGACTCCTAAGTGTGGAATTTAGATATATTTTCTGAGTTTACAGACTTGGGTTGCCTTTGTGTAGTTTAATATAACATTTTTTTTGCAAATTTAAGCTTGAGCACTTAGCTAAAATCAAATCAAAGAAGAAAATTGAATGACAATCGAAAAAAAACGTGATAAAAAAAGAAAGAATTGCTCTCGAAAAAGCCTATTTACGTAAGAAGCTTTGCCTATTTATATTAAGAATACGATCAGCTAAAGGTTATTGTGTATGTACAACAATGTGTACACTTCCTACTTTCATTATATCTTGCTCAATAAATACATATTTATTTTCTGAAACGTACAAGTAACGTGAAATCTGAATGCTCAAACATTTGGGCAACTCCAAGGGTCCCATGGGATACGAACTATCGAACAGAACTTGTGTGCTCTATAAAAACATAAATTTCTCCCTTCCTACTTGAGAGGGCTACGTTATGACGTAAGTACGGTCTGTCTCGAACATTTGTGAACATCTGGTGTAAGCTGTAGACGGCTTAGGATTTTACTGTACTGTGAATGGGGCGAAAATTGCGTGCACCTTATAACCAGTTAGAAAAGGGACCGGAGCCACCTAAACCATTAAGCTACATTAGACTCATAATTAACAAGAGAACGTTCAAACCTAGTAAATTATCTTTTCTTAGACGGAAAGGCCTTGATTAAGGTACCTTAGTCAGTTTTTGTTCCTTTCTTGGGATTCAATTAAAGAGGATAACCAAGAGTTTTTCTTCTTTGTGTAAAATAACTGAAGATTAATGGTCTAGTGTCATGTCGTAGTCTTTGTACACTGTCTTGCTAATTACTTTTTTAATGTACTATATATTTAATGCCTTCCAAGAAAATTAGAATATTATGAATAATTTCTCCAGCGTAACAAACACAATTTAGTGTAAAATCTTAACTAATATTTTTTGTTCAAACTAAATAGCGTACTATAATACATTGATTGTTAAAACATTTTAAGAATTTGATGGTTTGGAATAAATTTAATGTTTACAGTAACTATCTCAAAATTCGAGTAACTATTTGGATATTGTATATATTTATTGATAAAACATCGTACCTTCTAAACATCAATAATATATAGTCTAAAAAGGAACAGGTAAATGACGAAAAAACAATCCTACTGTTATTTTTTTTTAAAGTTATCGCAATGTCATCCAACAAAAAGAGAAATATCATAATGAAGATAATATTATATTACGCAACTGATTAATGAAAGCAATATTAGATTAGGCTATATGAAATATGGAAAAAGGAAGTGATAAGGACGCTTCCCTTATCACTTCCTTTCACACACCACAGCTCATGGCGTATATCTTTACTCTGTTTCAAGGTAAGTACGTGTGACGAAAATAAATCTTTAATTTGAGATTATGTATATATATTCTTACACAACATTATACGATGAAATTTTGAACGAAATTTTAAGTTCTTCCAATTTTTAAGATTTAAGTAGCAATCGAGCTTGCTGTCCACCTGATGATAAGTGGTCATTGACATTTAATAAGCAACTTCCCATAGAATATGGTTTCTATCTGATAGGCTTTAGATAGAGCATTTGTTCCGTATTAAGTTGCTCACAGATGTCCATTGGCGGCAGTTTCCATTTACCATCAGTTGGACTGTATGCTCGTTTGCTACATCATCCTACAAAAAAAAGTTGATCACAGGTACGTTGCTACCCCCGAGGACTAAAGTGGTCGCCTCGTATATTAGTGTACCAGCAAACACATCCTTTCATCGAAACGCGAAAACTACTTCACACTAGAACTAAGTGTGAAGGCGGTACCACTCCGGTCGAACTACACTGATTCTACCACCTTGTAATAATAATGACAATGTTACTTCAGTAAGCAAAGCTTATAGACTCGAACATCAGATTACATTTGAATTGCACGTGGGAATTCACAGAAATTTGCATGTATTATAATTACTTTGTACGTCATATCGGCAACCCAATAATGAAATCGTATTAATAGCTCTAGTTATGGCTCTCGACTCGAGTGCTCGTTAAGCTAGCCCATACCACATACTGGAGGGCCCATCCAATCAGCGGTATCGAGTACATATTGACCTACAGTTGCAATTTGCATGTTACTGTGATGATACTTGATTGTGATACCGTAGATATCAGCACTTGATTACTACTACTCGAACTTAATTGGATGAGATGACGGTAATATGTATAAGAAGCTGCCACCAAATCCTGAGTGATCAGTAGACCTTTTGCAATCGACGGAGAAACATTCAGAAGGTACCCAACGCCGTGGGAGCGATCCTGGGTAATGTGGATTTTTACCGTACTAAAACCCCTCGTGGCCGTCCTTCGCACTGCGTGGATTACTCCGGGATCCCGTCGAAACACAACCGGCGTCCTCCAAGCACAATGTCCCTTTCGGGCTCTTCATCGGTGAGCATTTACGCTCATTACACCTTGTGTTTACGCCGGCATACGACCACATATGCTGTCACCCTGGGGTCTCTTGCTGGTCGGCTCAAGCTGAAAGTTTTGCTAACCGAACAATTGTTTAATTGAAAGTTGAAGAATATGGAAATGTATCTAAAATTATAGACCAACTAAATATATTCATGTACGTCTGATGGCTCAACTAAAACTTATAAAATTGTGATGGTTTATATAAACGGTTATAGAACAATTAACTGACAGTTTATTATTTAATGCCTCGATTAAACAATCTATCGCGACTATTCAGAGACAACCAGTAAATAGACGAAACTGACTGGTTTTGGCTGCATACGCATTAACCTCGACTAAATTGTTTGATTGTTATATAATCGTACATAACTCGACTAAACTAATTAATCGATATAATAATTATGCGTATAGAAAGAAGCCTTAGAGTCAGAAATAGGTAGACAGATTTGCTAAGTTATCGAACGATCGAACTGTTCCCTTTATAACGCTTTTAAAAGAAATAATTGTCGATGTTTTCCCAAAATACATCCCAAGTTAAGGCTAACAACAAAAAAGTAAGTGTGCAATGTTACAAAAACGTAAACAATAATTACATTGAAGAAACGTAATTAACTCGTACTAAGGGTACCGAGAAAATGGAGTCGTTGATTTTGACATCCTTATGGAAAAGTACCATTCTTATTAAATCAACAACTTCTTAAAATAAACAAATAAAGTCCGACAAAAGATCTACATTGAACCAACGATGCTGAAACTCAAAGAAATAACATACGTCCGATTAAATACATTGGATGTAGGGAGCAATATAAACGGAAAAGGAAGTTATACTATTCAATAAGAAATAACTACATATAAATAAAATGATTAAAGCAACGCCATAGAGAAAATCGTACATTTTGTAGAAATTGTGGTCAGGATATAAAATAGGTAACATTTTATTTCCTAAGCATTGAAAATGTAAAAGGATCGTCGACACACTTTCTAAAAGCTGCATTTAAAGACTTCATTCCTTTTCCCCGAGTATTATTCCCCTAATCTCGTCTTAGAGGAAAATAAATTCTATACGACGTTTTCTAAACATTTTTAATGCTCAAAAGCAAGAATATCGTGTTAGCAGTCATTGAAACGACAAAGGATATTGATTTCATTAAATAGGACCAGGAAGTCAATAAGGTGGACCCTACGATAAATTGTCTAATCCCTATAAATCTGCGTGTTGAAATAGTTGCAATGGGACACGCCGAACCTCAGAGTAAGTTATGACTCCAACCTTCCTGGTTAAGGTCATAATTTACTAACTTACTTAAGTAACCAATAACTTAGAAGCTTGTAATCTACGTCTTTGCAAATGTTAATCAAAATTTGAATGATTATACATTCATTCAGTTCTTACACACCCAGCATTATTAACTGCTTATTTTCTCTATATTGTCACTAATAAGGTCAAACTATGCCATATCATGATGAGGTTTTTTTCGACCATAGCACATTTTCATTTTCCATTTCTAATATAAATACCTAAGGGTTTATTTTACACTTATGTCAACATTCAAATCACTGCTATTTAATATATGATGCTATCTTGTGAACCATTTGTGGCGTTGTTGAGACGTTTCAAGGTACAGGAATAGTTACGCTTGTGTGGCCAACAGGTAAGACTCAAATCTTATCTGCAGTTGACTACAGATGTCCATGGCCTTTTACCATTAGGTGGACTACAAGCTTGCCTACTATATTATAAAAAAAAATTGCGAAATTTGGTACACAATCAGAGCATTTAGATAGGTCTGAGGCATTTATATTCTTTAGGACTTAAATATAAAATTTAATTACAGAAGTGAACAGCATTCGGAATCAGAGTACTGTAGAAAGTAATCCACAACGTGTAGACATAAAAAATCACTAGCAATCTAAAAGATTAAGCGAGCGAGGGTCGTGATGAAAATTTACAAGTTGGAACGAAACAAAATTTGTTAAACGAACATTCTGTAGATAAATTGCTAGGAAAGTCGTAGACCGAGATAGGACAGTAATCAAAGAACAGATTGACAGAACGCTTATTCATTCATAAACTCGGAATGAGTATTTCCATTGGGGGTCGTTTATTCATACAGCCACGCCTATTTAGGGTAGGTTGGTCCTAATGAAGATCAAGCTTTTATTATTTAAGGCCAAACAGAAATGAAATGAAGGTTAACGTTATTTTTTATGTAGAAATTGAAAATTGACCGTGCACTTAGCAGCAAAGGTTACTGGCAGATAAAGACCACGGTATATAAAGCAAACCAATGTTTCGATCAGAAATAACTTTTTTTTATAACAATGAGCGAATAAAACGAGCATGTAGTCGACCTAAGATCAATAGTAACGCCTGACTTAAACACATATGCGTTTCTACTCCTGAGGACGAAGTTGGCACGCCTTGAATAAATGTCTCTAAATCTCACCATTCAAATCAAAACATAGCAGCGCTTAACACTGCTGTTAGTACGCAGAAAATGGGTGTGGCGTTGGTGTGGGATCGATCCACTAAAGCTTCTATCACAATCAAACTAACCGCTATCAGAATGATCTCATCATCTCGATAGTAAAAAAACCGGTCAAGTTCGAGTCGGATTCACGCACGAAGGGTTCCGTAGATCTTTAAAAAAAACTGTAAGAAAAATCGCGTTGCTGTACTGAGTTTCCCTTAAATATATATTTTTACCAGTTTTAGTTGGTATTTGTTGTTACAGCGGCAACAGAAACGCATCATGGAGAAAATTTCACCTATCATGTTTCATTAGATACACTCTGGTGACAGTCAGATGGACGGAAAGACGGCCAAACGGAGAGACAGACAGACGGCCAGACGGACAGCGAAGTCTTAGTAACAGGGTCGCATTTTAGCCTTGGCTTACGGAACGCTAAAAATGCAAAATTCAGTTAATCTATACATGGGTTGCTACACGACCCGAAGTTGTTTTGCATATTACCTACAGTGCGGAAAAATTGAGTGAATAGTAAAAACGCACAATGAAAAATGCGAAGCACACAATGGATTCACTGCAACATTTCATCCCGTTCCTTCCTGGATGGATTCATTAAGGGCCATTATTTTAAAATACTGCCAGAAAGCATTGTGGAGCATAAAAATGTAAGTTGATACTTGGAACTCTTACTGCGGTTTAAATGCAGCTTTATAATAAAATAATGGAGGCTGACTTTTGTTGCATCCGCGTAGTTTTTGTCAAAAAGACGGATTTTTTCCTTTTTAAGTCGAAGAGGTTCTCATTCGACGCGTGCTCTTCGTACATATTTTCTTTACCCTTAATGTATTATAATTCTTTACTTTAATGTAAAAGCTTTTGAATTTTCAAACACCCTTCTGAATACATCTTTTAGATAATATGAAAAACGTTGACATATGAATTGAAATAGAGACTAAATTATATCTTAATATATAGATAATATGAAAAAAAACGGTCCATATCTGTCCTTATTCTTTAAATGAAATTCAGTAGCTTTGGCTTGATGCTAAACACATAAACATCAACCAAAAAAAAATAAAAGCTATAACAAAATGTATCATTGCTTATTCTCCATCCTCCAAACTATTTGAATTGGATAGCTAATATATGCAATGTACACACACGCGGAACTTTCATATTTATCATATACCGTGAAATGTGGCTACTTTGCCCTACAGGTCTGGCTTTGCCCAGTTAGGTGATTTTTGTATATTTGAAAAATATTTTAAATCATTCATTATTTTACTTTTTTTTGTGCAATGGTAGAAAAATACATTATATTCTGGCAACACTAGTGTAACGCACTTTTGCTCTCTTCATGTCAGTTACCCATGAGACGCTATGGAATACAGTACTGTTTTTGCGGGCCAAATTCATAGTGAAAAACTTTGTGCAAAAGACATATTTCCAGTTGCTGCAGGTAAGTGATTTTTTAAATACTGTTTATTTACGATGTATTGACAATAAATAGTGTAATTTTAACGAGAAAAACGTTACAGATTCAAATTTATAATCATGGGCAAAGTCACAAATTTAAGTCCGATTTGTTGTTGACAACTTTGCCCATCAAAATAGTACTATTAGGGTTGCAAAATAATCTTTATATTAATATTTTAATAATTCCACCATGTTTTAAAATGTGTTGGTATGAAAAAAAAAATGTTTAAGAGAAATAGTATAAGAAAAGTGTAAATATTAGGTGTAAAAATATTGTCACTTAAAAAAATCTAAGTCGCATTTCTGAATCAAATGAAAAGCTATATTCATCAATCTACATTTTTAAACACATTTGGTTCGGTCATTGAATTTTTATTGTTTGTGTTTTTTCAGTTCAGTATGAGTAACAAAAATCAACCCCGAAGCACACCAAATAAAAAAAAAAGAAATAGAAGAATTCTTGGTTCGAGAAGTTACAGAAACTATTCGATTGAGATGGTAGAGTTAGCTACAGAAATGATTAAAAAAAATCTTATATCCAGTAGGCAGGCTGAAAAACACTTCGGAATTCCACGGCGGACGCTTTTAAACAAAGCAAAAAAAATGCATATTAAGCCTGCTGGAGGTCAAAAGAGATTAACAGACGAGGAAGAGGATAACATTGTTAAAGTACTGATTGCAACTGCAGGCTATGGAAGCCCCATGACCAAGTTGGATTTAAAAATGCTTGTGTTTAAGTATTTACAGAAAAAATCCCGTACCGATCTTTTTAAGGGCAAAATGCCTGGTAATGCATGGGTTGAGAATTTTTTACAAAGACATTCATCCAAATTGACCGTAAGAACAACACAAAATATAACACAAGTCCGGGCTCAGAAAGGGTTAAAAGAAATGGAAAGTTTCTTCGAGAATTTACAAGAAACGCTTAAGGATATACCACCGAGTCACATCCTTAACTATGATGAGACAAACCTAGCAGACAATCCAGGAGTTAAAATATCACCATTTATTTATTTAGTTAAAATATCACCAGAACATACTGATTTACCTGGTTCTGTAAGCAATTTCTTACATCTTTTTACTTGTGGGGGGAGTAGCCAGCAATCACACACAAAAAGGGTTGCAGGCACATCTTCAAATATAAGACTGTATGTTATGTTTAGATTATAGTTTAACTACATTTTAACAGTTTGGCTGTTACCAAAAAATGTAACGTGATCTCTAATTTGTGTTCCTATGATTAATTTGAATTTTGTAAGTTTGACTGACTCATTTTAAAAAATGCAGTATTTTTTTTTTCTCGTGTTATGTAAGTTATGTAAGTTTAGTGTCATAGTAGTAGAAAATTGAAACTTCTAGGTAGCTTTTCCTTGTCATTAAAGAGTTATAATAATAAAAGTTTTTATTTCAATAAAAATGCATTATTATTTTAAAGGTACTTACCGCAGCATGTGACAACCCTAAGTCATTGTATTTTTTGTATGAAAAATGCTCAAAAAAGATTTTTGACTTTGCCCACTAACTTTTGATGTTCTATAAATATGCCAAGACATGTTATAATCTGTTAAGGTGTGACGTAGATCAGTTCGTTTTTCATAGTTTTTAAGGTCAATGAGTAAGGTTGATTACGGAATAATTTTAGAACTTAAAAGGTAGGTGGGCAAATTTGCCAAAAAATCATATTTTTTGGCCCGCCTTCTATTTTTACTTTTTCTTAATTATACATACTTGTTTTTCGCTCTTATTATCAATGTATGCAAAGAAAAGTAATTTCTTTTTTAAGTGATTCAAAAATACTGTTAAATATATCAGTATTTAAGCAAATATTTAACCAGACTTAAAAAAAGCGGGCAAAGATGCCACGTTTTACGGTATATATGGACATACACATAGTTTAAAGATTGCAATATTAAAAATAAAATAAAAACTTCTAAATATAAAAATTCGGTAGCTTTCGTAAACATAAACAAGACACGTGTTATCGACTTGTGTTTATTATAAACCTTGGCTTGCATTAACGTTAACAGATGGATTACAACTCCCATCAGATAGGGTATACTGCAGTATTAAAAATAACTTTCTATGTTAAAATTAAATGTGGGGAAATGGAAAAAATGTTATAAGTCCATGTCCGCTATACATTGGACAGTTTAATTAAAATTCTGCGCTTGGTGCAATGTATCATAGTTTTCAGGTCCCGTGTCCAAAGACTGAAAAACGGGCACCCTATTACTAAGACTCCGCTGTCCAAATGTCCCACTGTCCGTCTATCTGTAAATCTATCTATTCCTCTCTCTGTCACCAGGTACCTCATGAATAGGGTTGCCACCCGTACTTTATTATAAAGTATTGTACTTTATTCGGGGCAATTGTACTTTATACTTTATGAGGAAAATAAAGTACGCGAAAATACTTTATTTTGTATATCTGGGATTTAAAAATTTGATTATAATCAGTAAACTAAAATTCCTTTAATCACAAGGTTTCCGTAGCTACCTTATTTAGAAAGCAGTAGAACATTTACATTTGGTGACCTTTTTTACAAAATATGGGCGCCAAGTTACTATCTACGTTTTTTTCCTACTATCACCTCACACAGTTCTAAATGTATCCCAGAGCCAAAAATAAGTATAATATAAATAGTACTTTATTTTGAAGCTACGTACTTTTTTCTTTATACCTTTTGTAGCCAATGTACTTTATTCTTTGAAAAAAAAGTGGCAACCCTACTCATGAACCGCGATAGCTAGACAGTTGAAGTTTTCACATAAAATGTATTTCTGTTACCGCCAAATACTACAAATATAATAAAATAATTAATTAAGGGTAGCTCCTATACAATAAACGTAATTTATTTGCTATTTTTATAGATGGTATATCCCGACGGTACACGTATTCTATCGTTCTGCCTTAAAGTAAGTACAAAAATGTAAAATTATCAGTGTTTATCTACTATATTATACTTGTATTATACACAAAAACCTTCGTTTTGAATGACAGCTATTAAAAAAACTGCATCAAAATCCGTAACGCAGTTTTAAAGATCAAATCATACCTACATATGGACAGATGGCGAGAAGCGACTTTGTTTTATACTATGTAGTGATAATGTAAGAAACCCTTCGTGCGCGAGCCCGACTCACACTGTGCCGGTTTTTAAACGTTTTGTTCTTATCTTGCCACTTCGTATGAGTCCCGTTGTTCACAGGGGTCACCCTTATCACGAAATGTCAATTTGTGTACAATAACTCATTGATAGTTTCGTACCGCAGTTAGTTATAAGCTTATGGGACGATTCTAATTGCCTCGGAGCAATTTTGCTGTAGATTAAATATTTGTTTTTTAAACTTGACTCTATCTTATTTTGAATAGAGTTATATGCATTGTTTCAACACCAAATAGTGTCCAAAAGTGGAGTAGTAGAGACTTTAGTCTAGCAACGGGGTATAAAAAGAGACGTAGGTAGTTAAAAGACATGTAGGTATATTAACAAATAAATCCATTATTATTATTATTATGTATATTATGACCCAATCTTACAAAATAATAATTATAGTGAGTCATCACTTAACAAGATAAAGTTGTTGACTGAATGTGCCATCATGGATATATAATATAGTATAATTATACTATGTTATACCCGCGGCTTCGTCCGCTTCTGTCACGTCTACCACCGTAATACACACGCTTTCTACACTCATAGCCCCACACTAGGATTTTCTCCTGTAACGTGGGTACCATGGACACACACAAGACGAATACACAAACACCCAGACCCAGAACATGAATCTAAACTCATCATTCAGTTTGGCCGGGAATCGAACCCAGGACCCATTGCGCGTCAGACCGTTATGGTAAACGCTCCGCCACGCGGGTCGTCAATGAACGTGGTAATGAATATGGTAATAAACATCCTATGTGTTAATTTAGCTCATAAATTATGTGTGTACCAAATTTCTAGGTAGTTTTTGCATGAAAGCGTGATAAACACATACATCTTCACAAAGCAACCAAATCCAACCGTCTTTCCAACTACCATCACCACAAGATGCCCGCTCACTTGAGTAAACTAACAATTACGAACTAATTAGGTTAACCAAATATTGTGGGCACTGAGTTTTAATCACGTTACACAAATATTCTTACTAAGTACACTCTCTATTTGCAGGCCCTTGTTAAGTGCTTCCTCTAGTACATTTGCCGCTAATTTGATTCCGACCCAAAAAGTTTGAGTGTACCTTTGAATGTACAAAATTTTAAGAAGACGTATACATCGGTCTACTAAAATTGTCTGTATTATGTTAAAATGCATGCCAAACCTATGAATGACATGGAAATTGAACATTTAAAGCACTTCTGGCTTTGCTAGAAATACACGTCAGAGCCTGTTCCTTTGAAAAGTCACTTTTTTTACAAAATTGTAAAGATTGGAACAAAATTGAAACAGTGTTTTACATATAACATGCTAATCACATGCGGTATCTCCACTTTTTCTATATTCTAAGATTATTTATTAGGTACTTGCTGTGCTACCATCAGTAACCAATTACCTACGAAAATGACAAGTTTCAATCATGACATAGATAGCATTAACATTAGCATGTATGATGAGATGATAATTGTATGACTTATTTTTTGCTCGATCGCAATTCTCTTTAAAATGTTTATATAATAAACCTAGATAGCTTAGAAAAATAGTATTTTGTAAAATAATGCCATACATAATATAGATGATCACCGCACGATAAGATTTTAGAATATTCATCCCCTAAGACTATTTACTCGGAAGTAACGACTGGTAAGGATTTAAAAAATATTAACTTTTGTCGCTAAGACCATGCTTTAAGAAACCGCTTTAGCAATAGATATGCGTTTAAACTCAGTCCATTTCGAAATCATAGTCAGGAAATTTTATTATATTTTTGTATAGATTAATAATATAATTCAGACGCCATTTAAGTACGAGGACAATAAACATATCCGGAAGTTCTGGTTATTGCGACTATCCCGAGAGATGATTAATTCTCTGCGGATAATCTCGCAAATCTCATACATTGTCGAGAATTCTGACTACGGAATGTCGTAACGAGACGAGACCGAGAATCTCGGCTCGACTATTAAATTCCCAAAATCGCTGACATACCGTACCAATTAACTGTTTTACCGAACCGTCAATAAGTGTATAAAGGAATTGGAAGACCAATAAAACTACGTAAGCATTCGACCAATAACGATCGAAGGTCTATACATACTAGGGATGTTTTTTTTATCTGACTGAAGTATCAAACGAACATGCAGTCCACCTGATGGTAAGTGATCACTGCCGCCCATGGACATCTGTAATCAACTACATATAGAACATGGGTTCTATCTGAAGTCAATCACAGATGCGTTGCTACTCCGGAGGACTATGATGGTCGCCTCATGTGAAAGTGTACCGGCAACCACACGCTTCCATCGTAACGCAAGGAATGCTTCACGCTAGAAATAGGATGTACCTAACGAATATTCGCATTCGCAAAGATTGTGCGAATGTTTTGCGAATATAGAATGTATATAGAATTGCAGTTAGACAATAATATATAGTATAGTAAGGGCTATTAGTATGTGTAAACGCAGATGGACTTCCCTGAAAATACCCGTGTTAGCTTCAAATTTAAAAAAAACGAAGTACTCGCAATTGCATTCGCGAGTAGTGAAATAATAATAATAATCGTTACATGAAAAATACATACGAGTAATTTTTTCCCAGCCGCTCACCTGGGAGGAGCCTGATGGGGCAACGCGCTTAGAGGACTCCGGTTGCGTTCCTTTGGAGATTCCTCTTTGTAACGCCGAGGACGGCCACCGGGGGGGATTTTAGTGAGGTAAGAATCGCACATCCCTGCATCTCGTCGTCTCGTGCGTCGGGTACCTTTTGAAGGTTTCCTCTCGAAACAAAAAAGAAAGAACACTGAGGTGATTAGCACTGCTATTAGGTACTTGACAGCCGTGGGTGTGGCGTTGGTGCTTCCGATATCAAATCACAAATTTCTTTCACCTTCTACATTCCTTATTTCAACCGCATTGAGATACACAATATGCCCAGGTTCAAATCTCTTGTGTATATAATAGAACATAGCACACACACATACATATGTGTGTGTGCTATAGATACAAATAGAAGAACTTCAAGACTACTCTTGGGTAATAGATTTCCTCTCTCATCGTGATAGGGCCTTGCTGAATCCAGATTTAATTTCCGGCCAGACCAAATACTTGCTTGGCAAATTATTCCCTTTCCGGCTACTTTGTACATTTCCTGAGGTTCATGGTTCCTTCTGAACACTTTGTTTACATTATGAATATTTAAATCCGGCTCTAAACTATAATAAGAAATATACTTTAATTAAAAGAGGAAATTACACCGCCGGGTGTAACGTTGTTGTGCTACATTAGCAAATTAAATGAAATCTTTTTTAACTTTAAAAATATTCAATGAATTATGGTGGTAAATTATGTTGTAAATTAACCAATGCAAGAGTTATCTAATTAAAGTAGCAAACAAGCATGCAGTCCATCTGATGACTTATTTTCTATATGAAGTTTCTTACAGATGCGTTTCTCCTCCCGAGGAGTAAGATGGTCGCCTCATATAAAAGTGTGCCGGCAACCCTTCTATCAAAATGCAAGAAATGCTTCATGCTAGAAATAGGTGTGAACGTGGTACCTTAAAGGTCTAACTATACTGGTTCTACTACCTGGGTAACATACGTGAGGACGTGGTAATCAAGATGACCAAACTTTTGGAAATGTATGGTTTAGGATATCTAACAATTCTACTGGAATATAATCGGCTGCCCTATTTCAGACAGTGATTTAGGCCAAAGGTATTCGAAGTTTGCCGCAGTATGCAGGTGGAGTCATGTGTGTAATAATATTAAATCGGCAATGCCAGTTGGCAAGCACTTTCGATCAGCAGTTCTCGGGAAGTGATAAATGCAAATTCTGCTCAAATGTGCCAGTTTTCTTCAAGATTTCGTTTACCTTCAAATTCAATCGTATATTTATGGTAATACAGTGTTTATATCGGCAGCATTAGGAAATATCGTATCAATTAGCAATTAGGTATTAAAGACTAATATTATAGTGTTATCATTTTTACTTTACCATAATGAAAGTCGTGCTTCTCTGTGTCGTCAACCTATTATTGTCCCACTGCTGGGCACGGGTTATCCCTCAGAATGAGAGAGTTTAGGCCATAGTCCACCGCGCTGGCCAAGTGCGAATAGGTGGACTTCACACACCTCCGAGAACTTTTTTTTTTTAAAGAACTCTCGGGTGTGTAGGTTCCCTCACGATGTTTTCCTTCACCGAAAAGCAGTGATAATGTACAATACGCACATAAATCAGTGGTGCGTGCCTGGGTTTGAACCTCGGACCTCCCAATTGAGAGGGCAAGATTCAACCACTAGGCTATCACTGCAATAACTATCTAATACCAAAACCGTATTACAAAAAAATTAAATTAAATAAATTTATTCTTCACACGCGGAACAAGCAAATGAAGCTGATTCCTCCGAAGATGAAAATTTTTAGTTAAGTACTTGCTCAATTGTTTCCTTTTTGTGGTATAAACTATTTCATGATAATAATAACATTGTTGTTGTTATATTTTTATATGTGCTTCTCTAAACATACATATTTGGTTTATAGGACTGAGAATGAAGGACATTTCTATATTTATTTGGATCTGTTTTCTAACTTAACGACCTAATTTAATTAATATGTTTAAACATATTATAAATCAAGGACACTTCAAGATATATACTATCTTGAACTAATCATTTAGTATTTATTAGGATTTAACTTATTTGGCGAACTTTGGCAATAATCATATCGGAAATAATTACTTAAATAAATGAAAATTCTTATGTTTCTTATCTCTCATATTTACTACACATTGGAAGGTAAGAGATTTTTTTTTAAGTGGGTAATCCTCATGGATAAGAAGGTAAGAGATTAGTAAAATGGTGCATAAAAAATTACCTTGTACCTATAAATTGAGAGCTTACTGAACTGGCAATAATTATATCGGAAATAATTACTTAAATAAATGAAAATTCTTATGTTTATTATCTCTCATATTAACTACACATTAGAAGGAAAGAGATTAGTAAAATGGCACATAAGACAAATTACCTTGTACCCATAAATTGAGATTTTACTCTTGCTTTTAACATAAATGTTGAAAGGGGTAAAGGAGAGCTTCAGTCTTTACGTTCTAAACGGATGAAGCAAATCACTTTGTTCCAGTAAAAGGAATACTTGGCTTTCGTAACTACTTCGTCAAAGTTAATACACATTTTCTCTTCAATCAGAAGATGAGCGGTATTCTTTGTTTAATACTAGATTAGTTTCATGGCTTCGCTTGCCTTGGTCAGGTCTACCATGGTAATGAGTATACTTTGTATATAGGATATAGATCATAAACTCAAGGCCGTCTTAGGCTATGCTGGGGCCCTTAGGCACACAAGAATTCGGTGCCCTTTCGGAAAGTAAAGAAAGTATGATGTAGATTCTTTATTTCCAAAAGGGCCCCGACAACTAACGTGCAACGGAAAAAGTGTAACGCATGTATATTTTGACATTAAATGTGAAAAAAAATTGTCATCCATTCGAGGCCCTCTGAAGATACTGCCCTGGGCACTGGCCCCGAGTGCCCTTATGGAAAACCGACATTGCATAAAAAATGTGTGTGCGGCATTTCAGGGAAATCCGACTGGTAGATTTTGTGTGAAAGAGTAACAAGCACACATACGTATTACAAACTTTCGCATTTAAAATATTATAATAAGACATACAACATGCATGCAAATCCAACGACCTTAGGTAAATTATAATTAAAGTCTAAATACCGGCCTTATTTCATATTGGACAAGATTGCAGTAGAAATATCGCTATTTAACGTCTACTTACGTTTTAATATCCATATAATTATCATGTTAATAAATTTTCTCACTGTCAATTTTTTATTAATGACTAGCTGTCCCGACAAACTTTGTTTTGCCATATAAAAAAATTAAAAAAAATGTTAAGGGTGGACAAGCCTTAAGGGGTATGAGAAATAGATGTTGGCCGATTCTCAGATCTACTGAATAAGCATATAAAATTTGGTAGAAATCGGTCAAGCCGTTTCGGAGGAGTATGGCAACAAAAACTGTGACACGAGAATTTTATATATTAAATATATGTATGCATAGGTACATCATTATCATGTCTTCAGGAATCTTATATAACGATTTGTTTATATGTGATTGGATCGTAAGACTGGAACTGAGCTTGAAATCAAAAATATCTTACGAGTATAGAAACGAATGCTTGGTGAGGATGAATGGAAGTTCCAAAATTCATTTCCTTGAATAAGTACTGATGTGGATTTAGCACAGAGACATTTTATAACCTAGAATAACAGTAAAGCATACTCTTTCTTGTAGTAAGTATGAACGATGCAGGCGGCGCCGCATGACAAGGCTGGTAGGTATATAATGTTTGACTTTACTGCTTTGAAACTCGTAGCTCTGAAGCTCTGAACTATGATAGAACTAATTCAACTCTAGTGAGTAAAGTTATATTTAACTAGCTTATTTTCGTGGCTCCGCCCGAGAATCACTTTTACCAGAGTAATGATAATCCTATGTGTTAACCAGGTCATATCTGTACACCAAAATCCAGCGAACGACTGATGACAGTGCGGTTACCATACCGGTCTAACACGCTGTGAGTTCCGAGTCCGATTCTCCCCAGACAGGTATCTGAATGATCAGTTTAGATTCTTGTTCTGGATCTGGGTGTTTGCCTTTTCTTCTTTGTTTGTGTCCATAGTACCCACGACACAGGAGAAAATCCTACTGTGGGGATATGTGTGTAGAAAGCGAAGTCCAACTTGTTTTTGCTTGAAAGAGTAAGAAACACACATACATCTTCACTACCGTCCATATTATAATATTCAATAATTAGATATCAAACACCACATATATACCTATCACCATATTTTTTTTATATATACTTTCACCTAACGATAAGGCAGACAGGCTACCTGATGGAAAGTAGTCACCGTCGCCTGTGGACATTCGCAACACCAGAGGAGTCGCCAATGCATCGCCGGCTTTGCAGGAGAGCTCTTTTCGCACCTTTCTTGAAGAACCCCATGTCATAGCGCTCCGGGAATACCTCAGGAGGAAGCTCATTCCACAACTTGCACGTCCGTGGTAAAAACGAGCGTGCAAACTGAACCGTGGAGGACCGCCACGAGTCCAGTTGGTGTGGATGGAACTTCATCCTTCGGCGAGTGGTGCGGTGAAGAAAAGGTGACGAAGGCACCAGGTCAAAAAGTTCCTCGGAACACTCGCCATTGTAAAGCCGGTAGAACACGCAGAACACGCACGGTATAAACGTATAGCACCATCAAACGATGGTTACCAATTAAACTGTATAAACTCTACAATAGTAACTTGCAAATTGAGTCATTTACGAACAATATTAGCTTTGCCATACTAGTTGGCAGGAACTTACACCTATGTTTGTTGAGCTAAACACATATGCGCAACCCACGGAGAGTATTAAGTTAAACTTAATTTAACCAGTTCTGCGAACACTAAACCATATTATACAAGAGTTAAGTTGAATTTAGTTTATATTGCCGTGTGCTGTCGGTATTGAATATATGATTTTAGACTAGTATAATCGCGGAATTGATACATTTTAATAATCAACGGGTACTCACGATATGCGGTTTTTGAATTCTTGAAGAATTCTTTTTGCCGATATTTTGACCCAGTTACATGGATCGTGGTCACGGCGAAACTGCGGTGGCGCGGAGAAACCGTTGACAAGCACTAATTGTAGATTAACCTATCTACCCTTCGTCTTTCGTTCGTTTTTCTTTTTTAGGTTCCATATCACGACACACTACACTTACTGTATCTTTACGCACGACAATTTGCACTTTTTGTGATTTACATAAACTAACCACTGGATTCCACGTATGCGCTAACTCAAAAACATCTTCTCTGTTAAAGTTTGTTCTCTGGTATTGAATAGTTCTCCTCTCTCTCCCTGAGTTCTTTTTCCCTTCGTTTCTCTTAGGAGGTGACTAAGGTACAAAAGGCAGTGCCGGATCAGCCAAGTAGCAAGAGTAGCAAATGCTACGGGCCCCGCAACTAGAGGGGCCGCGCCGCCCAACGCCTACCTACTATTTATATTTTAGTATCTTTGCTATCCTAAAAATCCTAAACTGAAAGAAGATTTAGAAAGTAGGTATAGAAAGTGTCATCTCTTTTTCCCAGATTAAAACCAGAAAAGTTTACTAGTAACAGGTTTGTTTTATTTAATACCCGTACTTAAGGAAAACTGTGGGGGCCTCCAGTCAGAATTTGCTACAGGCCTTGCGCTGGCTTAATCTGGCACTGACAAAACCCTTTGCTATTTGGCAATAAGCCTCAGCACTATATCACTATAATCAAGTAGGCTTCAGGTTAAGAAACTATGGAACTTATCTTCCATAGTTTGAAATATTACTGGACTTATTGATCAGCCTCTATACAAATTTTCTTATAACCAATTTTGGCTATAATTTTCAGTGCATACTGAAGCTGCAATGAGCCGGGCACATCGCTCGAAGGACCGACTTATGAGACAGAAAGGTCCCCGAGTGGCAACGACGTTAAGGCAAAAGGAGCCCAGGAGCGAGGGTAATATCTAGCGACAATTTCATTTAAATCCACCTTTTCTATCAGAAGTTAATAAATAAAAGTTTTGTTACCTTATTCTTAACGCGAGTGAATATCACAGCTAATCAGCAATAAATAAAAATTGTAACGGTAACAGTCGTTAAACTTCCATAAGGGACTTATAGGCTGAAAGAACCACAAAAGTTCTTACGCATTATTATAAACCTTGTTCAATATCTCTACGTGCCTGAATACCTAATTGGACAGTACTACGAAGTCGTTTGTTGGAATATCTTAATTTATATATAGGTAAGTAACGTAACAATCAATTAGTAATAAATGTGGTGTAGTTTAAAGGTGGTAGAACCAGTGTAGTTCGACCGGAGAAGTACCACCGCCACTATTTCTAGCGCGAAGCATAACTTATGTTTCGATGGGTGTGGTTGCCGGTGCACTTTCACATGAGGCGACCATCATAGTTCTCCGGAGAATCAACGCATCTGTGATTGACTTCAGATGGAACCCATGTTCTGTATGAAGTTGATTACAGATGTCTATGGGCGGCAGTCCACCATCAGGTGGACTGCATGCTCGTTTGCTACTTCAGTTAGATAAAAAATAAATAAAAAAATTTAAAAAATGTGAATTTCACCACAACTATTTCTGTCTAATAACAGCAACATCATTGGCTTTTCTGGGTCGAAAGGTGAAAAGGGAGCCATAAGTATCCGAAGCGTTCCACTTTACAGCCTGCATCTGTGCCCAGATAAAACTGATCTCATCTGGGGTTGATTACAGAAGTTATGGACAGCAGTGGCCACTTCACGTCAGGTTGGCTACATGCTCGTTGACTACCTACTTCAATAATATAAATATATAAATCTATGATAGAGTTATCTATGAAAGAGACCTTTTTTTTTTGAGACCTAGTTCGACATAATCTTTCCCAAAACTGGATACGGGTTTTGAATTGGAAAGGGCGACCATCGTGATCCAGATTGTCAAGTGCCATTTATTAGGCACAGTAGGTGCCTAATAAATGGCAATAATTTGTAATATCTTCTGGCACAGTTGAGTTTTAATGAAATAAATATTTGGTATCTTTACCAATAAATGTAGTAGTTTAGTTTGATGATATAAAAATGGAAAAATCTAAAATAATATATGCAATCTAGATGCAGACACACGGAACATTATTTTTTATAATATGTATCAATAATAAGTTTATATTATTCATACATCATTATAAAAAATTAGGCATGGTCTCTCCTATAGAAATCCTAGAGCTTTCTTTTGTATCACAGGACTTCAATGCGAATTAATAAAAAAAAATTCGAATATTTGTAACTTAAATAAAAAGACAGCAATATAAATTTACTTGATTGCGGGCTATACCTACAACTAGAAAAGTAAAAAAAAAATTGGTTAAATATATTTTATTTAAGTTGCGATATTAACATATTATGCTACGCGCGTTGTACGTTACGTCGTTACCAATAGCAATATAAAATTTAATTAATATATACAGTAAAAAAATATTCCCCATGTACGATAAATGAATACTTTCCTTGACTTACCTTTTCAACAATCCGAACTTTTCAGCTTATATTTTCTTCACGGCCCCAACGCACTATGTATACAGCACAATTAGTTGAAAATGCATATTTTTTTGCTACTTTACAAACAAAAATGTTTATTCAGTTGTCCATTTCCTTGGTTGTTATCACAGATGTAAATGTTATAATTAATATTTTATATTGTTAGAAACACTCGATAAACTTTTTTCGTACCCGCGAATGTACGAGACCCACACATCTGACTCTATGACAGCCGGCTTTTTCAAATGTTCATGATTGTATGCCGGCTCACGCCTGCGTCTCTGCGACGGGCAGAACTCAGCTCTATCTATTCTTCCCACATCTCTAAATTTCCCGCCAAATGAAACGTATTTACCGGCTAAATTTAAAAGAATATACCTTACCTTAACGTGAATCTAATTTATTTCACACATAATTTTGTAGGATTATATCGTTCTCATTGACAAGTCCAGTATAATACGACCAACTTTAAAACTTAGTCAATATCACTGTTATGGTGGTTACTTTCGGTCTACTTTATTTGGAAAAGTTGTACTATGACAACAGCGACATCTTTTCGCCATTTAACACAACAAGAGGCTGAAGAATTCAAAAGTTAACGAAGAGATGGCAGCATGATATAATAATAAGGAAAATCTTTTTTTAAATACTGTAATAAATTCGTATACCTATAGTACATTTTAAAATGAATTTCTTTATTTATTTTGACCGTATTCAGTAAAACATAGATTACAAAGGTAATAAAATTGACCGATTGCCTCATTTTTTAACACTTGATCTATTTGGTAAACAAACATGGCCGACTCGAACTGTCATTTAAATGTCAATGAGATAGTGTCAATCAATAGGGTTGGGAAGTATCAAAATATCTTACCTTGGGAAGCTACTGCAAATTGTTGTATCGAATCGTATCAACATCGATTATACTCAACGATATTTTTTTCGAAAATAATCAAATAATTTTAATGAAATAATGTATTTGTTTCAAATATGCACTAGTAAATGTAATACTAACGATAAATGAGAGTAGCATAGATGTTTAAAATATCCTTTACTCGCTTATAAATTAATTGTATTTTGTCTTATTTTTTTACCTGACGTAAACAGTGAAATTATTGTATACTTTTACAGACTAAATACTTTAATCTCGTATTTCTATTAATAAAAATAAATTGTTGTGGCCACTTTATACTGTTACCAGCTCAAATAATTTTTGAGAATTTATTTGAATTTTGTTAGTATTTCACTTCATAATTAATCACTCAATTCATATTTTTCTTAAAATATTGTTAAAATATTTTATTATTTGTGATAATTTATCTTAATTTATTTAGTAGGCATATTTATGTGAATTTTATTTTTTCTGAAGTCTATTATTTAAAATCTTGTATTAAAAATATATCTGTATTACTTCATATTATTTTTTTTTTATGTATTTTTGAGTTATTTTAGTTTAATTTTTTTGAAGTTTACGTTTTAATATGCCAGATTAAAAAATAATTTTCTATTCGTTAATTTTCATACGTAATACTTTTGTGCTTTAACAGAGTAGTTAAATTATCGCGATTTGATTCGTTATTCTCGCGACAAACACGCAACGCGAAAGCAAACTTGCTTAAATTTTATGAGTTTATACCACGAACAAATATATCGATTAATGTCACTTAACAAAATCATGAAACCAATGTAACAAATCGATTCGTCCTTCCCATCACTAATTTGGAAATGACCGAAATGTCAAATTTGTGTTGAAATAAATTATCTGTGCAAATTAGTTTCTCCGGTTTTGCAACTTTAATTAAATTTATCTATTACAATTGTAAATTTAAAGCAGTTTTTGTTGTGAATCAAAGTGTAATACATCAAGTGAACCGATGTAATTGTTTGCAGGTCGTTTGACGCGTGTAACTGTGTGAAAATGTGATGTTTCGAAAGTTAGGTGGTTTGTTTACTAAATAACTCAACTGTCAAAAAATGGACTATATATACTGGATGTCACTGTCTACAATGACGTCCAGTGTTGTTATTGAAAATAATATCCACTTATTTCAGAAAATTTTATTGCAACATTATACAATAATAATAAAATTTATTAACTACCCTTCAGGGAAGTCAAAATTCCGTATTCTTATGAAAATTAAATAGTAGCATGAATATTATTTTTTCAATTTTTCAGTTATATTTTTAAAAACAGTAGTAGTATCCTAAAAAGGGTACGGAAATTTTCACTTCACTTTGAAATACATAGATCGTGCTTTAACCAATGGATATTTAATGCTAAACAGAATGCATTTACGACTATTACTGTGTTATGTAGCAAAACAAAAAAATAATTATTGGTGTTAAAATTAAGATATATTATGAATTATCTTACAATAATTTATTTTCCTACCTGTATTATTACATTGTTTTTCATTACTTGAGCAGTTTTCTAGCCCAGGTCAAAAGAAAGAGTTCCGGGACTGTCGAGTATTCATAATTAAATATAGTAAAAAATATTTTTTTCTATGTTCAGCAATTTGCAATTTTGAGAATGGCAACACTTATTTTACCTTATATTCTTTTCTCTATGGTGGTAAAACTTATGAATGTGTGCGTGAATACAATACAATTAAATTACAATACAAATTACAATTAATTACGGTACAATTTTATTATATATAAATCGTTTAGATTTGGGTATTTACATTAGATTTCTACACATTTTGCAATCTAGGTACACAAAATATTTTCTTGCATCGAATTGGAATTTCAAATAGTACAATAGTAGTGTTACACGATGTTTCGACCGATATGTACAATCGGTCGCAAAGTATCTACAGAGAGGAGAATTAGTAAAGACTTTATTAGGAATAAAGTGGTTCTACCCGCCTCGATCTTGAAGCAGGCGGAGAAACTGAAGCTTTACAATAAGGAGAACAAGGAATTATTCGGTCCGTTGTTAGAGACTAGCAAGCAAAAGAAAAGTCGTTTGAAAAAGGGTGAGTGTTAATCCGTGGTACGGAAATAATAAGGCTTCCGTAACCTTGCCAATGTTACTATTCAACTTTCTATCTGCAGCAAGCTTCCTAGATACTTAAATCACGGACGTAATAGTCAGGTGGCGTATTGCGATCTGACTGAATCGATATTTGCATTGCCTATTGCCTACATTGTTTTTACTTGAGCAGTCTGCCAATCGAGAATCATATGACACATTTGGCGCCGTCTTATTATATATTCACGCGTATTCCCTCGACACGTTCCTCACGGTTATAATTTTATCTGTCGTTTGCAGCTAAAAATACGCAGACGTCGCATCAAAACAACGGATCCACCGCGAGCGTGGGCAGTGAAAGTACGCAGAAATTTGTTCGTAATACAATAAGAAATGAAAACGTAATCGGATACGCGTGCAGGACGGTGTCTGTTTTAGACGTTTTTAAATCCAAAATGTGGCAGAGTGCAAGGACTTCGTTGAATTTCGCTGGTGTTCTCTTGAACAATACTGCTGTGAGGGGTCTCAAGAGTGTTTCTGTCAGAAATGCTGCACGAAGCTCCCCCGCGCAACCAGGATACGCCAGCGAAGACAAGATCATCCAAATCAAGCAGCATCAGAATGACTTCACTCAACATTACCCATCAGTCACATTGATTCTGAATAAGACTATGACAGAAGAAACTAGAGCAATTTTGGATAAATGGAAACAGGAGAGAATAGCAGAAATGGGGTTGGAGGAGTTCAACAGATATTATGAAGGTATGATGCTTTAATTTCAGCTTTTAATTAACTTCATAACACTTTGTAACTCACATAGCATTTTTTATCAATTTCAAAAGTAAACATACATTTATTTTATCTTTGTATATCGTGAATTGAGTTTAAGATGCCTTTTACATCAATATTTTAGTGCTTGCATTCACCATCCTTACATTTTTCAACTTAGTTCATTAATAACTAGATCTTCAGAAATTTTTAAAATCTCAAGTATTTAAAAACTGTGACTATCTATTAAGTATACAAGAAACCTATTTATTATTACATTACATTTCATTGTACACTGTAAAGATTTAACAAAAACATGTTATATAAATGGGCATGTACACACAAAGGACATCACTAAAGATTCCTATCAGAGATCTTAAGGTCTAAACATATAGAAAATAGATAAGCCTTGTTAACAGTAATATATTTATATATATAGTAAGGAAAACTCATATGGTAGAATTGATAGTGATTCAAAATAGACATAATACAAGATATCATCTTGAAATCAAGTAATATTTGCCTTATGACACTTGCTAATTTATGATTGGAACATGTGTGTTGATAAAAATATGTTTGTCCTCACAATGGTAATGAGAAATGATTTATTAAGCAATTCATATGGAGTACCAAATCAAATAAAGCAATACATTTTTTAAAGTAAATACCTCGGAACGAAACGAGCAATTGTAGAGTCATTGTTTTCGTCGTCAACCAAGAGAGAGATTTAGGCCATAGTCTAACATGCTGGCCAAGTGCGAATTGGTGGACTTCACACACCTCAGAGAACTTTTTTTTAAAGAACTTCCTCATGATGTTGTCCTACACCAAAAAGCAGTGATAATTAATTTGTAATATGCACATAATTTTAGAAAAATCAGTGGTGCATGCCTGGGTCAGAACCTTGGAACACCCGATCAAGGTGGCAAGTTTCAATCATTAGGCTATCACTGCTCCATCATTATTCTTATTTGTGCTTTATTTGCAGATTATACATTTAGGCCTCAGAGCTTGTTGTATCTCCTGTTGTGTTTATGGTTATTTAGGGGATAGTGACTTATTAAAGTTGTGTGAAACATACCATTTGCATTGCAAACATGACTTATGAGATTTTTTCAAAATCTAACCCACTAGTTAGTATGATGTTGAAACAAACACAAATACAAAGTTTTCCTCTTTGTGGTTTTCTACAGGTTTTTAATATTTATTTAATAGTTACTCCAATTAATTAAAATGAAGTGAAACTTGAATTAGGAATTTTATCTCAGCCAAGTTTGCTTCGTACTTTTATATATTCCAATCTATTAATTAATATTACTGCTTCAAATATTCTGAATTGTATATGCCATTTAGTTCAGGTAATTTCAATTCGTATAAGTTGCGGTCTAAAGTTTGTAAATGGTATTGTTAGAGTATTATATATATATATATATATAGAGATATATATATTAGATATATATTAGAGATAATTAATAATTTTACCATGGTATACGGCCTTATTCATATTATAAGAATATTGCCACATCAATGTCAGATATTCTCAATGTCAGAGAATAAGTCATTAGCACTAGTTATGGTTTTGTCAATAAATCTTTACACTAATTTGGAATAACATTTAGATTTGATTTATATTACAATGCTCAATTGTAATATAGATCAATTTCATAATAGCCACCTTATTTCGGAAGTCATGTTAGCACACCAAGAATAAGAAAAAAATATAATTTATTTATCAAGTACATGCGTTTTTCTATTTAAATGTCTCTCTCTTTTGGTCATCACACATTTGAAACCAGAAAGTATTAATGGTTAATACTGTTATTATACAGAAAATGGTCTGGCAGTGGTGCTTGCAAATTTAAACCTTTTTAAACCATATTGATGAATTGTTGTTGTAAATATGCAAATTAAAACTTTTAAACTCTTAAATGATATAAAATCTCATCAATATATTGACCAATGCCACACCACTTACTTTTAAAGCGACCTTGCTATTAAAGACATGCAATTGAAGGTTATTGCTTGTAGCTCCGCTCGTTGCCTATATGTTTTTTAGTAAATATTCAACAGCAATGTGCTTCGATCAAGTAACTTAAAGGCCAATTTCATATTGTTCTCAATGTAAATTTGCCAGAAAAGAAGCAGTTGATAGGATAATATTAGGTACATTTTTTGGGTTTTTCTATTAACACAGAAGTATATAAGAATGTTCATCTTAAAATGGTCTAGTGATCAAATATTTTTTTTTAAACAGGAGTATTTATAAATTAATGCACTGCTGACTATATAACTATTGGAATGCCCCACTGATATACCGTATCCACCATATTATGCATGTATTATACATAAAACCTTCCACTTAAGTCACTCCATCTATTAAAAAAATATATATATATAATATAATATAATATAAGCATATAATATAATATATATATAATATAAGCATACATAGGGACAGACAACGCGAAGCGACTTTGTTTTACACTATGTAGTGATTATGCTACGACAATTACAATCTGAAACAATAAATCACTGTTCAAAAGAACAATGACACATTCATTCAAACATTGTGTAGTTCCCAAGACTAACTATATGTCACTTTCCTCATAATTAACAGGCTTTATGTAAGTCATAATTATGTTAAGTAGTTTTACAATGAATGAATCTTTATTTTGTAATTGATATATAAATGACTCGAGAAGTTTAATGAACTAAAATATTGTAGTACAACTTTGTTTACTTTGTTATATCATAAATGGATCTAACCATGTCTTGATCTCTGGTTATATTTCATACACTCCCTACATACACACATGCTTTCCCTCACACACATGCACATATTTGTCCTAATCCGTGATAGTATGACATTGCAGGCATTTCAGGATGCATGCAGCAGCACTTAAGATTTACAGTTAGCAATGCATCAATGATGCACTTACAGATTTATCTAGTAGTTAGCAACGCGTCAATGATGGACTTACAGATTTATCTAGTAGTTAGCAATGCGTCAATGATGGACTTACAGATTTATCTAGTAGTTAGCAATGCGTCAATGATGGACTTACAGATTTATCTAGTAGTTAGCAATGCGTCAATGATGAACTTACAGATTTATCTAGTAGTTAGCAACGCGTCAATGATGGACTTACAGATTTATCTAGTAGTTAGCAATGCGTCAATGATGGACTTACAGATTTATCTAGTAGTTAGCAATGCGTCAATGATGAACTTACAGATTTATCTAGTAGTTAGCAATGCATCAATGATGGACTTACAGATTTATCTAGAGTCATATGCAATCTAATTCATTCAAATTGGGTCAAAAATGCATCAGGGAAAACCAACAAAAACATGTATGGTGTTGGCTTCATTTTACTCTATGAATTTAATAGTTAATTTTGCAGTCATCCTATTAATCTTATTCTTAGTAATAATATAAATGCGAAATTTTATGACGATGTATGTATGTTTGTTACTCTTTGATGCATAAACTATAGTTTGGATTTCGTTAAAATATGGCACTCACATAGTTTAGGATCTACACTCTAGGTTATAAAATATGTGTGTTCCTATCTAGGTCCCAGATTATCTCAAAGGATACTTTTTACCGTCGTGGAAATGACCAAAGCAGCGGCGATAAACTTAGTCTATACTTCTTTAGTATAGAATCTATACTAATGTTTATTTATTTTTTTATTTTAACAAAATCCACAGCTCTTAGTAGTAAAGATCACATAGCTTATGTATAAAACTTATAGCCATACATACATTTTTTAAGTATGCACTGTTAAACTGCCACTGAGGTATACAATTAAACATTACAAGTGCAAGCGTGCGTGTGTGCGTGTTTGCGTGTGTGTATGTGTGTGTGTGTATTAATATGTGTGTTTTTCATCTGCTCGTCCTTTTATAGATATAATTATGTTACAAAGAGGAAGGCTTTGTATTCTTGTATGTCTATTACGAATTAATGCAAAAACTACTGTTGTCGCCAACACTCGTGCCAGGCGCAGTGAGTATGGACCAAATCCCCATTACGGATAGGGGAAGAGACATGTCCAAGAGTGGATCTCAAATGTATAATGGTTGGATAGATCACAATATAGTCCGCGCGATCGAAGTCGCGTGAGCTCTGTTAGTATATTAATAAAATAGTACACAGGATATGTAATATGACTCGCTACAATATGACATTGAAGGTCGTATGTTGTGGTTCTGGTAACCGCGGTCATAAACAAAATCGTAGGGTATCTTATCACACGTTTATTTACACATTAATCAAAATATTTTTTATTGTTACTACTACGTAAATATAATACATAAAAAGTCTACCCACATCAGATTTTTGACAAGTCTGGACACCTTCATTCCCTTGTTGATCATCTTTAGTACCTATATAAGTAGAATCCTCCCTCTTCCTACAAATGTCACGTAATTCATAAATACAGTTTTCTATCATTTTTTGCAAACAGAAAGTTGAAAAAGTACCTGTAATTTGGCACATATTTTTCTTTATTAAAATCAAGTTGGCTAGGTAGCGCCAAAAGTGCACGTGTACCTATAGTTATAAATGAAAAATTAATGACTAAGTTGAAAAAACCCTATTTCCCTTGGGAAATACTGACAACGTCACGAAAACCTAAACCCTACCCCTCCCTCCTGTGACCAAGCGTGGTACTGTCAATACGGGGAGTATTGAAAATACCATCTCTTTTTGAAATGGTCACATGGTTAGTGTACGTTCCCTTATGTGGGATACTGTGAGAAGAAATATAACTCTACACAAGATTTTTTCATGTATTCTGGGTGCCATTAAAACTCACAAACACGAATACCTTTGTGTATTCGTATTTCTGCTCTAAGTTTAAATGCTTACTCAGAAATCTAAATTCATCATTAAAATATCTGTCTGACCGAGGATCGAACTCGGTACCTGTTGCGTCTCAGAACAGTACGACGATCGGTCCGCAAAGCGGGTCGTCAAACTTATATAAACGTATTATATAACTATTATTATGACTATATATATATATGTAAGCGATAAAATAAGGGGTTTTGTTTATATTATGCTTATGTAAAGAAACAACACATGGCTTACACAACTCTGCTTTATAGGATTTGTATTAAATCAAGTTCGGGGTCACTCGCTATATATAGCTTGGCGTACGTAGATAACACGGTTGAAAATATTTATGATAAACACTTTTTTACACTCACAGCCCCACAGTAGAATTTTCTACAGTGTCGTGGATGCCATGTACATACAAAGACGAATACGCAAACACCCAGATCCGGAAAACGTAATTCATCATTTTGATACTTGTCTGGCCGGGAATCAAACCCAGAATCTAGTGCGTGTCAGACCGGTATGGTGACCGCTTCGCCACGCGGGTCGTCAAATGATATTACTATGAATTATCTTTCTACTATATTATAAAGACCAGTAGACTTAATATGTTACCACCAGATTAATCTTTCATCATTTTAATCATCAGTTTTCTCTAGAAGCTTATTCAGCTCTTTAAATAACCTCTTTTTATACTTGAAAGGAATGAAAGTATAATCACAATTCATGTAAAAAACACATGCCTAAGAATATAACAATCGGTACCATAAGCAATGTCAATTAAATCATAGTAATGAAGACAATTAAATATAATATTTTCAAAATTTTACAATTTACTCCTGCGAGAAAAAGTTGTTTACAAAATACCTCTAATTACGTTTAAATAAGATAATAACGACTGAATTTTAATAAGCCGTAAATACAGCCAAATGAACTAAGTATGTATAAAAATAAAATATAGACTTGCTTGAGAATAAGTCAAGAAGCATATAGATTCTGAAAGTTATTTTAAAAACACAGTCTTTTGTTACTTATTATCTGTATAGGTATAATATTTTTATGAGTATATAACAATTTGGTATATATTTATGTCTAAATGATTTTACATTTTACAGCCCAAATGGCGGTAGGAACAAAATTCCACAATACCCTCAAGAATTACTTCACTCAGCCACAAAGTCAGCTGCGAATTGAGAAGGAAGTGGAAGGAGTGTGGGTCTCAGTAACCGATGCATTGAAGAGGATATCCGCTCCAAAAGCCATAGAATCTAACGTCGTGCATCCAGTGTTGAAGTATAGAGGCATTTTTGACGCGATCGCGGATTATGAGTGAGTACTATCCGTGTAATATAATATGTAATCCACAATAAATTATTATTGTTTGCCAAATTCCTCACAAAGTACTTGTCAACTGTGTATTTATATCGGATAATCTTATCTACGTGTTGTATTTCATAGCCAGTTGTATCTGGTTATAATTTAGAGTCTACCTTACTCTGAGTGTAGAGGTACCAATTTACGCCTTAGAACATCACTGTTAAGTACAATCTGGATTTAAGGATATGCACAGGGCCACTACTCAATTTATTTCAATTTAGTACTCAGCTAGAAATCTTTATGAACAAGCGAATGTAATGAAATTTAATGTCTGGTCTGGTCCAGTTTAGATGGAGCCAAACAACGCAATTACGAATTTCCTACTAACAGAACATATCTTTGACCATATCTGTCAATAACATCATGTCAACTAAATTATCATAGAATCATAAACAAGAGATTGCATCATTAATACTATCTAAAAGCTCAATCACAACCAATTTAAATTCCAGAGACAGACCAACATTGATCGAATGGAAGAAATCTGACAAACCTCGCAAATCAATCACCCAGACATATGATAACCCAATCCAACTAGCCGCATACTTTGGTGCAGTGTGCCATGACCTGAACTACAAACATTTGAACGTGAGGGACGCTTTACTGGTAATTGCCTACACCGATGGGTCGAAAGCTGATGTATACCACCTATCCATGGACAAGATGAGGGAACACTGGGCCCAGTGGCTCATCAGATTGGAGACGTATGTTGAAAAGTTCAGCAATGATTCGGAGAAAAAGTTGAAAGGTGGCAAGAGGCTGTTTGAGGAGGAGATCGGGAATCTCTAATTTTTGGTATGCATTTTTATATACATAAATAAAGTAAGCATGTAAGAATAAGCAAGTTCTGATGTATTACGCATATAATGAAGCTTAATTATCATTGATTTAATTCGATAATATTATTGAAGTTATACTTCTTTAGGCGCGTTATGAGAAAATGATGAGGGTGAAATTTTAAGATTCGTCACACAAAAGTCACAGTATGAAGTTGAAATGAGATAGAAAATGAAAATGCTATGCAATGACTTTACCGCGGCAGTCTTCGAGTGCCGCATGTTTTATTTTAAGTCATTCTTTTTTAGGCGCGTCATGAAACAATGAAGACAATTTTTTAAAAAGATTTTTAAGAAGTACAACTTCTAACGCGTGTACATAAGGACACACACTTTTTTGATGATTTCATCTATTCAGATAAAAATATCAAATTATCAATCAGATGTTTACAGTAAATGATGCGCTTTACGTTAGCACAAGAAAAGATAAACTCATGTTTACTAAGATAAATGGAAACAAAATTACATATGTATTTCACGGATAGTATCTTGTTTAGAATCTATTTGCTACGCATTCATTAATAAAAAAAGTACAAGAAGGCGCCATTTCTTGGCACCAAATCCTACAACATTGGATAGATTGAAAAAGATTGAAACGGGTGCCAAAATGCTACACACTTGTAAACAATAATAAAAAGAGTAAAAACACAGTAAATTTATCTGTACTGATTGAAACTAATTATCGAAATAAAAATAAGAATAGTTTTATAAAAGTAAAGGGACAGTAGTAAAAAAATGTCAATAACCCATTAATGTCCCCTTTTTGGACATGAGGCTTTTTAGAAACGATTTGGGCATTTTTTACCATACTGACTTCGGCAATACTCCTAAGTATTGCCTTATTCAGGGATGTTTACAGAAGTCCATGGGTGGTAGTAGCACTTACTATTAGACTTATAAGAAACAGAACATATCTTATTTATCAAGTAGTAAACGAAAATGTCAACAAATTCGCACTTGGCCAGCACGGTGGACTACCTAAAACTTTCATCCCGAGAGAAGACCCGTGCCCAGGAGTGGGACAACAATGGGTTGACCAGAGGACCTCTGTGTTAAGGGCTATTTTGTGTAATAAGATATACTTATCCGAAGCATGAAACGAAAATAAGATTTAGTACTGTAAATCAAATGGTTTTAAAAACAAGATAGCAAGATTGCAAAAACATTCTTATCTCACTAATGTCATTGTTTATTTGCATTCCAGAGAAGTAATACATCATCTCAAATGGATCTTATCTTTATGGATAAAAGATAGCAATGCCAAACTTCATGCTAAAGGCCTGACTTCACGAACTTATGCTGAACGTAAATGAAAACGTTATTTGAATCTAGTAACGTGGAAGGATGGGATATATGATTGGGTTAATAATAATTATAATTGTTGATGTAACATGATTCGACAAATTGATTATCGCAATGGAAATGTTAAGCCTTTATGGAGATAAATGTTAAGAATGGTAATTGGTATGGAATATTAAAAGTACAGTCGGTTAAACAATTTATTTGTTTAAAAATGAGACTTATGTACTGTCTAAAGATGTTTTTAATGAAGAGTACGAGAAATTAATTATGACAAGTACCAGTGTAATAATTATCGAATTCCATTTCAAACTATACATTCGTTCAAAAGAACGAATGTATGGTTTGAAAGAACGAATAATGAATTCGAGATCAAAATTAACGATTTTTTTTTAATGAAACACAATTACAATATTAACTTTAGTTTGTTGAAAATACTAAAACACACACACGGCACACTTTCACATGAGGCGACCATCATAGTCCTTGGGAGTAGCAACGTATCTGTGATTGACTTCAGATGGAACCCATGTTCCATATGAAGTTGATTACAGATGTCCATGGGCGGCAGTGACCACTTACCATCAGGTGGACTGCATGCTCGTTTGCTACTTCAGTCAAATAAAAATAAAAAAAAAACAAAAGAAAATCGAGATCTAAATATCTCATAAAGTCATAAACCATATCTTAAACACAGGATCTAAAAAATAGTGGACTATTTTGAGCTGTAATGTGACGTAAAAAACGATTAATAAATATATCAATTTTTATAAAATAAATTTTAACCATTTGTACTTTTAATATGGATGATATTATCGTCTAATGTGATGAGCTGGATGCTGTAAGATGGAAAGACTGGTAAATTGTTAAATGGATCTAAAAGCTATTTATTATATGTTGTGTTATATATTGTATATCGTATAGTATAGACGCATATATTTAAATCATTTACACTTAGAACCACATATACATAACGCCTCGATACCAACATCTTAGATTTGTAATTATTACCTTTTTTCCACATCAAAATAATATAATAGAATGAGACAACATATTTAATATCTTAGATGTTGATAATACGTACTTGGTCAATTTCTAGAGGTGTCTTGAACAAAGCCTGGGCTTAGTCTTCAATATATAAAAAGGAGCAATGTATTAAAAATAGCCACGGAATTAATTGTGAAACAGTTAAATGTACTGTAAGAATTGTTTTTTTTCCGTAATGTTTAGGATTCATCTGACTTTTGTTTAATAAGTTTCAAAAGGAAACGTTTATTAGAAGATATGTTATGTTATGACACATTGAAAATTAGTTAAAAAATGATTAAATTAATTATATCTTTTTGGTGAAGCTTAACATTTGAAAAATAATTGTATAGCCGGTAATTCATTTCAAACAGTATAATTGTACAACATCCATTATTTTTTAGATTTAACTATATTATATATTATACGCTGTTTCCTTAAATAGACTTCTAGGTGTGTTTATAAAGATGCCAATATTGCGAGGCGAATGAGTGTATGTGTTTATTTAAACAGCATGTTGTAAGTGCTTGAATATGCATCTCTATAAGCGCACCCAGTGGTTCTAGTATTTGTTATTCATATGTATTGTATGCCAAAAAAGTAGTAATTACCTAGTCATTAATTTGCATCGGTACAAATTGTTATAGTCGCATATAAACGCAGTTTTGCTTAATCTTTTATATTCATGATTTTGTTGTAGCATTTATTTCACACATTCAATTGTATAGCAGTTATTAAATTCAGTGTTCTCTTTAACGAACTATAAGTCCTTATAACATAGACATTACCTGAGTTTAGTCATTTTTTATTATTACTTTATTCTTACATAGTTATGTATAGTTTGTAAAAAAGGAAATTAAAAAAAAGACTTTCTTACCTAATTATTTTTTACGTTTTGTGTTTATAATCGAAATATAATGGTAATCGATCGAAAGAATATGATTTATTAAATTAATATGATTTATTAATTTAATAGCGACATCCAATTTAACTGTTATTTTGCCAAATTATTTGTTAATATTTTACGGCACTCGATTCTCTTAATTTTTTCGAACGAGCATAAGGGTGCTCACGTACGTATATGCATCGGTAATATTCAGTACATTTCAGCTGCAGATATCGTTTCTATATTATGTGGTTGAAACGATGTGAATGCGTGTGAAGTACCCTTAACATTAAATAAGCATATTTTGTATTTTTATTCCATGTTTTGTGTTTCATATCAGCATTCATAATAAAAAGTCTTACTATGTAATTTCCTACGCATCTTGAATAAGGTCTGATATAAGTTTGTACTATTACTGTCAACTATAAAATATTTAGAAGCTATGGCGATTTTAATTATTTACCAAAATAATTAAAATGACGGATGAACATTCATTATTTCCCCATAAAGTTGAAACGATAGTAAATGTTTTTGAAAGGTTGAATACGTTTCATTGTAATTACTGCGGTCATTAAGCATTGGTAATCAACAAAAAATATTGAAATACCTGAAATTGGTATCATATAGTCTCCCTAGTAAAACTCTTATAAGGTAGAAGATTCAGTGTTTTTCGACCGGGAAAGTTCAACCACCACACCTATTTCTAGCGTGAAGCATTTCTTGCGTTACAATGGAAGGGTGTGGTTGCTGGCACACATTTTGTATGAGGCTAGCATCATAGTCCTCGGGAGTAGCAACGCATCTGTGATTGACTTCAGATGGAACCCATGTTCTGTATGAAGTTGCTTACATATGTCCATGGGCGACGGTGACTACTTACCATCAGGTGGACAGCATGCTCGTTTGCTATTTCATCAGATAAAAAAGACAAAGGTTCGAACAGTGAAGTACCACCGCCACACCTATTTATAGCGCAAAGCAGTTCTTGCGTTTCGGTGGATGGGAGTGGTTGCCGGCACATTTTTATTTGAGGCGACTATCTTTGTCCTCGGGAGTAGCAACACATCTTTGATTGACTTCAGGTTGAACCCTTGTGTATGAAGTCCAAAACTCCAAACCTAAAAACAGCGCATATCTCTTAACTCTACGGGCGCGTTCCAGAAGACGCTCACAAAGTCTCAAACGCCCAAAACGTCGTTCCACAAGACGACCGCGGTCGCTGTGGTCGCGGCGAATACGTCAATCATGACGTCATCACTTACGCCTACGCGAAGCTCACGACGACCAATCTAATAATATGGATCGAAGTGATCGTTCCACTAGAAATTATGCCAGTAACGCTTACAAGCTAGTGGAACGGGAAAAACTGCAGTCGTGAGCGTGAACTTTGTGAACGTCTAATGGAACGCGCCCCGACATAGTTTATAACAAAATCGCTTCTCACTGTATGTAATATGAATTCAAACCTATAAATTTAAATATCAATAAACTTCCTAAGTTACAAGTTTGCTTCACGTATTAATATAATAAATCCACCAATTCGCAATTTCGCACATAGCCAGCGCGGTGCACTATGGCCTAAAACTCATTCTGAGAGAAGACCCGTGCCCAGCAGTGGGACAATAATGGGTTGACGAGAAGAAACTTCATAAGTTAATCTTTTTTTATGTTACTATAGTCTTACTATGTACACAACACTACTGATCTAGTTTAATATGAAACAAGAATTATCGTCAAGTGTATGGAGGTTCGCGTAGTTGGTCGGTGTGTCCACTGTGTTCCACCGGCGTTTCATTTCCACTTGAAATCACAACTAGCGGTATCTGAGAGTAATCCGTAGTCTCGATTAGGGTTGTTACGGATGCAAAATTTTGGACATCCGCGGATGCAGATGCGGATGCGGATTATTAGAAGTTCACATCCGCGGATGCGGATTCGATGCGGATGCGGATTCAATGCGGATGCGGATTTAAAGGATAATTATTTAAATTTTGAGTGCCAAAAAATCAATTTAAAATTATTTATTTAATCATATTTCTAAAATAAAATTACACAAGTCTTTAGTTTTACTTATGACACAGAATTTTGAGTTCAAAAAAAATCTTTGTATAATAATGAAACTAAAAATTATTAAATTATATTTAATAAATAGCAATATTGCAGTTTTCATAGCTTCCAACCTGTTTCTTAGCGGATTATATAATAACCCAGCTCCACTAAATAGCTGTTCGCTTGGAACTGTGGCTGGTGGAGGTGATAAATATCGGCATGCTAATTTGGAAAGAATTTTAAATTCACAATGGTTAGCCTTCCACCAATTAAGTGGATTTTCATCTAATTTTTTTTCTTCAATTCCTTTTCTTTATTCTCACTTTGGAATAAACTGAACTCCTCCGGGTGTATTGCTTTCAGGTGATTTTTCAAAGAAGTAGTAGTGCGACCCTTCCGCGAGTAACTTTTAATAATTAACTTACACTCCGACCTCTCGGGATCATTTTTATCTAATAAAAAATAACTCCAGATACTACTTTTTATTGGTGGCGACATTCCAATTTATCAAGATAATAATGAAATCCGCAAAAAACTATGGAGTGCGAAGTACGAACACACCGTAAACTCTCACTGGAACTATTTTATTGACAATAAGAAAAAACACAACAATTAAAACCTGTAGTAACCAGGATCTTGTTACTAGTATGCGCCTTCCTATTCGTCAGTTACCGAATCAAGTTATACCCTAGAAAGCACTAAAATTGAAAACTTAGTGCTCTAATGGTTTATAATCTTATAACTTATCTTTATTGATTGAACCTCAATCATTAAATATTTTGGGTGGCTCTCCTGTGAAATTTCGTATTTGGATTGTATTTACTGTAATTGGGATGGTTGTATTTATCTTATTCTTATTGATTTATATTTTGCTGTTTTGGAAAAATAAACTAGACCAGTAATGAAAAAAAGCAAGTTAAGCGAATTTGAACTTTAAAACAATCGGAATTTACGAGTTGATCTACGCTGCGCGCATATTTGTTGCTCGACATTCCCGACACGTTAAACTGAGCTGGCGCAATTGCGCAGCGTTTCACGTCTCTATTTCTCTATACTCTATTAACTATTAAATGCAGTGTCACTTTGATATTTGACAGTTAACAAGACAGTTCACAGTGTTCTTTTTTTTGTAAGTAAAATAAAAAATATACAAAGATTATTTAGGTGTCAATGTACTTTACTGATAATGTTTTTTTTGTCCGAGGACAACAACAATTACCTCATCGAGCTGTATGCGAGTTTATCATATTCATAAGTTCAAAGTCTGACTTAGGCATTAACTGAACAAATTAATTTATTCATTACTTTAACAAAAAGATTCAGATTAAGATATTAAACTTGTACGAGACAACAAAAACGTTAATTTAATTTATGATATTATACTATATATAAGTAAACATTATAGTAAAGTTGGTAAGTAAACACCTATATTTTGTTTGTGAATGCTGATAATTATAATATTTATCGTTGTTTTGTGATTAAGGTATCACTTATACAGTAAACAATATTTCATTATTATCTACACTGCTATAGGAAGTAGTATCTGATCAGTTCAGTAGTTGTTCTTATTTTAAATTTGTTTTATAGTTTCTTCATTATTTTAATTATTAGTATTTTTTAGGCATATAACTTTTTTAAGAACGAAAATATATTAAACAGAAATGGCTAACACTTTTCAACGTACTGCCAGACATTATCTTTGCAAGAGAACTCCTATAGCTGCAACTTTTATTAAGCGTCCTAAAAGTACGGAGGCTAATATATTAAAATCTGTGTATCCAAAAATACAAAATATAAACTGCACAGTGAACGACTTTGTGTGGCAAAACTTGGACAGATGGCCGGACAAGACTTTAGCTGTAAGTATTTTTTTTTAATTATAGAATACTAGAATACTAGAATTTACAACAGTAAATCCATTTAACCATAAATGTTTTATTTTCTTATTAACACACTGTATAATCTTGTATTAAAGGATGATTTAACTTGTCGTAAAATATGAATTTTTAATAACTTGAGACTTATGATTAATATTATTTTACAAACTAAAACTATGTTACAAACTAAACCTCTGTACATACAATGCCGGGTCAGAAGAAAGAATTATCATTCATGGCCTGAAACGCCTGCCAGTGTTGGTGTTAACGGCAGCCATGTCCCAAGAGGAAGGGTTCTTAAATGTATTCGAACATTTTAGTAACATTTGTAACATAGCCATGGAAAAACCATTAAACCTTACAGGAAGAAAGTTAGCATACTTTTGCTCCTTACTATATGATGTGCCAGTCCACATACGGGTATTTTAATGAATGTAAAAAAATGTTGTAAAAAGTGCATAATCAACAAAATTATCACTTATGTCAGCAACTTTGAAGAGGACATCGTCATATAAAGATTAGCCAAAATAAATTTACAACATTATTATAATCCGCATTTTTATAATATTTATCTGCTTTTTAAGTGAAACTTCTTTATCGGGGTTGGAAAAAAATTTAGTGTAACATTTTTTCGTTACGTGCCATCTTTTTCTTATCCCTACCATGCGTGATATTAGATAGATTATTATAGATTAGATTATTAGATAAAGTTTAATAAAAGCCTTTTATTAAACTTTATCTAATTTAACTTTATTTAACCAATTTCTGTAAAGTTGCATATAGTAAATTATTTTTTGAAAAATAACGTCATAAAGAAGTTTCACTTCTTACGAGTGTATGCTAGTAAACGCACACATTTTGTTTTTTTAAGACAGGAAGTAACGGTGATATGTTATATGCTATGTTATTTCACCCCAGATATAGGTATTTATTGAGTTACTGTACTTTACACGAGCTAGTTCATTATTTAAGACATTTTTAAATAATGTAGATTTATTGACTTAAATACGACCTACTTAAATAATGATTGATAGGTTGAGCCAGAGAGCAGTTGATACGTAGAGCTCAAATTTTGTTTTTGATCAGCCGAGTCTTAGTCAGTCAGAAATTCAGACAAACTGGTTTTCAAGGAAATAATAAGTTAAACTTTAGACTCATGCTATTATGTTTAAATGTATTATTGTTAAATTGGATATTTAAGTACTTAAATTTTAAAGTTCGCAAATTTAAAATTAAGGATTTTAAAATAATGGAGTATAATCTTCAGAACTATTTCCTAGTTGTTATTATTATTACAGCATTGATCTATTCATAATATAGTTATTTCTCTGTAAATAAGAGAAGCCTGGAAAATATACGTGTAATTATTCCACCATAGCAGAACGTTGAATTATTGATAAACCCATGTTAGACGTTTACAAAATACGACTATGGCTTTTGAATGATTTGCTACTATCTAATAATATATCATGAACTTCCATAATTATGATGTTCTATTCAAAGCATGCAAGTGCTCATTTCTATAATTATGTCTAAATAAAGAGATTTCCTCCTCTTTTATCTGACTGAATTAGCAAATGAGCATACAGTACGCCTGATAGCTAAGTAGTCATTGCCACCTATAGATATCCATAAGCAACTCCATATAGAACAGGGGTTCTCTCTGAAGTCTATCAAAGATGCGTGGCTGCTTGATGCTAAGATGGTCGCCTCATATTTAAAAGTAAGCCGGCAACCACAACATTCCACCAAATTTATTGAATACCCGCGTGGCGGAGCGGTTTCCATACCGGTCTGACGCGCAACGTGTTCCGGGATCGATTCTCGATCGATGAGTTTTGATTCGGGTTCTGGGTCTGGGTGTTTGTGTATTCATCTTGTGTCCATGGTACTCACGACACAGGAGAAAATTCTAGAGTGGGGCTATGAGTGTAGAAAACGTTTGTTTTTAATTTCTTCACGCTAGAAAAACGTATGGCGGTGGTACCTCCCCGGTCGGTCTATACAGGTTCTACCACCACTTTCCTTCAGGGATAACGTAAATTCCAGATACGTAATAAGATAAGAAGAAAACCAACGCTAACACGACCATATAATCCAGAAAAAGAACGGGTTGCCACAGTTACATCACTCCAGACTGATTCCAGGTTTGCCCAACCACAGGCCACGGGTACACATACGCGCAGAGCTACAAGATGTCAGTGACATTGGCTGCATCGCTACGAACTAAGTTAAAGTTGCAGAACAATGATAATGTCGCTATTGTTCTACCCAATATACCTGAATACCCGTGTACGATATTGGGGGTATTACAGGCTGGATGTATTGCTAGTATGATGAACCCGTCTTACACTGCACGTAAGTACCTTGCATAAAATAAGATACACTGGCGGCATCAAACATTAGCCGCCAATGGGCAGGCTATTTAAAACATTCATGTTGCTGCCTATATAAAGCACGTCAAAATTAATATAGTTTCCAATTTCATTTTCAATTCAGACAGGAGGTCATCAAGATTTTGAAAAAAAAATGCCGCCCCTGTATATATTTGCCGCCCCATTGACCTGCTGCTTTTAAATATGCCTTTGAGTATATATACTCGGAATACAGAGTTAATTTGCATAAAAAGAATGTTTCGTCTATGTTCTGCTAGTACGTAGATAAATGATATCATTTAGGTATGCGAAAATGGGTCCTCCTGAACCGGTTTATAATTAGCAGATATAAATTCAAAGTTTATAAAAGTAAATTATAAGCTTTTTGCCATAACAATACATAAGTTCGTATTTTGAAAAAAAAAATGTTTTGCAGGCCAGTGATAAAATCAAGTTGCAAGTGATTTCAATCAGAGTATAACATATCAGCAATCATATACCTGCTCGCTATGTCATGCTGTCATTCATGGCAAATGGTACCTATCTATTAAAGAAAAGTTTGTAATTATTTGTACGGTTCTAAACTAAAATATCTCAGAAAATATATCACCTTCTACAGTTCATCACAGCATACGATTTGACTTTTGATTAATAAATAGTCATAAAGGATCTTTTTCATTACAACTACTGTTAAGTAGTTGTAATTGTATATTAATTGTAAGGTGTTATACTTACAATAAATATACTATACAAAAAATATTTTTATGGTTCATGCCATTGTCATTTACTTCCGCTAACAGACTTTAAACAGTGCGAGCAAAGAGTAGAGTAAATTGCGAGTTTAATTTTTATAATTGCGTCAGTAATACGTGGTAGGTGATTATATAATTTTTTGTCAAAGACGAGAACATAAGCTTTTAAATGTTAATAAAATTATTACTTTTGTAGATTTGCACGGAGAATGAATGCACCCAAAAATATTTAGAAGTTTAATTTGTAACGTACAAGTCGTTTGTATTGTTAAAAAAAACGTAACGCTGTCATTCATCAGTAGATTTTACTCCTCACATTTCTCATACCGGGCCCTTATATATGCAAATCGATTCTTAAGGAGTAAACTCCAAAAATCGTGTCGAAAAGTGAGGGGATATCCGAATCTACGTTCTATAGTTGTAATGTATCATAAATAACATTTGACCTTGCAAATGAGGATAATTTTTGAAGCAAGTAATGCGGAACATGTGCAAAAATCGTGTACAAACAAGCCACACCGGTATTATTACATTTAATCGATTCGTTATCGTCTTTATATAATTAGTAGCTGTAATGAGTATAATCGGTCATGATTGTTATGATTTGTAAGAAAATTTTATCGATTTAGATGGCTAATCAGTGTATAGTTCCGCTTTAATATAGGCCAGCTCTATTATAAGCTGTTTAGTTCATCAGTTTATTAACCTGATAGAATGAGGATCACCTCAGCTTACTCTACTATGATAGTAGATTACTTAGATCTTTAACATAGTAGATTATGCTTGTCAAAAGTCTATTTATACCATTGAAATAGTAAACAAACATGCAGTACAAACGCTTTCAAGGGTTCCTGCCTCCCATAGACTAAAATTAGCTGTCGTTTTTTTTTCTTTCATTAATTTATCTAGGTAATTTAATCCTTTTTTGGAGTTGATGTCTAAATAGTTCTCCGATCGCAGGCGCCATTTTTTAAAAATATGTACTTAGCCGTTGTTACGTTGTAAACTGAGTCGATGTTACAATCCCTCATACCGTTTGGGATGAAGCACCTGCAATACAAATGGACAATCATACAAACATACATGCATGTAAGCGCAAAAAACATCAACGTCCTTAAGATGTCAGTCAGCTTACAATAGCCGGCACCTGAAGCCGATCACATATGTGTTGCCATTCTTGAAGACTTATTGTGCATCTATTACTTACGTGAGTAATAGATGCATCTATTTTAAACTCTCTGCTTCTTTGGTAAGATGTAGTGAAATTTGCCTCGAAAGCAAAATTAGGAGAGAAACTGATTTTACTCGTTAGATTGCAGTTTTTTGCAGGAAAAAGAATTACGCGATAGTCGAGATCCCCTTCCCCCTAAATGAGATACGATGAGACTACCTCCCCACCTAATTGTCTCACGTAATTAATGACTATCCTCTAAAGTTTGGTTACCACATTTGTAAGTTTGCCATCAGACACACCATTCTTTTGAAAGGCAACAACTGCTTCACGGTAAAAAAAGGCAAGGGGGATACTTGTCGAACCATATCTTGCGAAAAGACTAAAGCAAGTATCCCATGTCGCTATGTTTTAAATTTCTCCTCTCTAAAATTATTTTTATTTTTTCCAGATGAATTTAAAAAGTTACTAGAACTGGTAAAATGCAAAGCAATTATCACGACACCATTTTCATACCCCAATATACAGTTAGCGCTAAAAGAAATGAAAAACAAAATACCAGTCATTCTAATATCGACGGAGGAGACGCCAGAGGGCGCTATTAAGTACGCCGAGCTTACTGAAGACTTGTCAGTGGATACAAGTTGTTTGAAATCTGTGCATAGGAGTCCGAAGGATGTAGCGATCCTGCCCTTTTCGAGCGGGACCACTGGGTTTCCTAAGGGTGTTGTGCTTACTCATGAGACGGTCGTGGCGATGAACCAAATGATTCTCAGTCCTGGTGTTGTTGCCGTGGAAGAAGCGACTGGTAAGTTCCTTCTCATGTTAGTACACGTTTACTAGCATCTTTCCATTATATTACTACGATTAGTATCACACGAAGATCGATATCACTCGTGATCCGGCTAGGATTACAAATAATGTATATGACTAGTGATAGCAGTGTTAAGCTTTGCTGAGCCCAGGGCTTTGGATGGCATTGTAATACATATAATCATATACATTCCGACTTTGTCCTCAAGGATTGCAGCATATCTGACGGTGACTGTCAGGGTATTCAAATGGATGCGTCTATGTATTTGAATACCCTGAGTGTCCCTAACTATTTGATGCTGACTGTACATCAAGTATCAGTAAATTGAACAAAAATGCTGTGATACTCTGAGAAGTAAAATGTTAACTTTTTTATTTTATTTTATATATCGCATTTATAATAATTAATATGCACGGCGAGGCTCATGTATTGACGTCATTCGATCGATGCAATTACATTACTACACACAATATGGTACAAAGTATCCAAAGTAGTATAAAAATATAGTTGATGCTTCATAGTCTCGGTTTCCGATTTCTTGTTTTTGAAATATTCGCGGGTTAAAAATTGTGGCTATTTTCTTGTATTTCCTATAAATTTTTTTAATCGCGAATATATAGTCGACAAAAGAAAAAGAAATTGATGCTATCTGTTTGCGTGTCTGTTATCTTTGAGTTTCACCCACGGTTCCTGTACTTGTGGCATATTGGTGAAACGTGACATACGCAAATAAGGAGATTTTATTGTACAATAAATCAGCAAAACTAATAAAATATTCTTTATTTTCAGCTTCGTACCAATCGGTTATACCAGCAATCCTACCGTTCTTTCACATCTTCGGCTTTAATGCTCTCATGATAAATCTGATGACCTTCGGAGTCAAATTCATCACGATGGCAGGCTTCAAGCCAGATCTCTTCCTCGAATCGATAGTGAAACACAGGGTGCAACATTTGTACGTCGTGCCGCCAATGGGTATGGTACTTGTATGTTGTCTTTTGTATTATACTAGTTGACCCGGCGAACTTAGTTCCGCTTAAAAATCACAAATCTAAAATTATCAGTGTTCTTCCACTATATTATGCATGTATTATACTAGTATATAATAGATGTAACGGAGGTCATTTATCGGATCCGAAGTCGGAATCGGAGTTTTCAAATTCATTTTATCGGAATCGGAAGCGGAATCGGAATCGGAATCGGAGGTAGTCAATTATTAAAAATTGTGGCAAAAAAGTGTTTTATTTGGACAAATTTATGTACTTATGTGAAAAAGACAACTGACTTAAATACTGTCATATCAACGCACGACCCAAACGAATGTACTTATTACATTCATAAAATTTTGCACGATTTCCTTTTATATTGTAGGTGAGCACTAAGAAAGAATCTTTGAAATTTACGTTTGTATGAAAGTCCACCAATTGTAATGCAAATTTAATGAAACTTAGTATTTGGCTTTGTGGTTCAATATATTGTTGAATATTGACAAAATGGTAATGGATGGATCATATTATGCTCTGTGCGAATGAAGTTGCGGGTTCTGCTGGTACATACTTATGCTGGAAGAACATTCCCCTCTTTCCATTGCAGTTAGATAACAAAGGTGAGGAAGTAACGTTTTTTTTAAATTGATCCAACATTTTCTCCCCATATTTAAAAATTATAGCTCAATTCTTTCCGTAAACCCGAGTCGATTTCAATGATACGTCATTGGACTGCTAGTAACAACGTATGTCAGTAAATCTTTTTAGGAAACATGCCAATTTTTGTTATCCACGTGTGTGTATATTTTTTTTACTTTGTAATTAAAATTATTAACATTTTCCCATAAATAGATAACTAATTGCGTAAATCAAATCCGCTCCAGGGCTGTTTTTGTGCTGATTTTTATTTTGTTTTATTTAATGTAAATAAATCCTTATACAAATATTTTTAATGTGTACTTAGTGTTGAGTTTATTAATTATAATTACATTTTATTTTAATCATTTATTAATGAGTTACTGTCTGATTAATTGATGAATTAAATTAAACTACAAAAGTAGGATATTATATCTGATAAATAAAATCTTTAAAGCTTTGTCGCCGCAATTATTTCTTAACGATTCGTAGATTAGGCCAGCGCCACTAAAAAGTTATTCGCGTCCTTCCAAGTTTGGTGGATACGACAGATATTGGCGGGCAATTGATTTGACGACCTCCGATATAAACCTCCGATTAAACTTTTCGGAACCGGAATCGGAACCGAAAGTGCAATTACAATCGGAAGTTCCGACTTATCGGAACCGGAATCGGAGCTCCGTTACATCCCTGTATTATACCTACATTAAAACCGTCCTCTTGAATCACTCTATCTATTAAAAAAAAAATGCATTAAAATCCGTAGCGTAGTTTTAAAAATCTAAGCATACATAGGGACAGACAGTGGAAAGCGACTTTGTTTTATACTATGTAGTGATACTAGGTTATTCCCGCTGCTCGGGTTGCTTCGGGCATGTTTACCACGGTAATAAGTATCCTATGTGTTATTTTAATTCATAAAGTAGGTGTGTATAGACACACGATCAGTATTTTAGCTTGATAAAGTGACAAACACATATACATCCTTCTAAACTTTCGCCACTATTATATTAATAAGAAGCAAGGTGATAACATTAGACAGGAGACTATTAATGGTTTCGTAGATTTTTCCGAAGATACCTTTTGCGTGTTGGTCCCACATAGATCCGATGTAGAGGGTTTTAAAATGTCTAATTCCCTAAAGCAGCAAAAATAAGGAGTGGTAAAATTGAGGAGAGATAGGCGGGGAGAATGTTAAATGTTTTTTTTTTTTATCGATCTATTATATAAGGGGCAACATATTTTCTTCCATCTTGCTCGATACTGACTCACCCTACGGTATTATTCAAGAATTATAAAATATCATAATAAAGGAGATCAAAGTTGTAAATACCAAAAAAAAAATCGTAGAAAATCAATAGCAAATATTTATATCTAATTAATTTAAAGACCTAAAATATTAATTATATTTATGGACCATATAATACACATAAAATTATTTTGTCTTAAAAAGGGTAATAAAAATGAATAATGAAACAACATTGTCATTAAGAATATGCACGTAAAATTAATTAGTGATGTATCCTTTTTGACCCCCAAGATCTTGCATAAAAATAATTGACTTGTGTTTACAATGGGTTAATCGATTTTGTTACATTTTCTAATCCTGCAAGCAATCTGATAAAAATTAAAACCACATGGCCAACTCATCATGTATGGCTATCTGTCTAGGTTTGCAAAATGGACGTACATTTCTTAAATTAAGTTCTTTTGAGTTCATGGTATAATAAGATAAATTCAAAGTCCAGGAGCTTAGAGTTTTTTGTACGTCTGATGATTAGAGTTTATGTGCAATATTGTTACGTTTCGTTGTGGTAATAAATAAAAATAAGAAATGTGGAAGATTTCTATATTATTAATGTGCTGTACGATTAGTAAATTTTGAGAATATGTTTATATGATTTAATATTACCATTAAATAAATAAATCCTTTTATTTTAATATAATTGTATGTTAATACTTATTAACTTTAAATTATTATTAATTAACCAACGACTATCGTTAAATGGCGAGTAAACTGGAAACAAATTAATTATTTTTGTATAATACAATAAAAAGTGTTTCTCCCAAGTTCTGCATAAATTAAAATGTACGTTAATTAATGTACATATATTTTAGATTAATTATCAGTAGACTGTTGTACATGTACACTTCTGTTAACAATTAAGCATAAACTGGCCATGTTCTTTATATTGTATTGTCAAAATAATAAATCAATATATATATATATCAATTGTATAGCTGCCTTATAACAAATCTTAAGCATTGCTTTTCTCTTATTTAACTGAAGTAGCAAACGAGCATGCAGTCCAGCTGATGGTAAGTGGCCACTGACGCCCATGGACATCTGTAATCAACTTCATACAGAAAATGGGTTCCATCTGCAGTCAATCACAGATACGTTGCTACTCCCGACGACTATGATGGTCGTCTCAAGTGAAAGTGCGTGGTTCAATGGGGTGTTGTAAAGGAGACATATTTATCTCAGATGACTTTAGGTATTGCGAACTGTAGGCAACCTGAGGTAAGACGGAAATAGACTGAATATATACATGGCATTTCTATTCCTTTCTCATCTGCTTACCCGACTATTGCTATGGCCGACTTGAAGTAGAACTAAAATCTTATCCAGGATTTATTCATAGATGTTCATGGTAAATACCCCTTACCAGATGGATTGCATGGTCGCTTACTTCTGTAGTACTAAAAGTTTGAAGGCGGTTTGTTGTTTGACCAGACGCCCATCGCCACGCCTGCCTCGAAACATTTGCCTTTAATAGGTGGTAGAACCAGTGTAGTTCGTCGGGGGAAGTACCACCGCTACACCTATATTTAGCGTGAAGCACTTTTTGCGTTTCGATGGAAGGGTGCCGTTGCCTCTATATGAGGCGACCATTGTAGCCCTCAGGAGCAATGACGCATCTGTGATTGACTACAGATAGAACCTTATGTTCTATATGAAGATGGCAGTGATCACTTACTATCAGGTGGATCGCATGCTCGTTTGCTACCTTAAAAAAAAAAAAAAAAGAACAGATGTAAGCAGTGCTGAGTTTTGGTCAGAAGACCGTAGTATGGGGGACACACCTATCCGTGCCGTTCGAACTTAATTTTAATTGATCTTAACTGTGTCTGATTACTGATGTCTATGGGTAGCAGTGGCCACTTGCCATCTGGTGGACAGGAAGCTATTTTGTTACTTTCATTTTCTATAAAAATTAAATACTTTGTTATTTCAGTGGTATTTCTGGGCAAGCATCCAGCTGTAAAGCCGGAACACTTAGCTTCAATTGAAGGCATCATCAGTGGCGCTGCGCCGCTATCGGAAACAGACGCTGCCGCAGTACTTAAGAAGAATGTAAGTAAAGCGTTCATGTTATTATCTTGTAGACACACACAGACGCAAACACCCAGACCCAGAAACAAAAACTGAATGCGTTGTTTAGACGTATGTGGATTACTTAATTAAACAAAATGTTTTGTTCTTTCTGCACTCATGCTAATATAAACTATTTCCACATATAATACAGGTACGTAGATTAGTATTAAAACACCCAGACCCAGAAACAGGAAACCGAAATGATAAAACAAGGTTTTCAAGGTAGGTAGAACCAGCGTAGTTCGACCGGGGAAGTACCACCGGCACACCTATTTCTCTCGTGAAGCATTTCTTGCGTTTCGATAGAAGGGTGTGGTTGCCGGCACACTTTTACAGACGACCATCATAGTCCTCGGGAGTAGCAACGCATCTGTGATTGATTTCAGATGGAACCATGTTCTGTATGAAGTTGATTACAGATGTCCATGGGCGGCAGTGGCCACTTACCATCAGGTGGACGGCATGCTCGTTTGCTACTTCAGTCAGATAAAAAAAACTATTTCCAAATATAGTACAGATTTGTATTATAACACCCAGACCCAGAACAGGAAACTAAATGAATTGATAAAAGAATTTCTACCAGTTTGAAATACCTAACCCCTTAATAACTTAAAAGCTAATATAACAAGTTACTACATTATTATTCATTGTACAGTGAATTGTTCTTTGTTACCTGTCTATTTTTAAAGTTAAGAGGCTTTTTTGCATGTCAATTATGATATTAACATCTTAATCAACTTTGCATTGTTTTGTTAATTACGCTAGGTAGAAACAGTTTATTTTATTTTTATTTGTTTTGTGTTTTCTGTGATTTATTATATGATATTTTAATATTATTTAAATTAAGTTAATTTTTTTTAGAAGAGGCAAGTAACAAAATATAATAGTAATTGCCCATTTTGGACAACTGTAATCAACTCTAGATAAGATTAGAGAGTTTTCTGTTGTTGGACACTGATATAAACACCCTTTAAAAACGTTTTCTACACTCATAACTCCACACTAGGATATTCTCCTGTGTTGTGGGTACCATGGACAAACACAGGACGAATACACAAACACTCAGACCCAGAACACGAGTCTCATCATTCAGATACCTGTCTGGCGGGGAATCGAATCCGAGATCCATTGCGCGTCAGACCGGTATGGCAACCGCTCGGCCACGCGGGTCGTCAATATGCGTTCCAATCCCCAAGTACTAAGGAACGCCTCATATAAGTATGTCTCCTGACTACAGCCTTGAGACCAATTTGGTGTTATTAAATAAATAAATATAACAAAGGGGCGTTTGACATTGCTGTTATAAGGCAGAAATAGGTGTGGAGTAGCAGGGTTGCCAGACGTCCCGATGTTGGCGGGACGTCCCCATTTATTAGCAAAAATTAAATGTCCGCGCGGAGCAGACTCGGTCCCGCTTGTCGGGAAGGACTAGACTTTTGCACAAAAAGGTCGCCAATTGCAAATATAAGTGGAACTGCAGTTTGTCGCCCCAAAAAAGGTCGCCAAATCTAAGTCGATCTGCAGTTCGTCGACCAAAAAAAAATACACCAAAGAGAAAAGTAACATTTTTATGCGGGAACAAAGTGACGCCTTACTGAGGCGTCAGTTTGTTCCCGCATAAAAATGCACTTTTTTTCACTCAAAAAGTTTCTAAGTCCCCACTCACTAAAACACAAAATCTGGGCAGTAGTGCTGCCGTAGTCGAACTGCCATGGAGTTCCACCGAATTTAGTGATCGTATAGTGTCGTATAGTATGTATCATGCATATATATCAGTGATAGAAGTATTACTTCAGAACCTCTGCTTGTCGAAATGCCAAGTTAAATCCTTTTTGCTATTTTTGTACTATTAAAATACATACGGATACAATCATACATACACAAATACTATTCATGAAATCAAAACTTTCGCCTTCTTCTGAGGTAAATATGTCAAAATATAGTGACAGTATATTTTCTTGTTAAACTCATTTATCGCTTGATAAAATGATAAGAGATAAAGTTATATACTTATAAATAAAGCACTTGAAATGAGGGGTCCTTATCAATACTCTAATAAACATTAATGTTATCAGGAATCCGGTTATATTTACGTCTATCGATATAGTATTTATCTAGCTATCACTATGTGCAAATAGTATCGTCTGAAGCTTATCAGTGTTATGATAGTATATTTAATTTAAGATTTCAAGGCGGATGTATTTTACGTCATGTATTTACATCATCATGATACATGTGTATCAGATATACTATAGGCTCGACTTATTTACGTATTTTGTTTTTTTTTCATACTTTAACCTAACGATAAGGCAAACGGGCTACCTGATGGAAAGTAGTCACCGTTGCCTATGGACATTCGCAACACCAGAGGAGTCGCCAATCAAAAAATTAAAAAAAAAAAAAGCTCTTTTCGCACCTTTCTTGAAGAACCCATGTCATAGCGTTTCGGGAATACCTCAGGAGGAAGCTCATTCCACAAATTGCACGTCCGTGGCAAAAACGAGCGCGCAAACCGAACCGTGGAGGACCGCCACGAGTCCAGTTGGTGTGGATGGACTTCATCCTTTGGCGATTTACAAACTAGATGTGATCTGTTTCGTCTGCGTTTAAAAAATATAACATATTCTTAATTTCTATAAAACATTTCATTGAATGGGTTGATTTAATTGAAATAGTATCTCGCGACACGGGCTATAAATATGTATTTAATCCCCATAACTCACAACACGAGACATTCATATAATTTGTTTTATATGTATAGATATTGTGAAAGGAAATTAAGTATAACTAATGTTAGGTCCGTTTGTCAATCTAAACCTTTTTTTATCTGATAGGAGTAACACACAGACCATCACAGTCCTCGGGTGTAGCAACGCATCTGTGATTGACTTCAGATGGAACCCATGTTCTGTATGAAGTTGATTACAGATGTCCATGAGCGGCAGTGATCACTTACTGTCAGGTGGACTGCATGCTCTTTTGTAACTTCAGTTAGATAAAAAAACCATTTGCTCATTCATTAATTCGTACATACACTAATAATAAGATTCCTAGCCAGTCTATGATAACATATAGGTATGTATCTGTTTTTCCCCTTCGTAATCTGAAAACAATATATAATTTTAAAATTAAATATAAATCATATTTGTCAAATATTCAAAAGAAATCATAATTATCATAATCTATACGTACGTGTGAGTGAGTCACACACACATATGCACACATACAAGAACACACCCACACAGACACAGACACAGTGGAATTACACGAAATTATTATATATTTCGTTAAACAATAAATAATATTTGCACTTACCCTCAAAATACTGTTGCCTCATGTCAACTTCATAAAATGTTTATCGCTTATGTTATAAATTTAATACGTCTTCCTTTTACACTACCTTTACCTATTATAGTACTACACGTGTTATTTAGTTATTTTTAATGTTATTTAGTTATGTTATATGTCTTTTCTTTATATTCTATTTTTCTAACGCACCGCTCGACCGAGCTGCTCGTCGAATTGGGACACACAGAAAATCAGTGGCCGTGGTTCGATGCGGCGAGGCTGAGTGTGGACCCTTTTGTAAATTTCACTACAGCAATGGTCTGATGTAAAAGTAACGTAGGCTGTTATTTATGCCACATTATGTTGTAGTATTTTTTTACAAATAAATAATTCTTTGTTTCTTTCTTTTTCAGGACAAAATAATATTCCGTCAAGGCTACGGTTTGACGGAGACGAACGGAGGCATCTCAGTGGGATATAAGACGGACACGAACCATGCTGCAGTGGGACATATTTTCCCCAATAGTGAGGTCAAAATCGCTGATTTGGTAACTCAGGAAGCTCTACCGCCTGGGAAGGTAAACTGCATCTATCATGTAATATTTTTTAGAAAGAAATATCAAATAACTTAATTTTTTTACCTTTTTCATTAGAATAAACTATTATTGCTAATCTATATCATTTAAAATGCAGTATAACCTATTACATTATTTTTAAAAAAAAATATCTCACTGCAGTAGCAAACGAGTATGTAGTCCACCTGATGGTATGTGGTCACTGCCGCCCATGGAAATCTGTAAACAGTTTCATACATAACATGGGTACTCTCAGAAGTCAATCACAGATGCGTTGCTACTTCCGAGGAGTTTGATGGCCGCCTCATATAAAATTGTCCCGACAACCAGATCCATTGAAATGCAAGAAGCATACGCTAGAAATAAGTGTGGCAATGGTATTTCCCCGTTCGAACTACACTAGTTATACCACCTTCGAATTCGACCCCTGGGACACCATCGCCACATATATTTCTGCCTTATAACAGCAGTATTAACCACTACAGAAGAGTGGGGGACGGGGGACGCTCCCACACCTCTAAACGAGGACACACATTATTCGAGGCGGACTAACTTACTCCTCAGGGGTGGACAGTCTTTTTTTTTGTTGTCAAGGGGGAACCTTCAAAGGGTACCCGATGCCGTGGGAGCGACAGGGTTATATGGGATTTTTACCGCACTATATTATGTTTAAATGTGACTAGTCACCTGTCGCTGTCGAAATTTGACCGTAATTTTAATTAAAAAAGTAAACTTCATATTGTTCAAAGTAGCACGAATATTTCTTAAATTGAAATAAATTGAAATAATTTTTAAGTTATTTTGAACGCCCTCGTTAAAGGTAAAACGAGGTTTAATTATCTAAGAAGCATTTAAAAGCGGCTATTTTGACAAAGACATCTGACATTTTTGACGTTACGTGTTTTCATGGTTCATTCCCCGTGTTACTACCAATCTTACTACCAGTAGTAAGACGGGGAATTTTATTACCGTTGTTACTACTGTTGCTGCTAGTAGTAGCACGGGGAATAAAAAATTACCGTTCTTACTACTATCCTAAATCTCAAACGAAAAATCCATTTGGGCTTTGGGCTGTAGAGTAAACCCAAGAAATGGACATTTATACACAGTCATATGCTCGGAAAAAAATTCCCTCCTTACGACGTAGTCAGGTAATAAAGTTAAGATTAATTTTTTTTTAATGCAACTGAAGTAACGAACAAGCATAGAATCCACTTAATGGTAAGCGGTCACTGTTGCCCCTGGACATCTCCAAGTAACTTGGAGATGTCAAGAACATTAGTTCCATCTGAAGTCAATCACTGATGCGTTGCTACTCTTGAACACTAAAATGTTTTTTTTCTTTGGATAACAACAATTTTATTAATTGTATTTTCTGAATTTATGCGAAATAGACCGGGTACGTCTATTTCGCATAAATTCGCAGGGCGATACTATGTGTTTTCTCTTATATTACAACCAAACATGACATCACCATACAACTTCTATCAGAACAGGGATTCGATCTGACATATGCGTTGCTACTAACGAAAATTTAAATGGTCATCTCATATAAACGTGAGCCGAAACTCAACATTCCCCTTACACTAAAAAATAAATGTGGCGGTGGTATGGATGTACTTCCGTTTAGAACTTACCTAAGATCGAATCAAAATTGGTACACTCATTAGTTTTGATGCGGTGGTCAAGAAAATCATACACGACATTGACGATTTTCTCACTTTTTTAACTTTAATGCAATAAATATAGATTTAAGAGAAGTATTAAAAAAGAAGTAATAGGCCATGAGAAAATTGACATTATTTGCCCTGTACATTTTTACATAGGACTAGTGGCTCCAGAAAAAATACAGATGAATTGAGCACCTCTTTTTGGAAGTCGGTTAAAAAGTGCGAAATTCATCCAAAAGTGGTATTTTTCGCCAAATTTCCATTAGATACGATACAGTAATATCTACTTTCCGCAGGTACGTTGGAGTTTGATCTTAGAAGTGCATTTTTTATGTTTTATAACGTGTAAGAATACACGTTATAAAACATAAAAAATGCACTTCTAATTATGATGAAAATTTTTATTTTTAAATTCCTTTACCCCGACGATTTTGGTAGAACTATAGAACTGCATATGGGTTGAATTAGATTTGGTTATAACTTATAAGAACACACAAACTAGCGTTTTGCGAGCGGGTACGTATAGTTCATATAAATTCAGAAAATACAATTTATAAAAAGAGTGTTGTGATTGATTTCAGATGGAACCAATGTTCTTGACATCTCCAAGTTACTTGGAGGGTATTTTTTGCGAGTATATGACTGTGTATAAATGTCCATTTCTTGGGTTTACTCTACAGCCCAGAGCCCAAATGGATTTTTCGTTTGAGATTTAGGATAGTAGTAAGAACGGTAATTTTTTATTCCCCGTGCTACTACTAGCAGCAGCAGTAGTAACAACGGTAATAAAATTCCCCGTCTTACTACTGGTAGTAAGATTGGTAGTAACACGGGGAATGAACCGTTTTCATAGCAAACATTGAATGTTCTATTTCGTTTATTATGTATGTGTTTGTGTCAAATGCAAGGTAGTGTGTGTAACGTATTTTTAGTTGATTTTATGTATGTTTTATGCATTATTTGAAAAAAATAGAAAGCATTGCGTAATCCTTCTCTACATCAACTATAACCGTGCGTAATTCATACTCCTCCGTCTGGGGCAACTATCTTAAAAACGGATCACACGTTTTTGCTTCACGTATTAATATATAGATATTTTTTATTATCAGGAAGGCGAAATCTGGTACCGAGGTCCCAATGTTATGAGAGGGTACTACAAAGACGAGAAGTCGACTAGGGAGGTGTTGACTGACGACGGTTGGTTTAAAACTGGTGACATTGGTAAATACGACGAGAAGAACTACTTGTATGTGACGGACAGGTTGAAAGAATTGATTAAGGTAAGAACTAGGTCGTCTCTATTATTGTCCCACTGTTGGGCTCGGGTTTTCTCTCTGAAGGAGAGAAATGTTGGCTTAGTTTTTGTTTTTATCTGATGGAAGTAGAAAACGAGCATGCAGTCCACCTGATGGTAAGTGGACACCTGTAAGCAACTTCAAATAGAATATGGGTTCTATCTGAAGTCAATCTCAGACGTGTTTCTGCTCCAAAGGACTAGGATAGTCGCGTCATATAAAAGTGTGCCGGCAACCACACCCTTCCATCGAAACGCAAGAAAATGCTTTACGTTAGAAATAGGTGTGGCGGTGGTACTTCCCCGGTCGAACTACACTGGTTCTACCACCTGGCAAAGTACGAGTTTGTAAACTCGTACACCTTTGAGATTTTTTTTTAAGACCTTTGATTGATTGACCTGATTTGATTTGATTTGAAAAAGGTTAGAGGACTTAAAGCTGTAGATTATTTTATAACTTATTCACAGGCAGCAGGGTGTAATTGACTTCTGATAGAAATGTAGTATTTTGGTTGCTGGCACACTTTTATATGAGGCGAGTCCTCGGGAATAGCGACGCATCTGTAATTGACTTCACACAGAATCCATGCTCTATTTGAAGTGCTTACTTCTATGGTCGGCAGTGAGCACATACCATCAGGTGAACTGCTGGTGCATTTGCTATTTCAATCTTTAAAAAAAACCCTAGTAATAAGTGTTACGTTGGTACCTTCCCGCTCGAACTACACTGGTTCTACCACCTCAGTTATTGTTTATTGAACAAGGTTCCTAAACATTTCCTCCTCTAATTTCCAGGTGAAAGGCTACCAAGTACCACCAGCGGAGTTAGAAACAATAATACGTACGCATCCCAAGATTTTAGACTGCGCTGTCCTAGGCGTTCCCGATCCTTTGACGGGAGAGGCACCCAAGGCATTCCTGGTACCGCAAGCAGGACAAACATTATCCCCCGAGGAGATAATGGAGTATGTCAACAACAAGGTGGTAGCTTTTAAGAATATAAAGAGTGTTCAGTTCGTCGATAGTATACCCAAGAATCCAGCTGGTAAGATCTTGAGAAAGGAGTTAAAGGCGAAGTATTGTTAGTATTATAGTTATTTCTCACTGGTTGATACGGTTTAGAAATCGGAGAATTTTTTCCATTGGATTCAACTTATTTCGGTGTCTGCATACTTATATCTTTCCATTTATATATACATATATTTTTGATAACATATACATGAAGCTTTAATAACGATTGAAGTTTTAGGCGATATAATATCAGGTTGCTTTGCAACGCAACAATTGCTACGAAAGTTAATGTCTGTTAATAATTAATTGGTAGAAAACAGACTTTCCTAAACTCACATAGACTTCATTAGACTTACGTTGATGTTAAAACAAGAGATGAGTCACTTCAAACAAAATATTTACTATATGACCTGCTATAATAGGCAGTACCTTCAACAGTACAACAATAATATAAAATGTAAAATGAATTGATAATCATATTTTTACTGACATTTATAAGTCGTCCGATTACATTTTTAATACATTCATGTACCGGCTCAGTAGGTATGAGTAGTCATTATTTCACTGTGTAAATAACGTATTTGGGCGTATTCGGTATACGACACGAGTGTTGGTCCTTTCATGTCTTAAAGGAATATTTGAAGCTGTAGCAGTGAGTCGCACATCATGTATTCCGACAAATATATGTCCTCTACATAAATACAAATACATAAAAGCTATTGGTCGAATAGTTCGTCGATAATCTAAATGAGGCATCTCACGTTTCAATGCAGATCCAACTTCATTTATTATTGGTATCATTAGTACATAAATATTTGATAATATGAAGGTATTTAGTTGTCACAAGATCTAGTATAATTGAATCTCTTGTAAAGCTAGAACTGAAAGGGATCTTGTGAATTATAATAGTCCAGTCTTTTTTGCTAAATACCAGAATTTGACTAAAAGTAAATATTCATAATAATTAGGATGTTCGTGTTGATTTGAAGTCGTAAAGAGGCAAATACCAAGAGAAAACGTAAAAAAAGTAGCTATTGTGAGCGTTTTGCAACACCATAGTTTACAAAAATTATCGACTTAGGAACTCTTACACATAGTACGCAGCAAATGAATGGATCGATTCATTGCGAAACTGCAAGTGTTATTGACAAAAATCCCTGCAAATATCGCATCACAAATCCTATTACTGCAGAAATAATTGACGCATTATAAATGAAATAATTTGGGTACAGCCCATTGTCCCACTGCTGCGCATGGGTCTTCTCTCAGAATGAGAGAGTTTTAGGCCATAGTCCACCGCGCTGGGTGAATACTATATCGTTGTACCCAAACGAAATCATATACACTTTTGGGCACGAAATGAACAAGTGGGCATTCAAATTTACTCACCATTTGCAATGTATTTCCTGAGTGTTTTCTCAACTCACATCATTTTTATAATGTGAATTCGCAGAACGCCATCTTGTGTCGAGATGGAGGATCTTGCTAATTACACATACACAATACGTTAATGAATACACAATGTAGAATTTTAATTAAAATAAGTTATTCACATAGTAATTACTTAATCACAATTACCTGTTTTTGCTAAAATGTTAATGTTTTCATATTTTTATATACTGTTTATAAGGGTATGGTTTTTTTAAACATAATTATATATGGAGTTATGGTGCCTTATTAGATATATTCTTTATACTTTTTATACTTATATGTTTATTTACAATAGGATTAAGTATCAAATTGTATTTATATTCCTTATTCATAATTTATTATACAATTTTAAAAATCATGCATTATGATATTGTAAACACATTCATATTAACTACTGAAGAATTTATTTATTTAAGAGTGAAAATGTTTTGTAGAAATAAAACTTATTTGTATATTATAAAATTTGAACACTAAAAGACAGAGATATTTTTGAAAGCCATGTACGTACTTACTAATAAAATTAGTCTTTAAGGTAAAATGCTATGACCAAATTATATTGAATGGACTAAATCTATTCTGGGTACATATAATCATAACTGTCATACTTTATAGAATTTTTGGATCATCTCATATTATGCTCTTGGCATATAGCCGCTTTTAATGAATAATAACTCAAATTAAATAAACACATTTTAAATTTATTTTATTTTTATGAACGAACGAATAATGTTAAAATAATAAAAATATTATACAGCTATAATAAAAATAACGGCAGTGAAGTTAGAGCACTAGGTTTTCCATTGCGCCTTTTTTGACATTAACTTGATGAATTTTGAATTTTACGATTATTTATGTAAAGATGCGATATGAGAAGATTGGCACAATTTTTGTAGACTTATTTGCTAGACAGTAAGTGCGCTTTCATATTAGGTCGCAAGTAGTCGCGACTGCAGAGAATGCTTCTTTTTACGGATTCCCGTAGACTATAACCACGGGATTTTTTTTTGATTAGGGTGGGGCGCTGTACTATTATAATGGAAATAATAATAAAAAATAATGGATATTGAATCATTATTTCAATAATAAGAAAGCATCCGTTACAGTCGCGCGGCTGACGCGCTGCGGTCGCGCTACTTGCGACCTAATGTGAAAGCGCTCCAAAGGTTTACTCATGAAATGGCATTTTTAGAGGGAAGGAAATTAATTATTTTCGTTGTTCATCCATTTAAAAAAAAATGAACTACCACTTGCAAATTAAAATGAAAATTGACATTTGTGGGCAACTCACATACATATGTATATTTATTAGTTTATCAATATTTCTTATAATCACACAACCAAGCATCACTCACACACATTCAGTCATTCATCACACAAAAACATATAAATATTTATAATTAAAATTAATTGACGGTCATCGCCGGGTGAAACCCGGAGTACTCGAGCGTACGGACTGCCTTAGTCTCACCTAACGGAAATTCAATGGAATCCCCCGGAGATTGTGGACAAGTCCGCCATGTTGTCTTGAGAACGAGTGAGCGAGGTGGAGTCTGGCATCTCTGGCAGACCCTTGATTTTCAGTACCTTAGCAGTGTCCAGAACCTGAGGCAGTTGTTCTTCCTTAACGTTAACTTCACCATAGTACATAAAATCGACCATGGTACGTAAATCGGCGAAGGGAACATCTTTTACGATCACAATCGGATGTCGCAATGGGTTCGACAAACAAAGCTTGGAAGTAGGTACTGCAAGCTGACAACGACTTTATGCGCCTGCAAGTGCTTCCCATCAGCCGCGAGGGTAACATCCACCAGCGTTTGAGTGTTCAAACGCTGTGATCATAGAAATGAAATTTGGCTGATGGTTGTTCCACAGACTGTATTGCGTCATGTTGGCAACCTTGATTTAGTGTGTCATTTAGTATCTTCAAACTTCCACTCACAAACTTCCGCTCAGGATCAGGATTGCTACTCCTTTGTTTATATGATTTTCACCACCTTACCACGACCTTAAATCTTCGTCAGCTGAGCACGTTTATGGGGAGCCGCTGCGTCTCCCAGGCGAATTTTTCGGTCACGACGTCATCAGTCACACAACCGATATGGCGGACTTCTCCGCCCGTATAAGGTCCTTCGACAAGGAAATAAAGCCAGTATCTTCCAAGAATCATAACACAAAGTCTTCGTCTACAAAGATCTGGCCACATGTAGTCATGTATTCCTTCGGGAAGACCTACTACGTGGTTCACTCAAGCCAGATTACAGCGGACCTTACCAAGTTTTAAAGAAAAGGGCTAAAACATTTAAAATTCTAGTAAGGGACAAAGACGTCACGGTAAGTATAGACCGCCTTAAACCAGCCTATCGACTTACAAAAACCAGAAGGTTCTAAACTCCCTGAACCTGTTCCTCATCCCGACCCTGAATCCATCAAATTCCCCAAAATCCCCCTCCCACACGGACGACACGCTTTGGGAGAAAAGTGCGTTTTCCTGATTACTATCGTCCGTAGATACGGCCTCTGGAAGGGAGTGATATGGGCAACTCACATCCATATATGTTTATTTATTAGTTTATCAATATTTTATATATTCACACAAAACAAAATATTTATTATATCATATTTATTATATTTACGTATATATTTATACAAACAAGCATCACTCACACACATTCAGTCATTAATCACACAAAAACATATAAATATTATAATAAAAATTTATTGACGGACAGCGCCGGGTGAAACCCGTAATTAAGCTCGAGCGTACGAACTGCCTTTGTCTTACCTAACGGGAATTCAATGCGTACGCGCATGCACCGATCGCAGCGCCACGCCAGTCGGAATCTTGCTTTCGTCTAGATCGTCCGTGCCGCTTCCATCCATCCATCAGCCCTTTAAGGTCCACTGCTGAACATAGACCTCCCCTAATTGACGCCACTCCAACCGGTCCTGTGCCCTCTGAATCCAACGATTTCCCGCTGTCCTCTTCAGGTTATCGTTCCACCTGGTGGGCGGCGACCTGTGCTCCTTTTGCCTAAACGTGGTCGCCACTCGAGGACCTTCCTTCCCCATCGGTTATCGCTTCTGCTTACACGCGAATAATTGAGATACGTTTAATTGCTTTCTGCTTCCTTGCCCTCGCTGTAATTTATCTTCATTTTCATCTTCTCTTCTTCTGTGTATGTACTGTACTGTACTGTACCTATTATAAAATGTTTCTCTTCATACTTCGGACTTTTAATTTTGTGCTACCTAAACGGTGCGCAGTTAAATCGCTAAAGATTAGATAACGAATTTATTATTTACTGAAAAAAATATTGGGCATAATATACTCATAAAGATCTTATTAATGTATTTTGGTTATTAAATTAATAAAAATGCATGTGACAAAATTGTCTTTAAAATGATATTAACCATTTTTGTAATTATTGATAAGAAATATTGTATATTTAACTGGGTGTAACAAAATATTATGGACCAATTAATTTAAGATATATTTATACGTATTTTTACAGTTTTAAAATTAGAATATATTGTTGTTATATTTCATACATAGTTTATATACCTATTTACTGACCACTGACGTAAAAATAAAGCAATGATTTTAATTGTTTTTATTTATTTCCTTATTTTGTAATGTAATAATTACGTTTCAGTTTTTCGTATCAAATGGAGAGGGATGGTAGATTTTTTTCTTTACAACAAGTAACCTTTTAAGTTTATTAATAAAACTGAATGTTAATGAAGTTTATAATGAAATATTTATCGCTTTCTTTGTATTTACTAGAAGTATACTCATTTTCATATTGATTTTGTATATATTTCAAGGAAAAATAAAATTCACGTACCTTCCGGGTAATTAAGAATTCAATTTTTTACTTCCTCTTTAATATGTACTTACAAGATTAACTGCTCTGTCAAGAAATTTAAATAAACTTAATTTTATCGATTTGTTAAAATAATTATGTTATCTAATTTTGATATGAGATGAACGTTTATTATGTAATGGACTGTTCTTAGTAGTTCCGGTGGTAGAACTATAATTAATATAAGGTTAATATAAGGTGTAGCCAATATGTATAGCGCGTTCTATTGGACTCATTTTGTATCGTAGGACTTCGTGTAAACTTCAATAGGAAAATAAATGCAACGTCGAACGCAGTGGCGTAGTGTGGCTTCATGCCGCCCGGGGCGGTATTAGAATTTTGCCGCCCATCAAGTTAGATTTTCAGGCAAAAAAAGGTTGCGAAGCCTACTTTTCACTTACTTTTTTACCTATTCCTCTGCAAATTGTAAATCGAAAAATATGTCAAAACTGAATATTTTGTTGCCTGAAACTGAAACGTGTCGCAGGAGGCGGACCGCCCGCTTCAGAGCTACGCCACTGGTCGAACGAAGTTTGAAGTACGTTAAGCGACCATTAGTGGCAAAACAATTCAAGCCGATGGACTTGTTTGTAATCTGGATATAATGGTGACCGGATGGTGGGTAAGTTATAATGGTGACCGAATCATTCAAATTATTCATATAAATGTATTGATTAGAATAAATCTGAAAATGATCGACATTCGTGCAACGAGGAAAAGTGTAATGCGCCCGACCATCATATTTTTATATATGTGAGAAAATTGTCGGTTCTTCGGGGCCTCTGGGCATGGAGGCCCGGGGCACTGACCCCGAGTGCCCTTATGGTAAAGACGGCTTTGCCCTTCCCCCTACCAATAAACATTGAAACAGCGTGGTCGAGTAGGTACTTTCCTGGTCTCTCATGCCCATATAAAAGTGAGAACATGGGTTCCATCTGAAGTCTATCACAGATGCGTTGCTACTCCCGAGGACTATGATGGTCGCCTCATGTGAAAGTGTGCCGGCAACCACACCCTTCCCTTCCATCGAAATGCATGAAATGCTTCACGCTAGAAAGAGATGTGGCGGTGGTACTTCCCCGGTCAAACTACACTGGTTCTACCTTTTGGGATGGCCAATAAACATGAACATTTATTCGCATTGAGGGGTGTGGTGGAGATGGAATATGACATCTGCCAATTGCTATGGATAAACCCATGTCTAAACGAGATCTTTAATCATGCAGATATTGGTACCCTCTTCACAAGAAATCCTATCAACGCAACGATAATATCCACACCAGAAATATTGGTATGGATATTATCGTGGTGTATTGGTGTGGAGCAGTGTACCTAAAGCTTTATTTTTATTTATTTTATGAAGAACAAGCAAGTACGTCAGCACGTCGTCATTACCTCCCTAAATATACATCGCAGCTAAATGTCTCCGTTTTTTATTTAAAGAAACATGAAAACAAACGTCTCGGTACGAAAGTCAAGGTCATTTCGGTTACGTCAAAATGTAATATGTAAACGTGCAAATTAACATTATTTAAACATGTGTTGCGAATTTGTGCTGCGATTCGCGAGAAAATATTAAATAAGCTGTCTAGATATTTGTTATCATTCGTATTAAAATGAAGAAAAACCGCAAGGATAATATTCATGCTTGAGAATACGCGCACAGCGATGTATTTCAGTATTTTCCAGTGTTACTGTAAGGGTTAATCTTTTAAAACACACAAATAGAAAATATGTCATGTTTCTCACATGACATATTATCTATTTCTCCACTACGAGTGTCCCCAGCTGAAGATTTCGCCGGATGAGGACATTTGATCGATAGAACACTATGCCATAAATTTAAAGGGATACTTTTTTTTATAAAATTGATATAGCAAAAGGGGTAAACAGTCCACTTGATGGTAAGTGGTCATTGCCGTCCACTGACATTTTTAAGTAACATAGTCCGGAAGAATAACGCGTTCTTCCGGACTGATTGTTGCCTCAAATAAAAGTGAAACTGTAATTTGCGACGAAAAACTAGAAATGTAATTTGATTAACTCTCGACGGCCAGCGTGGCGAATTGGTCACCGTATCGGTCAGACAAGCAATGGGTAATGAGTTCACATCCCGGCCAGACAGGTATCGGAATGATGAATTTAGATTCTGTTCTGGGTGTGGGTGTTTATGTTTTCGTCATTGAATGTCTATGGACCCCACAATACTCCCAGTATCCTAGTCAATGTCTATATATCAAATCCTTGTGTGGGGCTGTGAGTGTAGAAAGTTTGTGTGTATTAAACTGGCAACAAACCCTGATTTATACATAATGATTTTGAAGTTAAGCTTCGCCTTAGTTACTTCTCTGGGGGTGAAGCACTTTTGAGCAGGAATTTTGAATTTTACCAGGTGGTAGAACCAGTGTGCTCCGTCCAGTATGACTATCGTAAAGCAGACCATGCCTCTAGGCTACCACGTAGTCTTCAGCAGTAGCAACGAATCTATGATGAACATCAGATAGAAAATAGAACCCACGCTCTATATGAAGTTGCCTACAGGTGTCCATGGGCAACAATGACCACTTACCATCAGGTGAACTGCATGTTCGCTTGCTACTTCATTCGTACCTATAAATAAAAGAATTTCGTTTTCTTTGGAATTATTTACAAATTGTAGTGAATAGATTTATAATATAACTATTTATATGCAAAAATATACCTACTCGTTCTGTGCAAAAACATTTCGATTGCTGCTTGGCATTCAAGGCTATGATTTTGATTGAATCAAGTATTTAGGTGTAGATTATGTTAGTTTTTAGGCAAAAAATATTTATATATTAACAGTTCTTCACTTTTAATTAAGAGATTTTTTGTTCAAGTGAAGCTAACGTAATAATTAAAATATTAAATTTTACTCAATTTGTACTGATAGTTCACTAACATTTTTGACATCTCTTTTTGTAAGTCAATTCTTATAGGTATTATTAAGAGAACATCGGTCGCTGAAGGTGAAGAGACGGTGCCAATTTTTTTTTGTGGTAGTATTTTGGCGCCTTTATGTGTCTGACGGGCCCCTTTTCTTATTTTAGGAACGTCAATTATTCAATGCTCTTTCTGCGTATTTAAATTGGATACTTTTTAACAAGTTTGAATAGCTTTGTATACGTGTTATGGTTCTTGCGTTAAGAGGTATGCCTAAGATATGCCATGTTTAGTTTAAGACTCTTTCCTTATATAGTCAGTAAAAAAAATCCTTAAACATCCTTTTGTTTTTGTCGATCGTATCTTCAAGCAATAGTTTTTAGTAAAAAACCACAAGGTGGTAGAAGAAGCATGATACGACCGAAGAGATACCAGCACCATAGCTACTTCTAGCGTGAAGCACTTCTTGCGTTTCAGGGTAAGGATGTGTTTATGGGCTCACTTTCACATGATCACACATCATCATCATCATCATCATATTATCCTGGTCTTCTGCATGCTCGTGTGCTACTTTCATCTTCCAAAAAACAGGTGTAGCGCAGGTGCCTTCGCCGTCAGACCACGAAAAACCTAAGTCTTGTCTAAACCTAAGAAGTCAATATACGTAGGATCGTAAATAACTGACGTCCTTACGTCCAGCACTAATAAAAATATTGAATGCAGTCCAAAGATCAACATTCAAGGTTAGTTCAAGCTTAAATATAATGTGTGATCATATTATTATTCGCTAGAAAAATTGTAGGTATCTAAATATTACATGTTTTTTTGACTTGTCAATGATTTTGTAAACTTTAAAAAAAGAGTGCGTGCGTGCGAATACTTTATATGTACCTACATGCGCGAGAAGTTAACTTTTTACAAAACATAACAATAAAATAAGTATCATCGTTCATTTATATAAAATAAAAATAGGACTGCTTAAAAATGATCGATTTGTAGTCTTTAGTTTCAGTAAATTTAATGCTTATTTGGATTTTATGTCAAAGAACCAGTGTAGTTCTACCAGTGAAGTACCACCGCCACACCCTTTGTCTAGCGTGAAAAGTCACTTGTGTTTTTATGGAAGGGTGTGGTTGCCGGATAAGTTTATAGGGATACTTTTTCACACTTTTATATTAGGCGACCATCATAAGCCTCGAGAGTAGCAACGCTCCTGTGATTAACTTCAGGTAGAACACATGTCCTATTTGAAGTTTCTTACAGATGTCCATGGGCGGCAGTGACCACTTAGGTACTATCAGGGGGACTGCATGCTCGTTTGCTACTTTAGTCACATTAAAAAATATATTAGGTAGTATCTGCAGGTGGTAAACTTAGACACTCTTTATTGTTCTAATATTATTAATAATTTTATTAATTTATCTCTAAGTCAGATTACAGGAATATAAAACTGTTACGAGGTATTATAAGATGTTAGACCGAATGAAATTTAGAGTAGAGTTGTGTAGATCACGAATGAGTGATATAAAAGATATATCGAATAATCGATGTAACGAATATTCACATATTTTTACATATTTGCATTTGCATTCGCAGGAATTGTCCGAATGTTTTGCGAATATAGAACATTAACAATAAATATAGAACTGCAATTTTTCGACCAAAAAAAGTCGCCAAATCTACATTTTGCCGCCCGCGCATTTTGGTGTTAAATTAAAAACAAAACCGAATGTGCTCATTCGCCGTTGTAGATAGAGCTAATCACTCTTCGGGTCCACACGATTTTAGATTAAGTATATCATTATACCTTTATATCTGCGGGACATGCTCAATATGAACGAAATCGGATACTCTGTAGTTACGCTCTTCTTTAACACTGATATACGTACCTGAATGAGTTGAATGAAATGATTGGATAGACGTCATATTGTTGCAAACATTAATTTTAAGGTATTCTTACACTAGATAAAAAACTTCACAATATAAAATAATAGAAAATAACCCTGTACCTTTAACCGTTACAGGGTAGATCCAGGTAAGACGGTGTGTTAAACCCTTAATTGATTGACTTCGGGTTTCATCGTGATTGGACATATTTTTATCACAACGGACACTCACTGGCCCACCATACCGAGGATTACATTCTTCACGGAGGAAGAAATGTTAAGTAAAGTATAATATAACCATCCATCCATCCATTCATCCATCAGCCCTATGCGGTCCACTGTGCCACTGTGGGTCCTGTGCCTTCTGAATCCAACGGTTCCTGCCCACCTGGTGGGGGGCGATCTGTGCTCCTTTTACCTAAACGCCAGTCGGGGACCTTCCTTTACCATCGGTTATCGGTCCTACGATGTGGCCGGCCCATTGCCACTTTAGCTTGCTAATTTTGAGAGCTAGGTAAGTCGGTAGGTACCTAAGCTTTGTTCGTCTACAGATTTCATCGTTGCTAATCATGTCTCGTAGCGAAATTTCTAGCATAACCCATATAATTACCTATAACGTACTATAACATCATATCATATAACACACAATAACACTTAACATCGAATGACATGCATAGTAGCTAGTAGGCGGTTGCTATTTAGCTTTAAAAATGTCACATCGCTTCAAGATTCCGGGTTTCTTATGAAAATAGAATCTCAATGACTAACGCTTATTGCGTAGATATACGTGTGAGATAGAGACACATTATCAGTCTACAAGTCTAAATGAGAGAGATCTAGATAGGTACTAAATATATTTGAAACATTGTAATCTATATCCGGGTGATAACAGTAAGAGGAGTGCTTAGTTTATCTTTTCCTAGAGCAAAGGTCTTTATGCATTTAGAAAGAATGTAGCCATATTCAATCACAGTACCTATGTTTGACTCTAAATTTATATCGGTACCAAGCGTGAATAAGTTGATAAGTCGAAATACACATTTTTGTAAGTCCCGAATTTGGCGCTAAATATTATATAAGTATATATTATAACATATGATAATTATAATATATTATAACATTTGATAATTATAAGTATGTACTTATACTAATTATACAATGTTAATGTTGAGAGCCGATTTCGCAAGTAAGAAAAAAAATGTAGATCAACTTATCAACTTATTCACGCCTGGTACGCATATACACTACTCTCATGGACAATGTTTATAACTGAACTGATGATAGCAGATGATGGGGAGGCTTGGGTGATCTTATTTTTTACTACGAGTACCTAATATTATAAATGATAAGTTTGTAAGAATGTATGTATGTTTGGTACTCTTTCACGCAAAAATTACCGGTCGGATTTTACTGAAGGTTGACGACACAAATAGTTTACGACCCATTTTCTTTTATGTTCTCGATGGGGAAGCCGTGGGAGCGACGCAAGGTTATGTGGGATTTTTACCGCACTAAAACCCCCCGGTGGCCGTCCTCGGCGCTACAAAGAGGACTCCGGGATCTCCACAGGAACGCAACCGGAATCCTGTGAGCGCGTTGCCACATCGAGCTCCTTCCAGATGGGTGGTCGGGCCCAACGCTCCTTCTACACTTTACGATGTTATGCGTCCACACATACCGACGTCCTTCCCGGGATCGCCTGGCCGGACGGTTCGAGCTCCCACTCTAGCCGCACGCAATTCCGGTAGCCCCTTTTAGTCGCTTCTTACGACAGGCAGGGGATACCGTAGCCCTATTCTGATCTCGGAACCACAGGGACAAATACTTTATGACCTCCATAAACATATAGGATAAATATTACCGTACTAGAAGTGAATAAAGCAGGCGAAAGCCTGAATAACTTAGTAATTAATAACTAAAGTAATTTTGGAGAAAGTATAGAACTTTATAATTATTGTAAGAAGGAATAAAACATATCTCTATATATATATATATAGTATAAAGTATGGCTGTCTGTCCCTATGTATGCTTAGATCTATAAAACTACGCAACGGATTTTGATTCAGTTTTTTTTAAAGATAGAGTGATTCAAGAGGAAGGTTTAATGTACAATTAATGCATAATATTGTGGTGGAACATTGATAGTTTTAGATTTTTTACTTTTAGGCGTAACGAAGTTCGCCGGGTCAGCTAGTTCACTGTGATAAACTTTTCAGAATATACATATTATGTTTGTGGGACAGATGATGGTTATATATTTATTTTCGCCGATCTATTTCCGAAGAGCAGAAAATGTGAATTTTGCGAGCGCATGAACACAATAGGTTTGGAGAGGTGTACGGGAGACGAAATAAGTTTACAAACATCTGGCATAGAGTGTAGAGCAGTGGTTTCTAACCTTTTGATGACGAAGGACAATTTGGCAAAATATCTGTCGACACATGGACCACCAGCATGAGGGTGTAATTTAAAAGATGTAAGGGTGTAAGATAAAAATAAATGTGAAAATATGGGGTTATTATTCTTTTTATAAATCACGTCCTTGGTTCAGTCACGACTGACTGTCACTGTGCTATATTACAACATTTTGGACGGCTTATCGGACCACTTCGGTTGCTTCCGGGGACCATCAGTGGTCCGCGGACCACTGGCTGGGAACCACTGGTGTAGAGAGACTGAAAATAATGCAACTACGCCTGAATTATAAATACTTTTTTATCTTAATCAGGTACCATATATTCTTATTGTAAGTTTACTATCCTGATAGATAACATTTTTATGACATCTTATTTGAGCGGTAACTTGTTAAAAGACATAAGAATCAAATTTGCCCAAACATTGGCTAGCGCTCAATCAGCTGAGTCGCCGGCCTTTGCGGTATTTGGTTTAAATTTGCACGCTTAGGTAACAGTCACAGAGTCAGAAACGAAGCGGAGAGTTGTCTGCGATGTTTTATTTGCAATGAGTTTATTTATAGATTGTTATCTATCAGAATTCTCGATATTGGAATTGGCCTATAAGAATTTTTCCTATTTCTAGCGTGAAACAGTTTTTGCATTTCGATGGAAGGGTGTGGTTACCGGCACACTTTTATATAAGGCGACCATTGTAGTCCTCGGGAGTAGCGACGCGTCTGTGATTGACTTCAGAACCTCGTGTTCTGTTTTAAGTTGCTTACAGATGTCCATGGGCGGCAGTGACTTACCATCAGGTGGACTGCATGCTCATTTGCTATTTCAATCTTACAATAATAATAATAAGAAGATTTTTTTATAATAATTTGCGCCGTTACAGTCTTGATAACACAGGTCTTAGATTGAATGCACTTTACTTTGTTAGGAATCCATGTAAAAATCATCTTACATGGCAACAAAAGTGACAACACATCTAGCTCATAGGCAAGAGATTACTCCTCTAGGAATGGGTCAGTCGTACTTTACGTAATGTACCTAAAACCTTTTTGGTAAATACAATTTTAATGATTAAATTTACTGTCTGATAAAGAACTCTTGACGTATTATTATGTGCTAAATAGGTCAGTAAGAATAAATTACTTAAGTAACCTACTCGTACATTGAATGATCGATACTCCCAGACGCAAGATTCTTGAAAACTCGTTACAGTTGACTCATGGCCGTATGACAAGTCTCTTAAATTTAGCAGGTTTATCGTAGTGCGAAACGTTCCAGTGTTTGTAATTTGCGAACGAGCGGTCAACGTTCAGTAGTCTCTGTGTCTTCGGTGAAAACGCGCGCGAACCGGTGAAAATTTCGCAAAAAACATGGCGCGAAAACTGCTCTTGCGTCAAATGAAAGAGCTAAAGTCGTTGAGGCAGCTCTCGACTAGTGCTTTTTTGAACAAAAATGACGATTTTATAATCAAATCGCCCTTGCAAGATATTGTTATGCCCAATTCCAGGTTTCTGGACAGACTGTGGATGGAATCGTCGCATTTTAAGAAACATGTGGCTCTTGTGAGTTTTAATTTTTTTGTTTAAGAAAATAAATACAATATTAATATAGTTAATAAATGATAATTAAAAAAATGCTAGGAACAGACTTAAAAAATATTTATAACAAGATTAAAACTCCGAACAATTCTATTTACTTACAAGGACATTCTAACAGGTGATTTCGTTTCGAAATATCATGTAGAGACAAATAAATAACAAATAATACTTTAAATTTATCGGTAGTGAAAAAAGTACCTACTACATACACGATATATCTTCATTTAAGTTGTTTAATATGCAACTGAAATTAGGTTTCTATATCTAATTTTTCTTCCGTTGCGAGTAATTTGTTATTGATACAGCTGTAATAGATTGGATAGAAAAACTGTGGTAGATTGTCATAGAATACGATAGCGAGCTATGAAATATTTAAGTACAATTAAAAGTACATTTTTGCTTATTTTTCTAAGCATATAGCTACTTTTTATTCGCTTTTTATTAGCTTCACCTGTATGTTTGTTTGTAACCGACTTCTTTGGGCGCGATTTTGACCCACTTTAAACGGCCAGATTTCGTTCAAACTTTGTAGATTTATTGAGGACCGATGACAATACACTAATTTGATAAAATAATTCCATTTTTTAATTTGACTAAAAAGTAGAAAATAAATAATGGATTAATTAAAATTCATTTAAATTTATTTTCTATTTTTTAGTTCGGTTTTCTATAAAAAGCGTGTTTTTTAGTTTTTTTAAACTATTATTTATTTTATCGATTTCTTATCAAGTTGGCTAGCGTTTACAATGTAAAGAGCTGGCATCAAATGTTGCGCTATAAAACTTACATAAATGGAAAGTGAAATTGCTTCTGCCTTTAATGCCAATAATTCAAGACCAGTTTAAAAATATAACTACCAGTATGTATCGCGAATTTTAACACCTGCGTGCATTTGATTTTATGATGCTTTTTTCATAATATTTAATAGCAAATTTAACACTTGAATCGTATGTGTGCTTTGATGAAGTTTTTTTAATAATATTCAAGAGTATACGAGTATACACCACTACTTTGTCCTAAGAAAGAGCGTAGTATTCGTCTTTTTTTAACCGATTTCCAAAAAGGAGGTTAACAATTCGTCTGTGTTTTTTTTATGTTTTGCGAAATAGAGTGTGATGTGTTAAGTGAGAGCAATATTATCTACGTCTCATACAGGAAAAAGTGTCTTTTTAATTGGAAGTTACTCAAAACTTAACGAAAAATGCAGTACTTACTTGTGCTAGAATAAGCGATGGTAAAATTGTTAACTAAAATGTAGTAATTTTCATTTAGAAGAATGAAATGTAGCAAATGCGCTTTTTTAGAAAACTATAACCGGTACTTAAAATGTTACTTATAGGTGTTTTTGTAGTAGGTAATATCAATGAGGTGAAGAAGTAGAAAAAAAGTAAATTTAATACAATTCTGCATTTTTAGGGTTCCGTACTGAAAGGGTAAAAACTGTACCCTATTACTAAGACTCCTTTATCCGTATGTCTGTCTCCAGACTATCTCATGAACTGTGATGGCTAGATAGGTGAAACTTTACAGATGATGTATTTCTGTTGCCGCTATAACAACAAATACTAAAAACAGAATATAAACAAACAAAGGGGGCTCCCGTACAACAAACATGATTTTGTCTTTTCTATGTATAAATAATTGTACCGAACCCTTCGTGCGCCAGTCCGACTCGCACTTAGCCAGTTTTATTTTTATTGCAATATCAATGAGGTGAAGGAGAGATGAGAAAAGCACTGAATACAATATCGCATTTGTGATTACAATAGCAGTACTAAGTTGTGTGGTTTTGTGTCGGCCTTATTAACGAATAGCGATATAACGTCTTATCATACGGCTGAAATAGGTGTGGCAGTCATGCCTCTGCACTCAGAACAGCTCATTCGTGGGAACATTTTCTTCAATATTCCAGAGTATGGTGTAGGGTTTGAAGGTTTAACTGCCCTCCCTAAATGTTAAAAAAATATTTGCATTCGTAATATTGAAATGTTATATTGGTTTGGATTGGCTCTCTCATAAAACTCTCTCTCATGAACTGCTCTCATTAATTATCTCTCATTTCCATCTCATTGGTGGTTCAAAGATTATGGTTCGCGCAGGGAGTTACCACCACCACACCTAATTTATGTTTTTGAACCCCTCCTAAAACCTGGCTGTGTCCGTGTCTCAGAGTCTAGGTACTCTTCTAAAGCCGGAATGCCTGTAAATTTGAGTTATTACTTGTTTAATGGACCTTAAAGGTACAATAGTTTTAAATTTCCAAAAAAGTTTTGTTTATATCTTTCAATTAGGTGAACATTAACTATAAAACAGCTGTTATTTTGAAATAGGTCATTGTAAAACAATCTACTTTCAATTATGTAGTAGATTATCCTTTAACCGAGATTACAGTCTAAGGTCAGATATTCTAAGAGATGTTGCCTGCTCAAGTAAAAATATTGCTTATCAGTATTATCATTGTATATATATTTATTTTTTCGTTATAACCATCTATTTACGAAACTGCATTTTAATCTGAAGGTGATAATTACATTCCTAATTTTATGACTTTGTTCATAATACCATTTTTTATTACTTATTTTAGATTTAATATTCAATTGTATTAATTTAAGTAAATTGCAATCCTCTCAAAATTGTATAAGATAGTCACACGGATAAAATGGGTAATTAATTTGTGATTAAAAGCATTTAGTTTTGACCTTAATCGTAATAACAAGAACAGTTTTGCAATTGTTCTGAAAGGATAAATATCCTTGCTTTGTTTTCATTTTATGTTTATTAGATTTTATATTTAACACGTAATTAATGGAGCGGACACGTTATTGTTGTAAATCATTTACCATGAAATTATTTATGTTAATAGGTTTTAAGTTTTAAACGCGTTAATTAATATAATTATATCAAAACGTTAGACAAAAATTTGTGATTCGTTTTTAAGATACCTACTTGTCGCAGGCGGAGGAGTATGAAATTACGCACGGTTATAGTTGATGTAGAGAATTCTTATCCAATAATGCATTAAACATACATAAAATCAACTAAAACCCATTACACACATTACTTTTACACACATTACAAACACATACATAATAAACGAAATAAAACATTCAATGTCTTGCTTTGAAAACACAATGTCAAAAATGTCAGATGTCTTTGTCAAAATACCCGCTATTGCTTTGAAATGCAGCATAGTTAACCTCTTTTTACCTTTAACGGATGCGTTCAAAAGAACTTGAAATTTATTACAATTTATTTAAATTAGAGAAATATTGGTGCTACTTTGGACAATATGAAGTTTAGTTTTTTAATTTAAATCACGGTCGAGTTTCGACCCTTGCGACGGGTGACTAGTACTTATATATTTTTGCACGATCCATCTTAAGGGCATGCCTGCTGTGGTACAAATGCAAATTAACGATTTATAATAAAGCCGTCTTTGTTCCAAAAAAATTAACTGGAGCGGACTCAATTATTTAATTAATTCGTTTATAGTAAAGTATTTTATACATAATATCGTATTTCTTACAATTTGTTCTGTTTCAGCTGAGTTTGGTTATGTAATTATTTACGGTTGCAAGTTATTGTTGATATTTTTTCCTTTTATATAAAATTTCCGGGTGTTATTTTTTGTGGTCTTAGTAAGTACGTTTTTGGCTTTAATTTATAACGGATTTTATATCTCTATAATTTTATATGATAGATTAATATGAAATGATGAATACTTGTTAGGAGATATTAAAATAACCTTAAATTTACGTAGGTAAGAAAACATAATGTTTTTTGTTTTCATTAATGTTAATGTTTGATTATATCTGGCTAATTATAAATATTTAATACTTTGTGATATAGAGACAAAGATGTTAATTATGTTCTTACTTTAATTATTATTACGTAAATTTACCTAGTCTTAAGTAGATATTCTCATATTAAGCAATTAAAATATTATTATATGTACCGAGTATTGTTTTCCTTAGCACGTTTATAACCAAATAGTTAAAAGTTGTTTCCATATAACTACCTACTTTTAGGCAATTTTGATCTACATTGTGGTCCTTATAGACTCAGATGTATAAACGTTATACGATTATATAAAATACGAGAGGTATATGTACTTATTTACATCGCATTGTTTTGATCCACAAAGTTAGGCAAAGTCGAGCACATAGGAGTTGGATAGGTAACCTCAAATGACACGATTTTAATTTCGAAAAGACGATTGACGTTATTGGATTGTTAAATTATTATCGGTTATTGAAAATATCTGAGAAGGTTATTCACTCTACCATTTCTTTCTCTATCAACTTGCATTGTAACGGTTAGGATTATCCAGTGGGAGCTAGAGTGGATTTTTTTTATCAGAGATATCAAACGAGTATGCCACGTGCTGTCCACTTGATAGTAAACTATTAATCTATGTAAACATGTAATGAACTCCAGATAAAATCAGAGTAATTTCTGAGGTTGATTACTGATGCATTGCTACATTAGAGTAAGGAATGAAATGCGCTGCCCGCGAGCGTATTTCCCGAAAGGTACAATTTGGACCTCTTCAAGGCCAGATTGAATAGGCTGTTCCTAGGCAGGCATACTATATCTTCGACCGCATCATCACTTACCATCAGGTGAGATTGCGATCAAATGTCTGCCTATAAATTAAAAAAAAAAACTCAAGAAGTTGTCTCCAAGGGATTCATAGTTAGTGACTCACTAAACTAAATTGTAAACAGCGTCTTAGAACGGTTACTAGTTAGTGTAATTATAATAGCTACAACCAATTGAAACAGGCAGTAGAGAATAACTCGAGGTGAACGTACTATCCTATTTGCAACGTTTATTTGACCTAAATCATTACTACTAGGTGTAACGTGTATCTAGATTTCGTATTGAAAAGCGAAAGACAAATCATACTTACACTAGCTAATGTAATATATAAAAAGTACACTTTAAATCATACTAATGTTATGAAGGCGAAAGTTTGTGAGTGTGTATGTTTGTTACTACTATTAAGTATTATTGTACTCAAGACAGATTAGAATGAGGGATGACGCCGGAACTTCGCTACTTTTCGTGCACCGAATTCGCTTGCACAATATTTTTTTTTATTGTGTATGTAGGTATGTATGTGAAGAAAACCTATTTGGAATAACGAGGCCTTTCGAAAAATACTAAGTGGCATCAGGATGTATTAAAATAAACTCAATCTTCCACATTAAACGTTTGTTAATTTACGTAACAACATTTTTTTTACATTTTATTTCGACTACATTGTTTGTATTGTCTGTACTTTGACAAGTAGGCATATGCTGCCATTTTTGATATTTTTTATTTACAAGTAAAACTTTAAAATTATTTAAACAAAAAACGACCTCTTGGTTGATTGCTGCTCAGTTGATTGTGTTTACGCTCTCAGATTTTTGTTTTTATAATAATTTATTTTATTTACCTCTTTTTTAGAATTTGCGTCAAAATACTAGCTTTCGTTTATTATCTGTATTGTTATGATGTTAATAAAAATAAATCACATTTTTTTCTGATTGTACACGTCGTTTTTACGCTTGAAAAATATTACCCTTAGGTAAAACTACTTTTAGAAACTTTTGAATGTGATTTATATGAAACAGGATTAAAGTACATGGGCAGTACAAGCGGACGATTCGAGGAAGTCTATCTTGCTTAAATTTTGAACTAGACGATTGCAGCGTTGACATAGGAGCCAGACATCATTTGGGCAGACACCATGGGGGCCGCAGGATAGGTCAAATTTTTAATAGCAGAGCCAGGAGGTCATACATACGTCCTACTGCTAGCATACCAGCAATCCCAACGAAGGGCCTACAGAGGAACATCGTAGGGTTTTAGCCCGTAAGGGTCCGGTATATCCTCTCCTCTACCCCTGCGGTTGAAAAAAAACCCATGATGTAGTTTCCTTACGAAACAGTAGGTCCTATTAACCAGACGTAGGTATGACGTGTATATTCTAGTATTTGGATATGTTCTACCTTCTACTCCCTACCGTTATGGCAATCAGTTAACACAGGTCCCTAAATAGGCCCCAAACCGATTTATAAGTGGGTCAAGGATGTACATCTTTGGAATTACTTCCTAATAATTCTGTTTGTATCTTTAATCAAATTGCGTCCGAAATACGTTTAGGCGTAGAGCGTAACTAATTGACATATTAAATTGTTATTGACCGCGCCATTTTAATTCACTGACCAAAGTGCGATTTTTTGTATCTTTGTCATTTAATTTGACATTAAGGGTTAAATTGTTAACTTTTTAATATATTCAGCTACATTGCTTTTCAGTACGGCATTTTAAGTAAATCCCTTCTTTAAACTTTATTCTCAGTAGATCACTTCATACGTCCCTTTATGCCTGTCATCTGTCCTTATCTTACCCCTCCTCACAATTTTGGTCCAACCAATGTTCTCCAATCTTTAAGGTAAATAAGGCGGGATCTTCAACAATTTAAGAGTGTTTATCTAGCCTTTTTCTATTATCTTTATTTATTATATCTCGTCTTTTTTATTGATAGGAAGACATTTAGAAGTAACGATCCAATATGATAATAATGATGCTTATATACTGTATACCTATAGAATGATATATTCTACTTTTCAAGAATCCGTGGTATTGAATTATTATGACATGTGCAAATTACGTTCCATATTACGTAGTTACCAGATTTAAATCTACAATTAAAATCTGGTGATTTATTTATTGTAAAGGTAATTATCATTCCAATCAAAAATATTTATATAATTACAGGTAATAATAATATAGTAGCATGATAAATTATATTAATTAACGTGTTTTTCAAAAGGGAAAGCTTTGAAACTGTCTATTCATTTGTGCAAATAGTTGCAGCAAAATGCAGAACCCAAAGTCGGTTTAAAAACAAGGCATTTTTCCAGTTTTTACTTTTGACTATGGGGTATAATGAAAGGGATGGGTATCTTGTGTTATTTTATCGCTCGCCATAATTTATGTATTAGATATTGATGAACGGTCTCCTAAAAGCTGGCTTAAGACTAAGAGTATGTATCTATAATCGCTTTGAGAGGAAGCATATCTATTTGAGGTCTATTATAGAAGGTCACGCATCAGAGATGTTAACACCAGAGGGGTTGCTGTCTTGTAACCAAAAATAAAACTTGTGCAATATCACGCTTTCTACGTTCATAGCCCCACACTAGGATTTTCTCCTGTGTCGTGAGTACCATGGACACACACATGACGAATACAAAAACACTCAGACCCAGAACATAAATCTAAACTCATATTCAGATACCTGTCTAGCCGGGAAAAGAACTTCTATCGAAACGCAAGAAATGCTTCATGCTAGAAATAGGTGTGGCGGTGGTACTTCCTCGGTCGAACTACACTGGTTCTACCACCTATGTATCATAGGCACCTATAGGTATTTCTCAACTATGTATCATATATGTATACTTTACTGTACTTGTTAAGATTATTTTGACATTATTGACACTTCGATTGAACTTATTGGACAAAGTAACAAATCATTGACCCGCGGTTGCCGGGAGAATGCCGCGGTTGCGAGACATGCCAAGTCCAAAGATATTTCCATGCGTCTACACTGATATTACGTTTTGGTTCTGTGGGCAGTATTTAATCTATAGGTTTTGACTTCTTCAATACATATAAAACAAAGTCCCTTCCCGCTGTTTGTCCCTATGTATGCTTAGATCTTTAAAACTACGCCATGGATTCTAATGCAGTTTTTTTAATAGATAGAGTGATTCGAAAGGAAGGTTTTTATGTATAATAAGTACATGCATAATATAGTGGAGGAACATTGATAATTTTAGATTTTTGACTTTAATGCGGAATGAAGTTCGGGTCAACTAGTCACTTATAAAGGTGAAAGTTTGTAAAGATGGATGGATGTTTTTTACTTAATTAGGGTAAACGGATCTAGATGACTATTGGCACAGAGATAGATAGTCTGGAATAGCATATAGGAATGTTCAAACCGAAAAAAATTCCGATTACTTATAAAGATATCTTGTACAGTAGCGGGTACGTCCCATATGAAACCTTACGGATCTATAGAGTATAATGTTGCAGATAAATGTTGCCTTAATCAAAATTAAAATAACTTTAACGCTATAATAATGATATAGCCGGATTTAGCCGCATTTAAATCAAATAGTCAATTCTCTTCTCAATACTTTATATTCTTCATCCTATATGTATATCTATCTACTATACTATTCTTAAGTATTTCTTTTGCTACATGACATAGACATATATAAGTGACTTCTCGTAGGTTGCATGCCATATCGTAATCGAGTAGAACATCGGCGTTACACATCGATATCACAGTATCGATATAGAAATACCCGCTGAGACGATGAGATGAGATGTTTTGAGACGCTGAATGTGTATCTTGGGTTTTTCTACATCGATAGCGTTACAGCTTGAATTAATTGTAAAAACAAATGTCCTTAAACAAAAGGAAAATATAATTTATCCACTTCTATGCCTTATCGGTTAATACTCAAGACTTGAAGCGATAAGGCAAAGTTTCTAGTACCTACACATATTTAAAACAATAGAGCATTCAAAAAACCGTGACCCAGACAGACCTTAAATCTAGATTACTAGAACGTTTTCGTATTGCCTCATTGAAACTCAAAACTTGTCACGATCAATATTAAGTACCTATGCACTTTGGAGCCATTGATTTGAAAGTAGCTAACGAAAACGTTGACAAGTCGCGTATTTTAGTGACATGCTAAAGAAATATCATTATTAAATTAGCATATTTAAAATATAAGAACTAACCCCATCTATATATCAATACGTGAAGCAAAAATTTGTAATACGTTTTTAATATACTTGCCGCAGACGGAGTATGAAATTACGCACGGTTATAGTTGATGTAGAGAAGGATTGCGCAATGCAAATATTTTTTTCAAAAAATGCATAAAACATTCAATGTCTTATTATGAAAACAGCTTGGCGAATTAAACCACTTGTTACCTTTAACAGGCGCGTTTAAAATAACTTAAAAAAATATAACAATTTATTTTAATTTGAGAAATCTTCGTGCTACTTTGGACAATATGAACTTTAGATTTTTAATTTAAATTACGGTTTAATTTCGACCGTTGTGACGGGTGACTTATAATATATTTAATTATAAGTCACACTCATAGAGCAGTGATAGCCTAATGGTTGAAACTTGCCCTCTCAATCGGGAGGTCCGAGGTTCAAACCCAGGCACGCACCACTGATTTATGTGCGTATTATACATTAATTATCACTGCTTTTCGGTGAAGGAAAACATCGTGAGGAAACCTACACACCCGAGAGTTTTTTATAAAAAAAAAAGTTCTCGGAGGTGTGTGAAGTCCACCAATTCGCACTTGGCCAGCGCGGTGGACTATGGCCTAAACTCTCTCATTCTGAGAGAAGACCCGTGCCCAGCAGTGGGACAATAATGGGTTGACGACGATAAGTCACACTGCATGTATCGTGATGAAACATAATGTAGGTGCGTTATCTGCTTTAGTACGAAAAAAATATGTATCATAGCAATATGCGAAGAGAACATATAAACACGTTACACACTGCGTATTGAAATCAAATGTTAATTTTCTTATGTTTTTTTAATGAATAATCGCTTACAAATTATTTTTTAATGTCAATAAAACTCACTTTCATTTGATGCGCGACCTAAGTCCGCGATTATAGCAATGCATCATCTGTGATTATCTTCAGAAACCCTGTGTTATATGAGTTGCTTACTGATGTCAATGGGCGGCAGTGATCACTTACCATCAAGTGGACTGCTTGCCCGTTTGTTATTTCAATTTTAGACGATTGTCCCAATATATCTTATTCTGAGAGAAGACCTAACCTCACTAGTGGGGTAATACTGGCTTGAAGATTATCCAACTGGGCTTTTATAACCTAACCAAACCTAACCAACCACGCCCATAAATTTTAAGGTTGAATGATACTAATAATATCTTGTCGGTCACTTAAAGCGACTAAAAGTATAACAGTTTGATGGATTCGATTCCTTATCTACATAAGTAACATATACTCTGTTACGACCCGCGCGATTTGTATGAATAATAGTATGAACTTGAAATGTCATTTATACCTTTGAAGTTTCAAAAGAACCGACCCCGTGATGGTAAGCGACCACCCTCCACCTCGGAGATATGTAATCAACTTCTTACACATAGAACAGAGGTTCTATCTGAAGTCTATCACACATGTTACGAGAACTAAGATGGTATTATGTGAAAGTGAGCCGGCAAGCACACCCTTCCAGCGAATCGCAAGGCCTGCTTCAATTTAGATCAGAGTTTCTCAAACTATCGGCTCCATGTACCCTGTTAAAGTACACACTTGAAAAAGTGAGAGTGTACCCCCTTAACTTATTAAATCCCACCCTCCCAAAGAAAACAATATAATTGACTGTTGACGAAAATAATGTATTTATATTAAAAAAGGTAACAATAAAGTGCCATAAGAAATATATTTTTACTACTATTAATATGATGCGTGTGCTTGTTTGTTGTTACAAATGGAGTCAAGTTTAGGAATAATTTTGGACAATTTTAACTGACTCGGCATCAAGTCGATTTCTGCCAAGCCACCATGTGTGCCCCACGTGCCTGCTAATCATCACGCCACCATTACGTAAATCCTGTCGCGAACCTCCTGCCATCGAAGTGCGAACCCCTAGGGGTTCGCGTCCCCACCTTGGCGAAACCCTGCATTAGATAAAGGCGTGGAAATAAATCAACCGCTCCTAAGATAATTTCACATTAGATTCGCTTACCTATTTTTGCTTGACACTTTGTTATTATCAGCGGTGTCAAGTACAGTTGTGTTACCTTCAAAAGTGTTTAAATGTTTAATAATACTTCCAAATGAACGTATCAATATTAACCACGCCTTAGTTTCCAAATAGCAACTGTCGTATATTTGGTATTTATGGTCGCACTTACGTTGTTTAAACATAAAAATGCGATAAAATGCTGTAAACCTAACGAGACCGTATCCGTCTCTGTACACTAATCCTAGATTAGATAACTGTAATGCCTAACGCAGGAATTAGGCTAAGTCCCTTAGACCTAAGATTACGTCTTGATATCACAGACGTGTTCCGCCGCCGTCATCACCAGATAGCACCATTGCTACGAAATGAGGTTGAGAATGTTCAAAGATTATTTTGACGGTAACTGCGTTTTTAATGTTATTTAGAAGTGAGAGGGAGTTGACTGACTTTAGATTTTTACCAATATCGTGCTGTTTTCAAAGGGAAACGCTGAAACTGCCTTCTAATAGACACGATATAATTAGTTAATTGGTAATAAATGGGTTGAGATTAAAACTGAAAGATTTCTACAGGAACATCAATCTTATCACAGATCGTGAAGTTGGTAGAACCAGTGTAGTTCTACCGGGGAAGCACCACCGCCACATCTATTTCTAGCGTGAAGCATTTCTTGCATTTCGATAGAAGGGTGTGGTTGCCGGCACACTTTCACATGAGGGGACCATCATAGTCCTCGGGAGTAGTAACGCATCTGTGATTGACTTCAGATGGAACCCTTGTTCTGTATGACGTTGATTACAGATGTCCATGGGCGGCAGTGGGCAGTTACCATCAGGTGGACTGCATGCTCGTTTGCTACTTCAGTCAGATTAAAAAAAAGCAGCGGTAACTGTTTAGTTATTCCTTAGTGTAGTTGTCACTAAATGGATGGCCTTCGACCACTTTTGAGCCTCATGCCTCTTCATCACTTTCTTCGTGTAAACCAAGTTTCTAAATAGCTTCCTAATAGTCTTTCAAAAGCCTCATGCTTTTGAATAAGGTATAAAATAATAAGATATAATGCGGGTAATTAGAATTAAACACGATATTAAAAAAATGCTTTTTTTTGTACTACACTGTCTTTTGTTTTTCGCTTATGTCAATTGTTGTCATCATCACAGACATTATAAAGAGAAAATAAATTGATAAAATATGTTATACAGTCATAGCAATTAATGTTTTGCTATTTATTTGCTTATATTTTTTGCAAATAGCATATAATTATAAATAATTATTTACAATTGTTATTATTATAATAATTATAATTAATTATTTGTTATAGTTTTTATTATAGTATATTACGTTTGTGTCATTTAATAATTTTCTTAAGTCTATTGCATTATTTTACTTGGATTGTACTGTTATTGACCAAACGTGACCTCACTATTCGGATCCTTCGGAAGACCAGCGCTGGCTGAAAATAATCAACCAGCATAATGCTGAGAAGGGTCCGTTTTGTGATGTATGATGTATGATGTTTGTCCATGTTACCCACGACACAGGATAAAATCTTAGTGTGGGGCTATGAGTTTACTAAGCGTGAGTGTAGAAAGCGTGGTGGTATTTGTGGTGCCAAGGTTATCAAATAAAAGAATTACAAAAAGAGCTCCAACCAAAGCCTTTGATCGCGTTTGATCGATGGTTGTAGCGCTTTTGTTTATAGGTACACACCACACCTACCGTTCCTATCACACCACACCACCGATACCTATCGGTTGGGGGCACAAACCTCTAAATTATTGCCAATGATTAAAAGATTACTTATCTTTCGATATCAGTTTATTGTTCAATAATAAATTAATCTTCCAGCTTAAACTAATATAGCATAGATAAATTATTATTATACATTGTAATATGATAAAATGTGATGAGGATGCAGTTTGCACAATATTTATTTATCAGAAAATTTTGCGAGCACTAAATGACATATCGGGGTCGCAATGACACAGTTTAGTACATTCTTTAAAAAAAGTCGAGAAAACAGTGATAATACACACACACGCTTTCTACCCTCATAGCCCCACACTAGGATTTTCTCCTGTGTCGCGGGAACCATGGACACACACAAGACGAATACACAAAGACCCAGACCCAGAACAGTTATCTCAACTCATCATTCAGATACCTGTCTGGCCGGGAATCGAACCTGCGACCCATTGCGCGTCAAACCGGTATGAGAACCGCTCCGCCATGCGGGTCGTCAAAATAATGCACAAAAGTAGTAATTTAAAATAACATTATTAATTATTGTAAAATAATAATATCTTATGTAACTTATAGATGTCATTTTAATATATACAAATTATTATACAATAATTTTTATCAAATTAGTTTTGTATGTCCATCCATATATTTAGGCATAAATTAATTTATATATTATAAAAATAACAATTCCGCGGGTCCGTACCATCGCATGCTTTATATTTGTAAAAAAAACTGGTTTAAAGAACTAAGCGTCGGTAATTATAGAGATAATAATATTTTTTTGAAAATTTTGCTGAAATCCAATACATCAAAACTTTTGTTTAGAATTTAAAGGATTAAAATATATTATTATACCTTACTCTGAGGAAACATTTGGTCTTAATTTAATTCAACAATTCACCTACTCTATCAATAATGTTAGCTTATGTTTTATTTTTTGGATGCAAATAAAAATTGCGGCGATCGGTTTATACGTTTTTTTTTAAAGATTATGATATTAAAAAAAATCTGTAAAGTTATCTAGTCGTAGTAGTAGTCATTTAAAATAATTTAGTAAAAATCACTTTAATTGCAAAATATTGTCTTTAGCTGTAATGATCTTAGTAACGAGACACTTGGACTAAAAGCACAATTTATAAATATTGATGACGATTAAAACCATATAATCGTACCTATTTTACTAAAAAAAACAGAGGATACCAAAATCTTTTCTGCTTTCGAGCAAAGTTTTTAGTTTAAGAAAGAGGAATATCTTTCTTATAAAAATAAACACGTCTATTTAGTTTTTTATAGATATCTTATTTCTGTTGAATCAAAAAGGAGGTTATCAATCTCGGTTATCAAGATGAAATTTGACAAATTTATGTATGCATATTTATACAGAAATAAATGAGAAAACATAGGAAAAAGAATACACGCTTTACACCGACACGCTTTCTACACTCATAGCCCCACACTAGGATTTTCTTCTGTATCGTGGGTTCCATGGACATACACAAGACGAATACACAAACATCCAGACCCAGAACATGAATCTAAACTCATCATTCAGATACATGTCTAACCGAGAATGCAACCCGGGACCCGCGACTGACCGGTATGGTAATCTCTCCGCCACGGGTCGTCAAAAGGAACAAGAAGTTTGTTATATGTAAGATAATATATCAATGTACAAATCGAGGAAGATCTTACAACCCCAAATACTATATAACATAATGAGTTGTCTAAAAGCAAAACCGCCTCTTTGCAGAAATAATTTTAGGCAAAGAGGCGGTTTTGCTTTTAAACAACCAATATGTACATACCTACATGTGCTCTACCTTATATAACATGAGAGTACACTGAAACCCAAATGTAGGACTCGTTATGGTATTGTTTGTTGTTTATTATAACTGACAAACAGTAATGGTTATTATGGTCGTTATGTTATTGTTGTTAACAATCGAACAATATTAAAAGCCTCCGCTGTCTATTCACTAATATGGCAAAGAAACAAGATAAAAGTTTAGAATAAAGGGGTCTTCAATATTTGTCGGTGTATGTAATAGAAATTAATAGATTTTAAATTTTAAAAATATATGTACTACTTTTGGTGTGATAAAAATGTTAATGCCGTTTTTTGCTCAACTTGGCGAGGGCACTGCCGTGCCCCAGAAGATAAAATGTAGAAACTTGATTGTACGGAACCCTCCATTTGAAATAGACTCGTAATTTGTCAATATTACTATTGGCATAATTTAACATTAATTAATTTATTTTTCAAAACCTGCGACCTCCGCCAATCCTATTTTTTGCCTCCGACATTAGTATTCAGAAGAGGAAATTACCATTTCCTATTTTGTAGATAATATGATCCATTTATGAATGCCGCGGCCATGTTTAAAAATCTTCTAGATGTTTTTGTTTTGTTATGCATATACGTATTTAATGAGCAAGGCCACAAAATAGGCGTATTAACATCTTTTGCGTCACTATAAAGCTGTGATCACATTTATCACTTCGCTGTTTTGCTAAAAATAACCGCACATTTCAAGATTAATCTATTTTAATGTAGTTTTTTGAATAAATCCCTGGTATTGAGAACGTATGCTGTAACTACATTGTGTTTAATGCTTTTTAATTTATTTTTATTAATTTAACTTTTAAAAGGATGCTACACGGAGAAATAAAAGCAACTAAAAGCATTGAGCTACTGGTATACATACCAGTAACTCAATGTAAATGAAAGTACAATATACGTTTTACAATTTATGAACTATTTGCAAATGTGTCATAATAAATCTCGATATACAAATATCAGCTTAAAAAGATATTTAAATTAATTTACGATATTAATTTTTACCTTTTTTTTTGTGTCTTTGCGCAGAATATCCGAGTGACCGATAAAAATGTTACAGTTAAAAAAATGCAACTGATTTCACCACGAAAATGTATAAAATAATTTAAATACACAATGGTACGCTTAACTATGGCTTAACATATTTCTCTAGATCACGACGAAAGTATGTCCCATATGAACGCCGACTGAATAGCCTCTTTCCTTTGGAAAGTTAAAAAGTCAGTGTGATCCCAGCATTATGTTATGTCTAACGCGTTCGATTTTTGCGGATATAACCTTAGCGAGGCTGACATTGAAATTCTAGGTCGTCGAGTTATGTAATTCGTGATGTCATAAGTGATAAATAACGGCCGTTTGCGAATTATATTTGCATACTCTTTAGTGTTAGATTTTTTTTTGTTCAAAAGGTTCCACGCTTATTTCTACATGTTTTCTTTTTTTTTAATTAAATGGCAAAGAAGCATGAGCATTCGAGGTCGATCTTTCTCACCTATTTCTAATCTGAAGCGTTTCGGTGGATGGGTCTTGATGCAGGTTTACTTTAATATGAAGCGGCCATCTTAGTCCTCTGAAGTAGCGACAAATCTTTGATTAATGTTAGATTGAATCGCCGTTATACATGAAGTTGCTTACAGAGGTCCATGGCAGTAACTTATCATCAGGTTGACTGTTTGTTTGCTACTTCAATCGAAAAAGCATCTGAAACTATTTCGTCAACACCTTATTATCCCATTCCTCATGAAAGAGTTCTTCTCAGAATAAGAGAGTTTTAAGCCATAGTCCACCGCGCTGGCAAATGTTAAATGGTAGACATCGCACAAATTTTAGAACTCATTTGACATATCTCAGGTGTGTTGGTTTCCTTAAAATGTTTTCCATAACCGTAAACCAGTTACAATTATGTGTAATACGCACATCATTTCATGTATCGCTATCTAAACCTAAGTAGTAGATAAACGTGTGAGATATGCCACTACTTCTTAGGACATTCCATGCATGTTACTCTTATCTTACGTTTACTATGCTATTCAAATTAGCATATTTCTAGCTTAACATATCAGTTTTTGCTACGTCGTGGGGACATCCGGCCTAGGCTCCATGCCTAGGCCGGATGTCCCTGTAGCCTCGGGGTCAGAATAGGGCTAAAAGGGGCTTCCGGGGTTGCAGACGGCTAGAGTGGGAGCTCGAACCGTTCGGTCAGGCAATCCCGGGAAGGACGGCGGTATGTGTGGTCGCATACCGTCGTAAAGACTAGACGGAGTGGTGGGCCCAGCCGCCCATCTGGGAGGAGCCCGATGGGGCAGCGCGCTTGGAGGATTCCGGTTGAAGTCGTTTCGAGATCCCGGAGTCCTCCTTTTCAGCGCCGAGGACGGCCACCGGGGGCGTTTTAGTGCGGTAAAAATCCCACTTAACCCTGCGTCGCTCCCACGGCGTCGGGTACCTTTGGAAGGTTTCCCCCTCGAAAACTAAAAAAAAAATTAAATAAAAAAAAAAAGGCCGCCCCCCAGGTGGACTAATGACCTGAAGACGACGGCGGTAACCGCTGGATTCAGACGGCTCAGGACCGGTTGAAGTGACTCAGATTAGGGGAGGCCACTGCTGGAAATAGGTCCAGCAGTGGGTTTTCAAGGGCTTATGGATGGATGGATAGCTGGCGGTATAACCTCATTGTTGTAGAGTTTGTGCGGTAGAGTTGTGGCGGTGACGCTATGAATCACACTAAGAATGGAGGAATAGGAAACGGAGACTTTAGCAATATTGTTGTTGCTAAGAGAGCCAGAGAGGGTAGTTTCCTTCTTAAGATTCTCTATAAATTCTAAATACTTGTAACATACGGAATTTATATCCTTTAGCGACTCTAAGGGCAGTTGCCTCTTTCCTCACTAGAAATGTGAATGCTGACCCGTCATCGTAACTGTATACGATCCTTTTTTTATTTTTTATTTGACTGAAGTAGCAAACGAACATGCAGTCCACCTGATGGTAAGTGGTCACTGCCGCCCATGGACATCAGTAATCAACTTCAAACAGAACATGGGGTTCTATCTGAAGTCAATAACATGCGTTGCTACTCCCGAGGACTATGATGGTTGCTTCATATAAAAGTGTACCGGCAACCATACCCTTTCATCGAAACGCTACAAATGCTTCACGCTAGAAATAGGTGTGGCGGTGGTACTTCCCCGGTCGAACTACACTGGTTCTACCAACTTCAAAAAGTTCACCTTCATGACGTCACGGTACAAAAAAACATACGTCAATACATTTTATTCATTTAACACTCATTTGAAACAATGTAGGTGAACTTTTGCATTAACCTATAGTTTTGCATATAATAGCGTTAAGCATATTAGTTACATAACTTAAATAACAAAATTGTATGTGGTACGGTTTTACCGGCCAAGTGTGAGTCGGACTCGCAGGCAAAGAGTTCCGTAGCATTATCATTAATTCGGCAACAGTTTTACCATTCCCAACAAAAAACCCACCTATCAAATTAAATAAAGTTGTACAGTTTTCAACTACCAACTTAATTTTTTTTTCGCAATGTTTGTATGAATTATAATGTTATGTTATTCGGTTTTTGAAAAAGTTCTCTCAAATAATATCTCAAAAACTGTCAACCGTACAGTCAATTTGGGTAACATTGAACAGCGGTGTAACTTTGAACAAAGTTGTGAAAAAAATATATTAATTTATTACATGGAAACTTCTTGTTGTTTCAATATCGTACCTGCGTAAAATGGTTTGCCAAAATATTGTAATATCAATGAAAGCAAAAAAAGGTACCTGTCAATGTCGTAATTTTAAAAAATACCACCTTTTCCGTAGTGAAGTTGTTGCAAGTGTTTAATGCTTCATTTTGAAATAGCAATTATAATATAAAACTTACCGTAAACAGGTGTGTTTTGGTGTTTATCTTTAAAATGTATATTGTATATTATTATTTTGAAACTGTACTATCCGTATCCCATGTTGAATATTGCGTAAAACTGTTAAACTTTTGACGACGTCGAAATTGGATGTTTTATGGGTAACTTTGAACGGTTCAAAGTTACCTGTATCATAAAAAAATATTTCTTTCGGAGGCTCAGGGTCGCTCAGCGTGCTATGGAGAGGGTTATGCTCGGAATTTCGCTACGAGACATGATTCGCAACGATGAAATCCGTAGACGAACGAAGCTTACCGACATAGCTCTCAAAATAAGCAGGCTGAAGTGGCAATGGGCCGCCACATCGCTCGTAGGACCGATAACCGATGGGGAAGAAAGGTCCTCGAGTGGCGACCATGTTTAGGCAAAAGGAGTACCGGTCGCCCCCCTACCAGATGGACCGGTGACCTGAAGAAGACAGCGGGAAACCGTTGGATTCAGAGGACACAGGACCGGTTGGAGTGGCGCCATTTATGGAAGGCCTATGTTATGTCTATGTTTCGTCCATCCTTTTTTTTTTGTTTTCGAGGGGGAAACCTTCCAAAGGTACCCGATGTTCCGTCCATCTTATGGATGGATGGAATAAATAATCAAAAAAAAAACTAGTATCTTATTTTACCACCAAATTGACTTGATTCATATGGCAAGACCAAGTTGTCTATTGTATTTATACAAAATAAATGTATTTTTTATAGATTTGGTTTTAATTATCAAAAACATGTTAATTAATTTTACTCAGACCTTAAAATATTCGATTAATGACGGATTTTATATCCTCAAAAAATTATATTCAAAGTTACCCAAAACTAAGGATAACTTTGAATTTGAGTTTTAGGGGTAATTGTAGATAGTTTAATTGTTTTCTCCGTAAATTTATTGTGTTAGATTAATAAACCAGCTAAAAAGGACACTATTCATAAAATAAAAACAAGGTGTAATAAATATAAAACAGATTATAATATCACAAATATTGTAAAAAATGTTCAAAGTTACCCAAATCGAGTTTATCTTGTTCGAACCAATTTTCGTTGACAGTTAACCTAGAAATCTGCAACTTATTATGATTTATCCAAATCTTTCACTCTCTTAGTTTGAAAGTTAGAGAGAGAGAGGGAGGGGAAAGACATTTTACCGCTTTGAAAGGGCTTATCTCTCAAACAATCGACTTTCAGAAAAAATGGTTTTGGTAACCTAAATGTCATTTTTGAAGACTATAGACACACGTGTAGGTAAGATGATTTTTTTTGAGTTTCAGTTCCATGTACGCGGAGCCCCTCCCCTAATTTTAATTATATATTTTTTATTTTTGCACATAATTCGAAAAGCCGTTTTGCAGAATATACGAAGTTTAAACTATGTAGTCTTAATAGTTTCAGAATAAAATATGAACAGACGGACACACAGACAGACATGACGAATCTATAAGGGTTCTGATTTTTGCCATTTGGCTACGGAACCCTAAAAGACGTTTGATAAATCGTACAACAAAATGGTACACATGTGTCATTTGTCGGTTAAACCCTACATTGTATGTCTTTCAAGGAATAGGTATGCTGTTTAATAAACATACTAGGTTTTTTATATAGCTTTGCCTGCTTCGGTCACCTGTACTAGTAGCAATAAGTATCCTTTTTTTATTCGTCGCTCCCAGCGACGAATGGTTATGTGGGATTTTTACCGCATTATAATCCCCCCGGTGGCCGTCCTCAGCGCTACATAAAGGACTCCGGGACCTCCAAAGAAACGCAACCGGAGTCCTGTACGTGTTGTCCTATCGGGCTCCTCCCAGGTGAGCGGCTGAGCCCACCGCTCCGTCTGGTCTTTACGACGGTATGCGCGGTTGCATACCGTCGTGTTCATACCGCCGTCCTTCCCGGGGTCGTCTGACCGAACGGTCGAGCTCTCACTCTAACCGCCCGCAACCCCGGAAGCCCCTTCTAGTCGCCTCTTACGACAGGTAAAGGATACCGTAGCCCTATTCTAATGCCGGAACTACAGGAACGTTATGTATCCTATGTGTAATCTAGGCCATAAACTATGAATTTCTTGTAAGATCGACTATTAGATTTTGCGTGAAAAAGTAACAAGAATTTTCTAGAGTTATACGAACATTCAGTTTGGCATTTGGCGTCTCTCCCGACCCGTTTAGTGCGGTCACCGCACTCGCTTTAATTGAACGGGCCCTGACGTGCCTATTTGAAAATAAATACAAATAATTATAATTGTAGGTCAATTGGTTGTTTGTACACTACTTGATTCGCAAGATATAGATAGATATAAGTTGGTAACAGTTCATATCAGTTAATGAAGTTATCTTTAAAGCAATTTTTATATCAAATTTTATTTTAAATGGACGTTTCATTAATCGTTATTTGACTTTAGTTAACATAATTATCTGCTTTTGAAAAGGAATCTATGTTCTAGTTCTCTACAGAGGATCCATGATTTTTAGAAGTGTCAGAGAAGAAGATTATACTATATTATAGCTACTATATTAAATCACGAAAAATCAAGAAAATAGAGCAAACTATCGCTTGAACTAATTGTCGTAATTATTTCAAATTTTCTGGTCTTATACGAGTATAGGTAATTGAGGTTAGTATTTAAAGCCAAGCTGTTACGAATGTACTGATAAGCTAGTTATTTAAAATGTAAAAAAGCTAAATAGTAAAATAGCAGTAGGTAGATATATCTGTAGGTACTAAGTACAGAGAAAAAATATTCGAGAAACATGTATTCAGACGAAATAGCATAAAGTAAGTATAGTATAAAGTAAATAAACTAGCTGACACGGTAAACGTTGTTTTGCCATATAAAAATTAGAAAAATATATTATGGGTGTAATCCCTTAACATTATATATATTTTTTTTAAAAAAAAGGTCGCCGTAAATCGTCTTCCGTTCATCATCATCATCACATCAGCCTTTTTCATTCCACTGCTGGATATAGGCTTCCCCAAAGCTGTGCCACAATGCTCGGTCCTCAGTTACTCTCATTCAACCACTGCCTCCAACCCTCTTAAGGTCGGTGGTCCAGGGAGCAGGACATCTTACACTACGTCTGCCGGTTCCCGGTCGCACTTGCGGATATTCGCATTGACGAATGTTCCAATAATGACATTCATTGCATCACTAGTACAAAATAATTAGGTAGGTACTTTGTCGTCAACCCATTATTGTCCTACTGCTGGGCACGGGTTTTCTCTCAGAATGAGAGAGGTTAGGCCATAGTCCACCGCGCTGGCCAAGTGCGAATTGGTGGACTTCACACACCTCCGACAACTTATCTTGTTTTAAGAACTCAGCACAGCACACCCAAGGTGTGTTGTGTAGGTTTCCTCCCGATGTTTTCCTTCACCGAAAAGCAGTGATAGTTAATTTCTAATACGCGCATAATTTAAAAAAAAACAGTGGTGGTTGGCGTCCATGGTTTTGAACCTCGGATCTCCGGGTCGAGAGGGCAAGATTCAACCATTAGGCTATCACTGCTCTAAGAGCTTTGTTAGAGAACAAAATAGGGTGTATGAGAGAAGACATTCATTGTCCATCGGATAAGTCTATATGTTGACGTAGATACTGGGAAATCCGTTTCAAAATAAATATATCCGAAGTGCTCAAAAACTATTTCCGTAGGTAATTATAAAAAGGATAAGAACACAACTATACAATTTAAATTATTATGTATATTATTATCTAAATATTTATATACAGGAATATGTAATTTTATAGCTCATATTTAAATTATGTGTACTCAAACTTTATCGCTTTGCTAATTCTTCTTCAGACTTCCTTAATATATAAGTAGAACCTACATATATATTTTTTCAAGTTATTTTATTACACATATATCTTCAGTATTTATGTTTGTTAGGCTCTCACACATATTTTATGTTATTATGATTTACTAGTTGACCCGGCGAACTTCGTTCCGCCTAATAGACAAAAACCTAAAATTATCTGTGTTTCTCTACTATACTATACATGTACTATACATAAAAACCTTCCTCTTGTATCAATTTATCTATTAAAAAACTGCATTAAAATCCGTAGCGTAGTTTTAAAGATCTAAGCATACATAGGGGCAGACATCGAGAAGCGACTTTGTTTTATACATACTATGTAGTGATGATATTAACGCATTCGAAACACTCATTACCGTGGTAGACGTACCCGAAGCGGACAAAGTCGCAGCAACAGCCTAAAATATACATGCCGTTAAAGCCAATACTGATCTTTTTTTTGTTGTTTTCGAGGGGGAAACCTTCAAAAGGTACCCGACGCTGTGGGAGCGACGCAGGGTTATGTGGCATTTTTAACGCACTAAAACCCCCCCGGTGGCCGTCCTCGGCGCTGAAAAGAAGGACTCCGGGATCTCGAAACGACTTCAACCGGAATCCTCCGAGTGCGCTGCCCCATCGGGCTCCTCCCAGATGGGCGGCTGGGCCTACCGCTCCGTCTAGTCTTTACGACGGTATGCGACCACACATACCGCCGTCCTTCCCGGGATTGCCTGACCGAACGGTTCGAGCTCCCACTCTAGCCGTCTGCAACCCCGGAAGCCCCTTTTAGTCGCCTCTTACGACAGGCAGGGGATACCGTAGCACTATTCTGACCCCGAGGTTACAGGGACGAAAGCCAATACTGATCTAGCTTTCGCAAATGTTGGCGCAAATGATACTACCGTCATAACACGTTTGTTTCATTTACACGCGTTACTTTTCCTGATACTCATAATGGGTCAGACGCGACGTGCAATCATGACTTCTGTTGACAACGATCTTTGATTTCAAATTCATTAGACTTCGATCACGGACTGCCAACGTATTAATAGAAATAGTCCGAAATAATAATTTAAATAATTCCCATTATAAAGTAATTATTTTAATTTATTTGTTGTTTAGAATAACGTTGCCAAGCTTAAACAAATGCTCATAATTCAGTCGCATTGGTATCTGAATGGTTTTGAGAATTGGCTATTGATTTAGAACTATTTTTTTGATTACTGATCAGGTGTAGTTTTACTATCAAGACATACAGCAATATATCAAAACAAACTCGACTTTAACCTCTAAGTTGAAGTTGATTTATTTTCTTTTAACGTCATGCCGACAAAGTAATTAATGTTGATTTTAGCTTAATTAAGCAGTCATAGCGAAGTGTCAAAAACGTTTGTTTGCATCTCAACCTGAATTTGCTGGATGGTGTCTAGGCAAAATGCTAGAACCATTTGTCTGACATCGAGGGAAAATAAGTACTCTGACAAATACTGGTGATATTTACTTAACAACACATATATTTATTATCTAAGATTCCCTTAATTTTTTTACCACAGATTTTTTTTCTTGTTTTCCAGTTCTCCAAGGGTTTATCTTTAAACTACTCAATTCATTTGGTCTAGGTGTCAACTCTAATATCGAAAATGTGGTTAACCGTTTAACACAACTTTAAATAATTTTATTTATACCCAAATTCAGTGATGAAATCTAAACAATTGCAAGCGTAAGATGTCTCGCGGGTTAGTCTAATATTTAATTTTATTTCATTTAAATTTAATTTTTCTAATGTTATTTTAGTTGTTATTGATTGCTCAATTAAGTTTGAGCAATCACAACTGAAATAACATCATAAAAATCAACACGCGAACTGAATTGGCAATCCTTATCAACTGCAGTATATTACTTGCATTCCTGGCCTCACCCCAATCCGGTTGAAAGCTTGTTGTTCTCGTGCTGTGTCTCAATACGGATCGGACACATGTTCCATTTTGTTTCTCTTTCATAATATTAACATAGTAGATCTTATGGTCGTCATAAATTATAGTGCCTATTAATTGCATCCAATCACATTGATCTAAGTAGCGCCAAATATATATTAGGTATTGCTACGTCAAACTACTACATAGTAGTTTATGGGTATTTCTTTTAAGTTTAGGTTTCGTTTATTTTGGATTTCGACAAACAATTCGATGAAGGTCATATCAGTAGATATTGTTATGTTATAAAATTCTCTAAGTTTAAGGATAGACTTAATCGGTATTCTCTAAATCGGCTAAATCGACGCTAAGAGCTTTAAAAATCGTGTTTTTGATCAGGAAATACCAAACTATGATAAGTTAGAATGAGATAATTCAGACACATTTTGATTTATAACAGTAATATGAACTAGTATGTTTTGCTTGAAGCATCTTGTTTAATTAACAATATCCTAGGATCTTTCGAGGTATAGTTCGTAGTCTTCAGAATAGTACCGTAATTGATTATGGATGGCAGGGTCTATAAGCAGTCAACTGAATATTGTTTTACCTCTTTAAAAAATCTCACGAGACTTCCTTGGGTCCAGAGCTAAAACCATTATCCCCAATTATAAAATATTATTTTTTCATTAATTTCATATGAATATCATTCATGAAATTTTATTATCTTCTTTCCAGGAATGTGCAGAAACAAAGAAGTCGTACACATACGAGCAACTCCAGAAGAATATGGCAACATTCGCGACTTCTTTGAGAAAGAAGTTCGGGTTGAAAGAAGATGATATTGTTGCTGCCATGTTGCCGAATTGTCCAGAGTTTCCTGTTGTTGCCTTCGGGACCCTTCAGGCTGGGTGCGTGCTGACTCCTATCAACCCTATATACAAAGAACGTAAGTTAGATGATTTATATTAATTTTCCATAAATTGAAAACTATTTTAATTATACGCTAAGAACCGGCCTAAATACAACAGGTGTTCCATCTAAAGAATAGCATTATGCCATCAATAAATAAGTATTTGAAATACCACACCTAAATATGTTAATCAAACCGGAACATAATACTCAAAAAGCACAAATTAGGGTGGTCCTTGCGCATTTGTATCACACGTATTCTTATTACTCACCTTTAAATTTTAATCAAACTCTTTGTAAACATAAACTTCCATTTATAAATCATAACAAGGAACAACATCTACAATAAAAAATTTTTGATCGTCATTTTTTTCCGGAAAAATGCAGTAGTAATTCGCATTTAAGAAACCGGCTAAACTTGTTGGTGAACTGGGGACATTATCAGAAATACTATTTGGCCTCGAACAAACCTATCTATATCCTGCCTGACCAAGTCAATGACTACTAAAATCTCGCTGAATACAAGTAACTTTCACACAGCGAGCAGGAACTACGAGTTGTCATATGGCAAGGCTGGAATAAGACCAGCATAATAAATGTTTTTTATTAACAAAATACCTACTCATTTACTTTTATTCTTAAAGTGTCATCAATAAATATATTGTGTGGTTGTCGACTCACTTTTATATGAGGCTACTATTTTAGTCTTCAGGAGTGGACTTGACAAATCCCATGTTTTATATAAGGTTACCCATGGGCTGCAGTTGCCACTTACCATCAGGTGAACTGCACGCTCGTTTAATACTCCAACTAGTTTAACTTATTTACAATACAAATTTTGAAATTTGGTAGGTACTGAATAAATTTAATGCTTTTGACAAACTGATGACATAATTCCAACATGATAAACGCCTTACTTGTATAAATGTATAGCGTAATGTTAGTTTTATACAGGAAACTAACTTGGATAATCTTGGTTATACCAAGGTGTTATTGTATACTATGGACTAGTCATTGAAGCTAATTCACCTAATTAAATAGGAATTATGCTTATAAAGGACATTATTATATTATTATGTTTTGGGAACACCAAGCAAAAGCAAAAGTCAAACCATAAATATTATCACATAATGTCTCCATTTCAAAAGTTTTTATATCCACGAGATTTGTAGCGGAAATGCCTTTTTTAAAGATTAAAGGCAAACGGGCATGCAGTCTGTCTGGTAGTAAGTGTCAATGGGCATGGACATCCGTAAGCAACTTCATATAGAACATGTGTTCTACCTGAAGCCTATCAAAGATACGTTGCTACTCCAAGGACTATCGCTTCACATAAAAGTGTGCTGGCAACTACACCCTTCCATCAAAACGCAAGAACTGCTTCACGCTAAAAGTAAGTGTGGTGGCCATACCTCCTCGGTTGATATACACTAGATCTGCCACCTGATTAAAAACTAGCAATGTAAAGCTAATTTTCATACTTATGCTTCTTTCCAGTTGAAATAAGCCACCAAGTGTCAACTACAAATCCAAAAATTATAGTAACAATACCCGAATGCTACGACGTTGTGCTGAAAGGACTTGAACACGCGAAGAGCCAAGCAAAAATAGTTCTAATCGATAAACCTAATAAATCAGTACCTACAGGTGCAATTAGATATTCAGAAATAGCAGAATCTGGTGAAGCCGATTACGCTTTGCTCGACAAAGTGGATAAACAAAATGAAGATGTTGCCTTCATCCCATTTTCAAGCGGTACAACAGGATTGCCAAAGGGTGTCGAAATTACATACAAGAATCTTAAAGCAGGCATCGAGATTATGCAGAATGAAAGGAATAGCTTCCCAATACTCACACAAGGTAAGCTGTTGAACTATTGAAGGTATTACTTGAAAAACAGAATTAAGTATTATTTTAATGCTCATTTAAGATATAAGTAGGTTCCTGTTCGATACTGCACGATGTTTTAATACTGTTCTGGTACAATTAATGTAGAAATGCGTGGATTACAAGTTGACAGACTTTGAAAATATAGAGAAAACTCCCATGCATGAAGGATATCTTATTATTTTTCCTTAAGAGCCTGTGATTATAATGTAAGTAACGATAATAATGATTCTATTTGTTGTCTAGACCTAGACTAGTCTAGACTTTTCTAAACATTTTGCAATGTTACTCACAAATACATTGTTGCAACCAGTTACATACAATCTGACTAGAGTAGGTATGTAATCCCGTTCATAATATCTATCAAAAACTTCATTTATTTTCATTTTATCTCCATTAACAAGTAGGCAGTATTTAACTGTTTATGTACGTTGGTCTGATTCATTATGATTATCGTAATGTGTGATGTTTTCAATTAGACACTAAGAATATTAATATCAAATATTACAAAGGAAATGTGCACATTCGTTTTTTTTCAAAATATTTCATTATATTTTCTTCTTCGGTTCATCGTTGCAATGTCTCACGATAGTTCTTGTTATGGAAAAATGAAATCAAAAGACTTACAATTTTTGACAAACTTTTAGAGTAGGAATTACCAGAATGCTGTTCAATAAAATTGTGTAATTAAAGTTTAAAAATGAATAGCTACAGGAAAAGAAAGATTAGTGTATGTAGTAGAAATAAAACGCTTTTCAATTCACAGCCAATAACTAAATATTAAATTAAGACGTATTAAACGTTTATCTGTAATATATTTCTGATGTTTAAGCCTAATAATTCTGTTTTATAATTCTCAGGAGATTTCCAAGACATCGTGCCCTGCATACTCCCGTTCTTCCATATCTACGGTCTGGTCATCACATTGATTGGCCACTTGGCTAAGGGCTGCAAGCTGGTCACCGTTCCTAGATTCTCTGCTACTTTGTATTTGGACATATTGAAGAATCAAAAGCCTACGCTGTTATACGTTGTTCCACCAATTGGTAAGTTGCTACAGATGGTGTAAAAGATTTTAAGCACTGATTTTCTTTTGAAATAATTATGATACTATTTTTGTAGATTAGTTCGTGATAAGAAGAGAACGAATAATTGGAGGTATACCTTGAATAACCACTTACTATTAATTGAACTGCTTGCGGTACGAATAATAGGAAAGTGCTTTTCGATACGAGAATTTATGACAAAAGTAAATTAGGTCGAGAAAATTGCTTGACATTGACGTAGTGAGAGTAGAGCACTACCTCAAACTTTTCGCGTTTTGAGCCGTGCGATAATAGTGATGCGTGCTTACGTCAAATCCTAGGAAGATTACAGCGATGAAAATAAACGTGCCCATTTCAATTTGTTCAAACAGGACAGCGTTGACATACTTTCATTTAAAGTAGTAAAATTAGACTAAAAATACGTTTCTTTGAAATCTTGTAATATTTAAGACTTAAATATTTAAGCTAAAAAACAGTGCAGACACAATGTTGTGTATTTAGAGTCGTCAAATAGAGAAAATCTATTAAGGGGCCACATCCGGATTATCCAGTCCAGTACCCTTAGTACCAGTTTAATACGTTTCCTCCAGAATGAAATGAAATTAAAATAATTTATTTCTCTCACCAAGAAGGCTACGAACGAAAGAGGCCAATCTACATTGCAATATATGAGCAAAAACAAAAACAATGCTCGTTTTAAGGAAACATAATAAACTTGTAATAAGGGCATCGACTCCTTTGTGTGTGTTAATAGTTAGATACAACACTGGGAGATACACACTGAGAGAGAAGTGTGAAACGCCTGCAAACAAAGATTGCACGCACACTTATCTCACCTCATTGCCTAAAAGAAGTCGTAAAAATAATAATTGGCAAACCTAAAGATAATAATGTGTATACTAGGTTCACAGAGAAATGCCTTATCATTTATTATGTTTTGTGAAAGTCATCCTACGTATGCAAAAATACTTTAAAATAGTCACGTTCCGTTCAATTAGTGTAGTAAAAGATGAGATCTTTTACTACACTAATTTAGCTCGCTTATTTATCTTTATTATGTACAATTTCCTTCTATTATATCTGTCTTATGGTTTCTTATTTATTTCAACATAAGTGTCTTTGTCATAAAGCAATCTGTTAACAATGATGTCTGGTCTTTGTATCGATCTTCGTTTTAATTTTGAACATCCGTGTGGTGGAGCTGTCATCATACCGGCTTGTCACTAAGTGTTTTCCGGGTTTGATCCCAGGCCAGATAAAAATTCAAATGATGAATTTGGATTTCAGTTTTGTTTTTGGGTATTTTCGTGTATTCATCTTTAAGTGTGTCTATGGCACTCACTATAAAAGAAAAAATCTACTGAGTTATTATGAGTATACGGACTGCTGAGAGTTATAAAGCGTATGTTTATCTATTGTTTTGCGTAAAAGAATTCAATATTAGTGACATTTTTTCCAGCCATTCTTCTAGGCAAGCATCCTGACGTCAAAGAAGAACATTTCCGTCATGTTAGAAACATAATTTGTGGAGCTGCGCCATTGGCTGCTACTGACGTGCAGGCAATTATGGAAAAATGTAAAGTAAGTTTGAAGATTGTTTTAAGAATGATATTGCAGCTTTGAATGCACGCCAACTCTCTATTGATCCCACGATATCGCACTAAGTGGACAAAATGGGGTGTTCTAGGCAAATGATTTAAAAAGCGCCTCTCTAGATATTTTTTTTGTACTCAACCAAAAAAATTAAAAACAGTAATGCCATCTGGAAAATATACTAATTCAACTTTTTTCCTATAATATAACTACGGAATTCTGTTCCGAAAGATAAGGTGACTAACATAAAATGTCACGCATCTAACTGTTTTTTTTACCTAATAAGAACCATGAAACAATCGTTACAGCCAACATTTCAATTGTTATTTTAATATAAGGAAATTTTGCTAAACTTTATATCGAAATCTTGACCGGTCTAATACATTTGTTTTTAACGTCGAACGCTGATCCTTGCAGCGCCAAGTAAACGATGCTTGGAGCGAGGTTTCGTGGCCTTCAGGTTAGAGTTGATAAAAGATGTCAATGGACTGCAGTTTTATCTTTAAGATACTATGACTGATACCTTATGATAACAATAGAGATCGTTTGCTTAACATAATCACTCACCAGGGAAAAATATTTTGTCATCAATTAATCTTCCTTATCATGTTAGTTTCATTACGAGATCTAACAGATCTCTTGCAGGACTTTCGTATTGTGCGTGGGTAGTTTTCTATCTAAGGGTGAGTTCAAAGACAGGACAAAAAATAGGGATGTTCTAGGTTCCTGACGCAAAGTACTATCATTTCAAACGCAACGTGATTGTTTTTTTAGAAGATATAAATTATTTTTTATTTGTATTGTAGGAGACTGATTAGGTCTCTAATGCTCCTAGGGATCAATTATTTTTGAGATCTTTTAGGTCTCTAAGGTATCAGCTGAAAGTTCTTTAAATATGATGTCGCAGGCGATGTGTTTTTTTTTATGATTGAAGTAGCAAAGAGCATGGAGACCACCTGATGGTTAGTGGTCACTTTCGCCCATGGACATCTGTAAGCAACTTCATACAGAACGTGGGGTTCTATCTGAAGTCAATCACAGATGCGTTGCTGCTCCCGAAAACTATGACGGTCGCCTCATATAAAAGTGATCCATTGAAACGGAATAACTTTTGTGAACTACTCACACTAAAATTGTGGCGGTTTTATCGATCGATAGAAGAGAAAAAATTGGAATCAAACTGCATTTTTAACTCAAAACAATGATTTCTTGTGTTATGACAGTTCTTTAGAGGATAAGCGATATGTTATATCCAGTGCTTTTTACATACGATTGAAGTAGGAACCGAGCAATCTACTTGATAGAAAGTGGTCATTGCCGTCCACGGACATCTGTAAGTAACCTCATACATTATTCTATATGAAGTCTCTAGGATTCTATATGAAGTCAAGCACAGATGCGTTTCTAATCCCGAGGACTAAGATGGTGGACTCATATAAAAGTGAGCCGTTATCTAGTTAAGTCATCTACTTATTACGATGAGGTTTATGGAAAATCTCATATTAGACGCTGTAGTCGCATTGTAATGGTTAAATTATCCCTATTATCATATTGTACTTTTCAGGGCCAACTTGAATTCAACCAAGGTTACGGTGCGACTGAAACGTCAGCTCTTACGACTTCAACCCTCAAAGGCTCAAAGGACCTGGACTACTCCGCAAGTGGTGTACCGATGGCCAGTGTCACTATGAAGTTTGTGGATCCTCTGACTGGCACAGCAGTTCCTATTGGAGAGGTATCATTTTTTTAACTACTAAGTACAACATTTATTTTGCTTCTATTGTTTTTTTATTTATTTGTTTATTTCTTCGGAAAACTTAAACTTTAACTATTTACAAAATGTACATATATACAAAAAAGAAAAACAAAAACACTACCATAAAATATTATCACCATCGCAGTCCCTGGGCAAGGTTCCCAAGATGCTGGCAGCATTTCCTCTTTGAATGGCAATACCAATTCGTTGGGCAAAATGCGTGCCAGCTCTCTCTCAGCTCTATTTGTTATTTTTCTAACGATTAATATAATGGAAAACTTGAGTATTTTAGGCATATCGACATCCAGCAGATAAATTTTAATACGGAACGGGTACTCAAGATTAGCGATTTTCAAAATCTTTTCGCCGATATTTGAACCCTTACATGGATCGCGGTCGCAGCGAAATTGACCGTTAAGGTTATCGCGAATACCCGTTCATATATTCATATAACACGAATCATATACCAATCAGATAAAACAAAAATCATACCTAATAACTTTTATTACAATACAAATACCTAAAAGAGTAAGAAGATGGAGTCAAATGAAACTGCAAACGAATATGCAGTCCACCTGATGGTAACTTGGAAATCTGTAAGCAACTTCATATAGAACAGTCGTTCTATCTGAAGTCAACCCGATTGCGTTGCTCTTTCTGAGGACTAAAATGGTCGCCTAGTGAGAAACTGAGCGGACAACTGCACCCTTCCGTCGAAAGACAAGAACTATTTCATTCTAGAAGTAAGGGTGACGGTAGTTTGTAGTGGTAGACGGTAGTAGTAGTTGGCAGAAGCAGTTATTTTTTACCGAGGAGGAACTTCGGTAAAAATAATGTCTTCTACCAACTAGTGAACTACCTACTACATTATCTTATTAAGCAATTTATTTACATAATAAACAATCAATTTTATGCGCAATTCTCGTGATCTCAGTTTCTTTCAAGAGGGAAAAAATTCAAGGTCTGTCAAATTATGACGAGGATAATCATTTAATACGGATGGATTGTCTTTGTTATTGAGAACTGTATGAAGTCGAAAAGAAATCAGCTTTATTCTTGAATATTCAATTTCTTGATAAAAACGAATAGAGAAAAAATATCTACGTAACAAACTGATTAGTTCAAGGCTGGAATTTAATTATCTTGTCTTCCATAATATTTTTATCGTTATATCCTATATTTTTTTAACCTAAAATCTGTCTAAACAGAAGAATAAATTTTTTTTGAAGTGAAACTTCTTTAGGCGCATGAGGGTAAAATTTTTACAGATGAAACGTCACGCCGGTATGCAACGGAAGTGTCGGAAAAGAGAGAGAGAGTGATCGAGACCGATTGAGAGAGAGTAAGACAGGGCGAACGTAGCATGAGCAACTAGCCGTGGAGTGAGAGTAGGGAGCAAGCGAGTGAGAAAGATTGAGAGAAAAAGTGAGACAGAGCGAACGTCGTATCACGCCTTTTTCCCTTCCTCTTAATCTTGGAAATTTAAAGTTTTATATTTGTATAAATATAAACAAGATTTATAAATTAGTTCGCCAAAGAAGTTTCACTTCTGACATGTGTACTTTGTACGCACGCATGTTTTTTTTATAATGATGAAGTAGCAAACGAGCATGCAGTCCACCTGATGGTAAGTAGTCACTGCCGCCCATGGACATCTGTAAGCCACTTCAAATAGAACATGGGTTCTATCTGAAGTCAATCACAGACGCGTTGCTACTCCCGAGGACTAGGATGGTCGCCTCATATAAAAGTATGCCGGCAACCACACCCTTCCATCGCAACGCAAGGAATATTTCACGTTAGAAAATAATTTAATGTTGATGAAATATTAAATTATTTTCAAGGCGGTAGAGGTTCGACACAGGAGGTAACCGCCACTTCTATTTCTAGCTTGAAACAGTTCTTTCGATGGAAGTTTCACTTTCATATGGGGCGACAATCTTAGGCCACTTATCTTCTGATACAACTATAGTTCTATATAAAGTTGCTCACAGATATCCTTGAGCGGTGATACTGACCATGTAATGGATGCATGCTCGTTTGCTACTTCAATTGTTAATAGTAGTTATTGTAAGCATATTACAATTTATGTAAGACTATAATGTACCCAAAGAACATGTTTTTAATAAACAACATATCGATCTTAAACCCATTTCTATCCATACTATTATTATAAATGTGAAAGTGTGTTTGTTTCTCTTTCACGTCGCCACATAGCTATTATATGATATGGTTATATGCTGGGAGATAGTTAGGAGGGCGGAGAGTGACGTAGGCTACTTTTTACCGCGCTCTCTCATTCCCATGAGAATATCGATGTTTTGTTAGTTGATACATATTTAGTAGTTCCAGACGTTGTCAAAAGATGGCGTTAGTAAAATTCATTCGCAAGTTCTGAATTACGTTATCAAATGCTAATGTTAAGTAATTCCCTTTGACCGTGCGGGCAAAGCCGCGGGTAAGAGCTAGTTTAATTATAAAAATCACCGCAGGCGGAGGGAATTAATCCGCTGACACTAAAAATGATTCGGCTATTGACACCAATTGTATCCACTGATTATAGCTCAGTGTCTGCATGTGGCGCTCGATAAACAGCATCTCAGTTTATATTTAGCCAATCTATTACAGTCGTTGAACTTCCCATATGGTCGCACGGTTAGAATAGTGACATCTTCTAGAAGCTATGCAGGGTGTTGGAACACACCTATTTCTAGAGAAAGGCGATTCTTGCGTTTCGGTGGAAAGAGGTTGCCGTCTTTTTTGAGGCCTTGGGAGTGGCAACATTTTACTACGTAATGGATACTCACGATAACCAGTTTTTGAATTTATTTTTGCCAATATTTTGACCATGTTACATGGATCACGGCCAACTATAATAATGAAAATAAGATAGTTGAAATTAAAATATGTATAAGTATCTAATTCTTTGTTACAGACTGGTGAATTATACGTCAAGGCACCAACAGTAATGAAAGGATATCACAAGAATGTAAAAGAAACCAAGGAATCATTAACAGAAGACGGTTACTTCAAGACCGGTGACTTAGGGTACTTCAAGCCAGGATCTGGTTTGTATATCACGGACAGGATTAAGGAATTAATAAAGGTAATTTCAATAATTTACTATTTATTAATATTCATATATTTCTTTGCATTAAATCCATTTTGATTATCACTTAACATGGAATTATAACAAATCAGTTAAATCTATAATTACAGTTACAGCCCCAAATTTTTAATTCTAAACCTTTTTTGAATACAATTGTATCTGTAACTTAAAATTGTAAAATTTATCAATTGTGTTGTTATTTATGTAAAGCAGCGATGTATTGGTATCGTAGTCAATATTTGCTCATGGAATTTCTCTAGGCGTATTGTATGTAGGCTTTTAATAAGTTTTAACACTGGTAATATTCGTGATATTCTGTCATTACAGGTTAAAGGTATGCAAGTAGCTCCAGCAGAATTAGAAAGTATTCTCAGATCTCATCCCGCAGTACAAGAAGCTGCTGTGGTCGGGATACCACATCAGTTCTACGGCGAAGCACCTAAGGCTTTTATAATAAAGAAAAATGGCCAAAGTGCGTCCCCTGAAGAACTCCAAACGTTTGTATCGGACAAAGTGGCAGCTTATAAGAAAATCGAAGAGGTCGTTTTTGTAAATGACATCCCTAAAACAAGCTCTGGAAAGATTCTAAGAAAAGAGTTGAAGAAAATGTATGCGTAATACCATCGATATAGAAAAACCCAAGATACACATTCAGCGTCTCAAAACTGTCCGTTGAAAGAGCGCAATGTCAAAATTGAGCGCTCTTTTCAAGTAGAAAAAAATTATTGCTTTTTGCTTAAACTGTTGTAAATATAACTTTGAATCATGGACGTATGGTTGTATTGCTAAAATATATGGTCGTTATGACCATCTATAAATAACGACAGTTTTGGTGTCATTTTTGTTCGAGACTGTGTATCTAGTGTATTTCTATTTCGATGCGTAATACATTAGAATTCGGTGGTCAAGGTTAATTACGTCTTTGGAGTGAATTTGTTTAAATAAAGGTGTTTACCGTTTTAGAAAAGCGGGGGAAAGGCAACGTAAAATTTTATATAAAAGAACGATGTTATGTGGTGTAAAATATTATAATTTTTAACAAATAATTTTGTAATAAAGGTAGTTAGCTAGCATATTAATAAATTAAGCTTGGAGTGGTATTTTTGTAGAAATATTTGAAATTATGGTGCTAATATTAAATGTTAAGCGAGTCTAATATATTTATTATGAAATAAAAATTGACAAGTAGCTACTTTTTTGATACTTTAAGTTTTTTAAGAATTGAATAGTCATGGGACGTATGTTCAAAAATATTTTATAATTGTATACATTGTTAGAAATATAAAGATATTATGATATGTTGTTTTGTTATTGTTTGTTTTAATTTAAACCACATTAACTGGTTATAGAAGAGTCATTTTAATAGGTAAGATTTGACACTACATCAAAAATCAACAATGTAACGATGTAACGGCGTGCATAAAATAATATATTTAATAATATATTTCAAATAATATATTGTTAGAACTGCACATTGGCTTAACTTTTTTCTATTACGATTACATATTTAATATAGTAATGGCCGATACGAGTAATTTTACGATTTGATTTCACTAATAAACCATTTAAAAATAATAAACAATTACTGATCTAAGACAATTACGTCGTTACAATGTAGCATCAGTTAACCCTTTTTTTTTTAAACACTAAAATAGGGATGTTAGTCTAAAACAGTGGCTCCCAACCAGTGGTCCGCGGAACACTGATGGTCCCTGGAAGCACCCGAAGTGATCCGAGAAACCATCCAAAAAATATTGTAATATTAAGAAGTTAACACAATGACAGTCAAGTAGCGGACCAAGGATCAGGAGTAAAGAATATACAGAAAGCGCATTAAATATTGTTTGCTTTGAACAACAATGTACGTGTATTTTAATATAAAAAAATTTAACCTGATATTAATTTTCAGATTTATTTTTATTTTAAATTACATCCTCATAGCGGTGGTCCATGGGTCGACAGATATTTTGCCAAATGGTCCTTCGTCACCAAATGGTTAAGAACCACTGGTCTGAAAATTGAAAGCTGATAACATTTATTCTATACTAGCTGTATGTACCCTGCTTGCGTTGCTACGCCATGACAAAAAAAAATACACTTTCTTGCAAATTTATCTACATTTGTAATAAATTGATGTTGCTGTTGTGGTATGAACAGATGCATTGAACTTTTTTTAGTTTTTTGTGTTGGTATTAAAATACGTAAGGCCATTTTATATACTTTTACATGTAGGTAACTTACTACAATGTAGATGATAGTGATTAAAGCTAAATACTTGCATTACTAAGTGGTTTGACGACCCGCGTGGCGGTGCGGTTACCGTACCGGTCTGACACGCAGTGGATTCCGGGTTCGATTCCCGGCCAGATAGGTACTTAAATCATGTGTATAGAGTATAGAGTATAGAGTATAGAATCATGAGTATAGGTTTGAGTGTTTGTGTATCTGACTTTGCTTTTGTGTTTGTCCACTGCATCAACGAGACAGTAGAAAACCTACTATGGGCTGTCTTTGTGTGTGTCCATGGTACCCACGACACAGGAGAAAATCCTACTGTTGGCTTTTTTAAGCGTTTTAAGTGAATAGCATGTTCTGAAGCCGGTTAGAAATGAATTATTTTTTGACAGTACTTTTTCTTACCGCAATTTCTAGAGCCAAACACGGCAGCGCACGGCACTGGTATTATTAGAAACAGGTGTGGCGATGGTTTTACCATGGTCGTTTTACCACCACCAATTAAACTTTAAAAGTAAACTTCCATTTTTATTTTTTTTAAGACTAGGTGAATGGACGCGACTTCGTTCGCATAGTAATCTATCCAACCGTTCGATATTTGAGCACCACTCCCGGACATGTCTCTCCCCCCATCCGTAATGAGGATTTGGTCAAAAGTTAGCAGTGGGTATTGATGCTATTCCGATAGTAGTCCCAAAAAATTTTGCGACGACTGCTTTGCGTAAGGGTACACTGATCATTGTGCGGCGGCTGTGTCCAAGTCTTTCGTAGATATTGATAATGTTCTCTTATATTGTAGAACATTTTTTTTGTTCTATCATCAATATATATCGCAGTGTATGCAATGAAAAAAAAATTGAGCAAAATTTTTGACACTTTGAATCACATTACTCAAGTTTTAGCAAAGAGGCCTTATATATTCTAGTAATAAAAAATAGCCCTTGTTGCTTAGAGATAATATAGCATTCTAATGGTAAAAGAATTTTTAACATCGGTTCAGTAGTTTTTAAGTTAATTCATGACAAACACACAAAAATACAAAGTTTTCCTTTTTATAATATTAGTATAGATAAAGATAAGTGTTGTGAACCTTTTGCAAAACACCTAATATCAATGAAAAAAAGCAGTAATACGAAAAAAATCGGTAAAGATGAACAGATGAAGAGGAACAGGAACAATGTTTATTGTGGACAAACACAGTAATAAATAATAACTAACTAAACTACATTTAGGCGAGGTGGGAACCGGTAGGTGAGTAAAAGTTACGCCCTGTAGTTCCGGGATCAGAATAGGGCTACGGCATCCCCTGCCTGTCGTAAGAGGCGACTAAAAGGGGCTTCCGGGGTTGCAGACGGCTAGAGTGAAAGCTCGAACCGTTCGGTCAGGCAATTCCGGGAAGGACGGCGGTATGTGTGGTTTCATACCGTCGTAAAGACTAGACGGAGCGGTGGGCCCAGCCGCCCATCTGGGAGGAGCCCGATGGGGCAACGCGCTCGGAGGATTCCGGTTGAAGTTGTTTCGAGACCCCGGAGTCCTCCTTTTCAGCGCCGAGGACGGCCACCGGGGGGGTTTTAGTGCGGTAAAAATCCCACATAACCCTGCGTCGCTCCCACAGCGTCGGGTACCTTTTGAAGGTTTCCCCCTCGAAAACAAAAAAAAAAAGGTGAGTAAAAGTTGAACAGACACATGGACACATTACCTCATTTTCTATATTAATAGAAAAAAAGATAGATATATACTACAGAGATATAGATATAGACAAACAGGTAAAATAAGATAACACAATAAATTAACCAAGATGGTACTACTGATGCCAAAATCTGATCAATAAAATGAAAACTGTTCAGCTAATTATTAGTGTATAAATAGTGCCAAATTTCTGCGTGTATTGGCAGACCTGTGGATGCTGTACAGTCAAATGTCATTAGAAATTATTCAAAGATGGTGGTGATTAACAGGAATATAAAATACTTGCCCTAAAAAAGGTTACAAGGTAGGTACTTACTTTGTACTCATTTGGTTTTATTGAGTAGGTACATACATATATTAACGATAGTTAATTAAGTCAATAATAACCAATTTATATAGTCAGCGGCAGAAAATGTGGCCCAAAGACAAATATTGCTCAAATTCTTTTTTATTTGAAATTTTATGAAACTTACTATTTTTTTTTTATTAATTATGATATTTTATCGTATCGTATCGGCTGCGTTCGGGAAATTACGTAGTATCTTCTCGTCGACAAGTCCTCAGTGCCTGAAGTCAAAATTATTCGAGCAATGTGCGTTGCCAGTGATGACCTACGGTGCCGAAACGTGATCCTTCACTGTAGGCCTCATTCGGAGGCTCAGGGTCGCTCAGCTTGCTATGGAGAGGGTTATGCTCGGAATTTCCCTACAAGACAGGACTCGCAACGATGAAATCCGTAGACGAACGAAGCTTACCGACATAGCTCTCAAAATAAGCAGGCTAAAGTGGCAATGGACCGTCCACATCGCTCGTAAGACCGATAAACGATGGGGATGAAAGGTCCTCGAGTGGCGACCACGTTTAGGCAAAAGGAGTACAGTTCGCCCCCCTACCAGGTGGATCGATGACATGAAGAAGACAGTGGGAAACCATTGGATTCAGAGGGCACAACACCGGTTGGAGAGACGCCATTTAGGGGAGGGTTGGAGCGATGCTTATATAGCAGTGGACATCAAAAGGCTGTTGGATGGATGGATGGATCATATGTTAAAAAAAATTATCACTTTCAAAATTTTGAAATTTATGACAAAAAACTAATTTATTAGAAAAAGCCTTAGCCAAATTTCTTTCTTCGCGCATAGTTAAAAACCTATTTCTATATGTCAATAAAAATTTATTTAATAACTTGGATGACCATCTCTACAGCTTTAACAACAACTTTAGTGTGTCGAGACATACCTTATAGTATGTTTATAATGTCCATTTGCGGTATTTGTTCTCATACGGCCTCAAAAACAGATTTCAATTCAATAAAATACTCTGGCAAAATGAGAAGTGTACAAATACACTTTTGAAAAAACGTTTTACGTATGTACTTTGGGATTATTGCCTGGAACGCGTACAAGCAATCGCAGTTTTCAAATGCCGATAGCCACTAAATACAATTTAAAGTCCATGACGGGCTTTACTTTTAATAAAAATTAGCTCTGTGTGAGCCTTCGAACACGCCGCTCTACATACCGTAACTGACCTAACTTAATAACTGCTTCTAGAACTGTTTTCTAGAAACTCATTAATGTCCGTGTGGTGATCGTAAGTCCATTCTGGACTCAGGCAGGGGATGCCGTAGCCCTATTCTGATCCCGGAATTACAGGGACGAAAGGTTTGCTGACTAGCTATAATATGTCGTGCCACTTAAAGACTCCAACGGGTTTCAATGGCGATAGGCAACAAATTTATAGATAACTTTGCCGATGAATAGGACGATAAATCAATCATCTCTAATAGAGATTTGCCACTTCAATTTCGCTGTGTACACAGTTCAATCCACAAGTACAGTACCTTTTGAGTGCATTATCTCGTAATGGTACGCGGAATATTGAGGCTTGCGTTGCGTTCTCCTTTGGTTCATTAATAACGCAACTTGTGCTATCTCAGTAGATGTGAATGGCATTGTTCCATTGGCAATGAAATACTATTCCTGGGATGAAAAACATATAGAACATTAATAAATAAGAAAAAGAAAAGAAACATTTTACTCACAAACTAAAAAAAATGTCGTTTACCTACTTACCTATTTTTCAACGCGTAAAAGCGTCTGGGATTAATGTTATGGTTGTTTAAGGGTAATAAAATCAATCCGATACATGTTTATCTCAAATCTCACTAAAATACGCTATAACTAAAGTATAGCTTTTTCGAAATTGCGCTATAACAGTTTGGGCCACAAATATAATGATAATAATAATAAATATGTTTATTGCCTCAAATGTAACACTAATAACAAATATTACAACATTTATGTCGCTGAGTATAAGTTTTGTTTTAACGCAGTAGTCCATCCATCCATCCATCCATCAGCCTTTGAAAGTCCACTGCTGGACATAGGCCTCCCCTAATCTGCGCCACTTCGACCGGTCCTGAGCCATCTGAATCCAGCGGTTACCCGCCGTCTTCTTCAGGTCATCAGTCCACCGGGTCGGGGGGCGGCCTGCACTCCTTTTGCCGAGGCGTGGTCTCCATTCGAGGACTCTTCTACCCCATCGGTTATCTGTCCTACGAACGATGTGGCCTGCCCATTGCCACTTCAGCCTACTAATTCTGAGAGCTATGTCGGTAACTTTCGTTCTCCTACGGATTTCATCATTACGAATTCTGTCGCGCAGGGAAATACCAAGCATAGCTCTCTCCATAGCTCGCTGAGCGACTTTGAGCTTACGCACGAGGCTCACAGTAAAGGACCACGTCTCGGCGCCGTATGTCATCACTGGCAACACACACTGCTCGAACATCTTCGACTTCAGGCTCTGAGGTATATCGGATGAGAAGATATGGCGCAGTTTCCCGAACGCTGCCCAGCCGAGTTGGATTCTACGAGTGACCTCTTTCTCGAAGTTGGACTTACCCATCTGCACCACCTGCCCCAGGTAAATATATTCGTCAACAACTTCGAGGGTGGTGCCGTCTACAACGACCGGTACGGGTGTGACATGGACGTTAGACATGATCTTTGTCTTGTCCATGTTCATCTTAAGACCCACCCGTTGAGAGGCACCAGAGAGGTCGCTGAGCATGGTGTTGAGGTGCTCCATCGACTCCGCCATGATGACTATGTCGTCTGCGAATCGAAGGTGAGTGATATATTCGCCATCGATGTTGATGCCGAATCCTTTCCACTCCATCAGTTTGAACACGTCTTCCAATGCAGCGGTAAACAGTTTCGGGGATAATACATCCCCCTGTCTCACACCGCGCTGCAATTGGATCGGGTTCGTACATCCGTCGTGTAATCGGATCGACATTGAGGCTGCCTTATATATACACTTCAACACTTCGATGTACCGATAGTCAATCTGGCACCGCTGGAGCGACTCCAACACCGCCCATGTCTCGATAGAATCGAAGGCTTTCTCATAGTCCACATAGGCCACACACAACGGCAGATTGTACTCCTCGGCCTTCTCTACTATCTGCCGCAGTGTGTGTATGTGGTCCATGGTACTAAAGCCTTTTCGGAATCCGGCTTGTTCGGGAGGCTGGAAGTCGTCGAGCCTGCGAGCTATTCGATTATTGATGACCCTCGAAAACACCTTGTAGACGTGGCTCAGAAGCGCGATGGGCCTGTAATTCTTCAGCAAAGACCTATCGCCTTTTTTGAAGAACAGTATCACCACGCTTCTGCTCCACGCCTCCGGTGCTATACCCTGGCTTATGACGGAATCGAACAACTGTTGGAGCGCTTTCAAAATAGGCCTCCCTCCTGCTTTAAGCAATTCAGTTGTGATTCCGTCTTCGCCGGGCGCTCGGTTGTTTTTGAGCTGTTTGAGGGCCAATCTAATCTCGTATAGGCTGACGTCCGGGATATCTTCGGTATAGTGTCGGGTTAGCGTGGCTCGCTTGTCATTGACAGGCGGCAAAGGGCCACGTGAAGCGGTATATAACTGCCCATAGAAGCGCTCAATTTCTCTCTGAACTTCAGGCCTCGCGGCAACTGTGGTGCCGTCTTCCGTCTTCAGCTTCGTTAATAAGCTATGCCCAACACGCAAATCCCTTGCGAAGACCTTGGAGCCCTGGTTCCGCTCAATTTGCTCTTTAATGCGATTTGCATTAAAGAGGCGGAGGTCACGTCGCATCCTGTTAGAGATTTGCGCGTTGAGCCGCCTAAGCTGCGACAGTGAAGCTGGAGACTGCACACACATTGCCCGCCGTTTTGCCATAAGTTCGAGAGTTTGGACCGAAAGTCTTTGAGTACTTCTATTGGAGGGGGTCTTATAGTACTTCGACCCTACCTCGTGGGCAGTTTCTACCAACTTGGTGTTCATTTCGTCAACATCAACGCAATTTTCTAGGCATTCCAGGCGATTGCGTAGCTCGAGTTGAAAGTCTTCAGAGCCCTGGATTTGACAAGATCTTGGACGGAGTATCGACTTCATAAGGCGGGACCGTTCCAGCTTGATCTTGATATTTAACGTGCCTCTTACCATCCGGTGATCGCTTCCGGTCTTAAACCTGTTGATCACAGAGACATCGTTAAATATGTGCCGCTTGTCCGCCAGTATGAAGTCAATCTCGTTTTTGGTAGTACCATCGGGACTCATCCAGGTCCATTTCCTTTGAGGCTTCTTCTTGAAGAAGGAGTTCATCATATAGAATCCTTCCTTTTCCAAGAAGTTAGCCAGCAAATGGCCTCGATGGTTCCGATTACCAATGCCAAAGGGCCCTACCTTCAACTCATCGCCACATTGAACGCCCAGCTTTGCGTTGAAGTCCCCCATCACAACCGTGAAGTACGATTTTGAGGTATGTATGGCTTTAGATATGTCCTCATACATAACCTCAACCTCGTCATCAGAGTGCATCGATGTCGGCGCATATACCTGTATGACCTTCAGCGAGTACCTCTTGGATACTCTGAGTATAAGGTATGCTACCCTGGGCGACACACTCTTGATCTCCACAACGTTGTTGACAAGGGACTTGTTGACGAGGAACCCGACACCACCTTGGGACAGATGTTCGCCCTCCCGGTGGTAGAACAAGTTACCAGATTTTAGGATCATCGTGTCCTCCCCCTGTCTTCGGACTTCAGATAATCCTATAATACTCCAGTTTAGCTTGTCTACCTCTTCTTCCAGCTCATATATCTTCTCATCATTCCTCAGAGTCCTGGTGTTATATGTTGCCAGGTGCAGAAGTCGTCGGTTGTGGTAGCGCGATCCCTGCCGGAGATTCTTAGCACCCCCTGCCCCGCCGTAACCGTGACCGCTACCATAGCCAGGAATAGCGGGGCTGCCGGGGACTGGGGGCCATGATTTCGTCTGAGCTGCCATTAGGGGGTTTTGCCATAGTCACCGCGCTTGGCTGTGCGTGTTGGTGACCGCAGTATGTTTAAAGTTCTCAGGGTGATGCTGCTGCCCATCACCTGGTTTAAGATCCCTTAGTCGCCTCTTACGACATCCACGGGAAGAGACGGAGTGGTGCTATTCACAAGACCGACACCACACGGCCAGTCGCAGTAGTACTGAACGCAGTAGTATTGAATTGCAATCTCGGCCGCCACCACGCCAGTATCTTTGTTTGTATTGTATCTATACTCGTGTGTTAATGTTATTCAATTCCTCTTGGTTTGAATTCTCAGTAAGTCTAAATATTTTCAATACAACATTTGTTAAATATTTCAGTGAAAGTCCCATTAAACCAGAGTGTTTATTCTTAGTCATGTATACACAACGACATACGATCCCGACCTTGAATGTATGTGTATCGACTCGAAATAACTCTTCTCTTCCCCTGGATTGTATAACTAAGATTATACAATTACCTCTGCTACTAAGGAATTCACTTCTGAAATTTCTTAGTAGCACAGTTCTCTTCCACTACAGTTATTCATCATTACTATGACTACCAGCGATGACCTGGCCACATCCGATGGATAGTTAAACGAAGAAAAAAAAACAAACGTGTATCGTAGTGTATTGAATGGAGACCATGGCTCACTAACTAATAAGACAACTGAATGACGGACAGTTTTAGTTATTTGTAAACATAAAGATAACACTGTACAGAGAGTAGGAATTATAGACGTTGTTAAACACATATACCGTCGAGTCAGTACGCAGCTGATTGTAAGGGAGCACGCACGTGCCCTATTTATAAAACAGTTTGTTTAAGTGTTTTTGTTACCACGTGTATATGAGTTATTTCTCTATCTATATCGCTGTGTGCAGTGTTATACTTTAAAAAGAGTAAGAGTGTAAGCGTGTTTTATAAACTGCAGAAATACTTTGAACTCTTGTTCATAGCTATGAAACTATGAATGTGGTTGATAGTTTCGTATGATTATAATTGATCATCTATGACACAGGTACTTATTTCCGTCCGCATCCAATCATTATGTTATATATACGTTTTTTATAGCTTTGGTTAATTTAAAAAATAATTTTAATAAAAACTAAATAATAATTTAAATAATTAAATTTTTTTTAATAAATTTTTTTAGTTTAAGTTAGTTTACATTTTACTTTAATATAAAAACTGTTTTTTTTATCTAATCATGTTAGATTCTTAGTTACAAAAATATGATCAACAACATCGTATTGGAGGTCTGGATTTCCTTCTTTATTAAAGCTGAGTAAAGTTCTTTAAACATACATAAATACTTTTTCGTTGATTTATTGCGGAGTCTGTTTATTACTCTTTGTTATTATTCATATATTCATTATTCAAATATTTCCCTTTTATTTCTTTCATACCTATTTTATTATTTTTGTTTATCATTTTTCCTATTTATTTCTATTGTATAGTGCAATTGGTATTATTTTTGTTTTGGCATTTGCCATCCTTAGTTTACCTACCCCTTTTTAACAAAATTGTAACTCCACGCATAGTCTTCCCTGAAGGAAATCTATTCACAGCATCAGATTTTTTTCGTTTGAAATGTAAAGGCAAATAAATGAAATGAAATGTCTTTATTTTGTATAGACACTAAGACTACTAGCGGATCTCAACAGCGAAGACCCGGCAAGAAAATCTGTACATTTGTCTTCTGGTTATCTTCTTATAAAATATTTTTTTTAATATCACAATATCTAAACTGCACGTTTTAAAGTAAAGCAATACCAATATGTGCATAGGTTATATACAAGGACAATGTTTTACTATTTTATTGTACTACAAACGGCGGCTTTGCGATAAGGCGCCGTTTGTAGTAAAATTATTAGAAAGATGTAATAGTAAAGAATGGGGGAGACTTTAACTGCATCTGTTTTCTTATGATTTGTAGGTTAAATGGATTAATGAATTTTTATGTATAATGTAAGATGATTTTTTGCTTTGCCAGAAATGTCATAGTCTCATAATTCCCTAGGATCAGATAATTTATCTACCAATAGGAAACCCTTTACTAATTATCCTGAATGCTAATGAACTACACACATTTCTTGTTTCTAGGCTTCGGTTAAAAGTAGAACACGACTGAATTTTAACGAGTATTGCTAGTTAAAGATAGAAATATGTTTGGTAATAACATAGTTATTAATAGTACCATAGTTGATATTACTCGTAATATATCGCTGCGTCGTGTATCTTACCATACATTATACAGTTTTATCTAGGAAAAAGGCTAGAATTTTAAAATATGGTGCTTATTATTTCGGAATAAATGATATTTTTGTTCTTTTCTCACCTATGCTGCAGGGAGTCTGGTCCCCACATATAGTATACATATACTCATATTTAAATGGCTCATGGTTAAATTCTATTTGGGGCAATTATAGTCAAATGGTCGGATCGGTCACAATCGTAAACGGAACGCTTGTTAAATACTCTAATGTCACAAAAATGTTTCGTACCGTGTTTTTTGATATGGTGCACTATTTACGTATCCGGTAGCTATCGTTAACTTGTTATCACTAAACAATTAGCAGTTTAGATAAGTGCACGCCTTGGAATTAAACTGAATGTACATCCGGAGCGTGCGACTCGGGCCTGCGTGGAATGTGACACATCGCCAAAAGTTCTCTATAGAGTTATTTCTATGTACCAATTTACCAAGCGACCTATCTTTATTTTTTCATCGATTGAAGAAGCAAACGTCCATATAGAGATTAGGCCTGTATAGAGATTAGGATTCTATCTGAAGTCAATTACAGATGTGTTGCTACTCCCGAGAGTGGTCGCCATATTTAAAGGACAACTGGTAACCACACACTTCCACTGTCGTCGTCAACCCATAATTGTCCCACTGCTAGGGTCTTCTCTCGGAATGATAGAGTTATAGGCCATAGTCCACCGCGCTAGCTAAGTGCGAAAATACAGATTTTTAAAATTCTTGTAGTACATTTAAAAAAAGTTAGTTGAAGGTGATTTACAAATAAAAGAAAATCCATCGCATTAATTTTCAAGACATAAAAAAATGAAACTTGCTTTTAAATCATTCTTAACTAGAGTATTTACTGTTTAAAGTTATAGCATTTACATATGAAGTTGTTATTAGACTACTAATTCCCACTGTAGGGACCTCCCCGTTGCATTGTAATCACATAAAGAAGACTTATTCACACTCTGTGTCATGCGTTTATATCCAATGAACTGTATTTAAACTACCGTGTCGTTAAGATAAGCATTCATTTGAAAATATTTGTTCTATATAGAAATATTTGTTGTATATACAAAGTACAGATGAAAGTAATGCATGACTAAGTATTCGTTGTCAACCCATTGTGATCCCACTACTAACCTTGGAATATGAGAGGTTTTGGCCTAGAGTATGTGTACAATTGATATAACGATCAAATTGTTTAGTCAAATAGTGTACCTGTACAATTTTTATAATATGGAAGTAGCAAATGAGCACGTTCATACGATGGTAGGTAAGTGGCCAATGCTGTACAGAGACATTTGTAATCAACCTTAATTTAGACTAGACTCTGATATTATCTGAGGTTTACAATACTTGCGTTGCTATCTATATAAGTATGTCTCCCTTATAACATCCTTCATACCAGAACCCAGCAACGCTTAAGAGCGCTTTCACATTAGGTCGCAAGTAGCGCGGCCGCAGCGCGTCAGCCGCGCGACTGCGGAGAATGCTTTCTTTTTACGACTATATTCGCGGGATTTTTTTTAATTGGGGTGGCGCACTGTACTTTTATAATGGAAATAATAATAAAACATAATAAATATTGAATAATCATTTCAATAATAAGAAAGCATCCGTCGCAGTCGCGCGGCTGACGCGCTGCGGCCGCGCTACTTGCGACCTAATGTGAAAGCGCTCTAACACTGCTGTCTTACACAATTAAACAGCAGTAGGTGTAAAAGTACAGAATCGAATCATGTACAGTTTAATTATTAGCACTTTTAAATAAAACAGTTTAGTTGACGTTAATGCGCATATGGGAAAAATCAATATTGTATATAAGTTCTAAATTTCTAGTGTCGTCTATGGACCGCTCGTTACGTTTAGTCGAGGAGATATATTAAACTGTCGGTTTTGAAGGTGGTAGAACTATTGTAGTTCGACCGAGGAAGTACCATCGCCACACCTATTTCTACCGTGAAGCATTTCTTGCGTTTCGATGGAAGGGTGTCTTTCCCGGACACTTTCTAATGAGGCGACCATCATAGTCTTCGGAAGTAGCAACGCATCTGTGATTGACTTAAGATGAAACCCATGTTCTGTATGAAGTTGATTACAGATGTCCATGAGCGGCAGTGACCACTTACCACCAGCTGGACCGCATGCTCGTTTGCTACTTCAGTCAAATTAAAAAAAAAACGATAGTTGTACAACTATATAACATTGATTTTGCTTGTTGATTTTATTTAAACTTTGTAGTTTCTATATATATCTGTATAGTATAACATACATAAAAGTGTATTACAACTAAAAGATGTATGTACATATTTCGGATTTATTCCAAATTCGTCTTCGTAAAATGAAAAGTTAGTAAGACGCAAACATGTACATACCAAACAAAAACGGTATCTTGAAAACATTGACGCATTGATATGCTGATGTATGCAGTAGGTATGAAGAAATTACATACGTTTAAAATACATACGTTTAAATGCAAGTAACGTATCATATCATTTTAAAAACATGTAGATAAAATAACTGTTTCGTTAATTGGGTAGATATTATTATAATTAAGTGATCAGACGGGATTAACTTAAACGATGTCTGATGATAATTATAATATTATATATAAGCGTTTAATCCCTTAACGTGATTGTCAATTTAGGTAGTTTTTATCCTTGACGTACCTATGCGGCGTGGCGTCTTAGATTCTACAATATAGCCATAGTCTGTGGTAGTGCTCTAAACTTTATTTTTTATCACATTGAATTTAGCAAACGAGCATGCAATCCACCTGATGGTAAGTGGCAACGGTGCCCGTGGACATCTGTAAGCAACTTCATATAGAACAGGGGTTATGTCTGATGTAATTCAGAGATGCGTTGGTATTCCCGAGGACTAAGATAGTCGACTTATATAAAAATGTACCGGCAACCATACATCATGTTATCTAAACGCAATAACAGCTTCTAGAAATAGGCGGTGGTACCTCGCTGGTCGAACTACACTAGTTGTACAATCTGGCCATTTTTACTTCATTGTCTCTTTCTTAAGAACAATGGCCCAACATTGCCATTACATGGTTGTGGAATCCCAAGAGTTGTTAAGGCGATAGTACCTTTCGAAATTTAAGCGTTACTGTGTTTTGGTATGAGGAGTGTTGTAAGGGGACATACTAATTCTAGGCGGTCCAATTTAGTCCTTAAAGGTTTTTATTTTTTTTTGTCAGGGGAAAATTTTCAAAAGGTACCCTACGCCGTGGTAGCGATGCAGGGTTATGTGGGATTCTTACCGCACTAAAACCCCACAGGTGGTCGTCCTCGGCGTTACAAAGAGTACTCCGGGATCTCCGAAGGAACGCAACCGGAGTCCTCTAAGCGCGTTGCCCCATAGGGCTCCTCCCAGATTGGCTGCTGGGCCGACCGCTCCGTCTAGTCTTTCCGGCGGTATGCGACCACACGTCCCTCCGTCTCTCACTCTCCGCCCACTCTATCCGCCCGCAACCCCGGAAGCCCCTTTTAGTCGACTTTTACGACAGGCAGGGGATGCCGTAGCCGGACGAGGACGCAAGGTCCTAAAACTCGTTAAGTTACAAGAACCAAAATACCAGACAGCAAATATGAGTTTTAGTCGTCGGGTTTTTTGTTTACATTTAAATGTCTGATCTATTTGATATATTACGTATATAAATAATCCAATATTTCAAAAAGTTTAAAATTTGAAGTTGCAATATATCAGCAAAGCTTAGTACATTTTGTTACAAAAAGTGCCAACAATTTATCAAGTAATCACACATGTCGTAGATAAATTAAAAATCGATAACTTACAGTTTTAACGTTTGGAAATAAAATAACCATGTTCCGCTAATTGCGCAAATATAATTTGGTGTTGCACATAAATGTTCGCAATAAAAAAGTCTTCAATGGTGTCCAGTTTGACGCCATTTTGTATAATTTAGCAGTAACAAATGAGCATGTAGTCCGTCGGGTGGTAAGTGCTCACTGATGGGCGGCAGTGATATATGAACTAGGGGATTTTTTTGTACTATATTATATTTTATGTACATTCAACTGAACCATAGCATTATAATACCTATTATTGAATGGTTGGCAACCTCCCGCATAGTCTTTTCATTTGATTGATTGCTAGCATTGGTAGCTAGGATGGTAATTTTTTTCTTTACGTAGTCGTGTAATAAGAAAATTTCCTATCAAATGAAAGAAAGAAAATGGAAATCGGTTTAGAAACACCCAAGTTATTCAAGATTTTAAGAAACCGACATTTTCCAATTTTCCGGGAAAACCGCCGGAAGGTTTTCATTTTCCTCAATATGGGACTGCCTGTGAAACTAGCCGCATACAATGTCGTATGAATCGTGTCGGTAGGTCGACGATTTCTAGCCATTTCGCCCGAACATACATAAAAAAAAAAAAAAAAAATATATACGTGACGAATAGATAACCTCTTTCCTTTGGGAAGTCGGTTAAAAAATAGTTACTGAATTACCTATTACTAGAAATAAGAAACATAGTGTCTGAATTATTACTATTACATGTTTTTATATCAATTGGTCATAAATACTAAAAATAAATTAATAATTTTCTTAATTTCACTTAATCTTTGTTTATTGTTATATATATATTAAATAAACGCAAATAATCCAATAAATTTTGAAATTTTGTCAAAACATTTAATTTCCTATTTTAAAAACTATGGTCGTGGTAAGAATATGAACATTGGTAAATCGTTGTGATTTAGCTTCAAAAAAGTGATGCCATTGTAAATGCAGATAAAAATATATTTTGTGATAATAATAACGTGAAATGATAATAATGATTGAATTAAATTATGAAATTGCAAAAGCAAATATAATTAGAAAACGTAATAAATGTAATCTGATATCCAGAAATATGTCGCAATATATTCATACTACATTATTCTCGTGGCTTCGTCGCCATGTCAACCACGTTAATGAGTACCCTTTTTATACTCGAGGGGGAAATCGTCAAAAGGTACCCGACGCCGCGGGAGCGACTCAGGGTTAAGTAGGACTTTTGTGGGATGTCCTCTGAGCAGCGCATTATGACGCCTCTTACGACAGGGGATACCGTAGCCCTATTCTTACACGGGAAGTACATTGACGCGGCGCAGTTACTGGCGACCGCGGCGGTTCTTTCTTCGAGCCGGCTTACCACGCTCTCTGGCCCTTTTGGCATCTTCCTTCGCTGACAAGACGTCGTCACAGAAGGTGATCATGCCGTTCCAGGCCTCTCGCCGCTGAACCATCGCCGACACCAGAGGCGGAAGCAGCCTCAGGAAAAACGCCTCCTCGTATGAATTGGTATGATAACCACGGGTGACTCGAATTGCGATCGTAAAACAGTTCTTGCGTTTCGTTGGAAGGGTGTGGTTGTCGTCACACTTATATATATGAGTCGACCATCTTAGTCCTCTGGAGTAGCAACGGATCTGTGATTGACTTCACATAGAACCCATGTTTTAAATAAAGTGTTTACAGATGTCCATGGGCGGCTGTGACCACTTACTATCAAGTGGACTGCATGCTCGTTTGATACTTCAATACGAAAATAATCTACACAATAAAAAAATCCACACACAATCTTTTGCATTTACCATATTATTCACAAAATGTATTTAGGTTAGGGCTAAAAATGGATGGATAAATCTTTAAAGATGTTAAAAAAATGGTAGATATTTTTTTAGAAAATACCCGTGTGTGATGTACAGACAGACCTTTTTTATTACTTGGATTGATACATGGTCGGTGTTATATGTTATACGATTTACTAATATTATATATAACTACTAATTATTATTTAATTAGGTATTATTCGAGTGTCTCTAGTGAAATCGAGTATAAGTCTGATTTTGAGAAATTGAATTCTTTATAGATCTTTTTTTTCTAACACGGAAACCTATCGATAGTACTCATTTAAGAAAAACTGTTAGAAAAAAGCCAAGTGCGAGTTGACCTCGCCCACGTAGGGTTCCCTACCATTATCTATAAAATGGCTTATTATGTTTGTTGCATGGGACCCCCCGTAAATATTTATTTTATAGTTATAGCGGCAACAGAAATATATCATCTGTGTACAATTTTAAGTGTTTTCTTATCACAATTTATTACATATACAGACGGACAGACAGACAACGGAGGCTAGTGAAAGAGGCCCGATCTATGGGTAGATTTGTGTTCAAGCTATATAAAAAGTCAATTTGATAAAAAATACACTTACGTCCGTTTTCACTAGGGGCACCGATTTAAACTTTTTATCTGTTTAGCTGACCTCGTATAAGAATTAAATATCATCTTGGATTGATTACCACTTACCTACTACTCGTGAACTGCACACGGTTGCAATTTAGATTCCATTGAAAATCTTGTTTCCAGTAACTTTCAAGAAAATTAAAGAAAATGGCCTCAAACACTATAAATACGGCTAAAAGGACTCTCAAAGTACTATACAAGGGATCAAAGTGCGCGAAGTACACGGGTGTGTGTGTGAGAAGACACAGTGTATGGACACAGGACAATACAGTGAAATCTCCGTATAAGAGTGTTGAAATACCTTATTGTTCTTTATACGAGTATGTGTGGCAGAATGTTGACAAATGGCCGACCAAAACGGTAACGGTAAGTGATTTATTAGTTTTTTTTTTATGGGTCATACACAAAATGGGGGCACAACAAGAAAAATAAAAAAAAACAATGGAATATTGACTTAATAATCGGTATTTATTTTAAAGGCATTATTAATAATAATGGCCGTTGTACACGTACCAATGCACATTTCACGTTTGCCTTTTCGTTTTCAATCTACATTGTAATGTATTAAATGTATGAGCGAACTTAATGATCGTTTTGCTGAAATTAATAAAATTGTGCTAATGGCACACAAATTGATATTTTTAACGTGCCCAAACACGGACGTCTGAATGATATTAAACTACTAGCAGTCGCCCATCTAACCTTTGACTACTAGTCTTTTATACTTTCATTCCTTCCTTTATACTATACTTGACGACTATAAATTATTCCCAGGTTAGGTTACAGACACCGACACGGAACGAAATAATTATAATTCTTTACAATTTCTGATGACTAATTTAGTTTTATCTTTATGTTTACCTTCTATGTCGTTCGAACCAAAAAGCAACCGACCTAACGTTTGGCAAACATAGCTGTGCGCTCCTTGGATGTTCTCCTACTCCTTGGCTTCGGAAATAGAATCGAAATGCACTTATCTCTGCTTTATACATCAGCCCCCCCCCCCCCCTAAATCTTCAGCTGGATACGCCTCCCTCTATATATTGAATTTTACTGCTTCTTAAAAGGTCACGGCATTTAAACATTAACTATTTAACTTCTTTCATGTTATACTTCTACCATAAACTTAATCAAAACCAAAATAATTTCCAGGTATGCGCAAACACGGGCAGAAGTTACACATATGAAAGAGGGTACTTGCTAAGCAAGACCTTCGCTGCCAACCTTCGGAAGAAGTTCAAGATACGAGATGGCGATACTGTTGCTGTCATGTTGCCGAACGTCCCTGAATTTCCGTTGATAACAATGGGTATTCTAGAAGCCGGTGGAGTTGTCAGCACTATTAACCCCATTTATACTGCGCGTAAGTTTCAAGCATTTCGTCCCTGTAGCTCCGGGATCAGAATAGGGCTACGGCATCCCCTGCCTGTCGTAAGAGGCAACTAAAAGGGGCTTCTGAGGTTGCAGACGGCTAGAGTGGGAGCTCGAACCGTTCGGTCGGAAGGGTTCAGGAACGGAGCGGTGGGCCCAGCCGTCCATCTGGGAGGAGCCCGATGGGGCAACGCGCTCGGAGGATTCCTTTTTAGCGCTGAGGACGGCCACCGGGGGGGTTTTAGTGCGGTAAAAATCCCACATAACCCTGTGTCGCTCCCACGGCGTCGGGTACCTTTTGAAGGTTTTCCCCTCGAGAACAAAAAAAAAATTACAAGCATTTGATTTTACTGTCTGTAGAATTTGATGTTGGTATTGTTGTCAGATATTAATAGTTCGCATAAAAATTTGCTCTATTGTTACGAACGTATTTTTTCTTATATTATGATTTTTGCTTAATTAAATACATCAAAAAGCTGAAATCACAGAAAGGCGAAATATATCTTTTCTTATTTCTTATCTTATTATTATATTATAACTGTGAATGTTTGTAGGATGTAAGTACGCTAAAATTTGTCACACAGATGTGTCACTGATTACAGTGGCAACCATCAAAGTGGTCAAAGCTGCCAGAATAAGTCGGTGATTTATATTTTTTAACGTATTAGGAAAACTACTACTAATGTTTAAGATATTATTACCTTTATTAGTTTGTGTCCTATAAAAGAAATAGTGACTGTAGTGTATACGATTTGCAGTAAATTAGAATAGATATATCAATGTGACTGTTAATCATAAATTTTATTACAATTACAGATGAAGTCCAGCGTCAGCTTCTTATGTCAGAGGCGAAGCTGATAGTAACCCTGGCTGGGAACGTAAACACTGTGAAGGATGCTCTAAAAATAGCTAAACTGAACATTGAAATAATTGTGGTCAAGGTCAACGACGAGTCTTTACCAGATGGCACTATTGCTTTCAACGAAGTTAGCGAAGATGTTAATGTAGATAAGTCCTGTTTAAAAGAAGTTAGACGAAGTCCAAATGATATATGCTTTTTGCCGTATTCAAGTGGCACAACAGGACTGCCGAAAGGCGTGGAGCTGTCTCATTCAAACATCATAGCAAACTGTGAACAGATCAATGACCCTTTGATCAGATGTCATAAAGAGACTACTGGTACGGTTTCAAAAGGCGTAACAATGTGTATTAAAATTTCATTTACGTACGATAATATTTTGATAAATGATCGAATATGAGTAGATAAAAATTACATTGCTGTTTGGAATGCACTATCATGCTGATGAAATTTTATTTTTTTATCTTCAAATTTCTATTCATTATCGTATTTGTTACAAATTCTAATAATCTATAATCGATAAGTTTTTTATGGACACATTTGAAGATAAACTATGAAAAAGAAGCGAATATAACTGATATAGAGAGGAAGACGAGATATCATTATCACTACATAGTATAAAACAACTAGTTGACCCGACGAACTTCGATACGCCTAAAAGTAAAAAATCTAAAATTATCAGTGTTCCTCCACTAAATTATGCATGTATTATACATAAAAACCTTCCTCTTGAATCACTCTAGGTATCACTACATTAAAATCCGTAGTGTAGTTTGAAAGATCTAAGAGTACATAGGGACAGACAGCGGACAGCTACTTTTTTATACTATGTCGTGAAGTCGATTCTCTCTGTCTGCCCCTATGTATGCTTAGATCTTTAAAACTACGCTTTGGATTTTAATGCAGTTTTTTTAATAGATAGAGTGATTCAAGAGGAAGGTTTTTACGAATGATACATGTATAAATATAGTATAAGTATAATATATTAGAGAAACACAGATAATTTTAGATTTTTGACTTTAGACGGAACGAAGTTCGCCGGGTCATCTAGTAAAACTATAAATTAGAACAACAAAGGGTTCTACAATTTTTTGTCTCAATAAATTTAGGATATTTCTTATGCATTTTAGTGTCATATCAAGACAAAGTTATGGCGGTACTGCCCTACTTCCACATCTACGCAGCCACTGTGATAATGTTCCATAAGATGGCGAACGGCATCCAGCTGGTCTCGCTTCCAAAGTTCCAGCCAGAGGCCTTCCTGGATGCACTTGTGAAATACAAAACGAATGTGATGTTTGTTGCTCCACCATTAGGTGGGTGTAATTAATATTAATATTCTTGTTTTAAGCGATTAAGAAATACAATATGAGAAAATCGATACCGTCGAGATGTCTCAAAACCTGTTTTGCGGAAACTCACGTAATAAAGATATAATAAAAGTACTTAGCAGTAGCGTGTGGTACTCAAAGAAATGTGAACAAGGTAGTAAGGAGAAAGGTACAAAAAGTCTACTAATCCGTACTTATATTGCAACGGTGTGCAAAATGTATGATTTGATTGTAATTGTGAGTACCTATGGTTTGCTGTCTTTCAGTGAGGTACAAAGTTGATAGTGATCAAGATTCACATCACAGGCTACAATATTTGATCTTTCTCAAGAAGCATGCAATCTCTTCAAATGAAGTGTTTTGTTTATGTGTTAAGATTATATCTAATATATAAAATTCTCGTCCGAACTCATACTCCTCCGAAACGGCTTGACCGATTTTTACCAAATTTTATATGCTTATTCAGTAGGTCTGAGAATCGGCCAACATCTATTTTTCATACCCCTTAAGGGTTGTCCACCCTTAACACTTTTTTCATTTTTTTATATGGCAAAACAACGTTTGTCGGGACAGCTAGTCTTCATAATTATAATCTTCGACTTTACATTATTTCTTTACCTAATATAATGAACAAGGAAGTGTAGTGGTAATTGTTAATGATATTATCTATATTTTCTCATCAGTAATTTATTACTTTTCATCCATATAATATATTTTCTTATTTCCATCCATCCATCAGCCTTTGAAAGTCCACTGCTGGACATAGGCCTCCCCTAATCTGCGCCACTTCGACTTTCTTTTGACTTTGATTTTCTTATTTACCTAATTGTTAAATTGTACGTCCAAAGATGACCATAAAATGTAATTCTCAGCTATAGATCTGCCTGATTATTTTCAGTTATATTGATGGCAACGCATCCAGCTGCGACGGCGAAAACTTTGCAATATCTGGAAATAGTAATCAATGGTGCGGCGCCATTAGCGGCATCGGATGCTGATAGATTTTTCTCAAAAATTAACGTAAGTGTACATTTATCTTGTTTGTCTTGGTCGCGTGTACAAACGTGTATTAAATGTATGTTAGCTTTGTGGATTCTAGTAAGCTTAACATTAAAATAGGACGTAAAATAATATATTTGAAGTGAAACTTCTTTATCGGGGTTGGAAAAAAAAATAGTGTAACATTTTTTCGTTACGCGACATCTTTTTCTGTTACGCGCCATCTTTTTTTTCCGTTACGCGCCATCTTTTTCTTATCCCTACCACGCGTGATATTAGATAGATTATTATAGATTAGATTATTAGATAAAGTTTAATAAAAGCCTTTTATTAAACTTTATCTAATATAACTTTATTTAACCAATTTCTGTAAAGTTGCATATAGTAAATTATTTTTTGAAAAATAACGTCATAAAGAAGTTTCACTTCTTACGAGTGTACGCTAGTACACGCACACATTTTTTTATTTTTTATAAGATTGAAGTAGCAAAAGAGCTCTCTACACGATAGTAAGTGGCATCTTATTAGATTTGGGCTTTGATATATAAACAACGGAAGTACTACGAAATATATTTATAATTATAAGAGAATACAAGTTACAACTAACCCTAACAGACACATAAACAAATTAAGCCACATTCCAATTCACTTTTTATTATTTTAATACGTATTATAATACGTCTGCACCAATGGACATCTGTAACCAACTTCATACAAAACAAGGGTTCTATTTAAAGTCAAACGCAGATGCATTGCCACTCCCAAGGACTAAGGTGGTCGCCTCTTATAAAAGTGAGCCGGCAACCACACCCTTCCATCGAAACAAAAGAATTTCTTCATGAGAGAAATAGGTATGGCGGTAGTTCCTCTTCGGTCGAAACATATACGTTCTACCTTGTAAAATTATTAAGTATTCGATTACTTTACGAGTAGTTGTGACTACATAGTGTAAATTTGCTAAAAATGTATTTATTAACAGACTAAATATTTATTTAGATTTTTAACAGAACAGTGACAGCCTAATGGTTGATACTTGCCCTCTCGTTCAAACCCAGGCACGCAACACTAAAATTACGATTAATAAATTACGATTTTTCTAAAATTACGTGCGTATAAGAAATTAATTATAACTACTTTTCGGTGAAGGAAAACACCGTGAGGAAACCTACACACCCGAGAGTTCTTTAATAAAAAAAAAAATGTTCTAGGAGGTGTGTGAAGTCCATCAATTCGCACTTGGCCTACCGCGCTGGTAGAATATGGCCTAAACTCTCATTCTGCGAGAACACCCATGTAGTTGTCGGATAATAATGGGTTGACGAGATTTTTAGCCTTGAAGCCGATTATGATTATAATAAACAAAAACCGCCCAATTTAAATGAGTGAATCTATTTATAAATCGTACCTTGAGATATCTTAAACACTAAATGTTAAAATACAGAAGCTTTATCAAAAGTTATCACAATTAAAACTTACGTTACAATTCTTAAACGCACGAGTATCCTTGGAACTCTAGTAACACATCATAAAAAACTATCTCATGTTCGATTTCAGCATAATATGCGCTTCGGTCAAGGATACGGACTGACTGAAACGTCTCCAGTAATATCGATGACTGCAGCGTCCTCAAAGAACTACGGTGCAGTTGGCTGTGCTATTGCTAACACTGATGTGAGGGTTATTGACAACGAGTTCAAGGCCTTGGGACCTAATGTGGTATGTAGTGATTAGGATATCCTGATGACATGATGTAATTATTAAGAGTATTTTAGTACGCTTAAATAAATAAATATGATTTTATAAATATGATTTGTGAGCATACTATTTTTAAGCTATTGCATGCAGCCTCATAGTAAGTATTTACTGCCGCCCATGAAGTTGTTTACATAACTTTATACAGAACAAGTGGTCTATCTAAGTCAATCACAGATGTCTCGATTCCCCTCAAGACTAAGATAGTCGACTCACATAAAGTTAGCAATCTCACCCTTGCATTGAAACGCAAATCTGCTTCACGTTAGAAATAGGTTAGGCCAAGGTACCTCCTCGGTACCACATCATCCCCCATAAATGCTCTACTGCTAATATTTTAATTGTAGGAAAGTAAAAAGTGTCAATAACTTCCGCAGTTATTTGAGAATATTTACATTTTCAGAAGGGTGAATTGATAGTTAAAGGTCCACAAGTAATGAAAGGATACAAAAATAACCCCCAAGCCAACGCTGAAGTATTTACTGAAGACAGATTCTTCAGGACTGGAGATATGGCTGAAATTAACGAGAAGGGCGAAATTACTATCAAGGATAGATTAAAGGAGCTTATAAAGGTTAATTAATTCATATCTCAAATAGCTTTAATAAACTTTTATACCTAAGAAACTAAGTAATGGCTACAAAATTGATGTAACGTCATTGATTTTTGACTAATATTATCGCAGTGTCGATACATTTCAATAACTAAAGGTTGGGTACTGTCGGAAGAAAAAAAGTTTAAAACCGCTTATAGTAAATATCCGTTACGTATTAATTGTAATTAGTAACCCATTGTAGCGGTCAAAACTTGCCGTATTTCAAGTCGGTTTACTGACGATAGTAGAACGTGACAACGTCATAAGAAAATACAGATGGAATGGTTGCATTTTTCAAAAGAAAATTCATAAACAATTGACACCCCATTCACTTTTCATTACACTTCATACTTGACGAAGACATGTAAATGTATTATTGACACATCGCTCACTCAAGTAGGAGAGAGACAGATGTCAAACGCTGCCGAACGCGGAGGCCGATTGTGCCTCTTTGTCGCTCGTTCCGCGTTCTCGCTTGCACTTCAAGCCTTAAATGGAACGCCTCAGAGCGAGGTAACGCCGCATGAGTCATGTTTTCTGGTGCGTACAGCCGGTTCCATCGAATTATAAGACGTTGTCACGTTAAAAACGGAACTTGATATTGTCCAATGTAGCACCAATAGTTGTCAAATTCAATAAAATTGTATTAATTTTCGAGTTACTTTAAAAACACCCGTTAAAGGAAAAGGAGAGTCTGGTATTTTAATAAAGGCATCTTATATTTATGACATTATGAGTTTTCACAGTAAGACGATGAAAATTTTCCTTCGTTTACTATGAATGTGTTCGTGTCAAATACATGGTAGCGTGTGTAATGTGTTTTTGAAGCTTTGCTATCTCTGAGGATTAAGTTAGAAGGCCTTGATGAGTATATCTGTCGTACCATACATTTCATTACAAAATATAGCAGCGTTAAACACTGTTATAATTAGGTAAAAATAAGTATGGTGGTGTTGCCTCCATACTTAAACCATGAAGACCATCTTTTAAACGTTGAATTTTAGAAAACGTTTAATTTTAAAGAATTTTCTCTATGAATTTCAGGTTAAGGGTTTCCAAGTACCTCCAGCTGAATTAGAAGCAGTTCTTCGCGAGCACCCAGCTGTAAACGACGCGGCTGTGATTGGAGTTCCTCATGCCGTCAAAGGAGAATCACCGAAAGCCTTCGTAGTACTAAAAGAAGGGTCCAAGGTTTCTACAAAAGAAATAAGAGATTTCGTAGATAAAAGAGTAGCAGCTTATAAACGTGTGGATGATGTTGTTTTCCTAGAAGTTATTCCGAAGAGCTCAGCGGGAAAGATCTTGAGAAGAGAACTAAAAGATAAATATTGTTAAATAACTTAATTAACTAGTCCTAACAATAGGTATAAGATCGATAAAATGTATTACATAATCACAACAATTAGGCGCATAAAACAAAAGTGGTTCCGTACCCCGCACCTCTCTTCTGTTCCTGCGCATTGTGAAGTGCGGTCGTGTATCGTCTAGGTGTTTACGTTAGCCAGCATGTGTTTAATGTTATTTCGTTATACTGTTAGTTTAATGAGTGATTGTTGAATTTTTAAAGTTATTATTATATTAGTTGATTGTTCGTCAATAAACCTCAAAATGGGTACGAAAAAGACTTCGTGGAGGAGAAAGGACTCTTACCTTCAAAATATGCATTTTTTTAATAAGAGAAGACGCATGGGCTCATTATTCCTGTCTCTCAAGTCGAAATTCGAGTGTGTGCTTAAAGAGGCATCAGTCTCTTACACAAATAAAAAAGAAGGAAAATATTCCACGTCTCCGAATATATTAAAAACATGAAAGTGCTTTAATAAATACTATTGAACATACACCACTATGGCGTATGTTTTAATAATGGTACCTACATATTCTTGGTGTTTGGTAATAGAATATACTTCGTATCGGAATGGGAAATCCCTAGTTCTAATGACGTCATGCGCCTAATTGTTTTGGTCGAGTAGTATTTAGTTAAAAGATTTAAACTAATAACAATTGAAGAAAGGAAACTGAGATGGAAAGGAACATATAAGAGAAGAATAACGATCGTCGTAATGAAGGAATATCGGAACAACACGAATCCACAATAACTCACTTTCACCATTATATGTCGTGTTTTGTATATAAAATGTTAAATAAATAAGTTGACATTAACTTTGCAGTAAAGATATAACGAGTTATGATAAGTGGTCCAAATCGATTTTAAAGGAATAGATATTTTTTACACATTCTGGACATATTTTAAGAAAAGTAGATAGTATTTTGTAGAATCAAAATATCGATTATTGTATAGTGAAGAGACTAAGAGAAAGATTTATTTTAATACTTCGGAGGTTTTTTATATTACATTTTTAACATTCTTATATAACACAAAGATCTTATATAAAGTAATAAAATATGTTATACTATACTTACATTTTTCTTTTTTCTTTGACTGTAGCAGCATCTCATTGTCGTATCTCGTCATCGTCTTAGAATCCTTATTTCGTATGGTATTGCTTAAAGATTGCTATATAGGCGGCATACGGCATATGGTATTGCTCTATAGGCGGCAGTGGCCTTTTGCCATCAGGGATTCCTAACTGAATGCTTTCTTGCTATTCGAACTTAATAAAAATACGTTCCACAGTTTCTATGTCTACGTATATATTAATACGTGAAGCAAAAACTTGTGATCCTTTTTTAAGATATTTGTAGACGGAGGAGTATGAAATTACGCACGGTTATAATTGATATAGAGAAGGATTACGCTATGCTACTATTCTTTTCAAATAATACTTATAACAACATAAAATCAACTGAAAACACGTTACACACACTACCTTGCATTTGACACAAACACATAGGTACGTAATAAACGGAATAGAACATTCAATGTCTTACTATTAAACCCCCTTTTCCTCTAACGGGTGCGTTCAAAATAACTTGAAAATTTTAACAATTTATTTGAAATTGAGAAATATTCGTGCTACTTTGGACAATATGAAGATTAGTATTTTTAATTTAAATTACGGTCGAATTTCGACCGTTGCGGCGGGTGACTAGTTTGAATAATGCCGCCAGAAATCAAATGTTCTGCAATCTGCGATCAGCTTTCAGTATGACGCGTATCCTATATCCTTTCTATGTTTGTGATACGATACAATAGATGGCGACGGGATGGCACTTCATTCACCGATACGTATTCAGTATGGTCAGTATCTATTAACTACCTTCATCATTTAAAGCTGAGATAAATGTGGATGATCAAAGATGATTTCTTTACTTATGTAAATACCTATATCTTAAAGACTGATTTAACGAAAATTCGAATTCGCATTCGCGAATATTCGTATGTTTGTAGACATTCGCATTCGCAAGAATTGGTGCGAATGTTTTGCGAATATTTAATTGCTATGCTTCGCAAAAAAGGTCGCTAAATCTACCCATCTTCAAATCGAACTGCAGTTTGACGACCTAAAAAAAGGTCGTCAAATCTAGATCCTTTGGCCCCTATAAAAAAACCGAGAAAAAACCATTATTCGCGAATTTCCGTAACGCGCATTCACATTCGCAAATGTGCAAATAGAGACTGATCTCTGTAAGATCATATGTTTTCGAATTCAAGAAACCTAATTGCGAAAATGTGCCGCATCCTAAATAGAGATTTATGGGTAATAGAAATAATAACATTATCTTATAATTATATAATAACTATATAGTTGACCCGGCGAACTTCGTTCCGCCTAAAATAAAAAATCTAAAATTATCAGTGCTTCTCCGGTATTGTACATAAAAAACTTTCCTCTTGTATCACTCTATCTATTAAGAAAACTGCATTAAAGTCCGTAGCGTAGTTTTAAAGATCTAAGCATACATACGGACAGACAACAAGAAGCGACTTTGTTTTATACTATGTCGTAATGTGGCATTCCGTTTCGGCTGTAGAGCCTATTTTCTTTTATAAGATTGAAGTAGCAAATGAACATGCAGTCTACAAGACGGTAAGGGGTCACTGCCTCCCATAGACATCTGTAAATAAATTCGTACCGAACAAGGGTTCAATCTAAAATCAATCACAGATGTGTTGCTATTCTCGAGGAACAAGATGGTCACCTTAAATAAAAGTGTGCCACAAACCACACCCTTCCACCGAAGCGCAATAATTGCTTCACGCTAGAAATAAATATATAACGCCATTTAACTCGTTTCATTCGTTAGTGGAGTATCGAAATAGTTGAAACATATATCAAAGAACTTATTTCAAAGGCTTTTTTTCTTTGGGAAGTCAGTTAAAACATTACCTTCCTTCTGGCTCATTCCTTTGAGTATGTACTTAATACCAAGAGTTCTATTATATTATTTTATCTAGCTATAATAAATATTTAAATATTAATTTATTACTAAGACCGACATCCTATTATTGACTGTAGAGTTCATAAAAAAAACTTTTGACAAAAAATATCTACCGACTTCCCTGCCACAAAAAAGTTAAAAATTGTTTAATTATATGTTTGCTTAGAACATACTTGAACAAACGCTAAATGACAAACACTCACGGTTAAGTTAGGCTGTAGGTACCTCTGGACGAAAGTCTAGGGGTTGAAAACCAAGGTTCTCATCAAGTACCTCTTCGTAGGGCTTTTATACATCCGCTAGAACTAAATGATTATTTTTTATATTTTACATCGCATCACGAATTTAAGAGTTGAAGGTATATAAACATCTTGTGTCATTGCTTAAAGTGTTAATAAATGCACGTAAACACCAGATGGTCAACTTCTATGGCTTGGGCTTGCAGTACCTTGCATCATCAGGGTTGAGGGGTTGAAGGTTAAATTTTTAATCTTATATCTTTGCTTAGCAATTTTATAACATATCCGTAAGCACTATATGGCCAACATCTATGGTTTAGGCTTCAAGTACCCCTGCATCATCAGGGTTGAGGAGTTGGAGGTCAAGTTTTTCGTTTTTATATCGTTGCTTATTAATGTTATAACACATACGTACGCACCAGATGGCCAACTTATATGGCGTGGGCTTACAGTACCCTGCATCATCAGAATTGAGGATCAGAATCAAGATGGTAGAACTAGTGTAGTTCGACCGGGGAAGTACCACCACCACACCTATTTCTAGCGTGAAGCCTTTCTTGCGTTTCGATAGGTGGGTGTGGCGGCCATCATATCCCTAGAGAGTAGCAACGCATCTGTGATTGACTTCAGATGGAACCCATGTTCTGTATGTAGTTGATTACATATGTCCATGAGCGACAGTGACCACTTAACATACTGCATGCTCGTTTGCTACTTCAGTCAGATAAAAAAATCTTATTATACATCCTACCCAACTGGACTCCTGTAGCTTAGGTTTGGCCGGGTATGGCTAATTTTGTTAACTTGCTTCGAATAGTTTAAGAGTTCCATCTCATTGTTATGGATCCTATGACCAGAACCTAACCAAACACTCGTCAAAATACCCTAGGAGTACATCCTTCCTAATAAAAAAAATCATCACAATCGGTTGACGTGATATTGTGTTATTCATCCGTTTATCGCGCACATATTTTATGCAAAAAGACATACGCTTTTCATACAAAATGGGACCCCACAACACGTATTACCTTTCAAATACAAAAAAAAAATGATCAAATTCGGTTCACCCAGTGCGGAGTTATCAGCTAACAAATATTAAAAAAATACAGACGAATTGAGAACCTCCTCCTTTTTGGAAGTCGGTTAAAAATGATTTAACCTTACTATCTGAAATTTACGTTAAAAATTATCCATAAAGATTTTTATATTAATATTAGGCAATAAAAGTACCTAATTAATTTTAATATTTAAAAATTTGAAAATATTAGTAAGTATACGTTAAAAGGTACTTAAGAAATATTTAAATAATATGACAATTGGCTAGATTAATTTAATGATGATGTAAGTATTACTTTAATTTTATATGCAATTAACTATTAGTATTAAATAATTTACTACACAACCAAAGAGATTTATTTAATACCTGTCTTCATAACTTAATCTAAGAGCTTATATGATATTCGACTAAGTATATAGTAATTAAGTAGTTAAATATGGTCGTAAATTAAAGAATATACAAAAAATTATAAACGTATCCGACAGTTTGAAAATATATAATTGGAAAGGAAAGAAAACATACAAACAAAACAATTTTAAATTAAATTTTAGTACAAACGATTTATTAATTGAAAATAACAAAATATTACCTAATTACTTTTACAATTATGTGGATAATGTATCTGTTATGTACCTAGTACCTTACTATTATGTTTATTATATTATCACGAAAACTAAAGAAAGCCCGACTACTAAAACAAAAATATACAGTCAGGTACTTAGATTTTTTAAAAATTTAATTAATTTAACTTTTTTCAAAGCTTTTATTTAACTTGCAACGTTTGTGGATAAAAATGTAAGTTGTCATTTGACAGCTACTTTGTTATGATTAAAAAATATAGACAGTTTGGCGCACAGAACAAAAATACTTTTAGATCGTTTGTAACTTCATTAATGGAATTGTAAATACATACTTAAGAGCAGCAGCCAGCAACCTTTTTGCAACTGGCATTTATATGTGCTAATAGCGAGTATTATTTACATGTGCTAGTAGCGAGTCGCTGTAGTATCTGAAAGTGAGTAAAGAAACCAAATGGTTCTCAAGAATACACACAACTAGTCACAAAAATTGTCCACCAATTCGCACTTGGCCAGCGCGGTGGACTATGGCCTAAACTTTCTTATACTGAGAGAAGACCCGTGCCCAGAAGTGGGACAATAATGGTTTGACGACGAGTCACAAAAATTGACAGCGAAAAAAGGGTTGGTCAAAACTAACTTGTTTGAATAATTTGTAGTAATGCGTACTATAGACTAGGTGTCAAGGTCAGTGGGCCGCAAGAAGTTTTAAGAAGATCCGCGGACCACGTGCCTTGGGTCACAGGTTGCCGACCGCTGTGTTTAAGGTAGAATGAAACGAACGAAGAAATGTCTTACTCCGATAAGTATAAATTATACCGTGGACTTTAAACAAGTCGCATGTTTTATTAGTGTTTGGTGAGCCGAGCAAGTTAGTCTACGTTATTTAATTCAAAGATAAATTTATTTCTAGATTATATTATTTTCTATGAGATAACGCTGTTTTGTAAATGAAAATATGATTAGGTCTCTTGTGCGCGCCGAAAAATTCATTTATAGTAATGTTATCGTGAATGTTTCGAGAAAAAAACAGACGTGGAGTAGTGATAATGTTGTGAAATCGCCCTTTCAAGATGTTGATGTGCCGAATTTATCTGTGTGCGAATATATGTGGAAGGATCTTGGTAAATGGTCGAATAAAACTGCTATGGTAATTATTTTTTACTATTTACTACTCTATCAAATATGAACAAATGAACAGATTTGCTTCACAGGTTTAAAAAGATTTATTTAAAAAAAAATAAAGTTTTTGTGACACGAAATTTGACTTACGTTTTCTCCGAAACTAGTCTACTGAGTATGATGGGAGTTCTACTCTCGCTGTTAGTACATAATGCTTTGTGATATGATAGATTGCTGTGTGATATGATAATGATAAAAAATAGGCGTGTCTGATTTTAAGGATAAAAAAATACAGTGTTCGATGGGAAGAAACACTTTTTAAAATATTATATCGAGTTCAGTAGTTTTGAGGAATATCTAATGTTATTAAAGTATTCCTTTTGATATAAGTGAATTCGTATGAAACGAGCAGTAATAGCCTAACGGTTCAAACTTGCCTTCTCAATCGGGAGGTACGAGGTTCAAATCCAAGCAAGCACCACTGATTTATGTGCATATTAGAAATTAATTATCACTGCTTTTCGGTGAAGGAAAATATCGTGAAGAAACCTGTACACCCGAGAGTCCTTTAAAAAAAAGTTCTCGGAGGTGTGTGAAGTCCATCAATTCGCACTTGGCCAGCGCGGTGGACTATGGCCTAAACTCTCTCATTCCGAGAGAAGACCCGTGTCCAGCAGTGGGATAATAACGGGTTGATGATGATGAATTCGTATTACTCTGAAAGTACAAATTATGTAATTTCGGAAATTCAAGTCAAAAAATTGCTTGATCTTGACATTCTGGGAGTAAAGCAGGTTAGCATTACTTCAAATGCTTCGCGTAATGAGACGTGCAATACATCGGAATTATATGTATCCCCATTGATTGATTTGACATTGATTTAGCGCTGTTGAAATTATCATATAGTAATATTTTGATTTATTTGATTTAAAGGATTTGCAGTCTCTGTTATTAAAAAACATCTTTAGCTAAAAGGTCGAGTTGAGGCTTTATTTTCATTTATGATTAATTTTATGTAACTTTTTATTTTGTACTTTAATGTTGCAATGCGTAAAATATACGATATTTTTTGTTAAATATACATATCAAATGTACTGTAATTACTCGTTGAAAAATAAAATTATACTTTTATCATTTATAATGTGACTGAATTAATTAAAACAATTATAAGTTCGTATAATCAAGAAACAGTTGGGTCAATGGCCATTGAAGATAAGATAATAACCAAATATTTACGAAGAACTTGAAGATATTAAGATATTTTCAAACAAAACAAAGATCATTGAATGTAAGTTCGGAATCGAATTGTACATCAATCATCATCATATCATTAATAATTATGTATAATTGTCTACCTACATATATCGTATTCTATTACATTTTAATTTGCAAAAGTACCTAATTGACAACAACATACTGATTCCTAATATAAGCTCAATCAGTTTAGTGGAAGTAAAGTGCTGCATCACTACGACATCATATTAAGTTAATTTAAATTTGGTTTCATATAGGTATGCGGCGTGACAAATAGACAATACACATACCAACAGATATATAGACAGTCACAAGCATTAGGAGCGAGATTGCGGAAGTCCTTTCAAGTTAGAGACGGCGATGCCGTGGCTATTATGTTGCCTAACATACCTGAATATCCAGTTACTGTGTTGGGAGTACAGGCCGCCGGTGGCGTGGTATCTACTTTGAACCCTGTTTATACTGCTCGTAAGTATTTAATTAACATTAGTATGAGCGCCTGCGACAATTGAATAGCAAAACGTATAATAATTTTTGGCGCCTGCGACATTTAAATAGCAATACGTATGATAAGGAATTTGCTATTTTTTTTGTTAATTATACGTTTAATATTTTCTTTCGTGAGTTTAACTTAATTAATTTATTTAAGATATTTCTTCTTAATAGTGGCAATTACCTGTGATAACTTTGGAAAATCAAATACGTGTACGTGGTATTTGATACATAGTCCCCAATTTGCAATATGACTCTACATTAGGCGTTTTACAGAAGTTGCTTTACAAATTAAGTCGGAAACATAGGCGTTGATAGGGTGTAAAGGGGTGCAATTGCAAACCCTCTCTCTCCAAATTTTACAGATTTCTATGAATTCTACTAAAGATATAATGTATTCTGTAATCTAATTTATTTTAAACGTTAAATAAAAATATCTGGTATTAGTAACTAAATGAAATAAAAATGAAAAGTACTTAATATTTTCCGTATTATTACAAAATAAAACAATATTTGAAATATTTTGGAAATTAAATCGTAATGTACTAGATAATGCTTAGATACAGATGGAATTCCCTGGAAATAATCTAGGGGGCGCCCGTGGTAGGAACGCCTCATTTCTATTTAGACTTGACAAAACTATCAAGCAGATCGCAACAGCGCTTAGCATATTATGACAACAATTTATTTTTTTTTTCCAGATGAATTACAAAGACAGCTTCAGATATCAAATCCTAAAGTGATCTTTGCGATCAACGAAACAGTAGCAGTCCTAAAGGAGGCTCTGAAACTAATCAAAAGGGACATACCAATCATTACCATCAATCTAAATAACGACCTACCTGATGGCACAGTACGTTACTCTGAATTAGTTGATACTAATACAGATCTGAGTGTCCTTAAAGAAGTTAAGTATGATGTAAATGATGTAGCGTTTTTACACTACTCTAGTGGTACTACCGGGCTTCCTAAAGGCGTGGAACTAACACATAGAAATGTTGTAGCAAATAGTCAGCAACAGAATACAGAATGCAAGTTGTTTGAAGATACTACAGGTAACTTTCTAAATAATATTTTGTATTGGGTGTAGGAGCTTTGAACGAGTGCCTTTGAAGGATTTATGTTGCTGGGACTATGGATGTGAAAGCGTACTCGTAAGCTTGACAAAAGATGTCTTACAGAACATCGTTCTTAAGGTGGTAAATTAGTGTAGTTCGACCGGAAAGTTACCACCGCCACACTTATTTTTAGCGCGAAGCAGTTTTTGCGTTTTAATGGAAGATTGTGGTTGCTGGCACACTTTTATATGATGCGACCGGTTTAGTCCTCGAGAGTAGCAATCTGTTATTGACTTCAGATAGTACTCATGTTCTATGTGAAGTTGCTTATACATACCATCAGATGGACCGCATGCTAGTTGGTCTTTTTAATCTCATAAAAAATCGCCGGCATTGAGATGAATGGAATTCATAAAAAGGACGTAACAAAACACATTTGAATTCATATAAGAACACCTGTCGTTTCATCAAAACTTTTAAAAGCCATTGCACTAAAAACTTCTAATTTCAAAACTTTTTTTTTTCAGAGAATCATCAAGATGTATCGTTAGCAATTCTGCCAATATTCCATTCTTACGGACTCAATGTTGTAATGTTACACAAACTGTCTCGCGGGTTGAAACTAGTTACTCTCCCGCGGTTTGAACCAGAGACAATGGTGAATGTGATGAGTAACCATAAATTCGACAGTTTGTTTTTGGCGCCACCTTTAGGTAATATTATTTATTATCTGTGTTAATTATTTTAGTATACCAAATGACTTATTTAAATATTGAAATAGAACAAATATTTAATTAGTCCAAATTGATATTGATCATAGGTACGTTGCTTTCTTTAGGACGGCTGATGTTATCTTGAGTTTATTTCTACATCATTCCACTTAACCATTGCAACAATCTACATACATTTTGTTGTTTATTGTTAGGTGTTGAAGGTACGATCGCGGTTGCTGAATTAATTGGTATTTTATAGACCGTTATATTTTCTTCTTTTCATATAGAAATTTATAGATAACAATAAAAATATTTAAATGTAAACTATTTTCATAATGATAAATACATTTTTAATCATCTTTCACGTCCACATGTTATATAAATATTTAAATTTAAAAATGGAAACAGTTTAAAAAGAACAACATTTCAAAAATAGAAAATACAATGAAGCTTCACGCTCATGTTCCACGTATGATTTTTTATTTCGTCATGTGGACGTAGCCACAGCGACGTGCAAATGGCCAGTGACAATTAAAAAAATACTGCCTTTATTTTGTCGGTGGTTTTCCCACATTTTCTCTGGACTCTACAACTATTTATTTTTCTCCGAGCGTTAATTACTTTATGAGTATGATTATATACTTGTTAATATTTTATTGCCAAAAACTTAAATTTTGGTTTAAAAGTAATGGCTAAATTACAAATCTTAGGTTAAACAAAATTAAATTCACGAATATGTAAATAATGCAAAAAATTATGATTTATGATTTATATGATTTTACGCTTTAAGTATATAAATTATTTTATTTTATAATAAAATTCATAAGAAGGTATTTTTAATCACTACATAGTATAAAACAAAGTCGCTTCTCGCTGTCTGTCCTTATGTATGCTTAAATCTTTAAAACCACGCTTCTTCTACGATTTTATTGCAGTTTTTTTTAATAGATCGAATGATTCAAGAGAAATATATCTAATGACAATTTTCGTAAGTAATTAATTATGGCTATTTAGTGATACCACGTCCATTTTAATATTCTGTTATATGCATGTTGAAGTGGGTGTGACGTCAGAAAGGTCAGAGTCTTCATTGCAATCCATTCTTGAAGGTTTCAAGTAAAACGCAAGAGTTATTTTTCTTCGATTTATTCAAAGTTGAGGAGGTTAGATCGCTTCGACGGTTGAACAAGAATCTTTTTATAGCGACAGGCGCTCGCACTTTTATAACAAAGTTAGGTGAAGTGACAATAACACATTTATGGAGGGTAGAGTAAATTAACATCTCTAAAAATCTCTAAATATTGCAAATTTAATAAACAAACAGTTTTCGATCTTTAAACTAACTCAAAAAATATTTTCGGCGAAAATATTTTTTGAGTTACATCGCATATCCACGAGGATATCCACGAGGATATGCGATGTCCCGCCAACATGTATGTACGTATGAAGTAATAGTTTACTTCTCTCACAATAATTTCAAGGTGGAACAAGTATGCCGCCATGTGCCACCACTATAACTATTTTGAGCCTGAAGAAGTACTTGCGTTTCGATGAAAGGGTGTGGTTGTCGGCCCACTTTCATATGAGGCGAGCGTGAATCCTTGGGAGTAGCAACGCATTTGGATTTCAGATTCAACCTCTGTTTAATAGGAAGCTGAGTACGTATGTCCACGGGCGGCAGTGATTTTACCGTGAGGTAACTGCGAGCTCGTTTGTTATTTCAGTTGAATAAAAAAGATTATAAAAATGAATAGTCATCATCATATGATTGTCCACTTCTGGATACGGGTCTTCTCTTAACTTTTTTCTCTCAACTAAGTGTGGGATATATTATTTGAAAGGTTCCCCCTCATAGACAAAAAAGAACGTTTCGTGAGTAACACAGCTAACAACCCCATTCGTCCATCGAAATCGAAGGATTGCTCCACGCTAAAAATATATGTGGACCTTCACGGTTATAGAGTAACAGTTCTATTACCTTTTAATAATGTTGTACGTGTGTTTTCAGTACTCTTTCTCGGATCGTACCCACAAATTACTTCGAAACATTTTGAACGATTAAAATGCTTAGTGTCGGGCGCAGCGCCGTTGCCGCCAGCAGATATTGAGAAGATAATGGCTAAGGCGGAAAAGGTAAAAAAATAATCCATTACTAACATTGATGTGCATGGGTCTTCTGTCAGGCGTTCAGTGCGAGAGGCCTTAGACCTTAGGCCTTAGCGCTACCGACGAAAACATATTGGTTGAGGTCACATACCTGTATGTACTTAAAAAAAAACTTTACCTTTATTAAATTTTATCTTATATACTATGTACATAATTAAGAAAAATAAAAGTCGGAATTCGAATCTAGGATCCTCTCAGAATGAGTCTCCGTGGTTTAATCATTGGGATTCTTTTACCATTGGGTACAACTCATTATAGCCCCACTTCTGGGCACGGGTCTCCTTCCATTCGCCAACGCGAATGTCGGTTTATTTCAGTTTTTGGTATAGGGTGCTGCAGGATTTAGATTTGGCGACATTTTTTTAGGTCGTCAAATAACAGTACCATTTGAATTTTGATATATTTAATATTCGTAAAACATTCGCATCAATTCATGCGAATGTGTATAATCGGTACATCGCTAATATATTATACATACAACGGAACTGTGTAACTACGGTACAAAGATCAAATCATCAAATATTTTCAAATTTCATAACTTTAACTTTAAACATGTTCAGTGAGAATTAAATTTAACCCAAACTCCGATTATGTTCAGAGTTGCAAATATCTCAACAAGCCGATTCAGGTAACAAGAAGATTCTTATTTAATAATCTCTTTATTTTTATTTAATTCCCTTTGACGCGTGTAACTGTGTGAAAATATGATTTTAGGAAAGATTTTTGTTTGCTATTTGGGGCGGGTCTGAAAAAATGGTCTGCAAAATGGACTATAGGTATATCGTCCCTGTAGTCTCGGGGTCAGAATAGGGCTACGGTATCCCCTGCCTTTCGTAAGAGGCGACTAAAAGGGGCTTCCGGGGTTGCAGGCGGCTAGAGTGGGAGCTCGAACCGTTCGGTCAGGCGATCCCGAGAAGGACGGCGGTATATGTGGTCGCATACCGTCGTAAAGACTAGACGGGGCGGTGGGCCCAGCCGCCCATCTGGGAGGAGCCCGATGGGGCAACGCACTCAGAGGATTCCGGTTGCGGTCGGACCGAGTTCCCGGAGTCCTCTTTATAGCGCCGAGGACGGCCACCGGGGGGATTTTAGTGCGGTAAAAATCCTACATAAACCCACATAATACCTTTTGAAGGTTTCCCCCTCGAAAACAAAAAAAAAGGTATATTTATTTTTTGCTCTTTTTGTACTTACTCGTATATGTGTCTAGCGGGATGCTGTATCTTCCTAAGTTTAGTGTAATAATTTGTTTTCTGTCTCCGTATGTACCTATGTTTAATATTTTATATATCTATTTTATATTATGTCTTAAGCTGTGAAATAAATGTTTATCTATCTTTATTGTCTTTCCAGAATGATCTCCATTTTAGCCAAGGTTATGGGTTAACGGAGACGGGACCATTAGCAACTATCAATCCTATCGGTCACAAGAATTTCAAATCTGTTGGATTTGCTTTACCCAATGTGGAGTTGAGGATTGTAGATGGAAATTTTAATAACTTAGGCCCGAATAAGGTGAGTTCTTATTTTGTGCTTGTATGTTTATTATCTCATTTTCCCATCAGGCTTTTATATTATAGTGGAGGCAGTGAGCATACAATTAATCTGTTGCTAAATGGCTACATCTACCCATGGAGGTCTGTTATAACCCTGAGAGATAGAGAGATATGAGACTAATCTAACTCAATTTTATATAAGTATTTCTTCCTTACTACAACTTGTATCTTTTATCTAACTGAAGTAGCAAACAAGCATGCAGTCCACCTGATGGTAAGTGGTCACTGCCGCCCATGGACATCTGTAATCAACTACATACAGAATATAAGTTCCATCTGAAGTCAATCACAGATGCGTTGCTACTCCCGAGAACTATGATGTCGTTTCAATGAAAGTGTGCCAGCGACGCTAGAAATAGGTGTGGCGGTGGTACTTCCCCGGTCTAACTACACTGGTTCTATCACCTTGTAAAGTCGAACATCCTACCCTCCTTCCTTCTTATATGCCAGATCTATGTCATATGTCATCTTTACCCTGATAGACTCCCGGGGATAACACTAAGAGTACAATATTAATTGATAAATTAATATAGAGAGAAAATTTTAACATAAAACCAATCGAACTGTTCTGTGGGGGTAAGGATTTGGTCATTGCCAGTCAATCTTTCAAACCCGAACAGATAGTATTGCTGTTAATATAGCTTTGTTAAGGATGTTGTCGCGAGGCTTTTTAAATTAAACCTTATACCTCGACTCGACAACCCATTATTGTCCCACTGCTGGGCACGGGTCTTCTCTCAGAATGAGGCCATAGTCCACCGCGCTGGCCTAGTGCGAATTGGTGGACTTCACACACGTCCGAGAACTTTTTTTTAAGAACTCTCGGGTGTATAGGTTTCCTCACGATGTTTTCCTTCACCGAAACCTTATACCTATTCCAGTTTAATTGGGGCGACTTTTAAGAATGAAGTAACGAACGAGAATGCAGTTTATATGATGGAAAGTGGTAATTCACACAAAGCAGACGCTACCTGAAGTTGGTTGCAGATGAGTTGCTACTCCTGTGGACTAAATTGTTTGCTTCATAGGATAGTGAGTCAGTTGTTAGCAGGCGATTAGCAACTTCATAGAAAAAGTACTTATTTTTATTGAAACGAACTTGCAAAATAACCTTTATCGGAATTCCCCAAATCTCTTACGAGTACGTGTAAACTAAATTCTCCATAAATTTACATTGTAATAAATGATACCGGATATTTGATCTAATCAATTTTCATTATGCGAGCAATGGCAAGTTCTGATACTTTTTAGGAAATTTTAAGCTTGATTTCCGTAGAGTGCGTTTTGCGATTACAAATCGTTGGCATAGTTGTCATTAAGTCGTCATAAGTTGGCAGAACTATCTGAATCATATGTGATATATATATATTTTTTGATTGCTCGTTGTTTTTGAAAAAGTTTTTGACTTGAATAATGAATGCTAATACTTTCTTGTTGTCAAAATCTTTTACTACCTTGCTAATTCTCACTGTTATTATCGTAGATAAAGTCATGTCTCTGGTAATTTCATTATACCAAAAATTTTATGTAGTGAGATTTTGGTTGATGAAAAACAGTGAATTGCATTATTTAATTCGTTGAATGTAAAATAATTCAAATTACCCGTAAATTTCCGGAGCAGCTGCATCAAGTCAGTTGACAGTCAATGTCTAAATACATTTTAACCAGATTACCAAAGAAAAGAGGTTATTACTCACAAATACATATGTATTTATTTATAATTTTCCTTTCACCATATTGATGGCAGAAAATGTCTGGAGTAAAAAGAAGAAAATCATGAAAGTATAAAGTCAAAAAATAGCATTTATCAGATTCACCACTATGATCAGATTTAAGTAAATAAAGAGGAAATTTTACTATACAGATGATAATCTTAATATATATAAATTACGTGTCACTTTATTTGTCCGCAATGGACTCTTAAACCTCTGAACCGATTATAATCAAATTTTCACAACGTGTGCATTTTGATCCAACTTAAAAGATAGGATAGTTTATATCTTAATTTATAGTTATTTGTTTATGTAACATTTCTTTAACTACAGCAACGCGTGGCCGGGTCTGCTAGTTGATATATAAATATGTTTATATCTTGCTTGTTATTGTCCAGGGCGATGATCTAAGTAACTTTGTGAAATAATTTATCGTAATATGTCTTACCTGTTTTTTGTACCTTTGAAGGTGTTTGATTTCTTTTTTGAATTTCATAGGCTTTAGGTTTAATTGTTTCACTAATTTTGATTTTAGGAACATTCTCGCCAATTTCTGTTTTGATGGTGAGGTCAGAGAGACACTCTTTTTTAAAAATATGATTGCAGTTTTTTGTACATTTGTGAATTTTAACATTGTGATATGACGGCTTGACTGGAGACGTACTACTACAACTTCTACTTTAAGCGTGATGCAATTCTTGTATCTATATATTAATACGTGAAGCAAAAACTTGTGATTCGTTTTTAAGATACTTGCTGCGAACGGAGGATGATGAAATTATGCACGGTTACAGTTCATGTAGAAAAGGATTACTAAATACTAATATTTTTTCAAATAATGCATAAAACATACCTATAATCAATTAAAAACGCATCACACACACTCCCTTGCATTTGACACAAACACATAAATAATAAACGAAAAAAAAACATTCAATGTCTTACTCTGAAAACACCTAACTTCAAAAATGTCAGATGTCTTTGCCAAAATGCTGCTATTGCTTTTAAATGCTTAGTTAATTAAAACCTCTTTTTACCTGTAACGGGTTACTTTAATCAATCAAATCCATACAATTTATTAATTGAGAAATATTCGTGCTACTTTGGACAATATGAAGTTTCGTTTTTTAAGTTAAATTATGGTCGAATTTTGACCGTTGTCGCAACGGTCAAAATTCGACCATGGTAGACCATCGACCATCGACATATGAGGTGGCCATTTTAGCCCTAAGAAATATATATGAATTTAGAAAGAACCTCTGTTCTATGTTAATTTGTGGATTTACATATGTAGTATTGACCACTAACCACCAAGTGGATTGCATGCTCGTAGCTACTTCTGTGTCATAAAGAAAAACAAAAATTACCTTGATTAAATTCACCGCTAAGAATAGTGTTGTCTGCGTATTAAGTAACCAGTTATTTGAGGAAGTAATTGATACCTTTGACATATCATCATGCCGTAATTGTTTTGATATCCACTTGTTTGAGAACAGTGACGTGTTCGTTTTTATAGACAGTTATAACCGGTTACATGTAATATGATATTTAGCAGGTGTATTGAATAAATTCTATTTTTGTGGTTTATAAGAAACAATTACTTTTTGGTAATATATAGCATGTCATATTAAGTATAGTCTGTTCTTATGCAAGATGTTATTTTCGTATCACCGCCGCACCTATGTGCCAGGTGGTAGAACCAGTGTAGTTCGACCAGGAAGGTACCACCGCCACACATATTTCTAGCATTTCTTGCGTTTGCACGTCGGAGTGTGCGGTGGAGGGGACCATCTTAATCCTCGGGAGTAGCAAAACATCTGTGATTGACTTTAGATAGAACATTAGTTCTTTGACTTTGATAGTCGTCCTATGTTGCGGCGTGGCGTCGTCGCTTGGCGCGTAAGGTCTGTGGACCTCGAGGATCCCCTCCTTACCCGGGCAATTCCCTCAATAGATACATTGTCCACCGGTGTTTTGTGCTGCAGTCAGGCAGTGTTACAGCCTTCGGCCTTCTAAGACTGGTTCTATGAAATGGCTTACTGTTCATGGGCCGTAGTGACCTAAACTTAAGGTGGACCACAGCTTCGTTTGCTACTTTAATATTATAAGAAGAAGTCTCGGTCTTCATGGTTCGGTTGTTGAACAACCTAATTTGCGAAATAGTTCTATTAATTTCCATAAAATATCATAAGTGACGATATCTCTTTTAGTAACTTAGCTTGGTAAGCTGTTATAATTGTTAGGTAGTAATTATGACAAGAATTTATTTATACTATAAGATAGGGTCTGTCCGATTTCATTGGTATTTATTAAAATGTAATGTTTGCTTTGATTTGAACTATGTTTATAGGTCGGGGAGCTCTTAATAAAAGGGCCGAACGTTATGAAAGGATACAAAAACAACCCTGAGGCAAATAAGGACGTATTTTTGGAGGGCGACTGGTTCCGATCTGGAGATTTAGGGAGCATCGGTGAAGACGGCAGTGTTTATATACGTGACAGATTGAAAGAGCTTATTAAGGTACTGGTATTTTTAACTTCTTCCAAATTGGTATGTATATTCCAAGTCGCGTCGACCATGTAACAGTGTAATATCGCCAAAAATAATTCAAAAACCTGATATGAAACGAAATACAATACCTGCTGCGAATTTTCCAGCCACCCAGAGTTGACTGGTAGAGAATGCCAATAGGCAGTAAGTTTTCCCTTTTGTCACTTTTATTTTATAGACGCAATACAAAAATAAAAAAAAACAATTCCGTGATTATTGATATTGATTATTTATATTGTAATTCTAATCTAATTAATTCTCTATCGATGATATTCTTATCACATATTTTTTATGCTTATTTGCCTTCCTATATTTATAGACTTAGTTTTAAAATTCCTTTGTGGTATGCAGATCTGTAATCAATTCGAGCTAAGATTAGAGTCTTGCCGGAGTTTGACCGCAAATGCCCCCGAGGACTAAGTTTCAACGCTTCGGATAAGTATGTCTCCCTTACCACAAAGAGCAATTAAAAGCCAATTATCGATTTTGTGTGCCCATTCATCTCAATAACTAACATTCTATATAAACAACTTTCTCTAGTAATCTAGACTTTCAAGGTGGTAGAACCAGTGTAGTTCGACCGGGGAAGTACCACCGCCACACCTATTTCTAGCGTGAAGTATTTCTTGCGTTTCGATAGAAGGGTGTGGTTGCCAGCACACTTCTATATGAGGCGACCATTTTAGTCCTCGGGAGTAGCAACGCATCTGTGATTGAGTTCAGATAGAACCCATGTTTTATATAAAGTTGTTTACAAATGTACATGGGCGGTCGTGAGGCCATGACCACTGAGCATCAAGTGGACAACATGCTCGTTTGCTGCTTCAATTAGATAAAAAAATGACTAACATATTATAAACGACTTTCTCTAGTAATCTGGACTGAGGAAGAGCAGTGTATGAATAACGCGGTTATTCCCAGTCGCGGGGACAGACCGATGCCCAGAATATGACCATTGTAAAATATATGCATGCAATGCAATTTCACATTCCTTATTAGCATAATGAATACCCAGTGACGTCATTATAATGTGCTGCATTCAAACGTCACGTCATAGCGTCAGCACGCAAAACCTTTACAATAGTCGATCTATTGTAAAGGTATTGCGACCTAATACCATACCATCAATGGTATGGTATTTTATTTTCATGTAATTATGATGATGTGACACTAACTCACAATTACCGGGACATTTTGTCGTATTGTCGTAAAATATATATAGCAGTGTCTATTAATAGCCAGGAAGCGTATGTCTAATTTTCGTGGGTCAGGATAGTTTATACAGATATCATTTTAAATTTCGAATATTAAAAATGATATCTATATGTCTTAAAATTGTTGTTAATTGGGACCTGAAGCTAAAGACTTAAGTTTCTGTCCTTAAGTTTCTTGATTTGGTCACCGCGCTCAATGCTATGCAATAGCTTAAAACTATATAATTAACTCTTAGATTTTTAATTAGAAGCATTCCTGCGTTTCAGTGGAAAGATGTGGATGGCCGGCAATTTTCATAGAAGACGGGCACTTTACTCCTCGAGAAAAAAAAAACTCTTTCTTTATTCATAGCCCCACACTAGGATTTTCTCCTGTGTCGTGGGTACCATAGACACACGCAAGACGAATACACAAACACCCAGACCCAGAACATGAATCTAAACTCATCATTCAGATATCTGTCTAGCCGGGAACCCGGGACCCATTTCGCGTCAGACCGGTGTGGTAACCGCTCAGCCACGCGGGTCGTCAAATAGCAACGCATTAATTTCAGATAGAACCTCTGTCCTATATGAAGTTACTTCGGATGTTCATAGGCGGCAGTGTTCAATTACCATCTGGTGAACTCCATGATCATTTGCTATTTCAATCTAATAAAAAATAATTTAAGTGCTTCATAGGCGGCGGTCACTACCTTTTATTTTGTCGAGGGGGAAACCTTCAAAAGGTACTGTACGCCGTGGGAGCAGCGATGCATGGCTATGCTCGGCATTGCAAAGAGGACTCCGGGATCTCTAAAAGAACGCAATCGGAATCCTCTAAGCGCGGTGCTCCATCGGGCTCCTCCCAGGTGAGCGGCTGGGCCCACCGCTCTTACGCCTCTTACGACAGGCAGGGGGTACCGTAGTCCTATTCTGATCCCGGAACTAGAGGGACAGGCAGTCACTACCTACGATTGATATATCGGGCATTTATTTCAATTCCATAAAAACTAGATCTAGCTAGTTTTGATCATATCTAATTGAGATGTACAATTTTCAATTTTAATTTCAATCTTGCTTCTTTAAAGGTAAGCGGGTTCCAAGTACCACCAGCAGAGTTAGAAGCTGAATTGAAGGAGCATCCAGGAGTGTTTGATGCTGCGGTTATAGGTATTAAGGACTCTAAGAGCGGAGAGCGACCAAAAGCTTTCGTTGTATTGAATGAAGGATTTAAGACTACGGGCGATGAAATTATGGACTTTGTTAATTCAAGGGTGGCACCGTATAAGAAGATAAGAGAATTGATATTTTTGGATGTCATTCCGAAAAATCCTTCTGGAAAGATTTTAAGGAGGTTATTGGTTGAGAAGTTTGCTTAGGTTACGCAATATATGGATGTAAATATTGTTGATTTTGTCGAATATTTTAATAAATGTTTATTTTTCAATTGTAATTATTACTGTGAGTATAGTTCAAGAACATTTTTATAACATCTAATAACTTATAAGCAAACGAGCATTTAACACGATGGTGAGTGGCCACTAAAGTCAAACAGAGCAAACGTAACCTAACACAAATTTGTTTTTTTTTCTTAAGACTAAACAACTTATTTTAATAGAGTCGAGTCTTATAAAATTTTGTCGAGTGATTTATACTTATAAGACATAAAATATAGAGTCTCATCGTCATTTCTAGCTACTTGATTTATTCCTCCTGAATAGCAATGCACATGCGGCTGACTTCGTTGGAAGGGTGTGGTTGCCGGCACACTTTTGATGGGGCCTACAGTAAGGGAGCACGTTTCGGCGCTGGCATTCTCTAATAATAATAATAAATTTCTAATAAAATAAGAAATTAATTATTATTGGAGAAAGCATTGAGCCAAATCTAAAATTAAAGTGAAGGAGTGCGTAGATAAAAATTGAGTCAGTTAAAAATGTAATTTATTAATCATATTTATGGTTGCTAGATTCGAAAACAACTTTCGATTTGAAAGTGCTGACCTCGTGAAATATTCTAGAATTAATTCAAACGACGTATTACATAAGGTATTTCCATAAATTGACAATTATACTGACCATGAAATAGGAATATCTAAATTGAGGGAAAAAATGATAAAAATGTCGTCGAACATCTAAAAAAAATAATTTATAACTTAAAATGTCAGTTTTGACTAATCATCGCATAGCCCAAACGACTAAAATGGAGCCATGGAATTTCGACAACAGGTTTATTTGATAATGTAAATAGGTGGGTAGGTTACCTATTTCTTTGTCCCTGTAGTTCCGGGACCAGAATAGGGTACTACGGTACTACGGTATCCTCTGCTTGTCGTAAGAGGCGACTGAAAGGGGTTTCTGGGGTTGCGGGCGGTAAGAGTGGGAGTTCGGACCGTCCAGGCAAGTAACTCCGCGAAGGACGATGGCATGTGTGGCTGCATGCCGTCGTAAACACCGAGGGGCACGGTGAGCATGAATCGGTCACCGGTGAAGGGTCAAATAGGGGCATTGCGCTCGGAGGAGTCCGGCTGTGTTCAGTTGGAGATCCCGTAGTCCCCCACGTAGCACTAAGGACGGCTACCGGGGGGGTTTTGGTGAGGTAAAAATCCAGCATAACCCGGCGTTGCTCCCACGGCGTTGGGTACCTTTTGAAGGTTTCCCCTTCGATAACAAAAAAAAGGTTACCTATTTCTAAGAAAAGATTTTCTGATATTCGAAAAGAAAGAGGTTGTGGTTCTAAACCTATTCTTGCCTATCCTTTTCAATGTTTTGTAGTATTTTAAACTAGTTGAATCCCGCAGCTTCGCCCGCGTTAAAAAAAATCGATTGTGAGAGTAAGATATTTTGCCATAGTAAAAGTAACTTATATGTTAATCCAGAGTATCAGCTAACTCTCTACCAAATTTCATGAAAACCGCTCGAGCCGTTTACCCGTGAAGAAGTTACAAACATACACATACACAAACTTTCGCCTTTATAATATTAGTGAGTAAGATGATAAGATTAAACTGAACTTACGGATTCGTAGACAAAGCAGTTAACACCACGTACTTACCTATTTTTATAAAAGTGGTAAAGCAAACCTAAATGCAGTTCTGATGTCCTGATGAAAAACGTTACTGTCTGTTACAATCATCTGTGAACAATTTCACATGAAACAGGGTTTCTGTCAGAAGTAACCACTACCTCAGTTTTACATAAAAAAAAAACCTACATATGCATCATTAACTATTTGTTGCTTGCGATATTTTTACAATTTCTCGTACGCTAAGGTGGTACAACCAGTGTAGTTCGTTCTTGCGTTTCGATGGAAGGGTGTGTTTGCCGGCACACTTTCACATGAGGCGACCATCTTAGTCTATTATAGTATTGATAATATTGACTTCAGATGGAACCCATGTTCTGTATGAAGTTAATTACAGATGTCGATGGGCGTCAGTGACCACTTACCATCAGGACTGCGTGCTCGTTTGCTACTTCAGTCAGATAAAAAAATTCTTACTTCTTCAGTTTTTTTAATACATCGAAGTAGCAAAAGGGCATGGTGTTTAACCGATGGCCAGTGGCGCGTTGAAGTACCAATTGTTTATAAAAATAGTTTTAACTGAATTGAAATAACAAAGCCAGAGTTTAGATAAGGTAATAAGAAAACCATAGATCAGATAACTTATGATAAATAACATCATACTTTTAATTACAATCATCATGAAACCGTTCATAAAATACTTCTCCGTACATAATCCACATTATGTCACGTCCACTTAACTTAATAAATCAATTACTATAATTGGACGCTTCAACAAAAATGTACATCAATACATCTTTTCCACTTAACGTCAACGATATTTAATGGGTTCATTATGTCCAGTGAATAATTGAAGGAGTATTTTAATTGGCATAAGTACCGGTTATACGGAGGCTATAGATTTTACATAATGTATATGTGGCATGGTTTAAAGGTGACCTTTGTATGGACCTCTTATGAAGGCACCTTATGATTTTTTTGATATTTCTGTAGGTCTATTTTTCTCTGGTATAAAAGTGCTAGGGTAATAAATATATATTTGTATTATAGAAATAGCGAACGAGTATATAGTCCACCTGATGATATATGGTCACCGTCCTTTTTTTAACGTCATGGAACCTTTTTTCACTGCTGGGCAACAGAGGTGTTTCGGAGTGCAGTTCCAGCTTGCACCAAGGGGCAGGAATTGGTAGGTGACTTTGATTACCCTGATTACCCATGAGGCGCAGCGGTTAGCACACCGGTCCGACGCGTAATGGGTTCCGGATTCGATTCCCGGCCAGACAGGTATCTGAATGATGAGTTTAGATTCATGTTATGTGTCTGAGTGTTTGTGTATTCGTCTTGTGTGTGTACATTGTGCCCACGATATAGGAGAAAATCCTAGTTTGGGGCTATGAGACTAGAATGCGTGTGTTTTTAAAAAGAAGAAAAAAAAGGTACGCTTGCGCTTGGTTACTGCCCATGGACATCTATGATGGTAACCTAAGTGGTAGAACTTTTAGTAGTATTACTTCGAAAGCACCACCGCCACACCTATTTCTGTCTCATAACAACATGCGCTGATGTGCTTTTCGACCTAAAGGGAGTAATAAGGGAATACGTAGATATTCGATGTATTGTCCTCCGGGGGTGTATCTTTGGTCTGGTCTAAATTCAGGTAAGACAAATTTTATCTAGGTTTTTTTAGTTTGAGTACATTGCAGTGGCCACCTATCATAAGGTGGACTACTTACTCGTTCGCTATATACTTTCATATTATAAAAAACGGTTTGGCAAGTAAAGGGTCATTAATATATCTCTACATAATATAAAACAAAGTTGTTTCGCGCTGTCTATCCCTATGTATGCTCAAATTCTTAAAACTGCGTTACGGATTTTTATGCAGTTTTTTAAATAGATTGATTCAAGAGGAAACTTTTTATGTATAATACATGTATAATATAGTGGAGGAACATTGATAATTTTAGATTTAGCTAGTTTCTTTCATAAAACATAGAATGTTGAATTAGGTTGTGACCTTCGTATTTGGTATATCTATGTGGGCTGTTTGGATTGATTAATAACACAAAAACGCAAATTTTACAGGAGAAACACGTAAAAAGTAAACAATGCCCTTGTGTTTATCTTTTAAATGAATAAAGTTAAAGTAATACTAATATAAAAATGAAAAGGTCAACACAGTGTGGTTAGATGATCAAGGTTCCATTCGGGCCTATTTGGATAAACTTAATACTTGACTTAAAATTCACGATTTTTTAGCTGTGCGGTTATTAATGCAAAGATTCGATACAATACAATACAGTACAAAACGCCTTTATTGTACACCAAAAATATATACTAAAAATAAAACCACATCACTACATAGTATAAAACAAAATCGCTTCCCGCTGTCTGTCCATATGTGTGCCTAGATCTTTAAAACTACGCTACGGATTGTAATGTAGTTTTTTTTAATAGATAGAGTGATTCAAAAGGAAGGTTTTTATGTTTAATACATGCCTAATATAGCGGAGGAATACCGATAATTTTAGATTTTTAGGCGCCGGGTCAACTCGTAAACATGCGGTCAACTAGTACAATAGGCGTCTTATCAGTAAGATAACGATCTCTCCCAGACAATCTAATATTTGTAGAAATAACACTTTTAATTGCAAGAAAGATTAGGGGTGTACAATCTACTAACTTACGGCCTTGATAATTATATAACTTTGATACGATTTGTGTATTATGTGTGGGTGGCACATAAAAAGTTAATTCTAAGCTCTAAGTGTTGAACACTGGGATCGGCTCAATATAAGAAAATTATGCGCATATTTCTTATTCTCCATTAATCATTCAGCTTACATTTTAAAACATTTTTCAAATTAGTACTGTCAAGATTGTAATTGACCTTTGGAAATTTATTTAAGTTCAAATTCTTATCGCTTTGTATCTTTTATATTGTTATTTATAAAGATAATTGTGCAAAGTAGTGATGTAACGATTGTAATTTTTTGGACATTCGCGAATGCGAATGATATTTTTTTCAGTTTTTAGTGTGGGGAATCAAGGATTTAGATTAGTCGACCTTTTGTTTTTTAGTCGAGTGTGTTTAACATTCAATGCCAGTAGGATTTTGACGAATACTTCCTCGATGCCGTTTGAGCGCATCTGGCGTGTTGCTGGCATGGCGATAAACCACATGTATGTATACACCACATGTATGAATGTATATTATTATTATTATCTTTATAAAAAAAAACATTTTTCGGATCCGAGTGGTCGGCACACAGGATGCCAGGTGCCGTATACTCGGTTCTGAGAGCTAGGGATGGCAATAGTTTAGCAATGGACGGGATGCTCGGTCGGATCCGTGTGCAGCACCGCTTCTATGGCCCCGCCAAACTCGGATCCGAGTGAAGGGCACTAAATGTGTTAAATTGCAGGTCGTTTTCAACTTAGTCCACCTGATGGTAAGTGGCCACTGCCGCTCATGGACATCTGTGATCAACTCCATACAGATCGTGGGTTCCATCTGAGGTCAATTACAAATGCGTTGCTATTCCCGGGGAAGGTGATAGTCGCCTAACGTGAAAGTGTGCCGGCATCCACACCCTTCTATCAAAACGCAAGAAATGCTTTACGCTAGAAATAGGTGTGGCGGGGTACTTCCCCGAACTACACTGGTTCTACTACCTTGAAAAATGATGAATTTGGGAACCTTTCTTGCAAAGCACTGCAATTCAATATTCGCATACCATTCGCACAATTCTTGTAAATGCAAATGCGAATATTCGTTACGTCACTAGTACGAAGTAATGTCACGGCGATGTTCAAACCAGTTACAAGTAGCTGTTTTCGCGAAATTCCTCAAGCAAATAAACATTCAAACTTGGCAAGGACGTGGGATCAAAAATAAAACAGATACCTATATGTATATTCTTAATTGATGAGGTTTCTTTATATTTGACGTGAATATGCAGATGCTTTGTGTTTTGGTGCTAAGTTTTGCTTTTACGTCCTTGTAGTTCCGGGATCAGAATAGGGCTACGGTATCCTCTGCCTTCAAGAACGTCTGAAAAAATATTTGATGCTTATTAGGTACAACCGATAGTAACGTCAAATTTAAATTCAAAATTGATGAGATATAAGATGTACAATTATCTTAGTAGTACAAGAAATTAGTAGAGTACTTACTAGTTGAGTACTTAGTAGTTGTAGTACGAGTTTATTACATTTCGTCTCAAAAAATAAATAATAAGTAAATTGTTTTCGTTTTCACCCATTATTGCAAAGTATGCAAGGTATAAGAGGAGACAGAAGACTGAAGAGGACAGCGAGAAACCGTTGGATTCAGAAGGCACAGACCCAGTTGGAGTGGCGTCATTTAGGAGAGGCCTATGTCCAGCAGTGGACCTCTAAGGGCTGCTGGATGGATGGAAGATGCGAGGTACGGCCAATAGTGAAAACTTTAACGTGCGACTTAGCTTGGAATGTATGGGCGAAAAATATGGACAATAGTTGTTTTGAGTAACATTATTATCATAAACTAAAGGCATACTTCAGACTAGCTACAACGTAAAATAGGTGTTCCTAAATACACGAAAATAACCCCACTTTGCATGTACACTCCGCGCGGCACGTGCGACAATTTTAGGCAAAATCCACATAAACACAATGCCCAAACTATCTCATTCCGTATTCCGCAGACTTGAATTTTGAATGGACTACTGGACAATAACCGTCGCGTTTAGTACGTCGTTTTTACTTAACATTCACCGCAGAAGTCTAAAGGCAAGTATGTAGTAGTTACCGTAATATAATTTTTGTGTGTTTGTGTGCTTTGGGAAAATAATGGTGATAGAATTTAAATTTGCAAATTGAAAACTTAACATTTAGAGAGTGACTTTATGATTGTCCCCAAAAATATTTGTTTTTTTTTTCATAAAATGAAGTAGCAAATGAGCATGCAGTCCACCTGATGGTAAGTGAATACTGACGCCCATGGGCATATGTGAGCATATGTGAGCAACTTCATATAGAACAAAGGTTTTAAAGTCAATCACACATGCATTGCAACTTGCGTACCACTGATGTCACATTTATCACACTATGAAGTCTTTAGTGAGTATGTATTATCTAACATAACACGATTTCTTTTATAATATTGAAGTAGCTAACGGGCATGCAGTCCACCTGATGGTAAATGGTAACTGTCGCCTGTATACACGTATCAGTAGTCGACTATGATTTGAAACATTTAATTATTGAGAAAGACTTGAAGAAGACCTATGCTCAATAGTGGAAAAGTAATAGACTGCAAGCGAGGCATTAAAGCTATTCATTAAACTAGTCGTTAAAATGCAGTGAAAGCCTAGTGTTTCGCAATTTTCTTTCACGATCTCCGTGCTATAATCACTGGTAAGGTGCGTCTGATTCTTATGTTATGTGCATTTTAAAAATTAATTTATCGTTTGCTTTAACGATGAAGAAAAATATCGTAAAAAATCCTATACGTCGGAGTATTAAATAAATAAAGGTCGTAACGGAGTAAAAAGTCTTTGAAGTTCGTAGACTTGTTTGTGATTTAACTCCGGATGAACCTTTGGTACACATATTTCTGCCTAATAGAAGCAGGGATAAGGAAGACATACTTAACTGACTCGTTCTAATTTAGTCCTCAGCGGTACTCAGAAGCACATCTGTGGCCAACCTTAGGTAAGATAAGAAGACTCTGATTTTGTTAGGGGTTGATTACAGATGTACTGCCATAGACGGCAGTGGCCAGTCACCAATTGCTCTGTGGATAACATGGTCGTTTCCTCCTACCACAGTCACAAATCAACCAATCAGTTGGCATAGAGCCAGCGTGATGGATCATGGTCTAAACACTTTCACTGTGAGCAGCGACAGTCATTGGTTGACGATGAAATTTATATCCCTATTTTATTCATACTTTGTTCATTATCACTTCCTTTCCAGACTATATTTTTATATCATGTACTCACGAGAAGTTACCGTAGGTAAATTACGACATGGCTAAGGTATCCTCTGTTTGTCGTAAGAGGAGACTAAATGGAACTTCCGGGGTTGCGGGCGGCTATAGGACGGTGGCTTGTGTGGTTGCATGCTCTTGTAAACACCAGGAGGCACAGTAACCTCAAATGCTCCCGGGGAAGTGCCCGAAAGGGGCATCGCGCTCGAAGGATTCTGGTTGTGTTCCGTTGGAGATCCCAGAGTTCTCCTTGCAGCATGAGGACGGCCACCGGATAGGTTTTAGTAAGGTAAAAATTCCACATAACCCGGTGTTGCTCCCAAGCAGTCCGGCATCTTTCGAAGGTTTCATACTCGATAGCAAAAAAAAATGTAAATTACCACAAGTTCGAAAATGTTTATTTTGTAAGTGAAAGTAATATAAGGCAAATAAAAAACATATTTGAGTACTTCCACTCAAGATAAAAATTATGCACTTACATCCAACTAAAAATATTTTTTAAGTAAATTCAAATAAAAAAAATTTACTTGATAAACGAATAAGAAGAAAAAAGTCAGTAAGATACATCCGGGTTAAGATGATATGAGAGGACATTTAAACAGCTGAGTAGTTTATCAAACACTGCTAAAAATCATCGCAAATAAATCTGCTTTCCAATAAAAATATGCGTTTGTGGTCGCGGGCCCCCATCAAGACGATATTCCTAGAAATAGTAAATGGTAAACAATCATATCATATATACATTAAATGTAATTTAAAAGTAAATATTTGCATTAAGTTGTACAATTTTATATGCGTGTATTACACGTTCTTGCTGTAGTTATTCTTTGTTAATACTTCATTGAAAATTATAAACGATAGGTACATGTTTTAAGGTATAGGTAAGGTATAGTTATGTTTTACCGTACTTTCCACGCGTTTCGTATTGTAGTTAAAAACCGTCTGCACTAGATGCTCGTCTGCTACTTTTTATCTGACCGAAGTAGCAAACAAGCATGCAGTCCACCTGATGGTAAGTGGTTACGCTACCCATAGACACCTATAAGCAACTTCAAATAGAACATGGGTTTCTGAAGTCAATCATAAATGCGTTGCCGCTCCCGAGGACTATGATGGTCGACTCATATAAAAGTGTACCAGCAACCACACCCTTCCATCGAAACGCAAAAAAATGCTTCACGCTAGAAATAGGTGTGGCGGTGGTACTTCCACGGTCGAACTACACTGGTTTTACCACCTGCAAAACTACTAACTTTACAGTCGCACGCACACGAGCACTTAAATTAGAAAGAGGTACACAAGGAGATACACAAGATTACCGAGAGAAATCGACATGGAGACAGCATAATGGTTTTTAGTTATATGAATTTCTGCCACTCCAATATTATATGGCTAAAGAATCAAATTTTATATGTAAGGGCCCGGTATGAGAAAAATGTGAGGAGTAAAATCTACTGAACAATGACCTCGTTACGTTTACAGTTCTGATTACAAAATCGTTTACTTAGACAAAAGTTTCCTAGTAACAGACTTTCTTTGCAATTTGGTCGTATTATTTCTTAAAACGTAAATTCAAACAATACCAAAGCACAAATAATATGTAAACCCGCATTTCCATTTTTTGTTATCTTAACACTTAATTATATTATTCAAAACGTGTAAAAAATGTGTTGCATAATGAGAACAAAAACAAATCCGGCTTGCAAGAAGCTCACTATAAATAAACGTGTTGAAAACATTCTTTAGGTAGTCGTCTTATCAGTATGTTATGACGAGTAGCAAGCGATATAAATATGTAGTATTTTTTAAATATTATAGTTGTAATTGTACTACAGTACGATAGAGCAGTGATAGCCTAATGGTTGAAACTTGCCCTCTCGATCGGGAGGTCCGAGGTTCAAACCCAGGCAAGCAACCATTGATTTTTCTAATATTATATGCGTGTTAGAAATTAATTATCACTCCTTTTCGGTGAAGGAAAACATCGTGATGAAATTTACACACCCGAGAGTTCTTTAAAAAATAGTTCTCGGAGGTGTGTAAAGTCCACCAATAGGACGGCCTAAAACTCTCTCATTCTGAAAGAAGACCCGTACAACCCATTATTGTCGCACTCCCGGTAGTGCGACAATAATGGGTTGACGTCACGATAGTACAGTATTTTTTTCTTTGATATTAATTTAAGGTTTTTTCTTTGATACTTTATACTTTCTTACAAACAGTTGCTTACATATTCGTCCGATATCCGAGCTGTTCGTCTCGATCCGTGCGAGCTTCGTACTGTCGTACCATATACATACACCTTAAGCGAACGCTCGGCGGCGCTACATGGTAGGCGGAGTTAGGGTGTTATGTTTTTTCATTAAGGAATTTCTTGATTCGGTCGCCGCACTCAAAGCCCGCGATAAAAGCTATGCCTATTGCAGCTTATATATATAGCTTAAAAAGAGTGCGCAGCATGAGGAATTGGATGCTGCCCAGCATCATGGTGGCATCCGAGGACAACCAGATCTTCTACAGTGTCCGACACTGCACTGATCACACCTATCAAACAAAACCTACACCTGTAGAATTTGTTTCAACTGACAACAGTTTAAATTAAACTTAAAGCAATCTCTATCAAGTAACAAATTAAACATTCAAAATCCATACATACTGCAGTTTAACAAATTTCGCATTTTAGCTTACCTTCAAAATTTGTAAAGCGATATTAAAGCGACGTCTATTCCGATACTAAATCCAGGATCCTGTAAGCAAAGATCCTTACAAATGAGAAGCTAGACACTTTCAAGCAACCCTTTGACGTTGCGAAGAGAGTTTGATAATTCCTAGTTATAAATTTTACTTTGAGTTAACTGAATATTTGAAATGATTATGTTTATTTTTATTTTCGATTGATGTAGCAAACGAGTATGTAGTCTACCTCATGGTAAATGGTCACTGCCCCCCATGGACAACTGTAAGCAATTTGATATAGAATAGGGGTTCAATCTGAAATCAATCACAAATGCGTTGCTACTCCCGAGGACTAAGATGGTCGCCTCATTTACATGTAAGCAAGTAACCACAACCTCCCACCGAAATGCTAGAATTACTTCATGCTAAGAATAAGTGTGGCGGTGGTATTTCCGCAGTCAAATGTCAGGTTCTACTACCTAGTAAAAATATACTAATTTAAAAAAAAGCGTGGGGTGCATGGTGTCAATGGTTATAGATATTTTATTGACAGATATGAGTAGAGTGATTATCATTTCGATAATATCTTAAAAAGCACCCCACGCTTTGTTTTAAATAATATTTTTTTTTATTCACACTATTATTAATTTATATTCATTGAAATTTTTAACACTATTTTCTTAATTTAAATTCATTTAAATTTATTTTCTATTTTTTAGTTCGGTTTTCTATAAAAAGCGTGTTTTTTAGTTTTTTTAAACTATTATTTATTTTCTACTTTTTAGTCAAATTACAAAATTTTATCAAATTAGTGTATTGTCATCGGTCCTCAATAAATCTACAAAGTTTGAACGAAATCTGGCCGTTTAAAGTGGGTCAAAATCGCGCCCAAAGAAGTCGGTTACAAACAAACATACAGGTGAAGCTAATAATAAAAATTAGTATATTATTATGCAATAACATTTGTGCCACCTTGCGAATTAAATGCAATTTATTAATTTTACGGCAATGTAGCTTTATCCTTGTAGTGAACTAAAAACAAAAATTAGAATATTAACGCGATAGAATTCCTATAAATCGTCTCACAAATATTCGTGGAATCCGTAAACGCATAAAAAAGTGGCGCCTACATTTCAACGTATGCAAATTAGTAGTGTTTTCCCAACAATCTGAATATTAGCACTCAAAAATGAACATTATTTGTTACTAGTTGAATCCTGCAGCTTTGCCCACGTTACCAAAAATCGATTGTCCCGTCAGAATAAGATATTTTCCCACAGTAAAAAGTAGTCTATATATTAATCCAGAGTATCAGCTAACTCCCTACCAAATTTTATGAAAATCATTCCAGCCGTTTACACGTGAAGAAGTAACAAACATACACACTCACAAACTTTCGCCTTAATAATATTAGTACGATTGTGGACCGAAAGTTAGATACTCTGCGTATTAGTCATTCAAGCAACCTTGTGTGGGATCACGGACATGTCAACATTCTATGCATCGTTTCTAGACCGGACACAGAAAGTGACTTTTTTATCATATTGAAGTAGCAAACGAGCATGCAGTCCACCGGATGGTAAGCGGCCACTGCCGCCAATGGGCATCTTTAAGCAACTTTAGTCCGTCATACATGTATTGCTACTTCCGACGACTAAGATGGTCGCCTCATATAAAATTGAATCGGCAAACACACCTTTTCACCGAAAAACTGATTCACGCTAGAAATAGGTGTGACAGTAGTACTTCCCTGGTCGAATTAGTGTAATTTGTATAGTAGTGTTATATGTAAGTTCTGTCACCTGGCAAAAGACTATTTAAGTAACAATGACTATTAAATTTAGATTACCAATAACACAAATACGGTTATTGCCCTTTTTATGTTTCACAACTTGGAATACGTCTTTCCCAACCACAGGGGAAGGCCCGATTCGTGCTTCGAGATTATAGTAAAGTGAAGTTATTATGATGCTATTTTTACGATTATTCGAGGAATGTACGGGTTAGCAGCCCAACGGTGTCAGATATTTTGTTCAATACAATAAACAGAAAGGGTATATTTTAGTCTACCTTGAAGACTAAGAGGGAACGTCTTTCGTAAGAGTTTCTTTTAATTTCAGCATTTTGTTTCATTAAAACTGCTTGTTCAATTTTTAAGTTACCAAAATATTTACCGAAAATAACCTTCTTCGCTGGACGATATTTGCTAGACGTAACTATAAAACTAAAATTTATCTGCCGTCCTTGTTTTTTTATAGCTGACAAATAAAGATAAAGAATGTCAGACGTCAGGCGTGTTTATGAGGATTTCGAGGTTTTAAGGAATTTGCAACAGAACATTTGGGTGGCCATTTTATTTATCTTTGATTTATCATGACTTTCATCTTACCTTATCTTAGAACATGTTTTACAGTAAGCGAGGAACTAATAGCGATTTCAATTATAAGTATGCGAATCAATAAATTAATAATACTATAATAAGTTGTTCAACTTAAACTTTACCTGGTTTCTATAAATAATGTTAATATTCTCGTCAACCCATCACTGTCCCAATGGACATTGGGCACTGGGCACTGGGCTGGGCACGAGTCTTCTCTCAAAATGTGAGAGTTTAGGCCATAGTCCACCGCGCTGACCAAGTGCAAATTGGTGGACTTCACACAACTCCGAGAACTTTTTTACGAACTTTCGGGTGTGTAGTGTCCTTACGATGTTTTACTTCACCGAAAAGCAGTTATTTAAATCATTTATATTAATTTCTAATACGCACATAATTTTAGAAAAATCAATGATGCGTGCCCTGGGTTGAACCTCGGACCTCCCGATCGAGAGGGCAAGTTTTTAACCCATTAGGCTAGCACTGTTCTCATAATGTTAATATATATAATTAGTACACCAATTCGCACTTGACCAGTGCGGTGGACTATGGCCTGAACTCTCTCATTCTGAGAGAAGACCCGTGCCCAGCAGTGGGACTATAATGGTTTGACGAGAAATATATATAACTAGATCTCTTGGCTTCGCTCGTTTCGGTACATCTGCTGCAGTATTGAGTATCGTGTTTATCTAGGTCTATAAATCATTACAAACTTTCGCGTTTATAGAAATAAGATTTTTAATTAATTTTAAGTCCAAATACCTACAAACAAACCAGTTTGATTTCAATTTGGATTTTTTTTGCAAAGCAATGTAATTCAATATTCGCAAAATTCTTG